>CM066146.1:8272500-9522500 GCA_033617975.1 Populus alba x Populus glandulosa | reverse complement strand
CAAAGACAAAATGAAGAAAAAAAAAACGGCAGTTTTAGTTATAGTTCAATAATAATAATTTATTGGCAATTTGGCACACTCTCGGTCCTTTAATTGATAAAATAATTAGTAGCATCATTTCCATGAATTCTTGTGTGTTTCTTGGTAGGTGGAAAGCAAAACTCAATCTAACAAAGGTTAATTAGTTGCTTTGATTTAGGAATTATCTATTCTTACTTTAGAAACAAAGACTACTTTTGCTACTTTTTCTAAAGTTATACGAGGATCTCAATATTATATTATTAAGCAAAAGTGAGGAATATTTTGAACTTTGTGGCTTGATTTATCTTTAAAATAAGTTGAAGTCATACGAGGATCTCAATATTATATTATTAAGCAAAAGTGAGGAATATTTTGAACTTTGTGGCTTGATTTATCTTTAAAATAAGTTGGTCTTAGAATAGAATAGGGTTAATGCTCGGTGGTTGGTACTCTTACATCAAGGGTCATTATCTTCTTTGATTCTTTTTTTCTCGCCTTGTATTGGACAATCACTCGCTATATAGCAATTATTAGATTGTTGGTTCAATGAACATGCTGCGAGTAGATTAGTTTATTCTTTTCATAAAAAAAATAAATTAATATTTGAGTTTTTGAACGTGTATTTTAATATAAAAAATAATTATAAATTTAAAATATAATATATATTGAATGATATTTTTTATAAATATTATTACAACGAGGAGAACATTTTTTTATATAAATATTAAAACGATAATATATTAGATTCGTAACTTAAACTATCAAATCTACAACTAGATCATAAAATCATGATAACCCTATAGAAAGTAAGTTAAAATAATTTTTGACTTGTCAAATTTGCAACCTGAGTGGTGAGATCAGAATAGTCTCATAAAAAACAAATAAATAAGTTATTAGTTCAATTTCTAATTAATTCAATGTTAAATGATGAAATTAAAAAAAAATTAAAAAAGGACATAAAAAAACTTAAGTCAATATATGCTAGCCTATTAAACTTACCACCCGAGTTCTGTGACCGGGATAACTTTATAAAAAGCAAATAAAAAAAATTAAGAAGCTTCATTTTCAATAGATCTAATATAAAAGTTTAAATAAAAAAAAAACAAATTCATGAGACCAAGATAACTAAAAAAAAAAAGAGAATTAAAGAGAATTATGAAGTTCAATTCCTAGATATCATAATATTGAAATATAAAATTGAAAAAAAAATCTAAATAAAAAAAGATTGAATTGTTGGAGGGCGAAATTGAAAAAAAATATTCAATTAAAAAATGATATAAAAAAAAAACAAATCGAGCCAACTCAGGTAAACCTGCCTAATCCGCAATTAAGTCATGAGATCGGGATAACTCAATAGAAGAAAAAAAATATAGATCTCAATTAAGAACAATATTCAAGTTAGAAAAGGATTCAAAAAATAGAGTTAATGCATGTAAACTTGCCAAACTTATGACCTGATTTATGAGATTGAGATAACCCCATAGAAAGTAAATAAAAAAAATTAAAAAACCTAGTTTCCGACCAACCCAATATTTTAATGATGAAATCAAGAAAAAAAAACAATTAGAAAAGGTAGCAAAAAGAAAAAACAACTCGAGTTGAATCGGACTAACCTATTAAACTCGCAACTTGGATCATAAGATCGGTATAAATTTATAGAAAGAAATATAAAAAAATTATGCAATTTCACTTTCAACAAATCTAATGTTGAAACTTGAAATAGAAAAAAAAACTAAATATATATGACTGGTATATAATCCAATAGAAAAAATTTTTAAAAAGAAATTATAAAGCACAATTCTCAAAATAACTTAATAATAAACAATGAAAATAAAAAAAACTAAATAAATAAAAATAAAATTGAATTGTTAAAGGGTTAATATTTTTTAAAAAATATTAATGTAGTTCATAGTATTTTGCGAGTATAGCTAAAATGATTTAGTCATATCCTGGGATATTCAATAGATATAACGAGTGAACGGAAGTGATAAAAAAATTAATTAGAAGGGATTGAACTAAGATTTTAAGAATTTTTGTAAATTAAATAGATATATTTTTTAGTTATGATGTATAACTTTAACTGGTTAGTTTAATGCTAGGAGAGTTTGTTCTTTTTATGGGTTTCAGTTTCTTAATACACCATGCTAAAACAAGGAGTGTATCCTTCAAATTATCTGAAGAGAAATTTTAATTATAATTGACACGCAAGCTTGTTCAAGGATATCCTTTATCATTGAATAAATAAATAAATAAATAATAGTCATAACATATAATAAGTAAACTTCCCAAGGGCAAAATATATGTTATCAGTCAACAAGTAACATTAAGGGTTCTTTTCTTTTCTTTTGGGACATGAAGGGGCTACCAGCCCAAAACACAAAAACTAAGCAACACAAATTGTAGGGCCGGGCTGATAGGACTCGTGACTTGGCAACTAAAAGTCTCGACTGTAGAAGCCCATTACAGAAGTAGAGTTTTAAGAGCTTCAATCCATGGTATTGACCATCAACTAAATACCTGACTAAACATCTTAACTTGGTAATTTGTTGACCTAAGATCATGTCCAAATCAAGTTTTATATTTAACTGGATGAAAATTGACCGGTTCAAATTTGATTGATTAGATAATTTAATCCATGATTAAAATTTAGATAAAACCTAGTTTGATTTAATATTTTTTTTAAAAAGATACTGTTTTAACTTATTTTTAAAATAATTCTTGAAAGGAAATTATTGTGAATTACTCCAAGTTAAGCTTGACTTCTCTTAAACTAAATTGGGTTTTATAATTATATCTAGCACTCTCCAATGAATTTCATTAAGGACTTCAATTGATTTCAAGTGGTAGATAATTTCAATCACCTTTAAAAATTCATTGATTTAAATACTTAAAACAATAAAAAAAAAATCATAATAAAACTTAAAAACCAAAAATAAAAATAAAAATAAAAATTAATAACACTGTTATAAAAGCTTGATGGATTCATCTTGCATTTAAACTTGTTTGGGTTAAAAAACAATAAAATAAAAGAGAAAAAACTTGAGTAATCTAGTAAGAAAAAAATTAAATTAACCGATAAAACTTGGTCAATTAACCCATAAATTTTTGCTTTAACAAATTTTAACCTATTTATTTTTAAAAAGAAAATTTAAGTCACAAGATCCTCCAGCCTTGTAAGTTAGAACCCAAGTCTTGCTCCGGTTTTATTATTATAATTAGTAGTAAAAATGTACCTTTTATCAATATAAATGGGGAATAAGTCTTTTCTTTTTCACTAAAAATTCATTTAATTGATGTTTGGTGTAATGAGATGAAGCCTTTCTTATAATTTTTTAATTAGACGATAGTTATTAGGAGTGATTATTTTTAGTTTGGTTTAATTTTTATAAAAAAAGTAATCAAATTAATTTTTTTTAAAAAAAATCAAAACCGAACCGAAACTGGTTCAAATTGATCGGATTCGGTTCGTTTTTTTAGCACAAAACCGGTTCAAATTGGTTTGATTTGGTTTTTTCGGTTTTGGCTTGGATTTTTCTGATTTTGCTCGGTTTTTTTCGGTTCGATTTTTTTGATTTCAGACTTATAAAACTAAAACCGAACCAGTTGGTTTTTTCAAAATTTTAATAGGTTTAATTAGTTTTTTTTTCACGGTTCGGTTTTTTTGATTTTTTTTCTGTTTTATCGATTTAATTAATTTTTTGATTTTTTTGCTCATTATCATTAGGATTGTTTAATTGACGCGTTTACAAAATTTTGTATTTTCTTTTAATTTATAATCCAAATAGCTAATAATTAAAAGCAAATTCACTTGTTATTTAAGTTTTGGAGAAATACATAACAATCATGCTACACGAGACACTTCGGTATGAAGAAAGGTATGTCTCCTTGTCATCCCAAAGATTGAGGTATGGTGGGAGAAAAAGTATATTAAACTGTCATTTCCATCCCAAATATTTTGGTACGCTAATCCGTCATAACATATATATATATATATATATATATATATATTTAACAGGATATTCTTGTCCTTTTATACTGATAAAAGGATAAACCTATCTACACTCAACTAAAAAACATGCATGTATTTTCACACATTCTGTGATCCCAATTATTGTTAGACCAAAATACCCTTATTATGTGATTTTTTAAAACTTTATAATGATTAGGTGAATATTTAATTTCGTGAAAATGTCAAGGAAGTGTTTGGTCAACTCGTGAGAATGATAAAGTTATTTTAAAATAAAATTACTTATATATCTTTTCTGAAATACTAATTAAACATGACGTTAAAAGTCTCAATTTTTTTACTTCACATTATCCTCTGCTCAATAATTGAGAAAATAATCAATCAAATTAATTTGCACGTTGGATGGAAATTGTGGATGTGAGGTGATTATGATTCTTCTTGTTTTTGGTAGGACGTGTTTGTTAAATCAATAATAATAAAAAAAAAGTGAAATTGTACTCCTATAATTGTTTTTTATTTATTTTTTAATGTTTGATTTGATAAGATTTTAGGCAGGGCAGAACCAGGGGAGGCAAGCAGGGTTTGGATCATATAAAATATTTTATTTTTTTATTTAGTATTTAAATATAAAATAGTATGATATTTTTATTTTAAATAAATAATTTTTAAGAGAAGGTTACCATTAAATGCTACTAGCTGCATAAGACGAAGAAGAAAAAAATATAAGAAGGTTACCATTTAAATAAAAAAATTGAGAAATCAAACTTTTTAAGAGAACCATGTGAAAAAAAAAGAAGAAAAATTATAACCAATTAAGAAAAAAAGAAATCGTTCAATAAATAAATAGAACAATCTAGAGAGAAAAAATAAAAAATAAAAAGCATCGCAACCGCCTCGCCCATATAACTGTATATAAGCAAAAACACAGCACAAAAACCTAATACCCCAGACGCCTCTTCCTATCTCTCTCTAGAAGCCAAATTCGCTTTCTTTTTCTCTACGAACAAGCGTAGATATCGTAAGCAGCTAGGGTTTGCTCGATTCTTAATTCTATTTAAATCTTGTTCTTTTTTTCATTTATTTTGATTATTTATCGTCCATTGTTTGTTTTTGTTATTGGATTTAATCGGTTGTTTTTTTCTGTTTTAATCAGCTATCAAACAATTTGTTTTTATGTCAGATCTAATAGAATCGAAGTTAGATTAATAAAAAAAATATCGATAATTATTTGAGATTTTTGCTAATTGCTTTTTTTAAGTTGGTTATTAATGTTATATTTAGATTAGCATCTATTTTTGCTCATTATTATTAATAAATAACCGATGATTAATTTGAATGTTTTCCTAATTTTTTGTTATTAATGTTGAAAAAAAAACCAAGGGCAATTGTTTATTGTGTAGATTAAGTGAATATTTGGTGATGTTAGATGATGGGTGAGCTGGAACCGTTGTAAGGATTTTTGTTTCTTAAGCTCTAGATGAGCATGAGCTCTATTTGTTGGTTTTGAAATAGTGATGGCTTTGATGTTAGGGAATCGTTTTTTCATGTGTTATGATAATGTGTAAAGGGAGCAAGATCAATTTGATTGGAACTAGGATAAGGGTTTGGACTGCAGTTCAAAGACTTTTATTGCAGTGATGGTTGATGCTAGATTTAGGGGTTTCTTTTTGTGTGTGTATGTGTGTTTGGCCTTTTCTGCTCAGTGTTATTTCAGCACAAGATGATGGTATAGCGGACACCAACTATTTTGGTATTGAGGCTTGGTAGTTGTTGTAATTTAATTTTTGCTTTTGTTGTTGGCGTTGTTAATTGTGTTTGCCTGTGTTTTTCTTGGCTGTAATTCTGCTGCTGCTGCTGCTGTTGTTCTTTTCAGGAACCTGCAGGTGGTGGCGGTGCTGTCTGCAGATTTTCAGGGTGAAGTGTGTTGAAGTTGAGGTTTCTTTTATGTCCATACAGGCCATTTCGTTTTTGGGAGAGATTGGATTGCTTGGAGAGTATACTCCTTCATTAAGGAAAAAGGGCAGACCCTTGTCTGATAAAGTTGGCTGTATGCATCTCGGACCATTTAAAGGATACCCTGAGTTTAGTGGTTGCAGTTTGGTGCAACCTTACCTGATTACTGAAAAACAGTCTTCTCTTTTTGAAGAATCTTCAGAAGACATCATAGTTGCTAACCTCTCTTTGCATTCTAGCAGTGGCTTTCAGTGACATCTTCTAAGTTTGTTTTGTGAGTCTGTTTTACAGTGATCAAGATGGCTTTGCAGAATATTGGGGCTTCAAACAGTGATGATGCCTTCTATAGGTATAAGATGCCCAAGATGGTTACCAAAGTCGAGGGCCGAGGAAATGGCATCAAAACAAATATTGTCAACATGGTTGACATTGCAAAGGCTTTGGCAAGGCCAGCTTCTTACACTACAAAGTATTTTGGTTGTGAGCTTGGTGCCCAATCCAAGTTTGATGAGAAAACTGGGACTTCACTTGTCAATGGCTCCCATGAAACTGCAAAACTTGCTGGGCTTCTTGAGAACTTCATCAAGAAATATGTTCAATGTTATGGCTGTGGAAATCCTGAAACTGAGATAATCATCACCAAAAGCCAGATGCTTCAACTAAAATGTGCTGCCTGTGGTTTTGTATCTGATGTGGATATGAGGGACAAGCTCACCACTTTCATTCTGAAGAACCCTCCTGAATCAAAGAAGGGATCAAAGGACAAGAAGGCATTGAGGAGGGCTGAGAAGGAGCGTCTTAAGGAAGGTGAAGCTGCTGATGAGGAGCTGAAGAAACTGAAGAAAGAAGGTAAGAAGAAGGGATCTTCTTTAAAGGATGGCCCTGCAAAAGCTAGCTCTACAAAGAAGAAAGCAAACAGCTCGGATGAGGAACGTATGTCACCAACTCACAGCCAGGTTGATGAGAAGGAAGAGGTTGTTGTTGATGATGATGATGATGTCCAGTGGCAAACTGATACGTCTCTTGAGGCAGCTCGCCAGCGCATACAAGAACAGTTGAGTGCTGCGACGGCTGATATGGTCATGCTTTCAACAGAAGAGACAGAAAAGAAGGCAAGGGCACTCAGCAAAGAAAATGGCAGTCCAAAAGTTGCTTCACCAGCCCGGGAGGATAAACCAAAAGCTGAGAATGGGAGCCCAAGTACCCACGGAACTCTTGTCAATGAGTTGAAGTTAAGCCTAAGGAAAGGAGTTTCTGCAAGCCAGTTAAAGTCCACTCTCAGCTCTCTCACTGGGTCTGCTCAGGAAAAGATGGATGCTCTGTTTGAGGCATTGTTTGAGGGTGTTGCAAAAGGATTTGTGAAGGAGGTTGCCAAGAAGAAGAACTATCTGGCTGCTGCTGTCACTCAGGATGAGGGATCACAGTTGCTTCTGCTTCGAGCAATTGGGGCATTCTGTGGGAAGTCAGGCTCAAGTGCACTGAAGGAAGTGGCTCTTATCCTGAAAACACTCTACGATGCTGATGTCCTGGAGGAAGAATACATTGTGCAGTGGTATCAAGAAGGGCTAAAGGGAAGCAACAAAGATTCTCAGATTTGGAAGAATGCTAAGCCCGTCATTGAATGGCTCCAGAATGCTGAATCCGAAACCGAGGAAGAATAATGTGCCTTTCTCTTGCTTAATTCCCGAGCCCGAGTCTGTCATGATGTTTGCGGTATGAATAAATGATGTCTCTTTCCTTTAGTGTCTTTGGTTTGAGTTTTACCTGAACCCTAGGAGGGTGAGTCATGGAGGGTTACTATTTATGTTTCAGTGATATGGTCTACTGCAAGTTTGGTACTTCCATGGGTGTGGTGTGCTTGTCTTGCCTTTAATGGTTTTCTTTTGCAATAAAAATGTCTGAACATGTTCTACCATCTTTGTTTGTTTCTCTTCATCAGCAACATCTTTAGACGTGCCTGTTGTTCGTGTTTTGTGTGGCAGCAAAGACCTATTTCGTCTAAAGCTGTTTGTTTATGTTTTCAGTGTGCAATCACTTCTAGATAACCTGACCTTATTGCAATTGTTTCATTATTCAGATTCTATCAACTTTAACAATCTTGTTTTTCATATATAATTTATGATAAAATTGAGCTAAAAATGACTTTTTTTGGTGGAAAGAGGAATATGGTATAAATCATAATTTATAAGCTTACAAATTTTAATTTCTTATTAAATAAAAATTTTGATGAGTTTTAAAACAATTTCTCTTTTAAGTTGAAATTTATTTTTAGCCAAACATTCTTAGGTTATATTTGATATAATTTTTGTAAATTAAAAAAAAAAGCACAAAGACACAAATTTCTACTAAAATAGATCTTCACGTGAAAACATTAATTGAAATTTTATTACTTAATATATTTATTTTTTTAAAGTAGTTTGTATCTCTAAAATATTTATTATTTTTTAAATAAACCCCAAAAAAAAACTAGAAATCTTATCAGGCTTGATCCCATTCCTTTCATCTATAAGTATCCTTTCAATCCCAATTATAGATCCATTATTAACTAATTATAACCACATGCATCAAAAACATCTTCATATCCACCAAATTAATGACGCGGTAGTTTCAGTAGTGATTCAGTGCCCGGACAAGCACCTCTGGAATTAGGTGGTATCCATTAAAAAAAAAATAATACGAATTTTGACAATTTCAGAAGTGGTTTGTTAAGTTCAGTTTGAAGGATCCGGGCTTGTTCAGCTTATTAAGTTGTTATTCAAGATTTTCTTTTTCAAAAAAAAAAGAAAAAAAGAAGAGATATTAATAGGGCGGAAATATAAAACAGTTGAAGGCTATTAACACCTCACATTTTCTTTCAGAAACAAGGCTCACAATTCTCACATCAAGGAACATGGTATTTGCTACTAGCATTAACTCTACTTTTTAGATACCAGACACCCTTTTCAACTCTTGTTTCTGGCTTCCGTTTCTGGTAAGCAGCAGTGAAAATAGCTGTTTAATACCAAAGTAGGTTTACATGGTTTTCCTAGCTCTGAATTCTATTCATCTTGATGGAATGACGAATGCCTGAGGGTTTGATGTGATCCAACACAAAAAAGCAAAGCAGTTGATTGTCTCTATTGTGATGCTACAAACTTCAACACGGCATCATCGAAATTTAGACACCACTTTTGAGTTGCTCTTCTGTACATTTGCAATCCTTTAATGTAAAAGGTGGCTGCAATGATCACTGAATATGAATGATGCGCGAATGAGTCTGAAGTTGCGGCAACTCATTTTCCTCGTCTGATTCAGCAAGGGGAAAATGAGGATCCTATTGCGTACAAAAAAAATAAGACAATTAGTTTATATCTTTAACAATCACTGATAAAAGACAAACTACACAGCTCCCTGGAATGCTATGTTTTGCAAGTTCTGGAATCAAATTCATAATTCATATGCCTCAAGGAACTAAGCTTAGCTATATGTGTGTGATGGCTCGAGGCACTTTGCAACTTTCTGGATAGCATCATTCAGATGGGATTAGTGACCAGATGCAAGCAGCATAAACAGATTTAAGAAAACCGGCCGAGACTAATGAAAAAGCACTTCCTGAAACTCATCGCTAAAGTAACTTCTAGAATTCGATGCTTCTGCCACCTAAACCACTGTCCAGTCAAAGTCAACAGAATGCATTAATCTTCACTAACCTGCTGCCGACCCCGATGTTGAATAGCAGTAAATGCTCTGACCATGACATAAACAGGCAGAAGAATCCCAACTGTTCTCAATATCAGTAACTGCATATAAAACACAGGTTGAGTTTTTTTTTTTTTTTTTTTTTTCTGCACCATTGGGAAAACCAAGTTGTAATTTTTTATAAAAAGAGGGAGCAAGCAATGGAGCCCAGCCTTACCATAAACAATGTCATTGAGTAATCTCCAGCTCCACTAATTAGGATGGCAAGAGTATGACGTAAAACCAACAGAACCATAAACTGCAAATTAAATGAAAATTAATGTCCTCATAGGATCTTGGAGACCAAACAAACATGAAGTAACAAACACATGCAATAATGAGTAGGAAAGGTACTTGGTCTGAATACGTGGCCATGGGGCAAACTTGTAGCTAGGAAAATAAGATATCATTATTTTTGCTAATGCACAACCAGATATTTTAATAAACGAGTCCATGATTGATAAGAAGTTAACGAATCTTTCTCTAACTGGACAAGAATTCAGCAACAGGACATAATACTCAGTTATATTGAATGATATGTGTTGGCTCAGAGAACAAGGGTTTGGCCCTAGAGTTTGAGAAATTATTAGGTATACTAAGTTTACAACATCATCCATGGACTTGGCCAATAAACATAAGTCATGTTTTACAGTCACATGATTTTGTCTATGTAGCTTTTATAGATTTACTTTATGTCTTTGTCTATGGATGAAGTGGTAGATTAAGTCTACCTAATAAAAATGTTTTATTGACAGTAACTGAAACAGGATTTGGCAGTAAATTAGGAATCTGTTAGATCAAGTTCTGCACATGAAGCAACAAATGCATACGTGTATGAGCAAACACGGTCCTAGGGGAGGGGTAGAAAGAGAGTCATACAATAATAGCAATTATTCGGCAGCACATCACACTCCTAGGAGAGGGTGCTGAATACTCATCAAAGTCAGAGTCCAAAAATTCATGGTCAGTAGTAACCATAGCTATAGATGGAGGATTGTGCAGGTCCCTTCTGGGTATCTCCCAATTTCCTCTGAAGAAGAAAATTCCAAACAGATTAGGACCATTATTGTTAAAGAAAAGGAACCAAAGCCCCAATAAGAAATGAGGAAACCAAGATTGGAGAACACATAGAGCAAAGTACAAATATACCTGAAGTTCATTGGAATAGCACCATAACAAAACAAAGGGGGCGGTGCTGTATAACCAGGCTCAAATTGCTGCAATTTTGCAAATATTGAAAAAAATTATTAAAAGCTTATGTTTTTCACCTTCAAAGTTATTGGAACACAGCATGAAATGCAGAGGTCATGAAAATAATATAATAGTGCACCTGATGGCAGATCTCACAGATAGTGTTACCCTTCTCATTGCACCACCTCTGAACACATTTTCGATGAGCATACTGCAACAAAAGAAAATAAAGAGAAACTTGTAACCTTGTTTGAAGCATCTGAAACTAGCAACGGAACTTAAAAGAGGGCAGAATAAGGAATTCAGCCAGTATCATTTTCCTCCAACATGTATAAGGAATTCAGCTAGTAGCATTTTCCTCCAACATGTACTTGAAATTAATGTGATAAATGATACATGTAACAGTATCACCGAAGTTTGCTCCATGCAACTATACTCCATTCGCAGGGGCTTACCCTCTAATGGCATGGCATCTTACTAATAAATAGCTTACTCATGCTAAATTTGTGTTGTGAGACATCTTAAATTGCAACACTACAATGCACTTTACTTGAGCTTTAGCTATTCAACAATCAATTGAGATTGCTCATCTGAATTCAACAACATGTAGCTTACCCACGCTAGATTTTTGTTGCAGGACATCTTAGTTTACAATGTGCTTCAGCATTAGTTATTCAACAATCAATTGAATATAAGACTTAAATTGAAAGCATCAAAAGCATTAAAATAAATCAAGTATTTGAATTTTTGGCAACGAGTAGAGATCAAAATCCCTGAGGTAAATGTAGGAATTAAAATTTACAAAGAATCACAAGGTGCATGAATTTGAGGGAGATAATTTCTGCTTTATTTGTTAACCAAAAATGTCCAAATTATTTGCCTAGTAAACATTAAAATTTCAAGGGAGGTGAGGTATTTCCTTGATTTATCAGAATTGTATACAAAAGGTCTATGAGAAATAAGACAATCATATTGTTTGTTAACAGCATATACCGAGATTTTCAAATAAATGGTTCCACAAATTAGCTAAAACTGACCTTCAAACTGCCACGGCAAGAACACGGCATCTCCATGTTCATGTCATCCTCCTCCTCATGGCAAATCCTACACTCTGCTGATTTTCCTGCTAATGAAGTCAATTCTAAATCCATCCAATGTGGTGAAAATTCTTTTGTATTTTCTTTACTTGCTGAAGGCATGGCTTGCCGCAATCGGTTTTGACTCTCAATAGCAGCTTCAAGGGTGGATTCAGTTAGCAACCGATCCACCAGGAACACAAAATGATCCCCCATCCTTCAAATGGCAAAAAACAAAAGGACTTAGAAAAGTTCAAAAAAAAAGAAAAAAGAACATACATTAAATCAAGCCACCCCTGTGTGGAATTCCCTTTCCCTCACCAAAAGTGTAGAACTTAAACACTAACAAAGCCCTGGCAGTTCAAATTGCAGCATGCTTGACAATACATTTAACTAAACAAAGTGACCAAAGGTAAAACCTAAAACATTTTTATTAGCTCCTCAACTTTTAAAACATACAGAAACCTGCATTCACGATACTATTACTCTGCATTTCCCTTGGTTTATGAGCATGAAACCAAAGAAGAAAAAAGAAAAAGATGTGATATATTTTAAAGAGGTAAACGGATAGAAAATAGAGGCACCTTTATTTACAAATTGGAAAGACATGATAGATTTGCCTCCAATGAAGAAATCCCAGCAACCAAAACCACAAAAAGATCAACAAAAACAAAAGGGTACAAAAATACAATAATGCAGATTAAAACTGAAAACAACATAGAACCAGGTTAAAGAAGAGAGAACCCAGAAACAAAAAATGACTAAAATGATTAAGAATAGCAGGCATGACACAAATCATAAAAGAGAGAGAGAGAGAGAGAGAGAGAGAGAGAGAGAAAAGCTTCTTTGAGAGGTTAAAAAAGCTATCACCTTTGACAATGAATACAACTTTTGAAAGGCACAAAAAATGATTGACAGCATGTGAAGCTTTTAAATGTAACATTAAAGAAAGAGAAAGAAGCTTACAGAAATGGAAATGGGATTTTCTTCAATCACCCTCTAATGGCATGACATCTTGCATTCTTTTTCTATCCCTTTCCTTCTTTTGTTTGTGTTCTTGAAATGAAGCAAGAGATTGGGTGCTATAGAAGTTCCTATTAATAACTAGATACGTGCCGCGTTTTCTTGCTGGATAAGAATTTATATATACATATATTACGAAAAAAATAATTCAAATATCAAGTTATTAAACTAGTGATTCAAGTAGAAGTTTAAATAATAAATAAACTAACAAATAATATATATATAAAAATAACATATCAGTCTATCTGAATTATCAAATAATCAAATGTTAATCTAATAAAAAAACCCATAAAAAAACAAAAGAAATAAAACTTCAAAAAAAAAAAAAAAGAGAACAAAACATCACCTTAAAAAAAAAAAAAAAACTAAGAAAAACCAAGCTAACCACCTAAAATTTATCTGATCTTAAAAACTTACAACTCATTGAATTATGTACTTCAGTTCAATCATCAAGCTTAATTGTTAATCAATTTAATTTTGAATGATAAAATCATTGAAAAATATTAATAAAAAAACTTACAAAAAAAAAGCAACAAAAAAATAAGGATAATGTTTGAGAGAAAAATAACTAAGGATGATGAAATTTGAAAAAAAAAATTAAAATAATCCCAAATAAAATAAATAACAATTAAAAAAATGAATACCAAATTTGAAAGATTAAAAAACCATAGGGGATCAATTGAGAAACATTTATAATTTGATAGATTATTTATAAATTAAAAAATAATAGGGGTGAAATTAAAAAAATAAATATAGAGAGCTAACCTAATAGAATCAAATCTAAAAAATAAGAAAACAAAACAAAACAAATTTTGGACATGAGTTCAATCAAGAAACTTAATTTCCAATACATTTAATTTCAAATGATGAAATCATATAAAAAATATTAATTATAAAAATTTGGAAAAGAAAAAAATAGCAAAACAAATAAGGATAAAATTGGACAAGAAAACACTTGAGGGGGTGAAATTTGAAAAAACAATTAAAAATGATCCCAAACAAAATAAATTACAATTAAAAGAATGAGAATCGAATTTGAAAGATTAAAAATTCTTAGGGGTTAAATTAAAAAATATTTATAATTTAATAGATTATTTATAGATTAAAAAATGATAAGGGGTGAAATAAAAATAAATTGCTAAGAGCTAACGCAGTAGAATCAAAACACGAAAAATAACAAAACAACCCCCCCTCCTCCCCAAGAAAAAAAAAGGATAAAAAATAAGAAAATATTAGTTTACAAAAGGGAAAAAAAAAATCTAAGCAAACCCAATGAACTTTTTAAACTTGGTCTAATATCTAAAAGTCATTACCCACGAAATCTTTGACCCGGATTCAATTAAGAACCCTAATTATCAATCAATTTAATAAAAAAAACCTAGAGGAGGATGCAATTTAAAAATAAAAATAAAAAATGATGCAAAATAAAATACACAGTAATTAAAAGAATGAATACCAAATTTTAAAGAAAAAAAATCATTGGAGATGGAATTGAAAAAACTTTTGTAAAAACCAAATAAACTCAAGTAAATATCCTAAATCAAGTCAAATTTTAAACACTTGTAACCCATGAAACCATGGATCCGGGTTTAGTTAGGAATTTTATTATGAGCTAATTTAAAAACATTAATTTTAAAAACTTTTCGAAGCAAACAAATTTGCAATAAAAAGAATAGGGATTAAATTTGATAGAAAAAAAATAGAGGGTGGAATCATAAAATAAAATAATTTTTGATTTAAAATAAAAACTTGTCAAGGCTAAAAAATTGACAATCAAAAGAAAATGGACCAAATATGAAGAAAAAAAAGTGTGAAATTGTAAAATAAAATCAATTGAAAAAATAATTCCAAACAAAAAAATAGAAATCAAAAGAATCAGGGTTCAAATTCAATAAATTATTCAAGATAAAAAAAATCATAATAAAAAGTTAAGGGACTTAATCTAAAAAACCAAAAAATTAAAGGGGTGTTCTTGTATTTTTAAGGTGCCGACGTGAAAATCTAGGTGGGAGGAGAGAAGAAGAGGGGGAAGAAAAATTGGTCATTAAAGCCAAACCTTCATGAATCTTGACACATGTGCTACCTCATCTGATTTGGGGTATCTAGACCCTTCAAACATCGCCCTAAAAAAGCAGTGTTTTATAGCCGGATGACCCCTCACGCGTCGCCCAAACAATATGAAGGCTATCCACACCTCATGCGCCACCAAGTTTTTTTTATATATATTTAATAAACGTAATCTACAACAATGCCCCTGAGCACCTATGAAAATTATAATAATAACAATGTAAAATGACAAAATAGCCTTGGGGTGAGAGTTCGATTGGTTTTGTTTTTAATGGAATCAAAGTAGTTATGCTATTCTAAAAATTGAAAATAAAAAAATTTCATTGACTAGTAGATATTATATTATTTTATTCCAATGTTAAATTAGTAATTTTACTACACAAAATAAAATAAAATTACCAATCTAACCTCGTATAATTTAAAAAAAAGACAATTGTGTTATAGTGAAAAGACAATCTTACCTCCAAAGCTTAGCACATTGTCAAAAGGAGTTAGTTAGTTTGTTAATATTATCAAAACTTATATTATATACTTTTTCTTTATATAAGAATAAACCATGGTTATAAACTTGGCGTGGCCTAGTAGGTCAATTTGTGGATTGGCTTGGGTCTGTTTTTACAAAAAAATAATAAGGAGTTGATTTGATATAACTCAGTTAAAAACTTGAGTTAAGCTGTGATCCGATTGATCTAATCAAAATCTAATGACTTTTCTTTTATATATAAAAAATAACAAGGTCATTTTGATTTTTTTTTTTTTAAAATTTAAAGTTAATTTGAGTTAACCTACTTATCTATAACCCAAACTTTAAGCTAGTTAGAGCCTATGAAAGGTTTAATAACTACCTTATGCAAGATTGTCAATTTCATTTCATTCTAGTTGAAATAGCCGATATACCTCATACAATTTCAAAAAACAAAACAAAGTAAAACAAAATTTATCTTGCTCAGAATCTCAAATCATTCTTGATTTCTCGCTCAAATTCTAATATAGATGTTCTAAGTTTACATTTTCCATTTCATTCCAGATTCTAATATGCCCATCTAATATGCCCACTTCCACAGTTGAGAGAGTTCTTTATTTCCTAGCCTCCACCATAGCCTACTGGAGGATTAGGAAAAGCCACATGTTTCACAATAATAGATGAAAACTTTTAGTAGAAATGTAAAATAACCATTAGTGGTGAAAAAATTTACAATAAATGAGAGGAAAAATATTACAAAAGGAGTTCTAAATTTGATTTTCAAATATTGAGTTGGAGGGCCATCAATGGAATTGATGCCAATTACGATGCTCATTATGGTTTGTTATGCACACTTTCCCCCTTATTTTCTTGGTTAAAAGACAAACTTTTAGTTTAGATTATGAGTAGGCAATTATAAAAGTACATTTCCTTTATTTTAAACAATTAACATTGTAATCTATATAAAAAAAAATGCTATATGTAAATAAAAAACTAGGGTGGAGGTGTTAACAACTTTATCACCCATACAAAATTTCAATGTAAACCACTGTAACATGACTTTCATATTCAACCACATATAAGAGTTTATGAATTCATATTAGCTGTTTAGTTTTTAAAGATACAAGCTTTAGCTAATTAGTTCATTAGTGATGCAGGTGTGACTTTAGAACCAATTTTTTTATCCAATAAAAAAATAGCTCGTACATAAACGTTAATCAATTGGTTTGCTATCCAATTGCCTTTAACATAGACATTGTGTTTATGTTTATACGTGCATGTGTTTATATAGATTCTAAAATAGAACATCAAAAATACTTGGAAATTAAAATTTATTATTCTAATAAAAAAAATAGAATGACAACCTAACATATGAGATTTATGGAACTTATCATAATAAAAAAAGTAAAATAGCTCATGTGAAAAAATATTTAGTGATTTAGCACACTTGATCAAGTCATGGATAACATCTGTGACACGAGAGTTGCATTTATTATCTATGACTCAAGAGTTGCAAATGTCAATTGCAATACATAAGTCATACACGTTATCTGTAATTTGACTAAGAGACACATCCTGGGATAATTTCTTTGTCCATTAACTCTTTGTCCTAAAAAATCACAATTTACACAATTTAAATAATTAGTTTATGAGCATCAAAACATAATTCACATAAGCAACATATAACATTTTCAATCATAAGTAATAAAATTAAACCGATGATTAATATTGTCACACGTCGGAAAATCCCGCGTGGCATCGGCTGGCAATTTTTATCGTTGTTGTTGCGTTTGCTTGAATTTGGTTCGTTGGAGTCGCCACCTAGTAATTGATTGCGGGCTACTAGAAAACCGGATGTATTGGTCTTGTTAGAGATTCGCGGGTAAGGGACTGGTTGTGGTTAGGGAAGGTATTAGCACCCCTAACGCACCCTACCTGAGGTAAGCTGCTTCGTGATTTTTGACGTGTTAAAAAAGTTTTAAAATTTTTTCTTTTCATCGGATTTAGAAATACAACTTATGTATAAGTTAATAAATCTGGACCGTGATCCAATCAAAATATTAAATTCTTTTTTAATCTTTGCAATTTATCATAAATAAAAAATAAATAAAACAAATACAAAAAACACACACATACACTTTCACTATTTTTTGTTTCTTTTCTTTTCTTTTTCTTTTTCTTTTCTTTTCTTTTATATCCATAATTACAAAATACAAATTACAAAAACTGAAAACTAAACAAATATTACATTAAACCATTTGGAAATTATAAAAATGAACCAAAACAAATTCAGGAACAATTCTGGGCTGCATTCTGGGCTGCCTGAACAGTACAACGCGTCTTCCCACGCGCCACCGCCACTGGCGGCACATGGGTTCACGCGCCGCCGCCGATGAAGGGCAAAAAAACAGTGGATCGGGAACGCCTTCTTCCCCCCTTCCTTCCTCCACCGGCGGTGAGGTCACCATCGCCTGCAACAAGAACAAAAACGCACAACAAGCAGTCAGTTTTAAATTTTCTTTTCTCCTTTGCAGATCTGTTCTCGGGTCTGTTTTCGATCTGCTTTGCTGCAGATCGGTTTACTTGTTCGTCTTCTTCTCCTCTACTTAGGATGGCAGATCGGATCTGTGGGCGGTGGCTGCCGGCTGTGGCTTGGAGGCAGTGTTGCCGTGTTCGGCGGTGAGAGGAGAAGCTGGTGCTGAGGAGATCGGGTCTGTGGCCGGCTGCTGTGGTCGTCACTGGGTTCTTCAGTTGTGGGGGAGATCGGTGGCGGTGCTGAGGAGATCGGGTGCTGCTGTGGAAGGCTGCCGACGAGAGCTGTTGTGTAGCGAAAGAGCAGAGGAGGATAGTGAACGGCGGGGAGAGAATCGTGAGGTGCCCTCCGGTTTTTTTTTTGTTCTTTTTACAGGTTGGGGGCGACGGTTCTCAGCCAAGGAAACGAGAGAGAGAGGATGGCGCTGCTCGTGTGGCTGCTCGTGTGTTTGGCCCCGAGTGAAGGAGAAGAAAAATAAAACAGGGGAGGGGGCACCGACGGCTTCTCTTGAAAAAAATGGGTTTAGGTTTAGGTTTTGTATTTTTTCTGATGTTGTCAAAATTGCCCCCCTCTTAAAATTCAGTGTAGCATTGTATTTATAGGAAAAGTTTTGCTAGGTTTTCAAACTAGTCCCTCAACTTTTCCTTTCCTTCTCTTTTCCTCTTTTTTTTTTTTTTTGTAAATTTTGATTTTTCTTATTTTTTTTGTAGTTTTTTGAAAACGAGCAATATCAACGTCGACTCGATGAGGAAAATCAATGATTTTAAAAATAACACGTGAAAAGTCGAACGCGTTCCAAAAACCTTTGAAAATTTAAATTCTTTTTTTAGACGACGTTGAAAATGCTAAAAACGATGCAAATATATTAAAAACATATTTTTTTGGATTTTTGTTGTTTTTTGCTATTTTTGGATTTTCCGAAAATTTTATAAAAATATGGGTCAAAAATTGGGTAGCAATAGTTGCCCCCTCTTTACAATGCTTACGAAGCAAATCTCATCAAAATTTTGCATAGTAAGCTTTGTAAAGAAAACAAAAGGAAAATGATTTCATTATCTTGGGCAACCTGCCCACACACTCACACTGATCTATTTTCACGGGCGACCTGCCCACACACACTCAAAATGGTCTATTTTCAGGGGCGACCGACCCACACTCTCACACAGGTCTATTTTCACGGGTGACCGGCCCACCCATACTCACACTGGTCTATTTTCACGGGCGACCTGCCCACACATACTCACCCTGGTCTATTTTCACGGGCGATCGACCCACACTCTCACACTGGTCTATTTTCACGGGCGACCTGCCCACCCATACTCACTGTGGTCTATTTTCACGGGCGACCTGCCCACACATACTTACTCTGGTCTATTTTCACGGGCGACCGACCCACACTCTCACACTGGTCTATTTTCACGGGTGACCTGCCCACCCATACTCACTGTGGTCTATTTTCACGGGCGACCTGCCCACACATACTCACTCTGGTCTATTTTCACGGGCGACCGGCCCACACTCTCACACTGGTCTATTTTCACGGGCGACCTGCCCTTTTAATTGGGTTTACTTGAGATCCCATCTAGCGATCTAACAAGAACAAAAGTTGGTGTGTAGCTCGGTTAAACTGAAATCCCATCTAGCGATTCCCTTTAACCAAAGCTAAATTCTTCGTGGCTAGGCTAAACTGAGATCTCTTCGCCGATCCCCTTTAACCAGAGCCAAAATCTTTGTGGTTGGGCTGAACTGAGATCCCTTCGTCGATCCCCTTCAACCAGAACCAAAATCCTTTCCAATTAGGTTAAACTGAGATCCCTTCGTCGATCCCCTTTAACCATAACCAAGGTCTATGTGGTTAGACTGAACTGAGATCCCTTCGCTGATCCCCTTCAACCAGAACCAAAATCCTTTCCAGTTAGGTTAAACTGAGATCCCTTCGCCGATCCCCTTTAACCATAACCAAGGTCTGTGTGGTTAGACTAAACTGAGATCCCTTCGCCAATCCCCTTCAACCAAAACCAAAATCTATATGGTTGGGCTGAACTAAGATCCCTTCGTCGATCCCCTTTAACCAGAACCAAAATCTGTGTGGTTGGGCTGAACTGAGATCACTTCGCCGATCCCCTTCAACCAGAACCAAGATCTGTGTGGTTGGGCTGAACTGAGATCACTTCGTCGATCCCCTTCAACCAGAACCAAGATCTGTGTGGTTGGGCTGAACTGAGATCCCTTCGTCGATCCCCTTCAACCAGAACTAAGATCTGTGTGGTTGGGCTGAACTGAGATCCCTTCGCCAACCCCCTTCAACCAGAACCAATATCTGTGTGGTTGGGCTGAACTGAGATCCCTTCGTCGATCCCCTTCAACCAGAACTAACATCTGTGTGGTTGGGCTGAACTGAGATCCCTTCGCCGATCCCCTTCAACCAGAACCAAAATCCTGTGTGTGGTTAGGATAGACTGAGATTCCTTTCGGCAATCCCCTCTAACCAGAACCAAACTCCTGTGTGTGGTTAGGATAGACTGAGATTCCTTTCGACAATCCCCTCTAACCAGAACCAAAATCCTGCGTGGTTAGGATAGACTAAGATTCCTGTCGGCAATCCCCTCTAACCAGAACCAAAATCCTATGTGTAGCTCGGTCAACCTGAAATCCCATCTGGCGATTCCCTTTAACCAAAGCTATATGAGATCCCATCTGGCGACCTCATCCAACCAAAACAAAAGAATATGGAAAAAATGGTCTCAATGGGTGACCTACCTAGGTGGAAAGAATATGAAAAATGGTTTCATTATGATGAGTGACTTACCCAGATGGAAAGAATATGAAGTGTGGTCTTATTATAATGGGTGACCTACCCAAATGGAAAAAATATGAAGTGTGGTCTCATTGTAATGGGTGACCTACCCAGATGGAAAAAATATGAAGTGTGGTCTCATTGTTATGGGTGACCTACCCAAATGGAAAGAATGTGAAGTACGGTCTCATTGTAATGGGCGACCTACCTAGATGAAAACAATATGAAGTGTGGTCTCATTGTAATGGGTGACCTACCCAGATGGAAAAAAAATATGAAGTGTGGTCTCATTGTAATGGGTGACCTACTCAGATGGAAAAAATATGAAGAAATGCGGTCTCATTGTCATGGGTGACCTACCCAGATGGAAACAATATGAAGTGTGGTCTCATTGTAAAGGGGTGACCAACCCAAGTGGAAGATGTGATATGACAAGTGTGAAAAATAGGACTTACCTGGCGAAGTCTTGAGGGGATGACAGAAGAAGGGCTGGAAAACTTGGTGCTTCCTGCTAATTCCCGATCATAGGTTTTGAAAACTCGGTGTTTCCTGACTACAAGGGTTGAAAACTCGAGGCTTCCCGATTGCAAGGTTGATCTTTTCATTTCTTTGGGATTTTCCTAATGGTAGGGTTCATCCCATCTTCCCTTTTATTCCATGATCAAAATTGATTCTTTATTATCATCACCACAATGCTTCTTTCTTTTTCCACCATTTTGCTGGACCTCATTAAGGATTTTCCTGTAACAATTCAAAAATATGTGCAAATGTTTTTTTTTTTTTTTGAGGTTAGATGACATGTATGCATCCTTACCTGATTTGAAATATAGGTCCCCCCCTCTTTGATGCTCCATCGTCATAGGGTGCCTTTGTTTGCATTCCAAAGCTTTCCTTGTTCTTTCGATGTATTGGCTCATTCATGTGCTAGCCATCCACTCAGCTGTAAATGCAGTGCCCATCCTGGGCTGTCTTCGACAATTACTGCTCGCATCGTTCATCAAGTTTGACCCTGCCCCCAAGTGTGGTGCTGCTTGATTCATTATGAAGGATTTTCTCTCCTAGATTCTTTCGAGGATTATCCTTTGATTGATTGTGTGCATCATGCCAACACCCATCAAGATTGTTAACCAGTCTGAAACTGCCTCTAGTTGAAACACCATTCAAGTATATGTGGTCATCCATAATCATGGAACTGTCACGTCATTCCGACATGCATCTCATACTTTGCAGGGAAAGGCTCATCGTTGTAAGCTCAATGTTTTCCTCAAAAAGTTCTTCTCACCCATCTAATCAGATCTTTGAAAAGAAATGTATTGGCATCATCAATGATGTTCATGTTATCACCCATATTCATGCGGTAAGTGTGCATTTGACCTTCAAAACAAATGGTCCCATAGTCAGTCTTGGTGGGTGCATTCTTCCAGCATTCCTGCACATGCACTTCTAGTGCAGCGTTGCTCATCAATTGATGCTGAAATGCACTAGATCATGGATTGTCTTTGAACAACATTGCCCCCAATATGATCTGAAGGTTCGTTCATCAGTTTATACTCAAGAAGGTTTTTCCTTGTCATTGTCAGATGCTAAACATAACTTTGATGAACTTTGACGACTCATCATCTAATTCTTTCTTTGCCCCCAACTGATCAGAATGTTGTTTGTTTTTTTCTTCCAAAGGTCCATTGTATTGACCCCAGGTGGTCAACGTTTCAAGGAGTGTCGAGAAATGTTGATGTCATTTTTGTCAAGGATTTTGCAAACTCCATCGATGTTCTTGTTTGAAAATCTTTTTTGTTCTGGAATCAAATCTCATATTTCAAAGATCATGTCTATTCAAGTCTAATTGTTGAGATGAAATCAGAGATGTTGGTTTTTTGAAAGTCTTTTTAAAAATCAAGCTTCATTGGTCAAAGACCCAACATACACTATTCAATGTAGTCCATTGATTGTCTTGTATTTTGAAAACAGAAATGACCCGTTGTAAGATTAAAATGACTTTTTTCAGGATTCTTTATGTCAGTTTTAATCTTTGATCTTGGGTATATCTTTTGGGGGTCTGCAATGAGGTGGCCTTCTGTGAATTTCAAGGAAAACAACAAGCTCAAGTCAAAACTTGAGGATTCATCAAGAAAAATTGATTTTTTTTTAGCAACAATTTTATCAACATGCATAATAACCAGTAGCTTAATTCATGAAGTCACGACCCTTATGGAAAAGCTCTTCAAGTTTTGAGAGCACCATTTATCGGTTCAAGTTACTTGCTTGATTAAAAAGGGCTTTTAAAAGCACGTAATGCAGGCTATGGTTCATGGCTATGAAAGAAAAGAATTTCAAAGGCTCAAAAGGTGTTTGAGGGTTTCAAAAACCTAGGATCAACATCAATTATTCATCAACTCGTTTTCTATTGTTGTCTTTGTAGAGGAAACGACATAGAACCTTGTTAACCTCAAAAGATCAGACTTCTATTAACATAAGTCATAATGCAAATCCACCTTTCCTTGATGAATAACCAACCTTAATCATCTGATAACATCATAACTTTATAATGGATACCAAAAGTCACGTTTATAGCTTAGTCTTTTTTCTGGTATTGACTTTTGTTGTGCCTTTCTTTGATTGAAATTTCTTTTGCTCTTCATAGACTTGATAAGTGTTCTCCTCCCTTTATCTTTAACTTGTCTTTAAGTGAAGGCAATTTCAACCTTTTTTTTTTTTTTTTAGTTCCCTCTTTTTTTTTTCTTTTCTTTTCTTGCTTTGCTTTCTCATAGCCTTCCTCAAAATTTCCTTATATGCCTATAGTCTATGTGTCTTCTTCTAGCTCTCTCACAATCATTGGACTTTTATTCTAAGCCTTTCTTTTATCCATTAACTTTATCAGTGTCTTCAACATATCTCTCATTTGCCCCCGGTGTGGGGTGTGATCCTAGTCAGGGTTTCTTTTTGAAAGAAAATATTTTACCAGGCTCAAAATGGGATTGCAAGGGATATAATTTTTAGAAAGTGAAGGGATATCAAATATGGCCTTTTCTCATTTCAAGCAAGGTCGGTTAGAATTGATAAATTTGGACCTCATCTAATGTAATGATTGGGACTTGTAAGAGTCATGATTCACGAGTCTATAACTATTGAATCCACTACATGTTATTATGCATACTGCTAAAACTTAGCTATATGATGTGTGGTTCAATTTTGTGTGTGAGCTCAAAATTTGTTCGGTCACCTCATGTCATTTCAACAAGAATCGAGTCATTTCTATAATCAAAACACTTTTAATCTTCAGGATTGATTAACCTTTATCGCATGTTGGAGTTTGATCAAACATTTTATCAGAATAAAATGTTAAACATCTGTTGGTTTCAAAACAACAAAGAGACAAAAGCAAGACATGTTTCGGTAAAGGATGAGATGTGATCCCAAAACAAAATGCAGAATCCCATAACAATATGATTGACATTTCATCACCATTCTTGAATCAGCTTTTCTGGCAATATCTGCGTTTTGCCAAGCACCTTCGATCACATGTCATTCTAAAGATTTTCAGGGGACAATTTAGCCAATGACACCCTCCTTCACAAACTCTACTTGTCTCTTGCTCTCCAACTTCAGGACTGGCTTCTTGAAATTCTTGCAACTGTTGAATTGAAATGGTTGAGGACCCTACCATGACATCACATCTCTTGTATGGATTATACCACCTAGAAAACGATGGTTGCATGGGATTTGTTGAAGTCGAGTAAGAGTCTGGAATCTGGCAGATGCTGGTAAATAAACTCACATGGCAACTGTTCAATTGAAATTCTTGCAACTATTCCATTGAAATGGTCGAGGACCCCACCATCACATCACATATATTGTTTGGATTATACCACATGGCAAATGAACGTCTATCTTTGGCAAAGACATTGGAGTAGTCAAGGATACATCGAGACTTTGGCTAGACCACATAATTAAGGTTTCCCACCGTCAGAGTCTTCTTTTGATTCATCTCTCATCATTTTTCTGGAATCCTTGGCAAAACCTTCAATCTTTCCTCTCTTCATAACTTGTTCAATTCCGTCAGCAATCCTCGCAACATCATGTCAATCTTCCAATGTTGTTATGGTTTTAGGATTGTTGGAAACCTTCTACCAGCTAGGTAATCTTGGTAGCGCACAAAAGATAAAAGAGTGTGGAATCCCATGTTTTTCAAAACTAGCAGAGAACCTGATGAATCTTAAACTCCTTTATTTCCTCTTTGATTCCTCATTGACGGTGCAGCAAACAACCACTTTTGTGTTTTAATGCCGATACTGGAAGGAAACAATTATGGACAATCTGAAACCACTGCATCCCTTTTTGGATTTTCCACTTGCATATCCACAAACAGATTCCTGTCGAGAGATCTCTATTATGTTGAAGTTTGATGTCTGCTCATGTTTTTCAAACCAAGTCGGCTCTTTAACCTGCTACAATTTCTTCGTGTTAAAACTGATGAGAGAAATATTTGTAGCATAGGCAATTAGTAAATCCCCTCTTACACTCTCAACTTGCAGCATCATAAACATTTTTTTTTGTAGAGAGCTCTGCCACGTTGAAGTTCGACGACTACTCATATTCTCAGACCAGACCTGACTCCTTTGCCTACTATAATGTTTTGTTCGTGCAACTGGTAGGAAAAAAAGTTTCAAAGCATATGAAATTAATACATCCCCTTTTGCATTTCCCATTTGGCAGATCTACAAATAAATCTTTACAAAGAGAGCTCTGCCACGTAGAAGTTCAGTGTCTAATCATGGTTTTTCAGACCAACATCTTGTGCTGCTGAAATGGAATTGAGCTCATAATTGGGGTAGCTTCAAAGAAGACTAATGCACCATGTACAGGAGACCGGTAGTTGTTTGGTTCCATTAGATGATGTGGAGGCGATGAACCTTTAACAGTGCAACTGGACAAGAACCAGAGTTGTCATTAGTTGATGACTGAAGGCATTGTTGCTGTTGTTCATGACAGAAAAGGAGAGATACAGCTTCAATTGGACGTGAACAAGCAGTGTTCCCACAACAGACTATGCAGACACTCTCTTTCCATTTGATGCTCAACACTTGTTCGAGCAGATCTGAGTCCAGCTACTTCACCTTTGATGCACTCAACCTTAATCTGATAATGAGTCTATATCTGACTCCTTTGTTCACTTCCCTCATCTTTCTTCAATCACGTGCAGCACAACTTGTACAGGGGACCTACCTTTCAACCCGGTTTATGCATGATAAATGTATGAACATGTAATCTATATGATGAACTCGCCCTTCGAGGGGTGACAATATGGTCGTAACTCTTGTATGATGGAACAAGAATCGTGATTTTTGCCCAAACTCTACACTGAAAATTTTTGGAGTGACGACCAATGTGTCACCCACAAGTCTTGAGTTCAAGATGCTTCAAGAAGGGTTTGCCCTTATACAAATAACGATAACACATACAACCTAAGGACAGGTTCTATTCATTATGTGAACATGGATAGGTTTTCTATCTGGTCTCAAAAGGGTCTCATGTCTGCCTAGTGACGTTCTTCGTAAAGACTGTATGGGGGCGTTGCAAAGAATGGTTAAGGCACGTATACCCACTATTACCAAGCAGGCACTCAAATATGAGTTGGGTGTTTCACGCATCTGAACCCTGACCAATAGTCTTAAGGCAGATCACTAGTTCCCCACCTAACCTAGAAGCTTGTGTGTGCTTTCAAAAATAAATACAGGTGATGCATGAGACAATTCTATAAAATGCATGGAAATAAATATTAACAACAAAGATAAAAATGAAAAAACTTAAACACATCAAATACACAAAGCTTAGTCCAATAATGTTAGAAACAGTATCGTCCCCAGCGGAGTCGCCATTCTGTCGCACGTCGAAAAATCCCGCGCGGCATCGGCTGACGATTTTTATCGTTGTTGTTGCGTTTGCTTGAATTTGGTTAGTTGGAGTCGCCACCTAGTAATTGATTGCGGGCTACTAGGAAACCGGATGTACTGGTCTTGTCAGAGATTCGTGGGTAAGGGACTGGTTGTGGTTAGGGAAGGTATTAGCACCCCTAACGCACCCTACCTGAGGTAAGCTGCTTCGTGATTTTTGACGTGTTAAAGAAGTTTTAAAATTTTGTCTTTTCATCGGATTTAGAAATACAACTTACGTATAAGTTAATAAATCTGGACCGTGATCCAATCAAAATATTAAATTCTTTTTTAATCTTTGCAATTTTATCATAAATAAAACATTCATAAAACAAATACAAAAAACACACATATACACTTTCACTATTTTTTGTTTCTTTTCTTTTCTTTTACATCCATAATTACAAAATACAAATTACAAAAACTGAAAACTAAACAAATATTACATTAAACCATTTGGAAATTACAAAAATGACCCAAAACAAATTCAGGAACAATTCTGGGCTGCCTAAACAGTACGGCGCGTCTTCCCACGCGCCACCGCCACTGGTGGCGCGTGGGTTCACGTGCCACCGCCAATGAAGGGCAAAAAAATAGTGGATCGGGAACGCCTTCTTCCCCCCTTCCTTCCTCCACCGGCGATGAGGGTCATCGTCGCCTGCAACAAGAACAAAAACGCACAACAAGCAGTCGGTTTTAAATTTTCTTTTCTCCTTTGCAGATCTGTTCTCGGGTCTGTTTTCGATCTGCTTTGCTGCAGATCGGTTTACTTGTTCGTCTTCTTCTCCTCTGCTTAGGATGGCAGATCGGATCTGTGGGCGGTGGCTGCCGGCTGTGGCTTGGAGGCGGTGTCGCCGTGTTCGGCGGTGAGAGGAGAAGCTGGTGCTGAGGAGATCGGGTCTGTGGCCGGCTGCTGTGGTTGTCGTTGGGTTCTTCAGTTGTGGGGGAGATCGGTGGCGGTGCTGAGGAGATTGGGTGCTGCTGTGGAAGGCTGGCCAGCGAGAGCTGTTGTGTAGCGAAAGAGCAGAGGAGGATAGTGAACGGCGGGGAGAGAATCGTGAGGTGCCCTCCGGTTTTTTTTGTTCTTTCTGCAGGTTGGGGGCGACGGTTCTCAGCCAAGGAAACGAGAGAGAGAGGATGGCGCTGAGAGTGTGCCTGCTCGTGGGTGAGGGAGAAAGGAACGGCCGGGGAAGAAAAGTCTTGGCTGGTGGCTGTGTTTGGCCCCGGGTGAAGGAGAAGAAAAATAAAAAAGGGGAGGGGGCACCGACGGCTTCTCTTGAAAAAAATGGGTTTAGGTTTAGGTTTTGTATTTTTTCTGATGTTGTCAAAATTGCCCCCCCTCTTAAAATTCAGTGTAACATTGTATTTATAGGAAAAGTTTTGCTAGGTTTTCAAACTAGTCTCTCAACTTTTCCTTTCCTTCTCTTTTCCTCTTTTTTTTTTTTTGTAAATTTTGATTTTTCTTATTTTTTTTGTATTTTTTTGAAAACGAGCAATATCAACGTCGACTCGATGAGGAAAATCAATGATTTTAAAAATGACAAGTGAAAAGTCGAACGCGTTCCAAAAACCTTTGAAAATTTAAATTCTTGTTTTAGACGACGTTGAAAATGTTAAAAACCATGCAAATATATTAAAAACATATTTTTTTGGATTTTTGTTGTTTTTTGCTATTTTTGGATTTTCCGAAAATTTTATAAAAATATGGGTAAAAAATTGGGTAGCAACAAATATAACATAATATTTTATTAAAATTAAACTAACCATGCATCTATTCATAATTTTTATAACATATAATAACATGTAACTATATCTAATAATCACCTCAGCTCATGGAAGGGCTTGAAGCACTCATGTACGAGTTTAGAATATCACCCCAATTCACCTAACTCAAGGATGGGTCTATAACATCCATATAAGGGTGAGGTTACCCTAGCCCATGGATGGAAATGAGATGCTTATGGATGGGTATGGGATGCTCGTGGATGGACTAACATCCCCAACACTTTCACAATAAGCAATCTCATCTTCTGATAATTCCACTTCAAGACGCTCAGCCCCTAACCTTTTGAAGTCCATCATGACATAAAATGAGCTTAGAGTTAGCCATGACACATCCCAGTTCATTGACACCTTCACAAATAGTTGTTGTTGCTCTCTGAGCCTCCTATACCAAGTAATGAATCTACACACACACACACACACACTAAAAACTAATTAGTAGTCATCATGTGTAATAACATTAACAATATTAAATAAATGTTGTATGTAAAACAATATTGCATACCAATTGATTTTATCTTGGATATTAGGGAACATAATGCATCAGATTATGTGAATTCCTTGGGAAATGTGATCAAGTAGGTGTAATAAAATGGCTCATAACGGACAAATACCATTTCATGTAGGTATCTACATCAATCATTAGATGTCACTCCTCCAAAATATGATCTCTCTTAGCATCCTAAAGATCCAGTTAAGATGCATGAATTACCAACCAATTCCCCTCACGCTTACCATGACAACTAATACTATACAGCTCGTCACTGATACCAATATAATCTAGTATATACTGAGTTGTTGCATTACTCAATATGAGTAATGCATCTCAACAATGTCAAAGTAGTGTAACGAGACCTATGCTAACCAAAGGTCATATCCCTCACAACATATAGGTGATGCTGAATGTGGGTGGTGTGGTGACTATTTTGGCTGGAAATTGATTGACCCATGGTGGAGAGAGAGATGAGTGATCTTATGGTGTTTTGGGTGTGTTGAGAGAGATAAGTGATCTTATGGTGTTTTAGGTGTGTTAATTTCGTGATGAAGGGAGGGAGGGAGATGAAGGTCACTAACGATATGAGAAGGGAGGGGCGAGTGGCTGTAGAGAAATGGGAGGATGCAAGGAGAAAGAGGAAGAAAAGGGGCTCTAAATATTAATTTTGAATAAACTCATAGGTTCCATATGTGAATCGCATTTCATATATGAAAACTACAAAATAAGTGTTGTAGATGGTATCTACGACTTCGTAGATAGCAATTACGACTCATGAAACTGTGTTATATATCTAAATATTGTTTCCACTATGTTATTTTATCTTTTTTCTTGTTGTGTTAAAAACACAAAAAAGCTAAAAAAAAATTGACAACCTGATCTCATGCATCACTCACCTTCTCTATGTATAATGGAAAATGAAGAAGAGGAGAGGGAAAAATAAGTCTCGAGGGTGGGAGAGATTCCAATGGAAAATTCCCATGAAGCCATGACCTCAAGCTTCAAACTAATGATACTAGGAGAAATTAGGTAATTAACCATTTATTGTGATAAAATAGAGGAATGTTTAATTTATTGTTGAGGTGTCATTATATAGGACTATGATGTGGGACTCAAGTTGATGTGAGGTTATTAAAGTTATGAAGATTATAGAGTGGGGATTGTATGTGAGATATGGTTTGAGACTTATAAATGGTAGGAGATTATTGAAACTAAATCTAAGGTATCTAAGAGCTAGGTATTTTCAAAAGATTATGAGGTAGGTCCATGATTTGTTTTGGGCCATTTGATTACAATATGGCTTCAAGTTAGTAATTGGTGTTCGATGTCTTCTCACATAAAAGAGACAGGAAATCCACTCCCCCCATTTTAATACAAAATAAAAAGGTTATGTATCAGTTTGATATTAAGGGAGTGTGATGATATAAAGCAAAGTGATTAAATTCAACCATTGTTTTGCTAATTTTTGAAAGTTCTTTTTTACTTAAAATTATTTTGTTTTTGTATTTTGGAATCATTTTGAAATGATGATATCAAAAATAAATTTTTAAAAATAAAAAATATTATTTTAATACATTTCCATATTAAAAATACTTTGAAAAACAAACTCTATTACTGTCTTAAACACCCATAAATTGATTTTTTTTAATGCTTTCTAATAATTTTGATGTGCTGATATTAAAAAATAAAATCTTAAAAAAATATTTAAACATATTTTCATACAAAAAACTATTTTAAAAATCAGGATACATCACAATTTCAAACATTCTGTGTGACATGATAACTTGGCATGCTCATGATTTATAAATATAAGATTACTTTTTGTTGAGAATTAATCTTACACAATTAATTTATTATTTACAAGTGTATTTTAAAGTTTTTTTTTCTTGGTCTAAACTGTAATCTAAAATTTCACTGTCACGTTCCAGGTTAATATTTTATAATGCAAGAATAGGAGTACTAGCAAAACTTTAACTTCATTAATTTGGATTGCAAAATAAATAAATAAATAATGGGTTGCGTCGGAGGCTATTAGTATTATTATTGCAACTATGTTATAATAGTGTCAATGAGCTCCCGTGACCCTAGTTAAGAGAGAATTATAGCATAGCAAAGAGTAATAATAATTAATAAGAAACAAATCTTGAAAAATGTTATTTACGTTTAGAATAATATTTCAAACCATCAACAAGTATGTCAAAATTGTTCAATAAAAAATTTACAGCAAACATAACATAAGGCATGAACGATATTAATTCTACTTTTTTTTAACCTAGAGAATCTTGTGGTTGATATTATTTTAGCGGCTTTTTGTTTCTATGATTGAAATGTGTATTATGATTTTTAATTTTTTTTATTAAAAATTAATGTTTTTGAATTATTTTGATGTATTATTGCTAAAAATAATTTTTTTAAAAATATTATTTTCATACATTTCTGTGTAAAAAATATTTTAAAAAACAACTGTTAACACATTTCTAAATACTATATTAAAAGATTCCACAAGCTTTCCATAAGAATTCTTTTTATTTAGTTTTTGTAAATGATTCAATATCCTATTCTATTAAGATTATTTATTTTATTTTTTTATTTAAATATTAATATTTTCCTAATCAATATTTTTTCTAGGTCGAAACTGACTTCTAGGTCGATTATTTTTTCCTGCTTTTATCACAAGTAAGTTTAGGTCTTGGAATAGTATTTAATGGAGCATAACTCATTGGATTTTCTTTTACCCGATACATAGTTTCAATACAAACTTTCTCAGGCTTTTATATTTTTGTATCTATAGTTTTGCAATTTATTTTCTGTAAGTTTATTTTCAACTCAATGCTTTATCTGTGTTTAATTTATCACTTTATTTACATGCTTTTTGTATAGTTTTATGTTTTAGTTTTCGTACAATTTACTTATCGCAAATTAACTTTCCCAAAATATATTTATTGCTAAATTGACTTTTCATGTAATTCACTTACGTAGTGTTTGCTATACTAGACAATATTTATTGAACTTGATGAACATGATTGGATAAATAATTCTCTTGTCTTGTGTTTTGTCAAGTTCGGTTTGGATTAGATAATTTATCTTATTTTATATTTGGTAGACATTAAATAGAACCTGACCGACTCGGGGCCTAGATTGGTACGAGTTTTTTTAAAAAAAATTTAATCTAATATGACTCGATAAAAAACTCAGGTCGACCTATGACCTGGTTGACCCGAGATATAACACATGTAAAAAACCCATTGATTTTTTTGGGTCAAAACTAGGTTGCTTAGTTTTTTTTTTTAATGTGGTTAACTCAGGTTGACTCTCCTAACCTGTGATTCGGATCTTGTCCCACGTTGACTACCGAGTCAGGTTTTAAAATTATGATCACTTTATCCAAATGTTGATTTGAGTCAATCCCGGTTGACACTCCTGACCCTTGACTCAAGCCTTGCCTTGAATCAACTTCCAAATTAAGTTTTAAAACTATAATAATAACTATTTTTATACATATGTTGACTTGGGTCAACCCAAGTTAACCCTCTCAACAGATGACCTAGGTCTTGCCCCTGGTCGACCCTCAAGTTGGATTTTAAAACTCTGATAATAATTACTTTTATTCTTATGTTAACTTGAATCAATCCACGTTGAGCCTCCCAACCTATGACGCAGACCTTACTCTAGTTCGACCCCCAAGTCAAATTGTAAAATTATGATAATAATTTTTTTTTATTCTTATATTTTCTTGAGTCTTCTATGGTTGATCATTCTGACTTATGATTAGAGTATTGTCCCAGGTCGACCTCCGATACAAATTTTAAAACTATGATAATAATCTTTTTTATCCTTACATTGACCTGTGTCAATGATCAACTTAATCCGTGACATGAGCCTTATCCCGATTCGACCCCTTAATTGGATTTTAAAATAATAATAATAATAACTTTTATCTTTATATTAACTCGAATCAACTTAGGTTAATCCTTGTACATAATATTTGACAAGTGTATCCTACTTCTTTTAATGGGGTAAAAAATTCTCAATTTAAACAACCTTAAACAAGACACAAAATAATTTTTGTACTCTCCAAAAGTGCACCAAACAACCTCACAAAAAAATTGTCTTGTCCAGTCCATCCTTGTACATCATAACACACTTAATTATGGCTTTATTTAATTTATTTCTTCAATATACAATTCAATAATTTCTCAAAGTTTTTGCTGCTCTTCATAGTTTATCTAACATGAATCTTCATGATTTACTACTCAATGTTATTGACGGATTCCTATTTATGCAAAACTCTGATTCCTATTTATGTAAACTTCTTTGTTTACATGCTCAATGAAAACTTTATAGTCAATTCTTGCCCGTTTGGATGCACTGTCTCTAGGTTTTTTTAGAAGAATTCACAATCCGGAATGATCAGGAGATTGTCATTTTCTCCTCACATATTGAGTTTTAAGAATAATCTAGCTAGAGATATTTATATTAGGAGGCCGATAGATATTTATATTGAGTTTTAAGAATAATATATATAAAATGTATGTGAATAACATATAATTGGATAATTACACTAGTGTTGTACTAACTTTACAACTTTTCTCTATCAAATCAAGTACATAATTTTTTTTTTTCATTTGAATACACCAACTTCTTAAAAACTTCCAATCAAGTACTGTCGCTGATTTTCTATCAATTATTTTGTTACCTAATGACATGCCCCTTTTTCTTAATCCGTTGTTGGTACACCAACTTTCATTTTATCTTAATCCAGTACATGGATTTTAATCTTTCTGATTTTAATGCATCAACCTTTTTTTTATTATGTCAATCAAATATTTTTGTGATTTTTTTTAATGTGATTTTCTTTTGTAAAAATATATAACCTCCAAAATAATATTATGTTTAATAAACAAAAATATCTTAAACTAAAATAAATTATTTTAAGAAGGAACGTCCTTTCAATCGATGGAAAACTATCTACATCCTACATGGTTAACGATCAATTATAAATAATTACTAATAAGTTTTATAATATTTATTATTCTAATAAAAGAAAAGGATATAATGTGATTGCAAAATAAATAAATAAAACCAACAAATTTTTTTATTGAAGTACTTGATTGACACAATTACAAATTTTGTCATACTAAAATGAAAAATAAATAAAATAAAATAAATTTATATACTTGATCAAAAAAATTGAAAATTAGTGAACCAACATGACAAATTTTCTTAGTATACCTCAACATGTATGTAAAAAACAAGTTTTTCTAGACTTCAGGATAGTTAAATTTTTTTTTTTAAATAACATAGTTCATAAAATATTTAGGGAAGTAACATACTTGAGAGAGTCATGTTAAATTGTGAAATGGCTTGCAAAAATTTACAATAAAGAGAGAGCAGAGAGGAAAATAAATAAAATAAATGGATGAATGAGATCTTAGAAGTATATCGAAGTGTTAATGACAACAACACCAATATTATCAAAAAGATTTTGACTAGACGAATGTCACTAATAGAGACTCCAGTGTGCCAAAGTTGACATGACTTACTTATATTTGGACGACTCGTGTGACCCATTGCAATTACCGTTGGTGACATTTCTTGGTATTGTTAGATTCGTCTCGTCGATATTTTTTTTATGGTACCTGCGGTGTCGTCATGTGAGTTTGGGAGTGCCTTCGAAGGTTTTTTTTTTCTTTATTCATTTCTATCTCATCTCTCCTCCTTGTAATTTGTGAAGAGAGAAGAGAGAAAAATACAAGAAAAAAAAAAGATATCCTAGAGGCACACCAAAATTCTGGTGATGACATCACTAGTATAATCATAAAGGTTTTGACGTGACAAATTCAATTACACTAAAAAAGATCACAAATATTGATCAAAGTGGGCCACACGAACCACTAAAAGGCAAGTGAGCCTCATCACCTTTGGGTTGCTGTTGTGGCCAACTCCATTCTCTGTTAATATAGTTTTTGGTGCCGTTGGACTTGTCTCATTGAGATCTTTATTATAATACCAGTTGTGTCATCACTGGAGTTTTGATGTTTTTCTAGGATCTGGTTTTTCTTTTCTCTTTCTCCTTTCTCTTCGCAAATTATAATAATAAAAAAATTAAAGTTGATATACTAGATTGAAACTAAGTATAAAATTGGTATACTAATAATATAATTATCTCACACACTTTATTCCTTTGCAGTACATTTGCCATTATTCCCGCAACATGCATCAACTATATAATATAATTGAAGTTTTCATTAAAAAAAGACAGAAAGAAAACACTATTATTGTTTCTTCATGATAGCTATGACTTCAATTAAACGCCATTTGCATATTAGTATAAATTAAAGCATTAATATTAATTTCCCATGATTACAACTCTGGAACCCTGCAGCTAGCTCATGCATGAACCTGCTATATCTCCATTTCCCTTTTTGTGTTCCCATGCTCCCGAATTATCTGAACTCTGAAGTGATCCAAACAGTTTATCTTTCAAAATGATGGCACACCGTAATGCATTATTAGTTTTCTGAGTTATATATAGGTTCCACTCTCAATCTCCTTTTTTTTTTCCTTTCAAAATAATAATAATAGTAATAGTAATAGTAGTAGTAATAATAATGTAGATCTTTAATTAATTCGGTGAAAGTAAATAATGCTAAAACAAATTTATTTATCATCGAATGTTGAGGTTGACTCTTGAAATTTTGACCAAAGTGAGTGAGGAAGATACTATTCGATCATTTGAAATACTAAACCAAGTAAATTCTCTCTCTATTAGCTCTCTTCATTCCTAAATTTCGTGTCTTTTTTAGAAGAGTAATGTTATGTAAACAAATAAAATTTTATACAAATATAAGAGATAATTTTTTTTATAAGAGATTAAATATATAAAATTTATGGGTTCTATATTTTACCACTTAAAGATTAACATATCAATTTGTATACATATTTAGTATAATTGTTTTTATAAATCAATTTCCTTTTAAGAGTTTAATTATTACACTTACATCTTCTTTGTTTGCTATAAAGTAGTTTTTAAAAAAAATTGAATTCTTGAAAAGTGATTTTTTTTAATGTTTGACAATATTATAAAAAATAAATGAAAAAATAGTTTTTAGTTTTTATCTATAACATGAAAAATAAGCTAAAAAATAATTTATAAATGTTTTATTTTTTTTCAAGTTTATCTAACATATGTATAACATTAAATGTAACTTTTTAACCACTTCCAATAAAAGAATAAGATATAAAAAGTATAATTGTGGAAAAAAAAGAATTTATTATATTATATATTTATATATGGCTTATTTTATAATACACACACATATAATATAATATAAGTATTCTAAATATAATATAGAAGTATAACCTTATTAAATATTTTTAAAACCTCAATATTTTTTTAAAATTAATTAAAAACCAAATTAGTTAATGATATTAATTAAGAGTTTATTTTGTATGAGGTTGTGGAAAGAGAGAGATTTGTGGATGGTGTATTTGTATGATGTTTCATTTGTGTGTTAAAGAAAAGTTCAAATATTTTTAGTATTATATGTTTATATTTCCTTTTGTTGTTGGAAATTACTTTTCTGAAAACTAGATTTTTAGTCTTCACCGAACATTGAAAAGCTTGGAAGCTTCTTTTCAAGAAAATGGTTTTTTTAAAACAATCAATGTCTTAAGTGGAAAATCAATTTCTTAGGATTAAATCAGCTTAGAAATAAACTGATTTTTTAATATTTATATTACTAACTTAGAATAAATTTTCTATTGCATGTATATTACTAACTTAGAATATGTATATGAGTTTTTGAAAATTAATTCCATTTAATTTTCTATTGCGTCTCCCAAAAATTTATATTACTATCTTAGAATAAATTTTTAGGTGAGATGAAACTTCTCGAACTTCGTAGGCTAATAGAGAACATGGAAATGCAGTACAAATTTGTCGAATTACTACTATAAATCTAGGCCAAAATGTAAAGTACCCTCTTGAATTTTAGCAAAAAAACTAATATCCCTTAAATATATATATTTTTATTTTCCACCCTAAACAATTTGATTTTTTTTTAATGTGGCTCGTCCAATAGTGATTTTGAATGAAATTAACGAAAAACCCCTAAAAAACCTCAATCTGAGAGGAATAAGGAGAATTTTCAAGGGCTTCTTTGTCAATTTTCCGACAAAAATTAACAATAAGACAACATTTAAGAAATCACATAATTTAGGGCTGAAAATCAAGGAATTCTTTTTGTTCAAAAGAGCATTTATTTTTTCATAAAGGTTCAGGATACCTTACAATATTTTAGCCATAAGTTTATGATAGTGGGGTGTTGTTGTTTTCATGGGCATTGTCACCTAGTATTCACTCACCAGAGCAGTGTCGGTAGCCATTGGCCAATAGAGTCACATGAAATAGAGCAGAAACTTAACGAGGCACATGGATCACATCCAAATTATGGAAACAAACTAGGAAGGGTTCGTGAAAGGGATTGATAGAATCTTGTGAACTCCACAAGAAAAATGGCCACATGATTTCTTGAAGTTTTGATAGGCATGTGGCAAGCAGTTTCACTGTAGCAAGCATGGATTTGCTTGCTTTATGTCTCTTATAATTGGAATATTAAGGGAGTAGAATCTCCCTTTCATGTCTTGTCGATGTTAAGATTTATCCCCCAAACTCACTCTCATGTCACTAACATCCATGCTTCAAGCGTAGGCAAAGGTAAGTGTCAAGTGGAGCAATTCATGGCAGTCTCGTAGCTACAACTACAATATTTGAAGTGATCTTTCAACTGATAAATCCTGATTTGGTTCATCTTTATTAGCCTTTTCTTTCATCGAAAGAAATTGGGAAGAATTTAAGAAATCAAGATCACTACATATATATCTTGCAAGGGTAAAGCAAACAGTGTTTTGGTTCGCGAATATAGAGCTATAGACCACTTTATGAAAATGATTTTGTTTCGAACAGGTTCTAGTTGTGTTTGAATTAGGAATAGTTCTATTGCCAAACCCTTGTCTCGGATTTTGTCCTGATCATGGATGCATTCACAGAGGGGAAGAACCTACCTGAAGATGCTAGGGCATTACAGCAGCCTCATGTGCTGTAGGACAAATGGTATCATCTTTGTGCCATGCCATCAACCAACTGAGCAAATGAGGCTGCTGTAGTATTGCCCTAGCATATTCAGGTAGGTCCTTCCCCTCTGTGGTTGTTATTGTATCTTCACTTGTTCCTCCAATTTTTCTCATATTCCCTGGATTAATTTAATTATTTGCTTCATAAATTACTTCCAATGAAAGAATAAATAATAAAGATTTAATTAGCAATCTTTCAACCTAAAAAACAGAGATAATCTTTAAACTAAGGGTTCCGCTAATAAAAACTTTTAAATTGTTATTATTAATATTTACAATATTAGAAGTGCAATAGACAAGGAAAGAAAGGGAAGCAGGAAAGAGAAAATTACATTGAATCTAATTAAAAAATAATAGGAATTCCTCTCTTGTATTTTCTTATTTATTAATTATATCTATTTCTTTTATTTTTTTTTATCTAGATATCCTCACACCTTCTTAAAAAGTGAAACTAGTCCTGTTTAGGATTTGTAGCTGTTTCTCCTAATAAATATGCTTCATGGAAAATATTTATAGTTATAACTCATTTATTAATAATATCTATTTCTTTTATGTAAGTATTGATAATTATAACTAGATGACCATAAAATTAACTATCCTTTCGTTAAAAGTTATTTAATCCTTTTAATTAATCATAAAGTTTCCTTTTTTTTTCTTTTTTATTAAATTTATTGCAAACATTTCAAAATATTATCATATAAAATGTCACTTATTCAATGTAATCAATCTTATTTAAATATCTGATTTTTATTCCTATTTAACACAAATCAACAATAAATAAATTTTAATAAATGTAATTAAATAATGTTTAACATGTACACAGAGACTCTCATTAACTTTTCTCTTAAAGTAATAAAATAAAAGGAGAGATTATAGCTTCACGTGGATTATTAGTCCTACAGCTCAGTGTCAAGTCCAGGCCTCCTCAGTTCTAAGAAGTAGAAAACCTTATATGTGATTCAAGGTCCTTGAAGCAATTTGAACACTAATAACTTTAGCTGGATATCAGCCATTTTCGATTCTCTCGTTGAACAAGGTGTTGTAACCCATTTTTGGGTCCCCATGAAAAAATAAAATAAACAGCCAAAAGAGTTTAGAAAAAATAACAGAAGGCAGAAGCGCTCAGGAAACAGTCAGAAAATTGGTCAAGAAATTCAAAAATACAAGGATTAAATTTTTGACAGTATATTCTTGAAAGATGAAAGCCCTATTGAGAAGGAAAATTTTAATTTTGAGGAGAAAAGCCCAAATTTGGATGTTTATGGACTTAATTGGATTTTTATGGACTTAATTGGATTTTTTGGGACTTAATTGGATTTTTATTTGAATTTATGAAGGATTTGATTGCAAGAAAAATTAATTTTTAAGTCAATTTGGGCTTTAATTTGAAGAAATTTAAGTTCTGGGGCCAAAATATATTTTTTAGGAATTTATTGGGTCAAATCAGGGGCTCAATTGCATAAAAATTGAAGTTTAAGGGCCAATTAGGGATTTAATTAAGAAAATCCGAAACCAGGGACCAAATTGGAAGAGGCGCGTAAATGGAGGGGCTGCTATTTTCTCGGTTCAGGGGCCTAATTGAAGAAATTGAAAGTTTATTAATCAATTGAGGGCTAAATTGCATAAATCAGATGCCAAGGGCCAAAATGAAAAAGGCGGCCAACAAGAGGGGCAGGGACCGATTTGGAGGACTGATTTGAAGTTTGGCCATTTAAATGAAACGGCGCGTTTTATTCAAAACGACGCCGTTTCATATATATATATAAAAAAAAAAAAAAAAAAAAAAAAAAAAAAGGAAGGCAGAACGGTGTCGTTTTGAACGACACTGTTCATCGTCTCCTTCCCCCCCGTTTATAACAGAACAGAAACGAAAAAAAAAAAAAAAAGAAAAGTTTCAAAACTTCCCGCCTCTCTCTCCTCGTCCCCACCATCACCACCGAAAGCAAGAGTGGCCGACCAGCCGTTGCGTGATTGAAGGCGCACTAACCGTTTTCTTTTTGCTTATAAATAGAGAGAGGCCGAGAGGAGAGAGAGGGGACCGAAGAGAGAGAAGAGAAAAAAAAGAGAGAGGGACGAGACCGAAGAGAGAGATAGAACCAGTGAGATAGAGGGGAAGAGAAAAGAATAAAACGAAAAACAAAAAGAAAAGAAAACAGAAAAACAAAGAGAAAGGAAGGAAAGGAAGAGGGGAAGAGGAAGGAAATCTGCTCTCTCCGCCGCAGCAACACCACAGAGCCGCCGTCCTCGAGGCCACGACACCGCAGCTCCACCAACGGTCGCCTCCACGCCAGGTGCACATCCCCTCCCCCTTTGCACTTTTTTCTTTTGTTTTCGCCTGGCCTCCTGCATGTTGCATGCAGGAGGCGGGGGGGGGGGGAAAATAATTCTCCCCCCCCCGCTGGGTTTTAAGGCGCTGGGCCAGCCCAATGCTGGCCCAGCCTTGTAAGTCTGGGCCGGTCTTGGCCCAGACTGTAGAAGTTACGGGCCGAGACCGGCCCACGTTAGTTACGGGCCGAGACCGGCCCACGTTAGTTACGGGCCGAGTCCGGCCCACGTTAGTTACGGGCCGAGACCGGCCCACGTTAGTTACGGGCCGAGACCGGCCCACGTTAGTTACGGGCCGAGATCGGCCCAATATCATTGCGGGCCGAGACCGGCCCGCCCCCTTTTATTATTATTATTTTTTGGGCTGAGCCTGGCCCATTTATTTGGGCCGGCCCAGCCCTATAATATATTAAATATTATTATAATATATATATATATATATGTGTGTATATATGTTATATATATATATAAAATATATTTATATAAAAAATATAAAAAAAAAAATCTTTAAAAATATTGTGATTTTTTTTCTGCATATTTTTTTTGTCAAAAAATGTTTTAATTCTGGTTTGTATTTTTATACTGTAAAGATACAAAACCAGTATTAAAATACCCGATTTTCGTCAAAGCATAAAAAATAATATTTTCTAAAAATTGTTTTTGTTTTAAAATACGGCCTAGTCTCTCCAATATATATACATAAATATTATAACATCATATTTTCACACAACAAAGAAAATTTTCAAAACAATATATGTATTAACATGCATTTTGGCTTTAATAACCAGTTTATTCAAGCCATGAGAACTAGGCCAATATTTCAAAAATTCTAAATAAATTTTTTTGTTTTCTTTTAATATTTGGGATTACGAATTTATACGTAAAACGTATTCCTAAATATTATTAATAAAATTTTGGTATGGACTTTAGAACGGTTAGGATTTTTACCCGATAAGATAAAGACCTCCTTACTGAGGGGGATTTTTCTTGAACCATAGACAGACCAACAACTAGGAAAACACAATAACACTTTAGTTTTTTTATTTTTATTTCTATCAGACAATAAAACAATGCAGCTTACCTTAGGTAAGGCGTATTTGGGGTGCTAATACCTTCCCTTTACGCAACCAGTCTCCGTACCCGATCTCTGAGACCAGTTAGGGTTCCTAGTGACCAAAATACTAGGTGGCGACTCCAAAGAACCAAATCAAATAAAAATAAAAAAAAAATTTCGCCAGTCGAACCCGCAATTGAAAATTTTTATTTTTTTGGGGTGCGACAGAATGGCGACTCCACTGGGGACGTTGTAGACTAAGCTTTGTTTTGTCTGTTTTATTTGTGTTTTCCTGTGCTTATTTTTAATATATTCCTTTCATGTTATTTATTTGCGTATTTGTTTTTATTTTACACGCATATTATTCATGCATTGTATATAATTGTTTCATGCATCACTTGCCTTAATTTTGAAAAGCACACACAAACTTTAAGTTAAGTGGGGAATTAGCGATTTACCCTAAGACTATTGGTCAGGGTTTAAATGCGTGAAACACCCAACTCATATCTGAGTGCCTGCTTGGTAATAGTGGGCATACGTGTCTTAACTGTTCCTTGCAACGCCCCCATACTTCTTTACGAAGAATGTCACTGGGCAGATATGAGACCCTTCGAGACCAGATAGAAAAAACTACCCTCTCTCACTTAATAAATAGAGCTTGTCTTTAGGTTATGAATCTTATTTTCATTTGCATCACGATTAATTGTTAATTTCATCAACTCAGGTTTTGAGCTGAAATCATGACTAAGTACCTCTCTTTCCAAGAATATGGGCAAGAGTCTGAGTTGGCTCAGATCGCCGAAGGAAAATGTCCAAGAATCGATGCTAGTGGGTTACCATGCATTACCAAGGTAAATCACATGGTAAACGATTTAGGAAAGTTATTGCCTATCATGGAATATGTTGACGAGACCCTGTTTGAAAGGCGATATGGGAGGATTGCACATATAATGAAGTTGCCTGTACAAGCAGCGGCGATCAAAGCCCTTCTGAATTTTTGGGATCCCAGTTATCGTTGCTTTACCTTTGGAAACATCGATATGACACCCACCTTGGAAGAATATGAGAGAATCCTGGATTTTCCAAATGACAACTGCCGAATCTACCGCCGTCGCAGATTTGAAGATACAGCTTCGGAAGTAGTCAGTTTATTAGGCTTAGGAAAGATCAGCCAGTGTAGAGTTGCTGAAGGGGGTTTTAAATGGAAGATCATTGAAGCTCGAATGAAGAAAAACGCCGAAGAAGGCAAGTTGGGAGACGAACGATATAGGTTGGTGGCCTTCGCCATTTTTGGGCTAGTGTTGTTCCCTTCTGAAATTGGGGTCATCAGTTTAGAAGCAGCAAGTGTCTTCATCGAATATGAGCATGACCGGATCAATCCTTCCTCAGCCATCTTGGGGGAAATCATGTTATCTCTTAATCACTGCCGAACACATGGAAAAGGAGCTATGAGGTGCTGCGTCCCTATGTTGTACTTATGGATAATCAGTCATATCGAAGCACCAAGAGACATCTTTAACAACTTTTGGTGGTTTGACTTGCGACCGTTAAAGATTACCATAGATGAGACTTGGAAGAATTGGGATGAGAAGGCATGGAGGGATAAGTATGCAGCATTGCCAAGTAGCAACTTCAAATGGAAAGCACCGTGGATGAACAACGCTATTTGCACAATGAGCTGCGGAAGCAAGATATGGGTTCCTTTAATTGGTGTAACTGGTTACATCAGTTATGCGCCCGCCCTCGTAACAAGGCAGTTAGGCGGAATGCAATATACGCCAAGAACCTTGGGTTTAGCTGATTTCATTGGTTTATTCAAGCACCAACCGTTCATCAAAGAAATGGAGCTTATCCGACAGGATTGGGAAAGGCCCGTGAAGGTGAAAAGAGAAGAAGGAAGCAGTTTTGAAACCTCATTCAGCCATAATTATACAGTTTGGAGGAATGAGGATTTTTCTGAATTAAAGGGTCTCTCTACACAAGAACAGTCAGATGCAGCGATAGAAACACAGAAAAGGAAAAGAAAGGATGACGAAGAAGATCTAAGAAAGCAGCTAGATCAGTGTGTAATAGAACTCAGCAAAAGTAAGGGGCGACAACAATTGTTAGAGAACCAGCTAGAGGAGGAAAATACGATGAGGGTTTTTTTGAATCAGCGGTTAGAAAAACAAGAGAAGCAGCTAATGTCTCTAAAGGAATGGCAGAAAAGGGCTGAGGTAGCTGAAGACATAACAACGGGGGTCCAGGCTGAGTTAAGGAATCGAATAGCCGATTATGATGAGTTGGTCAAGAAGAATGGGATAGCAGAAAAAGAATTGGCTAAGGTTAAGAGGGCAACAAAAGGCATGAATGATGATAAGGAGACGATGGATTTGAAGAAGGGAAGGAAACTTCTTTTAAAGAAAATAGAAGTTGAGAAGGAGAAGAATCGTCTAGCCAACCTCGACATAGAAGAAGAAAGGAAGGTTAGAGCTCAATACATGGTGCAGATAGAGGAAGAAAGAAATGCGAGAATGGCCGCTGAGTCTGACATGAGAGATTACCAGAAGAGAGCTGAGTCTTCAAAAGGAAGGATGAGGGCTTTACAAGCGGAGAGCGAGGTACGAGAAGAGGAGTTAAGGGAGTTGAGAAGCCACTACTGCGAGATGGAAGAAGATATGAGTAAGGCTAAGCAAGAGCGTCAAGAATGCCAAGACTACATGGACAGCTTTGCAGTTCAGATCAATTCCAAAATAGCGGAGCTGGATATCGCCAAGGAAGAGCTACAAAGGACAAGAGATAAGTTGGCACAATCAGAGGGTATGGTGCGAGTATTGGAAAGAAGCAACGAAGCTTTAGGAGCCAGCAACGAAGCAATAATCGAAGATAACACCGTATTCCATGCCAAAATAAGACACATGGAAAAACAGGTTGAGCAAGTAGCCCGTTACGCAGAAAGGTTGCAACAACAAGCCACCCAAGTTGGAAATGATGCTTCAAAGTATCGAGAATACATGGGGGCCATGGCCGGTTTTATTGGGGATTTAGCTAATAGAGGAAATGCTTTTTAGAGGTAGCAATGTATAGGACTCTCTTTCCCATTATTTGTTTTGTATGAGCAATTTTTGTTATTTATAAGAAGTCCATGACGTATTTCCTTTCTTGATGAGTTTGGTAAGCCACTATGATAAGAACTTGGCAAACCCTCCTTTATGGTAATCAGGTCAACTCAGAAATCTTGCTTAAAGGTTACGAAAGTCATGAATCAGCTCGTAAAATATGCATATATACACATTTCATATGCATCACATTCGCATCACGTATTTTTTGTTTTTAATTTATCATACGCATTCCAGATCGTGAAACATAGGTCCCCCTTCCAAAGTCCACTACACTCGGCAAAGAGCAAGAATGGAAAACGAAGGAAGGTCACAACCGGAATCTCAGTACCAAAGAGAACTTGAAGGAGTTCGGAATGATGTGGCACACTTAACCAGTATGTTAGAGCAATTATTAAGAGCCAGAGATGGAGCGGGAACATCTACTCAACCTAATGAAGCACCAGCAGCATCTCAAATCCCTGTCGCACCTATAAATATAGGGGCAAATACACCAACTAAGCAGAGTCCTGCTCGGCCCATCCAAATCCCTATTACAATGGATTTAACAAACGAAGATCCACATGACTTTAAATTCTCTAATCATGAAGGAGATGATAAGTGGACTGCCCTAGAAGAGAGGCTAAGGGCAATTGAAGGAAATGATTTGTTTGACCCAATTAGGGCCGCTGAGGTATGTTTAGTACCTAACATTGTCATTCCAAAGAAGTTTAGGGTGCCGGAGTTTGTTAAGTATACTGGGATGGAATGCCCGAAGACCCATCTCCGCTCCTACTATAACAAAATGGCAGAGGTTATCCACGACGACAAAATGTTAATATACTTCTTCCAGGATAGTCTGACCGGATCGGCCCTCAGTTGGTATATGAGGTTAGACAATATTAGGATCAGGAAGTGGACAGACTTGGCGGACGCTTTCTTGAAGCAATACAAGTTTAATCTAGAGATTGCTCCTGATAGGACCAGTCTGATCAACATGGAGAAAGGAAGTCAAGAGTCCGTGAGGGCTTATGCTCAAAGGTGGCGAGACCAAGCTATCAATGTGCAACCTCCGCTGATAGAGACAGAAATGGTGACTTTGTTTGCCAATACTTTCAAGGCTCCATACTATGAACACCTTATGGGTAGTTCAGCACAACATTTCTATGATGTCGTGCGGATCGCCGAGAGGATTGAACAAGGGATCCGAAGCGGAAGAATAGCAGAACCTCTAGAGAAGAGAGGTTTCATTGGAAGGAAGAAAGAAATTGAGGTGAACAACCTAGAAAGAAGAAGCAAGAACTACCAAATACCTACCCCCCGAGTCACTAGTATTAACTTTTCCAAACCCCCCACTCCAAACCAACCCAATCAAATAAAATTCCCTGCAAATAACCACAACAATTACCAAAGGAGAGATAAGCAACCGTCAGAAGAACAACTACCTCCTCTACCCATAACCTTAAAAGAGTTGTATGCCAAGCTGTTGAGTATTGGGCAGATAGCTCCCCTACCCATACCACCTATGCAACCACCTTTCCCTGCCTGGTACAACCCCGAGGTAACTTGTGAATACCATGCTGGTCACGCAGGCCATAGCATTGAGTCTTGCTTCGCTTTTAAAAGAAAGGTGTTGCAACTAATCAAAGTGGGATGGGTCACTTTTGAGGATTCGCCAAATCAGAATTCCAACCCTTTACCTAAGCATGTTGATGGTAGGGGAGGAGTGAATACCATGGAGATTGGTAGCAAAAAGAGGGTGTTGAAAGTGACCATGGCCAAGCTATACTCGATGTTGGTACAGTCTGGACATTTGGAAGAAACGACTGAGTACTGCACATGGGAAAGTAACTTTTGCCCTTTCCATAAAAAGGAAGGGCATCACATTGATGAATGCAGTGAATTTCATCAAAAAGTTGCAAGAATGCTGGCTCTAGGAGAGTTGAGGATTGAGGACGTAAGTGACAATGAAGAGGTAGGGATGATAGAGAAATGTAGAATCCAATCAACAGCTAATGGTCGCTCAAAACTGGTATTAACTAGGCCCTCCTATGCAAGCAAAGTAAACTATGGAGCGATGCCTGGAGATTATGGTTATACCTCGAATGTTGAAGCTCCTTTGCCGCTGTTCCGAACGGAGATAAGTGGGCTAACTCGGAGTGGTCGTTGTTACACACCTGAAGAGCTAGAAAGACAAAGAAAGGCTAAAGGCAAGGAGGTGCTGGACCTCGATAAAGAGTTTGAGGTAAATAAACCTGTGACTGAGGAAGAAACCAATGAGTTCTTGAAACTGATGAAGCATAGTGAGTACAGTATAGTGGATCAGTTGAAGAAAACCCCTGCTAAGATCTCCATCATGTCTTTAATACTCAACTCGGAGCCACATCGTAATGCTTTGCAAAAAGTATTGAATGAGGCCTATGTGCCCCAAGATATCGAGCAAAAGACTATGGAACATTTAGTAGGGAGGATTCATGCTGCCAATTACTTGTATTTCACGGAAGATGAACTTGACGCTGAAGGAATTGGACATAACAAGCCCTTGTATGTCACGGTCCGATGCAAGGATTGTCTCGTCGGCAAAGTTCTCATTGATAACGGCTCGGCCCTGAATGTGCTACCAAGGCATGTGCTAGATGAAATGCCGATAGATCCCTCACATATGCAACCTAGTGTGATAACGGCAAGAGCATATGATGGCTCATCAAGGCCAGTTGTAGGGTCAATTGATGTGGAACTAGCTGTGGGTCCACAAGTCTTTCTAGTAACCCTTCAAGTAATGGATATCCACCCTTCCTATAGCATGTTGTTAGGAAGGCCATGGATACATTCTGCGGGAGCTGTCACCTCTTCGCTACATCAATGTTTAAAGTACATTGCCAACGGTGTCCTGGTTACTGTTAAGGCTGAGGAGACTATATCGATGGTAAGAAATGTGGCGGTTCCATTCATTGAAGCAGAAGATTGTAGGGATGGAAACCTTCATGCATTTGAGATTGTGAATACCGAGTGGGTGCCCGAGAACACTGTGTTGAGGAAGCCAGAAATCTCTGAAGCCACTAAAATGGCCGCTAAAATCTGTTTGAAAAACAAGATTCCTTTCCCATACGATATGGGGCAAAGAAGGCCGGAATGGAGGGGTATAATCAAATTGAAAGCTGCAGAACAGAGGTTTGGGCTTGGATATAAGCCCAAGAAAGAGGATTACAAACGAGCTGCTGGTGCAAGAAGGGAGAAGAGAATGGCTAGGATGGAAGGAAGGAAGCCTGTAGAAGAAAACTTAGCCATCCCTCCAATCAGGTTTTCATTTCCAAAGGCCGCATATGTGATACAACCTGATGGGGGACATGGAGACCTCTTTCAAAATCTTTCTTCAATGAACATAAACACTCTGGAGGAAAATCAAGTCAAGGACATTGCGGAGAAAATCGAGTCCGAAAGGAGGATTGAAGAGATGCCACAATTGACCATCCACACTTTGGAAGAAGTCACCGTCAAGACTTTTGTCCGGAAGCTAGCCGAAGGGGAAAAGTTCCAGAATTGGGAGACCCAAGAAGCCCCATTGGTTTTTAAAATGTAATCAACAATGATGGTTGGATTATATTTTTATCTATGTTGTTTGCCTTTCTTTTCTGTTCTGTTCTTTTTTTTTTATTCATTGACAATCGAGGCTCAAGATGTCAATGGGATTTTATTTTTGTGAGCCAATCTTTTATTTTCAATGAGATCATGCATTTTCAAAATTCATCTTGATGTCTTACTATGCATTTACACATCACTTTCCGCTTTCAGGAACTCTGAAAGCGGATCCTCCACAACAACACCTGCATTTCACATTGAGAATGAATGGCCAAAATTTAAAGAATACATAGTGGCTGTAGAAGATGAGGAATGGGAGGAGGAAAACATATGGGAATTCACAAAATTAATAGAACAACACGAACAGGCTTGGAGGCCCGCTAAAGAGGAACTTGAAACCATAAATGTGGGCAATGAAGAAATCAAGCGAGAGCTGAAGATAGGGACTTTGATCACCCCCGAAGCAAAGCAAGAGTTGATTGCACTGCTCAAGGATTATGTGGATGTCTTTGCCTGGTCCTACGAGGATATGCCTGGCCTGGATACGGACATTGTAGTACATAGAATACCACTGATGGGAGGATGCAAGCCGATTAAGCAGAAATTAAGGAGAACTCATCCGGAGGTCTTAATCAAAGTAAAGGCGGAAATTGAAAAACAATGGGACGCTGGTTTTTTGGAAGTAGTGAAGTATCCACAATGGGTGTCAAACATAGTGGTGGTACCCAAAAAGGAAGGTAAAATCAGAGTTTGCGTGGACTTTAGGGACTTAAATCGGGCTAGCCCTAAAGATAACTTCCCTTTACCACACATAGATATGTTAGTTGATAATGCAGCACGTAGTTCCACATATTCCTTCATGGATGGGTTTTCAGGCTACAATCAGATAAGAATGGCGCCAGAGGATAGGGAGAAGACAACCTTTATAACACCATGGGGAACCTTTTGCTACAAAGTCATGCCATTTGGTTTAAAGAATGCCGGGGCCACTTACCAAAGGGCTATGGTGACTTTGTTTCACGACATGATGCACAAAGAGATTGAAGTATACGTGGATGACATGGTTGCTAAATCTAAAGAGGGAGAGAATCATGTCCAAGTATTGAAGAAATTATTTGAAAGATTAAGGAAATATAAGTTGAGGCTTAACCCAGCAAAGTGCTCATTCGGGGTGAAATCCGGTAAGCTGTTGGGATTTGTGGTGAGTGACAAAGGGATAGAAGTGGATCCTGAAAAAGTAAAAGCTATTCAATCTATGCCACCCCCCAAGACTGAGAAGGAGGTGAGAGGGTTCTTAGGAAGGTTGAATTACATTGCTCGGTTTATATCTCATTTAACCGCGACTTGTGACCCGATCTTTCGTTTGTTGAGGAAGAAGAACCCTGGAATATGGAATGAAGAGTGTGATAAAGCTTTTGAGAAAATCAAGCAGTACTTGCTAAATCCACCTCTGCTTGTTCCTCCCGTACCAGAAAGGCCATTGATTTTATACCTAACAGTAACCGGAACAGCAATGGGATGTGTGCTTGGGCAACATGATGAAACCGGAAGGAAGGAAAGGGCAATTTATTACCTAAGCAAGAAGTTCACGGAATATGAGTCTAGGTATACTGTGATTGAGAAGTTGTGCTGCGCACTAGCATGGGCTACAAAGAGATTACGTCAGTATATGTTGTATCACACTACATGGTTAATTTCCAAGTTAGACCCGTTAAGGTACATTTGTGAAAAGCCTTATCTATCTAGCCGAATTGCAAGATGGCAAGTTCTTTTGGCTGAGTATGACATAGTGTATATGACAAGGAAAGCCGTGAAAGGGAGTGTTATTGCCGATCACCTGGCTGACCATGCTATGGAGGATTATGAGCCGTTAAACTTTGACTTTCCCGATGAAGATGTGTTTGCAATTGAAGAAGAGAAGTCAGATTGGTGGGTTATGTACTTTGATGGTGCTGTAAATGTATGTGGTAACGGAGCGGGGGCAGTGATAATCTCTCCTGATAAGAAGCAGTATCCGGTTTCAGTTAAGCTGCAGTTCGGGTGCACCAACAACACGGCTGAGTATGAAGCTTGCATTCTTGGTTTAGAGGCTGCATTAGAGATGAACATCAAAAAGATAGATGTGTATGGAGACTCAATGTTGATCATTTGCCAAGTAAAAGGAGAATGGCAAACCAAAGAAGAGAAGTTAAGGCCTTACCAAGAATACCTGTCTCAGCTAGCTAAAGAATTTGAGGAAATAGAATTCACCCATCTAGGAAGAGAAGGGAACCAGTTTGCAGATGCTTTGGCCACACTAGCATCTATGGCCAAGATAGACTTTGGGCACAAGGTACAGCCAGTACACATCAATATCAGAAATAACCCTGCTCATTGTTGCTCAGTCGAAAGAGAAGTGGATGGAAACCCATGGTACTATGATATCAAGAATTTCATCCAAAATCAGGCATATCCCATGGGGGCATCCAAAATCGACAAAAAGACCTTGAGAAGATTGGCAATGGATTTTTATCTTGATGGGGAGATTTTGTATAAGAAATCATCTGACGGGACTTTGTTGAGATGTTTGGATGAATTTGAGGCAAAAAGCACAGTACGGGAAGTCCATGAAGGGATTTGCTCAACTCATGCTAGTGGACATGTGATGGCCAGGAAGATACAAAGAGCCGGGTACTTCTGGATGACGTTAGAGAAGGATTGTATCGATTATGTCCGGAAATGTCATAAGTGCCAAGTATACAGTGACAAAATCAATGCTCCTCCGGCTCCTCTGTTTAATTTAACATCTCCATGGCCCTTCGCGATGTGGGGAATTGATGTAATTGGACCAGTAAACCCAAAAGCCAGCAATGGTCATAGGTTTATTCTCGTGGCTATCGACTACTTCACAAAATGGGTAGAAGCTGGGTCATTTGCCCATGTGACGCAAAAAGTGGTGAAGAAATTTATTGAGAGAGATTTGATATGTCGGTATGGTCCACCAGAAAAGATTATAACTGATAACGCCCAGAATTTCAACGGCAAGATGATAATAGAGCTCTGCACTAAATGGAAAATCAAGCATTCCAATTCTTCGCCATATAGACCAAAGATGAATGGTGCGGTAGAAGCTGCTAACAAGAATGTCAAAAAGATTATTCAGAAGATGGTAGTCACCTATAAGGATTGGCATGAGATGTTGCCATTTGCCCTTCATGCATATCGCACTGCAGTTCGAACCTCAACAGGAGCCACCCCGTACATGTTGGTATATGGAATGGAGGCGGTGATGCCTTTAGAAGTGGAAATCCCATCATTAAGAGTGTTGTTAGACTCTGAGCTGGAAGAGGTAGAATGGGCAAAGGTTAGATATGAACAGTTGAATCTGATCAGTGAAAAGAGGATAGCTGCGATCTGTCATCATCAACTCTACCAAAGAAGGATGGCTAAATCCTATGACAAGAAGGTTCGACCTCGAGGATTCCACGAAGGAGATCTTGTACTAAAGAAAATATTACCTTTACCTGGAGAAGATCAGAGTAAATGGGCACCTAACTACGAGGGGCCGTACGTGGTGAGGAAAGCATTCTCAGGAGGAGCTTTGTTACTGTCTAGAATGGATGGAGAAGATCTAGCTAGGCCTGTGAATTCCGACTCTGTAAAGAAATACTACGCTTGATGTATTTCATAATTTCCCAGTCAATAAAAATAAATTTTGGCCATGAATTCTCTTTGTAAAGAGTCATTTTATATAACACATGATCTCATAGCATTTTTTCTCAAAAGAACTTTTTTTTGGCATGACTAAGAGGATGACTCCATCAATTGGTGAACTAAATCAAATCTACTTGACATATAGTTGCACATCACACTAGGGGGCAAAAGGTGCACAAAATGCACATAGGGGTTCATAGTAAACCCAAGTCCAAAAAGGGATATCATAAAAAAAAAAAAAAAAAAAAAAAAAAAAAAAATATCATAAAAAAAAAAGAGAGCATCTTTTATAAAATTTGCTAATTGCATCAAAAGTTTCAGTTTTCATGAACAAAACCAATTTTTGCCTTTGGCGCAAAACTCAATGGAGCAAGAAAGGGCCCCATAAGGAATTAGAGATCCCTTCACTAAGGATATGAAGGATATTTCGTTTCATGAGAAAAGCTTGAAACAAGGGCGAAGAGGTTTTCGACGAAAGGGGGACCTATGTTTCCAAGATAGGTAACAAAAGCATACATGCATATTAACCATAATATATTGCTTTCAACATTTGTCAGATCGGGATTTCATCACCATTTCTCAGGTAGTGCGTTTTCTAACCCTACCTCTTTTCGAGTGCGCCTTTGAGCCCTCACCAACATTTTTTTGGGTAGGTCACCCATTACAACGTGACCATTTTCTCCATATTTTTTATTTGGGTAGGTCACCCATTACAATGAGACCGCACTTCATATTCTTTCTATTTGGGAAGGTCGCCCATCACAACGAGACCACTTCATCACATTTTCTCCCCCTGGGTAGGTCACCCAAAGAATGAGACCACTCTTCCTTTTTCTGGGTAGGTCACCCATCACAATGAGACCATATTTTCTGGGCAGGTCACCCATCACAATGAGACCATACTTCTCTGGGTAGGTCACCCATAAGAATGAGACCATTCTCCATTTTTTGTTTATCTGGGTAGGTCACCCATAAGAATGAGGCCATTCCTTCCCCTGGGTAGGTCACCCAAAGAATGAGACCACTCTTCCTTTTTCTGGGTAGGTCACCCATCACAATGAGACCATATTTTCTGGGCAGGTCACCCATCACAATGAGACCATATTTTCTGGGTAGGTCACCCATAAGAATGAGACCATTCTCCATTTTTTTTACCTGGGTAGGTCACCCATAATAATGAGGCCATCCTTTCCCCTGGGTAGGTCACCCAAAGAATGAGACCACTCTTTCTCTTTTTCACTTGGGAAGGTCACCCATCATAATGAGACCACGCACACATTTTTGTATCGGTTATGGGTAAAGGAATCGCCAGATGGGATTCCAGGTTAAAGAAGATCACCATATGGGATCTCGGATGGATTTCCATGTTGATCAAACTAAAATAAGAATTTAGAGGATCGCTGGATAAGGATCTCGAGGTGACTAAGTTTCGATCATGGTTTTTGGGGCTAAGGAGGATTGTTATAAAGGACAAAGTTTCAGATCAATCAAGCTTCGACCAGATCAGTTTCGGGAGTTCCGTTTTGGGTTTATCTTTATAACACTTACTGCGCAAAACCCATGCTCCGTAAGTATTATAAAGAGGGGGCATCTGTTGTAACCCATTTTTGGGTCCCCATGAAAAAATAAAATAAACAGCCAAAAGAGTTTAGAAAAAATAACAGAAGGCAGAAGCGCTCAGGAAACAGTCAGAAAATTGGTCAAGAAATTCAAAAATACAAGGATTAAATTTTTGACAGTATATTCTTGAAAGATGAAAGCCCTATTGAGAAGGAAAATTTTAATTTTGAGGAGAAAAGCCCAAATTTGGATGTTTATGGACTTAATTGGATTTTTATGGACTTAATTGGATTTTTTGGGACTTAATTGGATTTTTATTTGAATTTATGAAGGATTTGATTGCAAGAAAAATTAATTTTTAAGTCAATTTGGGCTTTAATTTGAAGAAATTTAAGTTCTGGGGCCAAAATATATTTTTTAGGAATTTATTGGGTCAAATCAGGGGCTCAATTGCATAAAAATTGAAGTTTAAGGGCCAATTAGGGATTTAATTAAGAAAATCGAAACCAGGGACCAAATTGGAAGAGGCGCGTAAATGGAGGGGCTGCTATTTTCTCGGTTCAGGGGCCTAATTGAAGAAATTGAAAGTTTATTAATCAATTGAGGGCTAAATTGCATAAATCAGATGCCAAGGGCCAAAATGAAAAAGGCGGCCAACAAGAGGGGCAGGGACCGATTTGGAGGACTGATTTGAAGTTTGGCCATTTAAATGAAACGGCGCGTTTTATTCAAAACGACGCCGTTTCATATATATAAAAAAAAAAAAAAAAAAAAAAAAAAAGGAAGGCAGAACGGTGTCGTTTTGAACGACACTGTTCATCGTCTCCTTCCCCCCCGTTTATAACAGAACAGAAACGAAAAAAAAAAAAAAAGAAAAGTTTCAAAACTTCCCGCCTCTCTCTCCTCGTCCCCACCATCACCACCGAAAGCAAGAGTGGCCGACCAGCCGTTGCGTGATTGAAGGCGCACTAACCGTTTTCTTTTTGCTTATAAATAGAGAGAGGCCGAGAGGAGAGAGAGGGGACCGAAGAGAGAGAAGAGAAAAAAAAGAGAGAGGGACGAGACCGAAGAGAGAGATAGAACCAGTGAGATAGAGGGGAAGAGAAAAGAATAAAACGAAAAACAAAAAGAAAAGAAAACAGAAAAACAAAGAGAAAGGAAGGAAAGGAAGAGGGGAAGAGGAAGGAAATCTGCTCTCTCCGCCGCAGCAACACCACAGAGCCGCCGTCCTCGAGGCCACGACACCGCAGCTCCACCAACGGTCGCCTCCACGCCAGGTGCACATCCCCTCCCCCTTTGCACTTTTTTCTTTTGTTTTCGCCTGGCCTCCTGCATGTTGCATGCAGGAGGCGGGGGGGGGGGGGAAAAATAATTCTCCCCCCCCCGCTGGGTTTTAAGGCGCTGGGCCAGCCCAATGCTGGCCCAGCCTTGTAAGTCTGGGCCGGTCTTGGCCCAGACTGTAGAAGTTACGGGCCGAGACCGGCCCACGTTAGTTACGGGCCGAGACCGGCCCACGTTAGTTACGGGCCGAGTCCGGCCCACGTTAGTTACGGGCCGAGACCGGCCCACGTTAGTTACGGGCCGAGTCCGGCCCACGTTAGTTACGGGCCGAGTCCGGCCCACGTTAGTTACGGGCCGAGACCGGCCCACGTTAGTTACGGGCCGAGACCGGCCCACATTAGTTACGGGCCGAGATCGGCCCAATATCATTGCGAGCCGAGACCGGCCCGCCCCCTTTTATTATTATTATTTTTTGGGCTGAGCCTGGCCCATTTATTTGGGCCGGCCCAGCCCTATAATATATTAAATATTATTATAATATATATATATATATATATATGTGTGTATATATGTTATATATATATATAAAATATATTTATATAAAAAATATAAAAAAAAAAATCTTTAAAAATATTGTGATTTTTTTTCTGCATATTTTTTTTGTCAAAAAATGTTTTAATTCTGGTTTGTATTTTTATACTGTAAAGATACAAAACCAGTATTAAAATACCCGATTTTCGTCAAAGCATAAAAAATAATATTTTCTAAAAATTGTTTTTGTTTTAAAATACGGCCTAGTCTCTCCAATATATATACATAAATATTATAACATCATATTTTCACACAACAAAGAAAATTTTCAAAACAATATATGTATTAACATGCATTTTGGCTTTAATAACCAGTTTATTCAAGCCATGAGAACTAGGCCAATATTTCAAAAATTCTAAATAAATTTTTTTGTTTTCTTTTAATATTTGGGATTACGAATTTATACGTAAAACGTATTCCTAAATATTATTAATAAAATTTTGGTATGGACTTTAGAACGGTTAGGATTTTTACCCGATAAGATAAAGACCTCCTTACTGAGGGGGATTTTTCTTGAACCATAGACAGACCAACAACTAGGAAAACACAATAACACTTTAGTTTTTTTATTTTTATTTCTATCAGACAATAAAACAATGCAGCTTACCTTAGGTAAGGCGTATTTGGGGTGCTAATACCTTCCCTTTACGCAACCAGTCTCCGTACCCGATCTCTGAGACCAGTTAGGGTTCCTAGTGACCAAAATACTAGGTGGCGACTCCAAAGAACCAAATCAAATAAAAATAAAAAAAAAAATTTCGCCAGTCGAACCCGCAATTGAAAATTTTTATTTTTTTGGGGTGCGACACAAGGCTCGCTGGAGCCTATATGTGATGTGGTTTATGAACTTACATTGAACTTCCCAGTCTTCTTCCACTTCATGGGCAACCCTTTAACCAAGAATTAGCCCAATGTGTAAAATTTAAGATTAGGAGTAAACTAGTAAGTAGATTTTGGGTTCGATATTTTCATTTCGATAATGTAATTAATTTCAATCGTGTTTTCAAGGTCTAAGAAAGAAAGTATGCTTGATCATATTTAAAATTTCATTATTGATGCTGAATTCAATAACTTATATCAGATTAAAATAAAAATAATAAATAATTAAGTTATTATATATCATTTTTATCATATTGTAATAGCTTAGATTTAAAAGAAAAAAAGAAAGAAAGAAGAAGAACGGATTTTTTTTCCTTGAAAAGATGGTCCAACTTGGAAAACCAATAACACAAGCACTTCGAAAACACAGCATCTGCTGCGGATGTGAGATATATGTTCCTTAAAAACGACTTGTAATTAATGGAAGATGTGAGATATATGTTCCTTAGATTTTGATGTTGATGTTTCTTTCTGATCATGCTGTAAATTGTTTATTACCAGTGGAAATTCTACCACCAGTTTGCGCTTTACAAATCAACTTTAATCAACTTACCTTAATCTTTTTTCAAGGAATTTATTTGGGAAAACAAGTCCATAATAATTATTCATACAAGTAAATCTCAATCATTAACTTTTAAACCACATCAAATTATGTAAAACAACTTATCTCAAGTATGGTGTGCTAGGAATGTTAACACTTTTCTTAGCCATAATCAGACTTTTATCCTTGAATCTTTAATAAAACCAGTACACTTGAGTATCCAAGCGACCCTGAACTAAACAACAAGGTGGTGACTTCTTCAGCCCCTAATTACCTTTTGCACACTTACAATATACCACCTTCTAAAAAGAATAAATGAGATTGTTAGAACCAATTAACTGACCAAATATCTAACCTGAAAAACTTATTACTAGGCTAGTTGAATTTTTAGAATTTTGTCGCATAGTTTTAGCAAATAGTGTTTCACTCGCAATTTACAGTGAAAAACCATAATGTTTTAAGTTGTGTTAATAATGTATGTTTGATATTATTGTATTTTAAAACGTAATTGTTTTAGAACTTTTATTTTATCTAAATAAAGACAAAAGAATGGGTAGAATGAATGACAAATATTTTCTATAGATTCATAAATATAACTCCAAATCTCATTAATTGAAGGTTAATTTCACTCTATACAAGTTGAGTACAAAGCTAACCTTCTTTCATTAATTGCCGAGTCTATTTAATAATTTTTTAATTTTTTTTAATTATTCTAATAGGGTTATCAATGGCTTAAGTCTATTGGTATATTTCATAGAATTGAAAAAGAATTAATTCAAATGATATTGTCACTGCTTAATCACCAATGCAATAACAAACGGTCGGTTTGACTGTTATATATTAAATTTGCTAAAGGAAATAATAACAGATAAAAAAACACATCAATAAAATGACATATAATTATTTTGTCAGTGATATATTATATTTATGATTGAAATACCAATAGAATGAAGTATGTAAAAAACGTTTTGATGCACTTTTTTCATTAATAAATCTATCGGTAAAATTATTACCGATAGATCACAAATCACCGATAAGAGTTTTCTGACAGATTATTTATGTATGTGAGACAATCAAAAAATTTATGCTAATGAACTATGAATATAAATATTGATAAAAAAATATATTGATAAATCTAAAAATTCTAATAGTGTCATCTCATATTTCACCTTATCTCTTTCATCCTAATTGTCTTTATTACTTCTATTCTAGGAAATATTCAAGACATTAATCTAAAGATAATTTGAAAATGGATAAGTTGGGGACCTAAATATTATCTTTATTTATAAAATTCTCTATTTAACGTTTTGTCTTCCATAACAGTACGCGAATCCAAATGAGTAATTTAAAATATAATATGTTTTATCCAAATGAGTAATTTGTTAGGGGGTAGACTATTAGGATCTTTGATTGTTTTCCAGACACAACATATAAGATACAATTTATCTATGTTCATAAATTTATTGATATTATTTACAGAGAGGGAAAATACAAATTACAATGAGGAGGAATGGAGGAGAAAACACTTCTCAATTCAACTCAAACTCTGTCGCGCTCACATCACTCTTGCTCTCAATTTTCTAATGTATTTTTTAGCTCTCACAGCCCCTCTCTATTTATAGCTGAAATAGGGAGACAAGACTCCCCATTTTCAGTAAAAAATGGTTGCCGCCGTCCACCAAAAGCTCTGCCACCACGTTCAACATTTCAGCTGGCTTACTTGTTGCCATCTTCTTACACTCACCATGCAGCATGCAGCCATGTTGGACATGGCTGGCTGCTATCAATTGAGTTCACACTTAACATGGACATGTATTCTGCAACATGTCTTGAGAGAGGGAAATAGTTGTGCTGTCGGTCTTGTAAAGTTGGGAGCTTCAAGCGGTACTCCATGGTGGGAACAAAGACCTTATTCTAAAGAAAGAAAGAAAAAAACAAGGATTTGTTGCTATCTTGCTTGCTTGTCCTCTGTCTTTATTGGAATAAAGAACTTATTCTAAAGAAAGTAAAAAAGCAAGTAATATCTTACGACTAAGGGTGAAGAATTTGAGTACGAAAATATGCGAGGCTTTAAAAATTTAAATTCTTATAGGCTGACAGATAGGAATTTTCATTATAAGAAGTCCTAGAAAAAGATATGTATCATTATCAATAACTATCAAAAAATTCATTCACTTGTTGAGAAGTTATGGAAGAAGAGGGAAAGAGGGAAGAGAGAAAATGGGCGATAACATGGGAAGGATTTGTTCAAGAGCTAAAGAAGGCAGGCTACATAGCAGCTCCAATGGTGGCCGTGTCAGTATTGCAGTATCTCCTACAAGTTGTGTCTGTGATAATTGTAGGGCACCTTGGTGCACTTGCACTCTCTAGTGCCGCCATTGCCACTTCTATTACCAATGTTACAGGGTTTAGCCTTCTTGTATGTCTTCTAATCCTGTCCTTTTTTAAAAACTTTTTTTATAAAGGTCCTTTTTATCTTCTTGCATCTTTCAACTAGCATGAATCAGTATGCTTTCAATTCAGAAATTAAGGTTGCTTTCTCTTCCATTAAGGAGAGAGGAAGAAGATTTTCTTCAAGAATCCACTTCATCTATCCTGGAATTGAAGACGGGATATGATCAGGGGAAGGAAAAAAAAAAAAACAAAAAACAACCCTAAGGTACTTGCTAGTTTTTTGGATTAACCCCTAAATCTTATGTTTCATGTACAGAAATCTTAAATTTATCATTTAAACATTTTCTTTCCATACAAGCAAATTTTTTTTTGCCAATTTTCTATTTGTCTATTTCCATTTTCTCCAATATTTTTGATCCCTTATTTTTGTGAGTGTACTTACAGTGCCTTACATAGTACTCTTCCGACCCGCATCTCTTTTATAGAATAAAAAATAAATTTAATCTTAGCAATAAAACAAATAGCCAGAAATATTTTTATTGTCAAACGTCCAAAAAGAAAAATATTTTTTCATGGAGGAATATATCGGGCGTCCGTAGCATGTCCATGCTACGCATAGCAAGTTAAAAATTAAAATGTTTAGTTAAATGGTGCAGGATTTCACTATAGTTTTATATATAGATTATTGTTAATTTTGATATTAAAATTTACGTACATAGATATATTGCGTAATTAAAAGGACAATGGGTGGTGTTTTAGTATTTTCACGTTGTATTTTTTATTTTTAACTAAAAGCTACTGGCACATGTTCTACACGTCCCAACGAGTTGGCGGTGCTCATGCTATTAAAGAGGTGTGTGAGACGCTTCCCGGTAGCCAATCTAGTCATCCACCATATAATTAGATGCGCAGACATGCCCGATCTTTCACATGATGTAGCGCGTATAGACATATCATGGTTGGATTGCCACTGATAATCGATTGTTTGTGTTTTTCTTTTTTCTCTCTCTCCTAACAATTAAAGTATATAATTATTCTCTATTTGTTTGTTGTTTTGTAAGGTCTGTCAACCACATCAAACCCAAGGTTCTTGGATCTGGTAACAATGTTAGGCTTAAGAGCCTTGGGTTTAGCAATAATGCCAGACCCGCACCTGGATCTGACACCAAACATGGTTGTTAACCCGCACTTGGGTCTAGCACAAAAGATATGGTGCCCTAGTCCATGGCATCTATTACTATATGAAAGAGTCCATAAGTATCTTTACAAAAGTTGTTTGTTTGCTGTTTTTAGAATTGAGTAATAATCAAACAAATTGGGGTGAATTGGCCAGTAAAGCGTGAGCTCTTGCCTAAAGCTGGAGGTTGCTATGTATTATTACCATGTTAGAATGCCCTCTATAATTAAAAATGATTTTGTTTTCCAATTTTCTTTCTTTATCAAGCTTGGTTTTCACAACTATACTTGTGTTAACAAGCATAAATTGACCCGAGTTTGTAATTGGCAAACAGTCAGGAATGGCAGGTGGACTGGAAACCCTAGCAGGCCAAGCATATGGAGCTAAACAATATCAAAAGCTTGGAACCTATACTTACAGTGCAATCATCTCTTTCATAATCATGTGCCCTCCAATTTGTGTCCTGTGGATCTTCATCGGCAAGCTACTACCTCTACTGGGCCAAGACATTTTAATCTCACAAGAAGCCTGCAAGTACTCAATGTGGCTGATCCCTGCATTATTTGGGTTCGCAGTTCTTAAACCTTTGACTAGATATCTTCAGACACAAAGTGTGATTCTACCAATGCTCATAACCTCATCTTTCATCCTATGTTTTCACACCATTTCTTGCTGGATTCTTGTGTACAAACTGCAATTAGGACAAAAGGGTGCAGCTATAGCCTTCAGTTTATCAACTTGGTTGAATGTGATATTGCTAGGCCTGTATGTCAAGTTCTCCTCAGCGTGTGAAAAAACTAGAGCTCCATTGTCAAGTGAAGCACTTTATGGTATCGGAGAATTCTTTCGGCTCGGTGTCCCTTCTGCTATAATGGTTTGGTAATTTCTTTTACCTTTTTCTTCTATCATGAAAATGCAATTTTCGTTTTGTTTTGTTTTCCTAACTTTAATACTATTATGCTATAATCACAGTCTTAAATGGTGGTCAATGGAGTTGCTACTTTTGCTTTCCGGTCTTTTCAAAAATCCAAAACTGGAGACTTCAGTGCTTTCTATATGGTATTTTTAATATTTATTTTGGCTCCTATCCATATATTGACAAATTGGATACTTGAAAAGATTGAATTAAATATTATTATAACTCTAATTTCTCATTAACATTTATTTCGCTTGATTTAGCCTCACAATCTCTACGTTGCACTTCACTGTACCATATGGATTTGGAGCTGCTGCAAGGTTTATAATTAACCTTCTCCTATTGAAAGCATATTCTTTAATTCAAAATAATGTATAGATTTGATATCAATCTGTTCATCCATATAGATTTCATGGTATTTTTGTAGCACACGAGTATCGAATGAACTAGGAGCTGGGAATCCTCAATTAGCTAGGATGGCAGTTCTGGTTGCATTGTTTCTTGCTGGCACAGAGTCAGTCATTGTGAGCTTAGGGCTCTTCCTTTCCCGGCAAGTTTTGGGATATGCTTACAGCAATGACCAGCAGGTTGTGCGTTATATTTCAGTCATGACTCCCCTGATTTGTCTCTCGTTTATCATGGACAGCTTACAAGCTGTCCTTTCTGGTTAGTTTCTTTTTTTTGGTTAATATACAACTTGGCAAAAACAACCTTAAATCGTTGTATAAACTTGGCAATTATACCTGCTGATTTTAAAGTATATGTTTCATCCTTCGCATCAGGTGTGGCTAGAGGAAGTGGATGGCAGAAAATAGGGGCATATATCAATCTTGGTTCATTTTATCTGGTTGGACTTCCATTGGCTGCTTTGCTTGGTTTTGTAGCTCATTTAAGAGGAAAAGGCCTTTGGATTGGAATATTAGTTGGGTCCTTTGTGCAATCAGTTCTTCTTTTTATCGTCACTGCTTGCACAGATTGGAACAAACAGGTCCTTCGTCCAATCTCTTTTTTCTTTCCTTCAACTTCTCTCCCTTGTTTATGTTTTCATGTGCTGTTCTATTAGAGGCTCCCATCAAGTGCAATGACAAATTGATGACCTTGTGTGCATACAGGTAACAAAGGCAAGGGAAAGGGTATTTGAGAGAAGATCTTCAATGAAGGATGAGGAAAAATAGATTATAAGAATGTATTATTTTTTTTAGAAATGTTCGTAGCATGATCCTTTGATAGTATCAAATGCATCCCTCTTGAATGATATCAAAATGCATGGTCCACACTTCATAAACATCTTCTGCCATACATATTTCATAGATACTTCAAAAAATATATCTATATCAATTACTCACAATCATATAACGAGTTTCATTATATATATCATATGGATGTAAACACACATTTCATATATATTCTTAAAGATATAATTCATAATATTTATTACTCACAATCATATATCAAATTCTCACTTTGTAGTATTCAACCACTTTCATTACAAAAAGAGTCGTATATGCTCTTGAAATACTTAAATATATTTAAACACAATATAAAATTAAATTTAAATCCTAACATAATCAAATAAAACATAGTAAATCATCAATATATTTGAATTACTTGTTGGGACATAACAAAAGTTTAAATGATCAATAGATGTTATTATCAATATTAAACATATAGATAATAAATCATCAATACATTTGAATTACTTGTTGGCACATAATAGAAAAACAATCTTCTACCATCGGGACCAAATTTGTAATTTTTCTCAAATTCAGGGCTCAAATTATAATTTTACAAAATTCATAGATTAAACTGTAATTTTCACAAATTCATGACCAAATTAAAATTCATCATCTTTAACTTGACAACTAGTTCTAATAGAATTTCAAAATATGTTTGAAGAGTCAAATTGTAAATTTTCTAAAGTATAGAGACTAAAATATAATTTTTATAAATCTAGGACTGAACTAAAATTTCATTATGATTTTTGTATGTTTATGACATCGCAACAATTATCTTTCTGGATTGGGTTTGAGGGTGAAAAGAAAAAAATTCAAGTCCTTTTATGATTTAAAGGTTTGGAGTCACCACTTAATATTTTGATCACTAGAATCCTAACTAGTTTATAGAATTTGGATTATGGAACTAACTGTATATATGAAAAACAATATAACCCCCTAATACACTATACCTGAGACAAATTGCATTGTTTATTTTTCTGATTATTGTTAAGGCTTTGTTGTGTTTTTTTCTAGCAATTAATTTATCTATTAGTTAAAACAGATCCACCTCAGTAAAGTAGATCATGGTTTTATGGGTCAAACCTAGTTATTCTAAAGCCAAGATATATTTTATTATTTATTATATATTTGTTTCTCTTATTACTAGAAATACATCTTATGTATAAATTTATAATTTTGAAATATTAAAGGTAAACAATATGAGAGAGAGAAAGGGGTTATTTTATTTATTATGGGTTTAAATTTTTTCTAATATTTTAAACACGTCTCATGTGTAAGTTCATAAATCTTGATACAAAAATAAAATAATTTATTTTTTTAGTGTTTTTAAAATTTACATCAAGTTTTAGTAGGCTTTATAAACTTGTTATAAAATTCAAGTATGCAAATTAAATATGTTTTTATTTCTCATCTTTTCGTAGAACACCACTACAAAAAAAATTAAAATATGTGAAAATATGTTTTTTTTTATTTTGCTTTATTTTATGAATAACAATACAAAGGTTTTTTTTTTGTACAATTCCAAGACATGCAATAAAAATTGCATTTTAGATTCTTTCAAAAGAAAAAAAACATTAAAAATGATGAAAATGAATCAAATACTTCAAAAATATATTTTTTGATTTATTTTTTAAAATATTTTTTAAAAAAAGATCAAGAATTAGGTTATGAAAATCTTTAACCTCAAAACTAATCTTTATAGAATTCTATTGGTCCAACTGCTTAAGCCTTTATACTTGTAACACATCAAGTAAACCAATCACATCTTAAATCATAATTCCTAATAAAATCACTCAAAATCAATTAATTGAAATATTTAGACATATTAATTATCAATCAAACTTAATAACATAAACTTTTTAAAAAATCTTTAGTCATAGTTAATAAAAAAAATCATCATATCTTAAAAACATAATTCCTCTATCACCCATGATTTGTCTATTCCCTTTCTTTTCCCACCCTTCTCTCGTCTTCTTCTTTTTCAGTTCATCTCTATCTCTTTCGATTTTTTGGTTCCTTACATATATATATAGACCAATAGCTCCTAAATCATTAATAACCATAATTATAAACATAAAGGCAATACTATATTTTTCCTTTGATAAGTCTGTTGTGATCAAATTATGACTGAAATTAGCCCTCGAACGTCTAGATGATTAAATTGTTGACTTGCCCTTCTAGCTCAAGAGCCTTCATGTGCTGGGAAAAAGAAAAAGAAATCATTGACTTGCAAAGTTAATAAAATTACTTTTAGAACTAATGATTGAGCTGCATTTTTACACTAACTGTGATTATATCTTTGATCATACAAGAATCCATCTATTTTTTTTTATCTTGAAAGCTTCAGATGCTCTTGACACATGCAAGGCATCCCAAAAGAACCTTAAAATGTTGAAGTGCAAATCAATTCAGAATAAATCAGGAACATTTTTAGCAAATATCTATGATGTCTGCTGAAAAGACACCCTCCATCTGTCAAATCTGAGCATGGTCCAGACTTCAGACATGTGCAAGGAATCCTAAATATATTAATTATACCTTGCACAAACAACCAACAAAGTTTGGAATCTAACTAGCTGGCTTTCCCCGCGATTCGCTGCGGGGGATTCACAATCGTCATTGAGCGAATCACTGATCACAAATAGGTGAGAAATGACATACAAAAAAGATTAGTAGTAGAAAGATCTCCATGAAGAGAGGATGGGAAAATAAAAGACATTTTTTTATGTAAGAAGCATGCTATTATGTAAGAAGTGCAGGAAGGCCAAGATCTCCAATCTTCACTTCTCCAATCAAGTTCACAGAAACATGACACTTAAGATCTCTTTGGATCATAGGGGGGTCATGGCTATGGAAGTAAAGAATCCCTCTCAAGATCTGCCTACACCAATGCTTCACAGCTCTAATGTTAGCTCGTTTGTGCTCTAGTCTATACCTATGAAAGACCAGAAAAGCGAAGAGAATATAATCATAAGATTATAAACAATTCAAAAGACCCATAAAGCATAATCAGCAGAAAAGTAAAGAATGGGCCATTGAATCATTAGTGTTTGACAAATTCTTATTGTCTTAAAGTCCAAGTGGTGAACATTTCAGTCACAAACAACAAACCATTACCAAAAACTCACAGTAGAGTCTTCCAAAATCTTGAGGGTTTTCAAGGAACAATTGAGGCTGACTTGGTTCCTAGCAACTTCAATCCCTTCACTGCTCTATACCTGCCTAAATCAATCAACAAACCATTATCAAGAACCCACAGAAAGACTACAAAAGATTCCAACTTTTTCAAAAACAAGACATGAGGATCCATCAAATGCAAGTAAAAAAAATTAAGGCGGCAAACATACAGGAAAAGAAAATTTCTAAATGGGATTTATACACGGTCTTTGAAGCTCCTCTGCTGACTGCTAAGGCTGTCATTGTAGTGCAAGAACAAAATGAAACCCCAAAATCAAGCTTACAATTGAAAGAAGAAACACACAAACAGAGAGAATAGAAGAGGAAAGAAGTACTCTGGCAAATATTCTAGGTGGATCAACTTCAACAAACTCAGAGTAACAGGTGGTTTCAAGATGTGAGAGAACATTAATTCTCCAAAACTTCCAAGTGCTTATTTTTATTCTCTCTTTCTTTCTTTGTTATGATTCAGATTTCCCCTCATAGTAATTTTCCTCTTCTCTTGACTGAAAGGAGGACTTAAGAGTTGGATAAATGAGGGGAAAGAAGAAAATTTCAATAATGAAGTTATGCAGCATAGAGATGATCCTAATTTCCTTGAAACAAATTTCAATAATGAGGTTATGCCAGCATAGAGATGATCCTAATTTCCTTGAAACTTTTATATCAATCATAAGAGCATATAGGATCACTTCCTTAAATGAAACCAAATAAGCTAGAAACCCTATTATTATCTTACAGCACTGCATTTTCTCATGCCATGGCTAACAACACCGTGTCTTAAAGGGCCCAGCTACCAAAATATTATTCCAAGGAAAATATTATTTTCCATATCTTCCAAGTTTTGAGTAGAACTCGACCAGTAAAGATAGATCACTCCTATTTTAACATCTTGCAATCAACAAAAAACTAGCAAGTGGTATGCAATTTGGATATCTGCACATCATAAGAAACAGCTTAGACATACTTGGTGTCACCGTGAGCTTGCAAGAACATGACCAAGCCCTTGAAAGTTTACATTTGTAGAGGAAGAAAAGTTCAAAATTCAACTTAGACATACCAGTGAGGTTTTATTCAGCCTTCAACGCATTCAATAGACTTGTTAACTCCTAAACTTTAATCTAGTTCTAAAAATTTGCTAAAGAGAAACTTACAGAGGTGAAACACCAGTATCATGTCCATTATCAGTAAGATCTGGCCAGTTGTAGTTTGCAGACTCCTTAGCTGCATTTTCAGCAACTGGTTTTTTTTTTTTTTTTTTGCGGCATCGTTTGCTTTTCCATTGCCAATGGCACTTTCCTCATCATCATTGTCTCCATAGATAGAAACCTTGAACTCTTCAAATGCTTTGACAGCTCCTAGCCAGTGGACCATAAATATGAACATTTTTCAAGTAGACAAAAATGATTGTTAAGATCCGCATGAAGGGCAGATAATGAAAGAATGGTGGATGCAGTAAAAGATAAGAAGATAAATTTGACCTTACCTAGCCATGGCTTCTTCATCAAGAAGGGTTTCGTCATTGATTTCTGGCATGCCATCTTCATCCATACCTAGGGCCTGCAAAACTGCAGAGTGTCTCTGCAAACATGCGAGAAATTGTATTGGAAATCACTGAGGAGGAGAATCCAGCAAAGATTAAAGGAAAGGAAAGGAATGAAATCATAATAAAAATTAAGTTCACACTGCTCAGTGTCCAGCAATAATTGTAATACTACAGCAAATTAATCTTATGGAACGTGCTATATCCATAATGCTGGAAAATTGTGGATGATAACACAAAATGGCATAGATGCCATCCATGTCCAATTCATCTAGTTACTTCCTTTTAACAGTTGAGCATCCACAGACTTCGTAATCTTTCAGGGCATATAAGCTCCAACACTCACATAACAATAATCCCAACCACCAACACTGCAGAGGAAAAAAGCAATTGCAATTACATTGCTCTGTTAAAAACCACTTATTAGATCTTGGTGGCTATGAAAGGGAAACATACATGAAAGGAAATTGATGAATAGGCAGGAATAAAAGGGAATTATGTGGAAAAAAAGGAAATAGATCAGGCCACATACCTAAAAACAGTAGGTAAAAGCACAAACCAGTCTATGCATTTGCCTTTCTTGGATGTCGGTTGGCTATCTGATTTGAGCTGAAACATTTACAATAACTGTAATTTACAATATCATGAGGCCGTTGTAGTAGAGGATTGTGAAGAACAGTGATAAAACCAAGGCGAGCATCCTGGAAAAAATGCTTGCAATTGTAAAAGGAAAGCATAGATTCATTTCTCATACAGACAGCATGACATTCTGTGTGAAAACTGAATCAGTTTCATAACTGCAAAACTAAAAATAAACAACGCCAATTGACCTAACAAGTTGGACACAACATTAACAATCCATTCCCAGTTCTATCATCTCGCATCTGCATCATTATTGGAGATCTCAAAATTGAACATGGCTAAAAGACAGAAAAATATTCTTTCCATCTTCGTCATGATAGCATGAATTTCTGTCTTTGCATAAAACCTTTACTTGAAAAGCCATAAGAGTTTTACTGAGAATAACTATGTTATCATTTCTAAGAGGTTGTACTGTAAAGAAGGAGGTGCAGCTCAAGGAATAATTTTACTACATATAGTAATACTCTAGCATCTTTGCTTTTGGTTCTGCTTTTTAAAGGATTAATTGAATTCTTCTTCATAACCATTGCCTCGAATCAGTTATAGACATTCATTTGAACATTTACGATGAAACTGTATGCATCCAAAGTCAAACCCCTCTACTATTTCCCATTATAAAAAAAGAAAGAAAAATAATTGGCTTGTCGATAGAACACATCAATTTAAAATTTATTAATGATGCTAACAAAAACAGAAAAATTAATTTTAGATTTTAATTATTAGGATCCGTGTGTCAACTATATCAATGTTTTAGATTTCAAATTGTCATGCAGTCATGATCGTGATGAATGCTAGTTCATTATTTGTTCTAGATACAAATGAAAGGTCATGTTGCTACAAATCAATCATTCCAAGCAAGGAAGGATTCAGCCTTTGTTAAATGCATGGACATGATCCACCAGAAAAGTGATGCAGGTTCATTTAAATTCAAAGAAGACAACCCCAGTTGAAATTTTGAATCAAGTTTGACATTGAACTGTCAAAAAACCAGCTAACTTCCAAATCTAAAATCATTCAATAGCACAAAAACAAAAATCTAATCTAGAATAAATAATGGCCTTTAGCTTCTTTTTTTGTCAGTGCAGTGCCATATCAAGAAAGATTTATCCATTTTAATGACATTAAATGGAGGATAAAAAAAGTTATGGTTTGAAATGAGGTTGGCATTTGTTATTTGATGATATAAACAATGATATTACAAAATTAAAAGCTGCAAACTTCGTGACTGTCAAGGAATTAATAGACTTCTTCAAACCTAGATCTTATTGAGATAATTATGTGTGCTTATGGGAATATTTAGGAAGTTCATGATCTAAAGCTTACATGCAACTTTTTTCTAAACAGAATCTGCAAATATGACAGCTAAAAGATTGGTGAAAATAACATAATTAGCAGAACTCTACTTCAATAAGCTGGAGTTATACGGATGCCCCAAAGTTTCAGTCTTTGTTCTAGTGCAACTACACTTAAACCTCTTTATTTTTTCTTCTTTTTTCCGGGAAGGGCATTGATATCAGCTAGGCAGCAAGAAGGAATCCCACTGTAGGAAGCTCAGCAACGATATTCTTTCCCACAACCCTACAATCATATTAGTTATTTGCCTTACTTCAACTGGATCAATTTCTACTGTCAATTGATCAAAAAACACACATAAAAATGCTTAAATGTAAACAGATAAAAAAATGATGGAAAACATAAATAAAAAGAGAATAAAACTTATCTTGTAAAGCATCTTTATTCATCTATCCTGGAAAACAAACCCAAAATGAAAAGTTATTGTTATCCTAAGAACAAAAACAAATCAAAAACCGTAAATTTATTTTTCACTCACCTCAGCGATGCAATTTAGCACCTACCAGCCCAACACTGAAACATGTCACATGATCCATCCACCCTCCCCAGAGAGCACAACCCCTCACATAAAAGGGGAGACATCATAATTATAACAAGAGAAAGGAAAGGGAAGACAGAGCAAAAGAAAAGGAAAAGTAAAAGAGAAAAAAAGAAAGAAAGAAAGTGAAGGGGCTGGTCTGGCTGGGGTCAGGGCACAGGGGAGAGAAACTAGTGCAATTAAAGTGCAGTTCAGCAACTAAACAAATCCCAGTCTGTTGTATCCTCTAGTAAGATGCTCGCTGGTATGGTTGAAGGATTTCATTTAGCTAATGTGGACTAATAAATAAGAAAAAGAAAAACAACGCAGGTACACGAACTGCTAATCAATGACACGTTCTGGCAGGGTTTAACACTTTCAAGCTGGCAATTTGTTGATCAGATCCATGAGTTTTTTAATGTTCATTTGATAGTTCAAACTTCAGATTTCCATCTACCACTTGAGCTAATGCCAACAGACTAAGCAATTGGACATTTCCTATCCTACTGAATCTTGCAAGTTTCATTATATGGAGTTTGATTAGCATACACATCCTTTTACCAATTACACAAATCATTCATGCTAAAATAAGGTTCTGTGTTCATCTTAATCAGAAACTCATGCCCAGTGCATAAATTTATATATATAACTGGGAAGCATTAAACATGAAGGTTAAAGAAAAACCTCAGATATACGAAAAAAGCAGTTTAAAGTAGACAATGATATACATCGAAAGAGAGAGCACAGCGCACACATGCTGCCAGAACAAGAGTGCCGAAGCCTCCTTAACTGCATAACCTCTCAAGCTTGCAATAACTCCCAACAAAATGGCACTAGGTGTAGTGTATTGCAGCAAAAGCACAAACTGGTACAATCGGTCCCCGGCGATTAAGAAATTCCATTTATCAGCCAAATAGACGACCCCAATTCCAATTACAGGAAGCACCAACAGCCTTGCAACAATAATGCCAATCGTGGTCCGAATCCCAAGTTTCGATTCATTTGGACCCTCACCAAGCATTCCCCCAAGAATAAGCATGACAGAAGGCACTGTGGCATCAGCCATCGTACCTAAACTGTCTGTGATAACTTGAAGAGGAGCATGGGCACCATAAACCATATGTCTGAGAGCAGGGATCACTCCAATAACAATAGCTAAGAAAGAAGCAACTGTTGGAGGCTGAAGAATGTGATGAATTGGTGTCTGTTCAGAACCAACTTTAATCTTTCTAGCCACCCTAGGTTCAGCCAAGCACCTAATGGACTTGGAGCTACTTTCACCTCCCTCCTCTCTTCCCTCTTCTATTGCTTCAAGATCAGGAAAATTTGTTTGTGAAATGCCAGAAACGCTATTGAAGAGCCTAGGAATGAAAGGCGTCTTGCTATGTCCAGTTTCCTTTTCTTCAATTCCTGGCAACTCAGCTTCTACAAGGAGAGGCTTGCTGAGATCAGCTGGCACTAACTCAATCTCTATCTCTTCATCAACAATATCATACTGCTCCAATGGTGGCTTCATCATGTGGTAAACAAGTGTGTAAACGAGAATAACAGAAACCCATTGAGAAAAGGATACATAAGCAATACCATTTCCATAACAATCCGGACCGAAAGGAGCATCAGAACTGTGACACACTGATGCAACTACTGCCAGTGGAATATTGCCAGTGTTGCCAAAAGCAGTCATGATGATTGTGAACCGAACAAACTCCCTCGGTGGCCGGCATATAAACGCCACCAAGCAACCCAATATGCAACCAATGGCAGTACTAATGATTACATTTACAGGAATGAACCACCAGCGAACAATATTCTCGAGAGAGATGGATGGACCAAGTTGAGTGAATATTAAACAAGGCAAGAACAAAGCAAAAACAAGCTTGCTAAGGAGCTTGAAAGTAGCTTTAGGGACAAGTTGGACTTTTGGGTGAGCAAGAATTAAACCGGGGAGAGCAAGCGCTATAAGCTTCAATAGAGGTAGTATTGCAGATTTCACTTCCTCTCCTTCAGATTTTATATTTTTCTGAACTGAAGCAAGAAAAGCTTCCATCATTTTCTTCACTCTCACAAACTCTCTTGCGAATCCAAAAGTACTAATGGATTGAACTATACGAGTTCCAAGCAAGCTTTACAAGACAAGGAAAACCAACAACAAACTTTCAACTCGAAGGGTTTTTGTCAATCAGTTGACCAAATCATGCCACAACAAAATTTATCAAATAACCCAATCATAAAATGAAAAACCCGAGAAACTTCACAGGCTATGATATAATTTACCAGCAGAAAAAATGAGAAAATTTTCATGGACCGTGTGAAGAGGGAGGCTGAAAATCTTCATAGAGAAGTTGGAGAGAGCGTGTAGATTCAAGGTTGGAGATTTTTTTTTTTGGAATTTAGCACATAACAAAATTGGGAAAATAATAGGGTCAACAAAAGATAGAGATAATATAATTTAGCAACTCATTGATCACATCCCCAATTTAGAGGATTTTTAAGATTTTGTTTGAAAGTACAGTACTTATTTTTAAAATACTTTTTATTTAAAAATATAATAAAATATATTTTTTATTTTTTTAATTAATATTAACATATTAAAACAATCTAAAACTATAAAAAAAATTAAATTTAAATAAAAAATAAATTTTCATGAAATACGGTTTGCACCCCATTCCTAAACGGTATCTAATTCATTAATGGTGACATTTATTAGTGTTGTTTCATTCATTGTATCGTCAAATATTTTTCATTCATGGTTACGTATTGAAGGTTATCTTTGGCAAAGACAAAGCATTTGCCCACTTGAAGATTAGCTTTCCAAGCCCTTCAGACGTCCCGATCAACCAAGCTCAATCAGATTAGAAGCAGTGTAATAATTGTTGTTATTTAAATTATTTTTTATTTAAAAATATATTAAAATATTATTTTTTATATCAATATATTAAAATGATATAAAAATATACAAAAAATATTAATTTAAAATAAAATATTTTAATTTTTTTTCAAAAATATTTTTAAAATACAAAAACAACAACTACTTACATGACTGACTTAGCAAATACATTCTACTTAGAAAATGACTATATTCCACCTAAAGACCTAAGGAAATGATCCTTTTGGCTTCTATGAGCTGGACAGTGTTGTCGATGTATAATTAACCTTTTATCATTTTTCTTCTCCCCAAGAGAGCATTGGAATACAATTGTAGGGGTGGCACTCAATTCTCTGGCACGGCTCCGGTGATAAAAATTTAAAATTTAAAATTTGTTTTTTTAGTCACAGATTCGAGTTTTGAAATTGTTAATATTTATGGTCACTAGAAGTTTACATGATTTTTAATTTAAAGATTCGTAAAAATTAGTTGAGGTACACGCAAATTGATCTAGACATCCCACGTGAATTAAAAAAATAAAAAACAATAGGGCACCTGCCTTTTATTTATTAAGAACTTTGTGAGGGATTATTTTGCTTTTTTCTAAATCTATATGGACGTTATGTGATGTGGCTTTGCAGTTATAGATTGATATTTGAAAAAAAAAAAAATTATGGTAATCAAGCTGTAATTACTAGATGCTTGTATAAAGAAAATAGAAATATTAAGATATAAAATTAAAAAAAATAATTTTTTTTTAAAAAAAGAATTCTTATATCTCCTCTTTTTTTCCTTCTTTTTTTCTATAGTGAAAGCATCCTGTAATTACAGCTTTAACATTATAAAATTTTCTTGATTTTTATTTGAAATTGATTGCACTGTGAACTAGCTTATGGAACTCAAGATTGGAAATTCTGTGTGATATAAGTCATGTTTTCGTCCTTGAAACAGTGAAATTAAAAAGAATTATGCAATTTTTTTTTTTTTGTCTAGAGTATTCAAAAATCTATTAAATTCAGACTAATTCAATTGAGTCAGGTCGGTTTATTAAGAGGTTAAGCTCTTCCAATAATGATATTCTTTATATATAAGACTCGAAATCAAAAATTTATTAAAAAAAAGTTTATTATTAATCCAGAAAAATCCAAATGATCACAATTTGGTTTATGTGATTTAAAAATAATAATGGGCTTAGCAATTCAGGAAAAAAGCTGTCTAGCCCCTGCCGATTGTGTTAGGCCTGAGGAAGACCCAAAGGGCTTTTTGGGCCAGCACGTTGAATCTGCTCTTGCAGCCCCCCTCGTCTCCAAGATATCTTGCGTTTCTTTTCATGTACTGTTACTCCAATAATATTTCTATGCTAGGAATCATGGATCCCTGTTTTTTCCAGAGGGGAAAAAAAAACTTAAGAAATCTTTTCTAAAAAAGAGTAACTAAGAAATATCTTTTTTAATATTTGATTTAAGATATAGAAAATCATCCAAAATATATGTAACTTAATTATATGTTCCCTATAAGCACCGATCAAGATTAACTATTCATCGGCCAAAACTAATGATTTCGATTTGGAATTCTAGGATTGGAGTGAGTACTTAGGGTTAGTGATATAGTTGGACAGTTATCACGATGGTTATAAAGTTGATATGTAAAATTATTGAAAAGAATTTAAGTTTAATCTAATTAATCAGATCGAGAGTTATAGTTTTTTATTATCATTATATTAACCTTACACGACTAAATCTTCTATTGAGCTTAGCTCTATTTTACCGGCTTATAAAAACATTTATAAAACTATCCATGTATTTTATTTGTAGCAAGTTTTCATGTAATTATGACGAAATTTTATCTTAGTGATTAAAATCTTGAATTTCTACTAATTCGGCTACATCATTGACTATAAAGTATAAACTCAAACCTTGAACTCTATTATTAGGGTTTGGAGTTGTTTAGGGTTAATGATTATCATACTGTTTAATGTTTACTTTTAAGTTTTAGTATTGGTGTTTAAGATTACTTGTTTTTATTTTTTATTTTTTTGTTAAAGTCATTATTTTCATTCATGATTTTTTAAAAGTTGTGTTTTATATTCATGATTTTTTAAAAAATTATATTATGTTAAACTATTTTTTGATCTATGTTTTTTTTTTAAAAAAAAAAAGGTCAAAAGTTTTGTGTCGACTTTCAATTATGAATATGGACTTCGTCCCTTTTGCAAATGACACGACACAACCAAGTGAAATCCTTGTCAAATTAGCTTGCATTATTAAGGAACCTCTGTTTGATGGGACTTGGAATTCACTTAGAAATCATTTCTTTTGCTTTTGCTTAATAACGTTTATTTGCATAAAAACGTTTCCCTACAAATTATGCTTTACTTTAAAGAATTTTCTTCAAGGGCTCAAACTCAATCTTTTGAAATATGATTATAATTATTTTTAAAAATATTATTTTTATTAAAATATATTAAAATAATATTCTTTTTATTTTTTAAAAATAATTTTTAAGTCCAGTGCATCAAAACAATCTAAAATATATATAAAAAAATTATTTTTTAACAAATGTTTCTAAGTGAATTCAAACATTTTTGTTTGCATAAAAACGTTTCCCTACAAGTGAAAAGCTTTTTAAAAAAACGTTTGTGCAAATAAAATGAAATTTTCAGGAAAATATTTGTAGGGAAACGTTTCGAGCCATACAGGCAGTTTCGAGCCCTACATTTTTATGCAAATAAACGTTATTAAGCAAAGCAAAAGAAATGATTTGATTTCGTGAGAAGATCTTTCTATGTGAATTCGAAGTCCCATCAAACAGAGGTTACTTAATAATGCAAGTTAATTTGACAAGGATTTCACTTGGTTGTGGCGTGTCATTTGCAAAAGGGACGAAGTCCAGATTCATAATTGAAAGTTGACACAAAACTTTTGACCTTTTATATATATATAAAAAAAATTACAACTTTATGATCAATTTTTTTAAAAAAAAATATAGATAAAAAATATTTTAAAATAACATAATTTTAAAAAAATTCATGACTATAAAACACAACTTTTGAAAAATCATGACTTTGATAAAAAAAAAAAAAAAAAAAAAAACAAGTAACCTCAAAAGTTATGAATGGAAATCATTACTTTGACAAAAGAAAAAACAAGTCACCTTGAACCTAAAATTCAATCCTATTTCTAACCTAAAATTAAATTTAAATGCAAATTTTAAAGAATACTCTAATCTCAAATCATAATCATAAAAACCAATTCTAAATCTTAAAAGTAAACATTAAACACTATACTACTCATTAACCCTAAATAGCTCCAAACCGGGTATGAGGTTTGTGTTTATAGTTAATGATACAGCCAAATTAGTAGAAATTTAAGATTTTAAATAGTCAAATAAAGTTTCATCGTAATTACATGAAAACTTGCCATAAACAAAATATGTGGATAATCTTGTAAATGTTTTTATAAGCCAATAAAATAAAGCTAAGTTCAAGAGAAGATTTAGTCGTGTAAGGCTAATATAATAACAATAAAAAATTATAACTCTCTATCTGATTAATTAGATTAAACTAAAATTCTTTCTGGTAATTTTATATATCAGCTCTATAATCATCGCGGCTACATCACTAACCCTAAGTAATCACCCCAATCCCAGAATTCCAAATCTAAACCGCCGGTTTTGGCTTATGGGTAGTTAATATTTGCCGGTGCCTATAAAGGAACACATAATTAAGTAATAATAGAATAATTTTTAGACTCGGTCTGATGGGCGACCAGGTCCAAGACCCAGGTTCCAAGTTTGTTGGTGTGTGTTCTCCACGCTCCAGTGTATGAGAGGCATCCACACTATTGAGGTGGCCCAAACGGTGCCCCTGGTGGCCAAACTTGCCATTCCATTGTTTCATTAGAAGCATTACCATATGCTCTTCCTCCTGGTGTAGCACGTCCTAGCGGAGGTGGGGCGGTTTGTTCTCAGTGAGTTTTTTTTTCCTACCCCAAAAAAGAAATATATATATATATATAGCTTAATCATCATTCGTTTGATTTTTAATTTGTTTTCTTGGTCTTCTTATAGAAATTTTATTAGTTTTTGATGGAGTACTTCAATTTCAATTTGTTATGTATTATTTTTTCTAATTTAATTCTTATTCTTTTGATTTCTATTTTTTTTCCTCTTTGGTCATTTTATAAAAGTTTTATTGATTTTCAATTGCATCATTCAATCCAAGTTTATGGTCTATAGTTTTTCTCAATTTAGTTCTCATTCTTTGACCTTTTTTTTTTCATTCTATTGAAGTTAATTTTCTTTTGAATTTAACCCTCCAATAAAAATTCTTATGTTTCCCTCTAATTTATTTTATTTCAATCTTCACCCTCATTCTTTTAATTGCTATTTTTCTATCTTTGATCCTTTTTGTAATTGGTTATTTTGCTCGGTTTTATCATTCAATGTTACACAATTTTCTCATTAATGATACTTATTATCTAATAACCCAGGTAACGAGTTTGAAATGTTAACACCGAGTTGATATATATTTTTTTGTGCTTATTTTCTTTTTCAAATTCATCGTTTAACATTATTATTATTATTATTATTATTATAAAAAAGAGATTGACGTTTTGGTTTTCTTTAACTTCTTTTCTATTAGGTTATCCTGGTCTAATGACCCGGACCATGAGTTTTGCGGGTTAACCTTATTACCCAGGTTAAATGTTTATTACGCTAACTCAGGTTGACTTTGGCTGGGTTTTTGTCTTTTTTTTATTCAATTTTGTACTTCCAAGAGTTTTTTTCCAAGTTATCATGGACTTTGTTTTTATAAAAACTTTATTCATTTATTATCGTTGTTTATTTTTTAATTGTCTCATTAAAATAAAAACAACTTATTAAACCCGATCATAGCTGTAACTCAAGTCGTTTGTGTTTTCTATTTCTTTTGAATGCACTTACAACACCTAGACTATCGTTGCTTATATATATATATATATATATATATATATTCAAATTTGAGTTTTTATTTTAATTGATATATTGTGTAATGTCTTTTTTTTTAAATAACTTTTTAATTCATGTTTCAATTAATATCCTTCCTCTATGATTTTTAATATGTTTTGACATAGATAAACTTTATTTTTTAAAATAAAAATATTTATTTATAAATAATATTTCTAATATTGCCTTGCATAATATATATATATATATTTTATTTATTCAATTAATTTAATATATGTATTTATTTCTAATATCGTTTGATTGAATAAAAGTTTGAGATTAATAAAAAAAATATAGTAAACACAACCAGATAAATATTTTATGTTGTAAAATTAAATATCTTGATCAACATTTATTTCTTGATTTTTTTTAATTTTATTTGTAATTATCATTAATAATTATTTATTTATTTACACCGATTAGTTATCATTTTATTTTACTAGATTATTGCATAACACTTATAATTGTTTTACATTAAAAAAACATATAAAAAAACTTGAATATTCAATTTGTTTATGGTAAAATGGTTAATTAAAAGCTCAGAACACGTACAAAGTGGAGGGATACTATGTTTTTTTCCACTATCGAAACGACGGTGTGGATGGTTTTCACCTAAAAGAGTTCGAGTTCTCATTTCGGCTATGTTTTCTTTAGTTATTTTATCCTGATGCATGAATGCTACAAACTCTTGTCAATCCAAAATCATTGGCAGAAAAAAAAAAAAAAAACAAAGCCGAAATGAGTAAAAAAAAAAAAAAATCATTGGCAGAATGAGTACACGTCAGCGGTTGGCATCACAGTGATGACCTTTCACAGAATATACAGCTGCTGTGAACAATTTTTAAAATTAATGCATACCATCCAAAATATATATAAAAAATTAATTTTTAATAAAAATATTAATTTTTTTTTAAATATAAATATAATTACGTTTCCAAACATTATAACTAATCAAATACCCTTTTAATTTCAAGAAATTGATTTGGTGATAAAAAAAAAAAGTCTCCCTTTCTCTTAACCGTTTTATTCGAGTTTGAATTTTAAGATATTTTTAAAAAGTGAATTAGATCAATATTTTAAATGTTCCCTGAATATTGTTGGAAAAAAATTAATATTATTTAAAAAGCAAGTTGGTTTTAAAATATTCCAAATCGTGGAACGCAAAAAAAAATAATAATCTTGAATTAGCGCCATAGTGTTTAAATTTGTCTTTATAGTTGGATGACCTGAATATGTATAAGACGTCATACTATCAATTTGATTTTTTTTTTTGATAAATCAAACCTATTTTAAATAAAAAAATAAGAAAACAAAATAATATTGGCATCCACACAGTTGTCTATTTTTCAAGTCTTAAAGTAACATGATTGAGGCATGTATTTTGGTTTTCTCTAATTTGATTGGTAGACCAGAAACGTTTGGTCCATCTAACCAAGAACACAGATGGAAGAGAGCTCTCTAGTTTCCACTAAGGTCATACGCTTCTATTTTTGTTAGATGTGCCCGAAAGGGTTGATCATCGCCGGATACAACAAACTAGGCTTTGGCATGCGTAGGATAAAAACTATATAATTGCATTAAAAATTAAAAATTAAAAATTGTGTTAATTATAAAATATTTGAAATAATGATTAAAAACTTGGCTAGGATATCTATGAGAATAAATTAATTGATTACCACATATATTAATAAATTAAAAAAAGTTGGTGTGACTTGTTCGACCAAGAAGACAAACAACAATTTGACAACTTAACTTAAATGGTGAACTACTTAAAAAAAAAAACATAATTCATTAAAGTTTTGTCTAACTCTAGTTTAATGTGAAAAAAATAAAGAACTTCAAAAGGATTAAACTGGAAAAAAAATTGAGGGAGTGAAATAAAAAAACAAAGACAAATTATATCGACTTAGGTTAACATGTAAAATTTACAACTTAAACAATGGACACGACCATAATAAATTAACCTCATTGAATAATTTCTTTCTTTCTTCCTTCCTTATTCTCTTCCCGATTGAACCTTTGTTGAGTCTTAATTGACCATAAATCGAATTAAATCTAGAAACAAATAAAAGAGTTATGAAAGAATTTAAGTTCAAACTTTAAAAATATATCATACTATATATTGATCCTAGTCAGCTTTAATCAACAAACAAAATCTAGAACCCATGTCAAAATATGATCCTAATTAGACATAATTTTTTTAAGTTAAATGATAAATAAATGATGAAATTTTATTTATTTGAAGTTAAATAAAAAAATCAATGACAATAAAGGGCTAAATTACAAAATTTCTTTTTAAATTCAAGGGGAAAATGCATTAAAAAAATCTCTACATGTTGTGTCATGACCCGTCAAATTAGAGATTCGTGTAAATGATTCAACAATGTATAATGATTTTTTTTAGTAAATTTATGTTGCACCTAAATAAAAACTAAAAATAAATGTAAAAAACAACCCATAAAAAAACCCAGGTGCATGGGTCTAATGGCCTAGCGCGTCTAGGCATATGGAAAAATAGCCTAGGCCACGTGTTTAGGCGCTATATTTTTTTAAAGGGTGAACGACCTTTTATTAAAAAAAAATCCGACAACACGTTACCTAATAAAGTAGAGGATGTGTCACCTATCTACCTAGACTCCGACAACCATAGTGGTGGCTGGAAAATGAGGGCAGAAGTATTTTTGCCAAAAAAAATCCTCCTTTTCCAACCCATTTTAACCAAGAAACACTTTATAAACTACTTCACAGTACTTAGAAATCAATTTATCAATCTAAGAAACTCCAAAACAGCCCCCAAACTTGAAATCGAACTGAGTTAGATTTTTCATCCTCGACCTTAATATACTTTTTAGGTAATATCGAGGGTTAAAACAACTACCATTCAACGCTTTTCATCAAATAGAACCCGCGACACCATCGTCAACCAATTTGGTGGTTGGAATATGCAAAAGCGGTGACCTTTTCTTTCTATGCTGGAATCCGAAGAAATTTCTCTCTTGAAAAAACCAAGGACTTGAAAACAATAGAAATAAAGTTGTGTACCAAAATTGAATATAGAAAAACATAAGGAACTAAAAAGGTCTAATTTTATAAATTAAGGGACTAAAGTGTATTTCTTATGTCGACTTTAAACACACTACCCATTTTCAACGCCTTTTCTAAGTTGGTCCCTTATCTTTTCATTTTGTCCATAGGCAATAAAATTGATGCAACTAGTTATTAATTTTGCAATTAAAAGACACAATAAAAAAAATTAAGGGACTAAAGTGAAAAAAATAAAATGGCACTACTCTAATAAACATTTTTTAAGTTTTGTCAAAATTTCCAAAACGGGTGTAAAGATTTCGTTGAAAATGCTGATGAAATTGACTTTTCGTTGGTGTTTTTCTATATTTTTGTTAGTTGTTATAATTCTCAAGCTTACAATTTTCAATAAAAACACGACAACAACAACAACATTCAATAAACCACAACAAAAATGCATATCCAAAATAAAATGTACTTGCATAAAGCTCACATTACATTAAAATTCCTAGCATCCTAAAACAAAAAGTCCATGAAGGGAAGGAAAATGTCCTACACCGAAAGGTCTAGAAGGAGGAGGTAAAAAGTATTCTCATATATTCACTCATATGAGCTAATACATCCTAGTTTTTTATTGGATTGCTGCTCTCATTTTTTCTCTAAGATCTTATGTCATTCTTATTCTCATATTCTGCATCTCAATAAACAGTTGTTCTTAAACTTTTTTTCAAACTAGTTCATTAAAGTTTTGCGATGCACTGCTTGGGTCGGAATATGAGTTTGGACCAGCCCCCACTTCTCGAGCTGTTGTCATAGGCATGCTATAAACCTGATTTTTATAGGGTCCATCACTTGCAGCAGCCTCTAATGTTGAAGATCGTGAAGAGAATGAGTGAAAGTGTTTTCGTCAAATTTCACAGCCATGCTAGTGTTATATGACTTTTACAAAATAAAAACAAAAAAGAGACAATTTGTTTTCTCCTTTCCCCTTATCCCTTTTCTTTATATGAGTTTTCTCATATAACTCCACTAGAGTCGGTTTGCGCCCAAGCTATATTTTCCTGTAAATTAAATAGTTTGTTAAAATGATCATAAATAAACACTTTGGAATTTCAAGAAAAATAATAAAATATATAACAATGAGCTCTTACTAGATGCTTTGCATGGTTGACAAATGGAAGCACTCCTTCAATATGTTTGCTCATCGAACCATAAGTTTATATGTTTATGTTTTGTTTACTAGATCCGTAGCACCTTTTGAAACTATTTGATTCTATAAATTATTGAAACAATATCCAATTACTCTCTATGACATGCCTCAGTTAATATCTTTTTCATTTCTTAACTTCATTAGAGTTGGCTTTCTTAATTGCATGTTTGAGGGTATCATATTACGCATCTTGTTTTAGAAATTTATTAAATAAAAATAAGTTAAGAAAATAAAAGAATAAGGGTTTACAATAATATAACATTAGTTGATTTAAACTTACCTAGTTGCATTGTGGCTTTCCCATACTCTCTTGAAAATATTAATTAGTTTTAATATTTTTTAAAACTAGTAACTTAAAGAAGAGTTATTTAATTATCTAACCTTAAACTTTCTCCACCAAGCTCCTACCATATTCATCCATTCAGGATACTCATGAAGTTAACTCAATTGAAATAATAGCTATTTTAACAATGTTTTCATCGCAGATGTTATCGAACGAGCAACTTTTATATTGATAAATCTAAAAATCAATTTTATAAAACTTAAAATAATCTAATACAAATAAATAACATCATGAGATAAAATATTAATTACATGAAGAGGTCATCATTCTATTTAGCTATAAATTTACTTGAAACAGGCCATATAGAAGAAGGGATGCCTTCCATGTTGTCCCTATTGGTCGAGTCTTGGTTAGCAACTTCTACATAAGGTGCCTATTCATAATTGTCACCTATATTAACAACATAATCAAATATCATTGACACTACTATTTGATGAAATAATAGTAGTACTTTTGTTGGACGTGAACTTTGTTTTTCTTGTATAAATGGTACCTAAAAAAAACAGTGAACACAATCCAGAAGAAACATATAGAAAAAGCAACAAAATCCTATTTCCATTACCAACAAATCTAAAACATACTCTTTATCAATTTCAAACAAGAGAAGCAAAAAAGAAAACATGTGAACTAACTAACAACAAGACCCTAAACAACATTAAATCAAAATTTTGATTTAATAAAGTTGAGACTTTTAACTTATGGTATATCCTTTCCTAGAAAAATAATTGTTTGAAATCATTTTTATCAAAACTTATTTATAGAAAAAATAATTTTTGCTTCATGAATAAAATTAATAGTTATTTTTTTTATAATTTATTAATGATGTCAAGTGAACTCTTAATATCATTTTGTTTTTGCTCTTGATTGGATGAGAAGAACTTGATTGGAGTAGAAGAATTGACATTATAAATGGAATCCCAAAGGGAATGCTTTATCTTCATAAGGATTTTAGGCTTAAAATCATTCATCAATACCTAAAAGCTTCTAATGAGATGAACCTGAAGATTTATGATTTTGGAATGGAAATGATTTTTTCAAGCAATAAAGACGAAGCTAATACTACTTGAATAGTAGCAATAAGTATACAAAAATTCTTAATTGGATTATGTTTCAAACAAATTCGACTATCTCCTTCACTATAAAATTAATCATCACTTATAATACAAAAAATGTGAACATGAACATGAACATGTAATTTCATTAATGGTTATGGATGGAGGGTGTAATTGCGAATAGTGAATACTTTGGTGATTGAATTGAGAATTTTAAAAATCATAGCTAGACAAAATAAAACCACTTCCATCAATTCCCATTTTTCTCCGCAAAACCTCCTCTCAATCCAAGACCACCATACCCATTTCATCTTCCCCATCAAATCATCAAACCTGAAACCACAACAATCATCCCTTTTTTTAACCTTCAAAACCACACAACAACTCCAAAAATTCTCCCCACAATTCCATTCAGCCTTCACCAACATTTTGTTTCTCCATTCTCATCATAAAGACCATAACACGTACTGTTTAATTTCCCCAGCACCCAAACCACACAATTATAAACCCATTTTCCCTATTTGCATAATCATCCAAATCTTAAATTAAGTGCACTAATTTTGAACTCTATTTTGTTAAATTTCAACCAACAAAGGGAAAATCATTTACTTGAGCATCACACACACACACACACAAACCCTAACCCTAAATTATTGAACAAAAAATAAAACCTGGGATGAGTAGAGAAGAGGTGGTGCCAGATTTGTGAGTGGGAGTGGGTGACTGCTACCTGTTGCTACTGCGCCAAATTTAGGTAAATGAAACCTGTTGCTACTGCACCAAATTAAAGAAGAAGAAGAAGAAGTGGGGAGAGGAGAGGGACTGTCAGGTTTTAATTTGATTATCAAACATATGCTAATTAATAAATAATAATAATAAGCTTGGTACCAAGGCATTTTCGAATCTTGAAATCTTTCTTCTTCATATATGAAGGAAGGAGTAATATTATAAATTCAAAGAAACTCAAATATCATAAAACAAAAAGAAAAAAGAATATTGATGAACTGAAGTAATTGGTATAATGATAATAACCAGAATACATGAAAGGAAGGACTCGATTATCAGCTCAAAGTAAAACGGATAGCACAAGTTGATCACAAACCTTGCAGAAGATCATCAAAGTCATTAATATTCACGAATTCTTGGTATCTAAAGATCTCTACCCTACCATTTGTGTGTGTGTGTGTGTATATATATATATATATATATATATATATCATCTAATGTATGGCGGAGAGAACTCCCATAGCTATCTCTATAGCCTGCAACAAAACCACCCCGGCAGAGATGGGCACACTCAACGAAACAAGCGCCACCATCCCTAGAGCCAGACTTGGCCTAATATTCATCAAATAGTTCTGCAACATCCCCACTGCTTCACAAACATCGTTGTTGTAGTTGCAATGCAAGCAATATTGTTTCTCCCACTCCATCCAGTGAGAAGGCGGGTTGTTGCACGCCTCCAACATCTTCATCTCCTTAATTCGTAATCGCAGCACAATCATGCTTTCATCTACAAGCCTACCCCCTCGGTCTCGTCCATTAGTTCCTCTATGAAGGGCAACAATGGTGTTTCTTCGAGGGCATGGCTTCACCAGAGAAAGTGGCCTCGGGACAAGCCTGGAGGATGAGAGATTTGTTGCTTCCATGGATGAAAATAGAGAGGTGCTCAAGCAAAGTTTTGCTTTTCCTTTGGCTTTAATTTTGCAGTATGAGAAGGAATCATGGGGGGTATTGATATTTATATATATTAGCTAGGGGAAATGTTTTCGGTGGTGGATTTATTTATTCCTTAATCATTACAACTTCTATTTAAAACCGTGTTAAGGGGCGTGTCAAATTCTAAGACGAGCTAGAGTGTGCGCGTGACGTGTACCTTAATGCATACATGCCGAGAAGGGATTTCTTTTTTGAAGCAATAAAAAGGTAGGACTCAACTTCGATGATAAGAAAACTATGTCAAGGTCTTTCTACTTTCCTTTGAAGCTGAAGGAACTCTCTTCGAACATATACTTAGGCTTTCTTTGATATTAATAGAGTTGTATTATATTTTAAAGTGTTTTTTATAATATATTTGATTGTAACTAGACAAATCAATGATTGTTTCTTGTATTTCTTAATTTAAAAGCTTTAATATGAAAATATCATGACCATTAAAAAATTCAAATAAACACTGAATTGATTTTTTTTTTAATACAACCGTGTTTAGAAAAAAAAAACACTTGTAATGTAATAATACATGAGCAGAATATCCAGTCTCATATATAAATGTAAGAATAAAATAAAAAAATCCTGTTATTGCTGGTGAAAATCAAGTCATGGTACATGATTATTCAATTAGATATTAATTTAAATATCGTATCATGTTAGTTAAAAAGAATTATTCTAAATATTAAGAAAAAAAAAGAAAAAAAATAAATTTAAGAGCACATGATCATTGAATTAATAGGGTTGACAATTGAATTCATGATCAAACAGTCTAGATGTATTCTTAATTTTTTTTTTTAACGTGTAACGTTTTTGTGTTAAGAATATACTGATTTATATTAAAGAGATTAAATATGGACAATACTCGTTCTGGAATTTTGTACGATTATTATAAGAAATATTCTTATGGAAACTATTCTCAAAAAGTCTATAGTCATGGTAAAAAACACGACAATTGTCGTAGCTAGCTAGCCCTTTAGAATTTAATCAATATCTTGAAATTTATATAGAAGTGTTTGTCATTGGCACATTCCGAGCATAGTTTTGCTTGTAGCCATCGGCGAGCTAAGAATTGTTTCTATTCCAAGTTATCAAGTAGATATAAAAATTATTTTTTAAAATCAATCATTAATTTGTATATATAAATTTATCAAGCCAATAATAAAGTCTTTTAATCCGAATTTAAATTACATAAAATTGAAAATAAAAAGTTTGAATTTGTTTGAGTTTTACTTAAGCTTTTTCATGATATGGAGATCAATTATTTGAGTTATTAGTGGCGTCTTCCACATTTTAAGACGAGTAAAACTAAAGTTTGCGTGGGCATGCCGTGTGGCCAAGCAAAGTGCATGCATTTAGGCACGATATGCCCTGTCGTGAAGCTATAAAACATGCTGTCCCTTAGCCACAGCTAAAAGACACAAAAGCATCGATCGAAACATCGCATATTCAATATATTCTGACCCTAAAGAGAAAATCCTTGAAGAACCCCAAATTTAACTGTGATTTTGTTATTTATTTTTATCAAAGAAACATTTCATCATTAAGAATTGAAAGAAGAAACTGAGCTTCTAATTTTGGTAGTGTTTACGAGTCAGAAAAAAAAAAATTATCACCCCTTCTTCTTTTTTGTTGTCTTATGAATATGGTGTACATTATATTAAGGTCTTGTATATATAACATTAAATATAACTATTTTTTTAATATTTTAAACCAAAAAACATTTAATTTTCACAGTCAAAATCATTAAGCATGCCTAAGCTAGCTTCATCAATTTGACGTGGGATGTGTCAACTAATGAATTATGTGGTGGCTGCAAACGATCTCCTCGTGATTCATATACACGATGAGAGAACTCCCACTCAATAAAAATAAAAAAATTAAGGACGTTGAAAATCGCAACTCTACTTGATTTGCCAAGATTTGTCGTGTTGGATCGATTAGGTCAATCAATGTTCGTCACTCCCAAATAATTTCCTTTCCCATTGAACAACTAAAACTAAATAAACGGTATAGGCATTTTAATTCATTTCCTTACCTTTTTTTATTTGTACGACATGTCTATATGTTCCTAGCCGGTTTCATATTCTTTATTAAAAATTAAAAATAACTGACGATCTCCTTAAATAAAAAACCAAGGGTGAAGGAGAAGTCATATGAGCCCAAAAGTGATGTACGGCACCTGAGTTGAGAGCCCTTTAGCCACCAATCACAACATTTTAAAGTTATGTTTGAAAAGTCTTGATGCTTTCTAACTCATAAAGTGACGCGTGGACTAGACATGTCTTAGTTTGTTATAAATGATTTTTTTTTTATTTTAAATTTTTTTTTGAATAAATTATAAAATTAAAAATAAAAAAATATTATTTTAATACATTTCCGAGTAAAAAATACTTTAAAAAATAACCACAATCACATTTCAAACAAGTCTTTAATTACCAATTAAGTCAATAACTCAGACTTGAATTTTCTTTTTTTTTAATGTTGAAATTTTTTACCTAGTCCACGGCCGCGGGGGGACACAAATCTAGTTGTTTTCTACAAAATATACTTTTATATGCTACAAATCTTCTTTTTTAAAATAAAAAAGGATAGGGAAAATTGGTAGAAATGTGAAATGATTGCAATAAGTGAAGCCAGCGTGCTTATTTTGATTTTGTATAAAATATAATAATGTCAGCTTTTACACTAGCTAGAAAGGGATTGGTTCATAGAATTGTGAGAAATGCAACATCAAAGCATGGAATTTGAAGTTTACCTTAATCATTAAGCATTAATTTAAAATATTTCAAGTCTTTTTTTTCTTTGGTAGAGAGGATACACACTACAACGTAAGAGTAAGGTTTGTTTTTTTCAAAGTCTAACATTTGATGTCGTCTATTGATTGAGATAGTAATATAATTTAATGTCATTCAATAGATATCTTGGGTGAACCTCGCCAATATCTATCTTGGAGTTATCAGAGAAGAAGTTTGAAATGTTTTTTTTTTAAATATTTTTTTTATAATATTTTTTATATATTTAAATAGTTTTGATATGTTAATGTTAAAAATAAATTTTTTAAAATAAAAAAATATTATTTTAATATATTTTCAAACAAAAAACATTTTGAAAATCAATTACCACTATATTCCTAAAATAAAATTCTCTTTGTCTAAATTAGATCCTTAATGTATCAATAAATTTTTAATTTCACTTGGAGTAATCACCTGAAATTCGTATGATTTCTCTTAATATTTATAGGTTTTTTATAAATAAATAAAAAAGAAAGAGAAAGAAAGAAATCAAGTGAGCTTTACGTAATTACTTAATAGTTTTATTTTAGGAGAAATTTGACCTAATATATATTAATAAAATAATTTTGCAATAACCTCACAGCTTCATAATTTTAGTAAATATATAGAGTCCGTTTGTCTACGCGGCTGTGGCTGCGGCTGCGTTTTATTTAAAACGCAATCCGCAGCCGTTTGGTAATAAAGAAAAGTAATTTACTGTGCATGGGACCCACATGATTTTTGCGTTTAAAACGCTGAAAAAAAAAAGCAACGAAAACATGTTTTTCATTCTCTGCATGCTAATAAAAAATAAGGAATAATGCAATTAACTTGCACTGTCCGCAGAGTTTTTTTTTTTTTTAATGTGTTAATTGTATTAATTTTTTTTTAAAAAAATAGTTTAGAGAATTAAATTCGTTCGCGACGTGAACAATATTTTTTTCTCGAAAAACTAGTATAGAGTGAATTAAATCACTCACACATTAATATCAAATTTGTAGTTTTTATCGAATGAATTTTGTACGTAATGGAATTATAAATAGTTTAATGGAATAATAACAAATATTTTATATAAAGTATTATTTTTTTTCATGATGTAATAGGAGTAATTAATTTTACAAGATTTAAATTTAAAACCATCAATATTAATATATTTTTTTAAAATTATTTTATAACCTCAATTTCAAAAGTATTCTTAACTAAACACATTAAACTATTTTTTTTTCAACTTCAATTTCAATCACAGTTTTAACCAAACACCTATTTTTTCAACCAACCTCAACTAAAAATACTTTTTATATAATAATTTTTTTAAACCACAATTATAACAGCTACCACAATACCAAATATACTCATAATTAAAAGGCATGAAGCCCTAGAAATGATAAGACACGGGAGGCGGCCGATGTTTGGAGGGCAAGGTACGTATGCTGTCATATCTTTCATTATGACGACAAGTAGTGATGTGGCCCTAATAATAATAATAATAATAACAATCAAGTTTAGGCCGCCACGCGTACACTGTATGTTGGATGTCGACGTGCCGCGTCTTTTAGTGATGAGCTTCTTGAGGACGAAATTTCTTAAGGAATAAGCTTCATTGTCGAGTTTTTTTTTTTTTTTTTGGTTAGCACAGTTAAAAAAAATAATGAAAGAGCACAAATAATTAATGATTTAGCACAATTTCACGAGTAGAAAGTTTATTTATGTTTAACAAATGATATATGTCTCCCACGAATCGAGAATATTGCTTGCAACCAAGGATAGTTTTTCTAGCCTCTAACTTCCTTAAAAAAACTACAATTCTCATTATCACACAAATTTTCCAGTCGCATTTCATCATTTCTCTTTAGTCAGTCCTAACCAATATAATTAAACACAAAATGTAACTATATCCATACCATATAATTTAATCAACACAATTCAATACCATATGATTCTATCATAATCTTATTTTAAATCCCTAATATATATATATATATATTCAAAATTCCAAAAAATAAAAAATATCAAAACTTTTTTTTTCAAGATATGAAAAGATAAGCTTTCAAGTTCAAAATACCAAATAGTAACTAGATTGTGAGAGCTCGACAAGATGGGATGAAGAATATGCTAAATTACACATACATAATTGTAAAAACAATGTTCATGATGTTCAACAATGTTTAAAGTAAATAAGTGATTATGAAAATTAATTTAGAAATCTAAACATAATTATTGTCGCACGTGTTTGGCGTCGTGACGATCGTCCACCACTCTCATGGAAAAATGTAATGGTCTATCTGGCAAGTATGGGGAAACAAGGTATTATTGTCTCTTATCAATGGAAAATTTGAATGAGAGTCACCACCGAGTATTCTTGTTATTAGGAACCTTAACTTGTCTCAAAGATCGAGTACGGAGACTGGTTGCGTAAAGTGAAGGTATTAACACCCCAAATACACCCTACCTAAGGTAGACTACATTATTTTGTTGTCTGATAAAAAACTATGGTCTTGTTGCGTTTTTTAATTGTTGGTATGTCTAAGGTCCAAGAAAATCCCTTCTTAATAAGAAGATTCTTATCTTATCGGGTAAAAACATACATGTTCTATGTCATCAAAATAAAATACCTTTTTAATATTGAGAATACGTTTTACGTATAAATTCGTAATCCCTAATACTAAAACAACACAAAATAATTTTTTTTTATTTTTGATATTTTGACCAATGTTCTCGATTTTAATAAAGTGGTTATTAAAGCAAAATGCAGGCTAAAACATTTTTTTTTATGAAAAACACAATATGATTTTTAGCTTTGAGACACTTGGTTGTATGCACAAAAATATTTTTTCTTTTTTTTTTCAATTTTTTTTGTATTTTGAAAGTTTTCACGAAAATCGGGTATTTTAATATCGAATTTGTATTTTTATGACATAAAATACAAACCGATGTTAAGCAAAAAGGACATAAATCAAAAGGTGAGGAAATCACAAATATAAAAAAAAAATTCTCTTTTTTAGACCCAATATGAATAAGGTTTATGGAATGCCTATGATATCAGTCAGAGAAATATGATCGAGTTGTACTGCCTTAATTTAGACGCACAACAGTTCGGCTCAAGCCAATCCTCACTGGATTTTGAGTTGAGGGTCCTAGACAATGTCGAGGAACGAGTAACCAAATTATAAGAAGAAATGAAAGTCAATTTAGACTAAAATAAAAAAGTACGTTGAATTGGGAGAAAATGATGGAATATATGTCTTCATATTATCCTATTCATTATGGTCCTTTCGGCTTAGGATTTCCTCCCTCCACCTCCACTTTTGTTCGTGTAATATATTTATTGTTGTAAAATTAATATTTTTATGAATATTGAAATTAATAAAATTTTGATGTTAAAAAAAATTAATAGTTTTAGGTTGTTTTTTAATTTTGGTTTTTTTTTTTTTTTAACAACTGAATAACTAAATGGTCGTTTAGTAACGTGGTTGTGGGTGAGGCTCACCTGCAGCCACACATAATACCGTTTGGTTAAGAAGGAAAAAATGCTTTATGTTGGTAGGACCCACTAAAAAAAAAGATGGTGCCGCAGGTTTTGTAGAAGCAACGTTTTGCTACTTCTCGTGGGGGAGGAACCATAACAGTGGAGCATGGCTTCACTTTTCACTTTTCAGTGAATAGTGGAGCATGGCTCCACTGTCACACTATTCACGTGAACAGTTTTTTTTAATTATTATTTCAAAAAACCAGTGCGAGTCAATTAATTCATCCGCACTGTTCACGTGAAAAGTTGAGTTTTTTTCTCTCGAAAAACCAGTGCAGTTAATTGATTTCACTCGCACTGTTCTCGTGAACGTGAACAGTAATTTGTTTTTAAAAAAATTAGTTTAAGGTGAATTAAATTTACTCGTACTATAATCTCAATTTTATAATATTTTACCTAATTTTATTACATGCTCAAAAAATCTTGGAAACTGTAGTTCTTGTCGAATGAATTTTGTACGTAAAGAAATTGTAATTTTTTTTTAAACAAATTGAGTTTTACTCGAAAAACAAGTATTTAATATTATTAATAACACTACATAAATTAGAAGGATATCGCATGATGACATAGCATTTATGGAATTTGATCGCAATTCCAATTATGTTCTTGCCGGTCCGACCCATATAAAAAAAATTCAGTTTTTATTTTTATTTTAATTCAGTTTTATTCAAAAAATTAGAAGGATATTGCTTGATGACGTAAAAAAAATTCAGTTTTTGTTGTTGCGCGCTTAAGAAACCATGGAAAATATAGTCCTTGTTGGATAGATTTCGTATGTGATGACATTGCATATAGTTTAATGGAATAATAAAAAATATTTGATATCAATATTATTTATTTCATAATGTAATAACAGTAGTTAAATCTACAATATTTAAATTAAAAATCATTAATATTAATATATATATATATATTTAATTATTTTATAACCTCAAATTTGAAAAGCATTTTTTTAACCAAACACATTAAACTACTATTTGTTCAACCTTAATTTCAACCACAGTTTTAACAAAACATATATTTTTCCAAACCAGACTCAACTAAAATATTTTTTATAAAAATAACTTTTTTAAAACTACAACCACAACAACCACCTCAATACCAAACATATTTATAAGAAAACAAAAACATCTATTAACTTTCTGATGGAATCACTGATGGACAAAAAAACTCGACAATGATTTTATAGAAAAAAAAACATTATTTCATCGAAAAGTTATAAAATAATTAATAAGTTTTAGACTTTTCGATAGATTTAGCCAAGGAGTTAGCAATGACAATTATGTTGCCAATTCCATTACCTAATCCATTAGCAACATTTTAGGTTTTACCGGCGGAATATAATTCATCAATAATATTTATCGACGGAATTTGTAGGGGGTACTCTTGATCTTAAAAGGAAAAGGAGGGCAAATGTTTGAGACTCCATCATCAATTTAATACTCTGGGGATATTCTAATGCTTGGATTTTATGGGATTCAGTAAAAAAAACATCATGATTATAGTTTTATGTTGAGTTAATCTCTATATATAACCGGGTTTGTAAAATTTTAACTTGAATTGATTTAATAATTGGATTAAGATTTTTGCTCGTTTCTGACAGCAAGCTAGTCGACGTTCCACACAGTCTTCATAGACGAAGGAAGGAGTAATATAATTAATTCAAAGAAACTCAAAGAATCAAAAACGAGGAAAAGAAAGAAAAGAAGATTTATGAATGGAAGCAATTGATCCTTGGTAAAATGATAATAATCCGAATACATGAAAAGAAGGATTTCATGATCAGCTCAAAGTAAAACAAACAGCACAAGGTGATCACAAAGCTCGCAAAAGATCATCAAAGTCATTAATACTCGTGAATTCTTGAGATATATATATATATATATATATATATGATCTAGTGTAAGGCGGATAGAACTCCCATAGCCATCTCTATAGCCTGCAACAAAACCACCCCAGCAGAGATGGCCACACTCAACGAAACAAGCAGCAGCATCCCTAGTGCCAGACTTGGTCTAACATTCATCAAATAGTTCTGCAACAGCTGCACTGCTTCGCAAACATCGTTGTTGTAGTTGCAATGCATGAAATATTGTTTCTCCCACTCCATCCAATGAGAAGGTGGATTGTTGCTTGCCTCCGACATCTTCGTCTCCTTAATTCGTAATCGCAGTACGATCATGCTTTCATCTACAAGCTTCCCCCCGTAGTCTCGTCCCTTATTTCTTCTATCCAGGGCAACAATGGTGTTTCTTCTAGGGCATGGTTTCACTGAAGAAATTGGCCTCAAGGCAAGCTTGGAGGATGAGAATTTTGTTGCTTCCATGAGTGAAAACAGAGAGGTGTTCAAACAAAGTTTTTCTTTTCTCACGGCTGAGTTTTACAAGATGCAGATTAAGGAATAATGGGGTATTTATATACAGCAAGGGGAATTCGTGGTGGCTTTGTTTATGCCTTAATTAATTATTTCTACTTCTATTTAAAACCGTGTCAAGGGGAGTTTGAAATTCTGAGACGAGTTAGTGCTCAATAAAAAATTCATAAGCTAGGCAGGACACAACTGATCAAGATGCATGAACGTTGAGAAGTAAGGAATGTCTATTTTGAAGCAATAAAAAATTCATTAGCTAGGTAGGACAAAACTTCGAAGAAATTAAAGAAAACTACATCAGGATTTTCTACATTCCTTTGAAACTGATGGCACTTTCTTCGAACATGTACTTAGGTTTTCTTTTATAATAATATGGTTGTATTGTAATTAGCAATGTATTTTAAAATATATTTGACTTGTAAAAAGTTAAATTGATGATTTTTTTATGTTCTTCAAAAACTTTAATATGAAAAATGGCAATGCTATAAAAAAATTTAAATAAGCACCAAATGGTTTTTTTTTTCAACCCGAACACATTTAAAAAATATATGTTATAATATATCATCAAATGCACATATAAAACGAATAAAATGAAAAATGGCAATGGATTGATGATTGAATTCATATTAAGAACACAATCAAATGGTCTAGATGTTTTTTTTTTTATTGTGTGACATTTTTATGTTAAAAAATATACTGATTTCTATTAAAAAAATATAGACATAGATTTTTATTTGTATTGCGCATTTACCAATATAATAACATTAAAAATTTCTTAAAATGACACCAAATGTGGAGTGATTTGAGGTGGTAGTAGCGGTTTCCACATTTTTCAAGACGAAAGGGCAGACCGCGTGGCCAAGCAAAGTGCATGCACCTGGGCATGATCTTTCCGACCATGAAACCATAAAATATATTATCCCTCGACTTCCGGCGAAAAGAAACATAAAAATCAAAACGTATATCAACTGGGATATTTGATAATGCTTCAATATATAAAATATGAACAGTGACTGTCTTTTTTTTTCATCTTTAATTTTCTTTTTTCAATTATATTCTTTAATCTCCTAATTAGATAGAATTATTGTTAAATTATTATATATCAGTATTATATCAAAAGAAAAGGGCTAAACTATAAAACATGGAAAATACTAAATCTCATCTAAAAGTCTTGGAAATGTTTGTTTTAATCTACAAATTCATTTCATTTTATTTTATTTTAGATTTTTGGTATTTAAATATTTCATTTGATCAAAAGAGTTTTAATAGCTGTAGTTATTCATTATCAAATCGACTGAAAATAAAAGCTCAGAAAGATTTGGTGTCTATGGTTCAAGTTTTTTTTTTTTTACTGAATTTTGGCAACATTAATGGATCAAGTCGGTTTATTGAGATGTGTATGTTGTGTTTCATGTGTTTGCATGTCAATTATTAGTTCAAAAATGGGTTTTTTGGCCCATAAAACCAAAAGCAAGTTTCTCCCCGGAACCCATATATTGAGCATTTAATTCTAAAGATGAAATTTCCATTTAGGAAAACTTTAAATATTTAAATACTTTAAAGTCAAATTTGCAGCAAAAAGCTGATTGAGTTGGTCTTTTAAGACTAGCACCGATGGATTGTTATTCAGCCTAAACGGGTTATATGGGGTTGTAGAAAAATTACAAAGGATTATTTGCAGATACATTAAATACAGCTGCAAAATAAGTGACATAAGTAGTTTTATCCAGGTAAAAAAAGAAACAATGAACAGTGACCAGACTGGTGAGTGATGGTTCGAGCATGTTTCTATTCATAAACCACCCGAACACATACGGAGAACATGAAACACTACCACTGAACATTCTGCGGTTAGCTCTGCAGTATATCCATTTTAGGAGTTATGGAGGGGCTGGTGAGTGATGGTTCGAGCATGTTTCACCGATGAATCGAAGAAACTCTATGAATCGCTGTTCAAAAAATGTGTGCTTTGGCCTTGGAAAGTTGCCGAATGCTCTGCTTGTTTCTTTGTTCAAAGGCTCCTGGTTTCTTGACACCATAAACACAAGTAATCTGGACAATTATTTTCCATTGTTAGATTGCCTAAGCTCCTTGAAGTTGTGCTTTTATGGGTACAAAGGATGCATGCTCGGTAGCCCGGCCAGACCCAGAAAAGAATCGCATGGACTTCGTCCACTTACAGACTCCACAGCCATGACTAGGCAATACAAGTCGGAGGACCTTGTAATCTGCGCACTATGCACACCGCCAGCGGTGTGTGAATACTGGCACTGGAGATGTGTTTAAACTTAAAAAGTCCTACCCAAGTTGTTGAATGAGAAAATAATGAGTGAATTACCTCGGAATAGATGTTCTACAAAGGACGAGTGAGGAAATATAGTTGACCATGCATGTGCACTCATACTCGTAATAATCAAGAATATTCCAAATAAAAAGAAAATCAGCTGCATCGCTAGTAAAAATGTCTTCTACATCAGTCATCATAGGAGGAATGATGAACAGCAACACATCATCGATCAAAGGGATCTTCAGACCACAGCAATGCCAATTGCCAATATTGAAAGGTTTGGCCAGAATCAGGAGTATTCATAGCACATACAGTATATACACTCTCAAACTTCCTCTGTCAGAAGAGCACGAATGACTGTTTCATCAAGCCTGCTGATTTCAAACACTTACATGAAGATATTAAATAAGACTGAGGTTGCTAACACGGTGGTTTCGAAGAAGCTTCTTCTATGTAAGCAATGGCTTCCTCTTCTGAGAGTTGTCCACCTTCAACCAGGCCCTTCACTAAGGTATTGGCATACTCTTTAGAAGGACGGCGCAAGGGAAACTCTCCAATTTTAAAGCTTTCAGCATCAGAAATCGAACACCTGAATAATCAAAAAGTGCAAAATGCTTAGAGAAAAATTCAGAAAAATAAAATCAAACAGCAAAGAGAAAGTCTCAGGGTGTACGTCATAGTCAGTATAGGAATATCACGCTCATTTCCCAAGTAAACAACATTACGGTACCAGCCGCTCTGCATGAGAAACAAAGTGTGAATTTTACGAGCAACACAAAACCCACTATGTAAAATAGTATTTTACTGTTGTCTGTTGCAGCCTGATACAAGCCAGGCACAACAAATATGACATACCTTGAAAACCTCCAAAGAAATGGACCCCTTGCTCTTGATAGACTGTAGTGCAGCCAAATCAAAAACAGGTGAATTTATCTGATAACTCGATACATTTTCTTGAAGCAAAACATCATTGAACTGCTCTAGTCTGTGCAGAGAAGGAAAAAAAAAGGAAAGCAAGCACGTGAGAAGACAAATAAAGTGGATAATAAAAAGAAACCCTAAAACATTTTCATGAATTTTCTATTTATTATACTGAAAATCCAACAAAGACCAAGATTCACTTCAAATCATACATTAGAAATTTGAAGGGAAAAAAAAAGGAAACAGGAACATACGTTATTTTATACAGGCACATGTAAGTTTTTTCACCAACACTACTATCAGGATGAAGAAAAGCAACTCCCCCAGGGCCCCATGTATGTGTAGAATCACGACCAAAGTATAGTCTGTGCGGGAAAATTTTCCACAAAATCTCTTTTGGCAGGTTTTTGTCCATTGAACCAGTACATGGCTTCTTCATACCATCTACCTGAACGTCATTTACAAAAATGGAATTGATATATGCTAAAGCAGGTGGACTCTTTCAAATTTTCAAGATATTAATTGCACAAACTTTAAAATGCACAGGACCAAAACCTAAGAAATGCTTTGAATCTGTTAAAACCGTGTTCATTCAGCGTGGTAACATCACTATGATACCAAGTATAGTACCTGACCGCCTTCAATATAGCATAGGAATCTAGGCTTCCACATATTTGATCCAAAAGATGCATACCAAATGTCAATCTTTGAAAGCTCAGAACTCCAAGAGGTAGAAGATGTAGCCCCTTGATCTGGCATTTAGTTGACAATATGTAAAATGAAATGAAATTACAGAATAATTCAACTTTGACGTCTTCTGGCTTAAAATTATCTCGTTACCTTGGTTATCTTCAACTTTCAGCTTCGAAAAGGGTTCCATGACCTCCTGAACAATTTCTGAATCAATATTTGGAGCCTTTTCATCCTCACCTTCAGAGTCAGAGTTTGAGATAAGAATATGCTGGAATGAAAAATGTTTATCTTAGCATGGAACACAACTGAAGAGTAGAAAGAACTGCATTTTAGGCAAAAACATTAAAATGAAAGCAGTAAGCAAAACATATCTAAATTACATGAAAAATACAAAAAATTAAGCTGAAAACTCTTTTCCTTCGAGAACAACATTTAGATCACCAGCATTCAGGTATTATGTCTAATAGTAATTCTACAATCATGTCCTTCAATGCCTTGCACTATCTACTATTTTCCCCAACAAATGCAAGTTTTTATTCACCCATAAAAAAATTGTCTGCTTTTAAATTTGGTGAGACTATGACGTGAAAGACTTGCAAGAGAAAAGATGTTCCTTATAAGAAAAGCCTTACCGGATGAGGGGCATTTTGAATAGTCAACTTTAATGGTAATTCTTCTGCAAGTGCAGGCCAGTAGGAACTTAATTTCTTGCGAACCTGGGGAATAAATAATACATGTTTTAGTCAAATAGAAAATAGCTCACACACGTCGCTTGAGATTGAAAAAAACAATTACAGAAATAAGCAAAATTGATACTGGTGGAGGAAAAAGATAATCTGGTTTAATTCAAATATGCTATTTTACCGCTTGTATCACACGCCATGTCGACTCAAATGGGTATGCCTCTACAGACCCACTGACAGGTTTGTCTTCAAGAAGAACTTTCATGCATGCAAGAAATGAATTTGCTATAGAATCAAGGTTGTATCCTCCTTCTAATGCCAACATAATCTTACCTTGTGCAAAATCCATCAACTGAAAAGAAAAGTTAAAAATAAATAAATAAAGAAAAACGTTATGTTCTCATCCAAGATCCCTATAAAAAAACTAATCACCACCCATAAAGGCAGTTCAAATAAAACCTAGAGAATTCAAAAATAAAATTAAGTTTCTCATGCAAGTATCATCCCTATCAAATGTGCTACTGTACAAGTCCAGAAGTCTTTACCCTTCAGTTGAGGAAACATCACTATGAAAATACCATACAAATTTAAAAAGAAAGAAATAAAAAGTTAACTGCAGCAGCAACCTTTTTCAACATTACTGAGTATCCATATGGAGTGACACAACATCCACCAAGAGGATCACCAACAGCTGTTGAAAGATGTAAAACAACACTTGATAAAATAAAAAACAAAAAGCCAGTTATATCATAAAATTATTATAAGCACACACCAAATCAACATACAACAGGGAATATGATTTCTATCTTATACATAAATTACAAAGGAATGCCTAGATATTTATTGTACAAGTAAATGCAACCAAAAGAACATTTTAACTAATATAATGAATTACAATGTGGCATTAAGCATCCAATGTATTCTGAAAAGTTGCTTAGTTTCCTAAACATGTATTACTAGGCATAACTATAACTGCATAAACAATCAACTGAATAAAAAATAGATTCAATTGGTACAAAGGTTTCATAAAATCAATACTTTCATTCTTGCTGTTAAAAAAGCTTTGTTGAATTCAATTAGTTTCTATCATAAATATTTATCACTGTTACTTGTGATGATCTGCTTGTAAGGAACAATCAACTGAATAAAAAATACATTTGATTGGTACAAAGGGTTCATAAAATCAACACTTTCATTCTTGCTGTTAAAAAGGCTTTGTTGAATTGAATTAGTTTCTATCATAAATATTTATCACTGTTACTTGATGATCTGCTTGTAAGGCCGCTGTGTTCAAGGTCATGTTTAAGGCATATGAAGTCTGCTTGTAAGGCTGCTGTGTGTTCAAGGTCATGTTTAAGGCATATGAAGTCTGCTTGTAAGGCTGCTGTGTTCAAGGTCATGTTTAAGGCATATGAAGTCTGCTTGTAAGGCTGCTGTGTTCAAGGTCATGTTTAAGGCATATGAAGAAGAAGAATGTGCGTATTCATGCATTATATACAATGTGTGAGCATCTGGTAATCAAGGCTATTACACTTAACAGAGCTTTGACGTGTACACAAAGCTAAATCTCTAGTGAAATACCTAAAACACAATCATAATAAATAAAAAAAAGTAATTGCAGAAATCAGACCTGCATCAAATCCTGCAGATACTATAATCATGTCAGGATCAAATTTCTTAGCAACAGGGATCAAGATGTGATCCCAAACAGCAAGATAATCTGCATCCCCACATCTTCCATGCTCCCAAGGGACATTTATATTATATCCCGTACCTGGTCCTTCTCCAATCATAGTATAAAAGCCATCATCATTCCCTGGGTAAAAACTCCCAAACTCATGCCTACATAAATTCACAATCCACATAATCATCATGATTAGATACAAGTAAAATTATTATCCATAGCACACATAAATTACAAATTGAGTGTCAACTTAAAACATCCAAACAAAAAGAACAAAGATAAAATTATGACAAGATAAAGCTTGATAAATCACTTCCTAAAAATCTGAAGTTGGATATATCACTAACAATCTGTGACAAGCATAGAAAATTACCTCTCAAAAAATGTAAATGCTTCAATGAAAACATATCAGAATCAAGAGATAAAGATATAGACAACATATTACTAAGGTTATATTGCCAAGTTGGGGCTTGTGATAAAAGGATGATGGAAGAGAAAATTAAGAACTTAAATGTATACAGTACCTATGAACAGAGAAAAATAAGACCCGAGAATCATTCCAAAATGTCTTTTGAGTGCCATTTCCATGATGAACATCCCAGTCAACAATCAAAATCTTTTTAACACCCAATTCAGGCTGTCATATTCAAAGGTAACAAGTATAAGATGAAATGTTGAAAAAGGCAGCATCTTAGTAAGAGTTTAGAAACAAAAAGGTATATTAGTAAACTAGATTCAAGGATAAAATAAAATTTGAACATATGTAAATACAAAAACATAGTTCTCACTCTCTCATCTAATAGAAAACTCGCTGCCACAGCCACATTATTGAATAGGCAAAAACCCATCGCCTCATCATATTCAGCATGATGTCCAGGAGGCCTAACAATCGCAGCACCAGAATTCAAATCCCCTTTTGCAATTCTCTCAGCAAGCTAGTTGAAAACACATTCATGATTAGAAATAAATCTGACTGATAATATATTGTTACTAAACTAGTCATAATTCACGACTCAATGAAGTAAAATTAGCTTCATATCCAGTATAGAAATTGCAAGTTGCAAGCCAAATGTAAAGCAAAACAGGACATAATAGTCAGCCTAATAATGAATCCATTTGGAACACTTGATATTCTGAACTTACAATTATTGTCTTTACAAGAGCTTAAGAAATCATACAGAAAAATACAACCACCTTAAAGTTGGACACTTAATTTCATAGATACTTCTCTTACCAAACACATCATCTTTGTGTGAAATCTTCAATAAATCTTTACAGTATTGAAAAATAAGATAGAACACAATAAACAAAGGACAAGCATCCTAAAATACGTCAAAATATTAATAACAAAGAAAAAAACATACCTCTAAAACGGAGCCGGCCGCATGGTAAGCAGCTTCAGATGATCCCTCATTAAAGTAAATTGAATTCAGTTTTGAAGCAATCCTATTTCTTCGTGAATCAAACTGTTTGGAGCTTATATTTCTAATCAAATTAACATGATTTTCAGAGTGAGCAGCCATTAAATATTTATCTTCTGCTTCTTTCCCACTCAAAACCACACACCTGAAAGATTCAAAGGTAATAACAATAATAATAAGTCCAGTCATAAACCATCAATACTATTTAACCAGAAAAAAAAGTTATAAAGGGAGTACCTTTGAGGAATGTTATTGGCTAAGAGCTTGTTCCAAATAACCCTAATGCGATTGGGATTCTCTGGATGATAATCACCATCAGGAGTATGATGCTTACACATCTTCTCATCATAAATTATTCCCACGCGCCTTTCACTGATATTCATTTCACCGGATTCCTCCACCTCACCCATACTTGCTGATCTTACTCTTTCTTACTCTCTCTCTCGATCGCTTCAAACACCCACCTGAGAAGAGGGTTTGAGTGAATTAATCATTTATGTGTTCATAGTTATCAGCTACTTGGAATTCAAACAGCTAAACTTAAAAAGATTATACCTTTGCGTTGGTTGGTGGAAGGGAGAGAACGAGAGAACGATGGGAACTCTGTGGCTGACCTGTGAGGAGACGTGAAGGGCAGTGGCTGCTTCGCTACTACAGAGAATTGCTTACTCTACTTAAATTCTATATTTTATGACATCAACCAAATTTTTTTTGTTGCCTGATTATTTATTTTGCTGTGTAAAATAAATAATAATTTCATTTACTTTTATGGGCTTTGCTCGATGGGCAAATCAAGATGAGAATTTTGATCGTTAATAATTAATTTTTAAATAAAATTTAATCTTTAAAAGTACTCTAAAAATAAATAAAGGTTAATATCTCTAATTTATAATTTTAAAAAGAAAAATATATTAATGATAAAACTAGTTTTTCTAAAACATCATTTTTTTAGAAATTTTTAAAGAAATAAGATAAAAATAATAACAGTAATATAAAAAATAAAATAAAAATATTTCATATAAATATATAAATTCAGTTTATTTATTAATTAAATTCAAAACAAACACTATAACTAAATTCAATTTCAATAAAAAAATTAATTTTAAATAATATAAAAAATTAATTTTAAATAAAAAATTCAAATTTTATTGAAAGTTCAGTGAAAACACAAGTTATATATTAGATATTTCTAAGCATAGTTATAATTATTTTTTAAAATATTTTTTATTTAAAAAATTATTAAAATAATATTTTTTTTATTTTAAAAAAATATTTTTAATATTAATGTTTCAAAATAATTTAAAAAAATTTAAAAAATATTAATTTGAAATAAAGAAAAAATATATAAATTTTTTAAATTTTTTTAAAAATGATATAAAAACTAAGAGAGTCTTCTAAGCTAAAAGTATATCCGTAAATAATAATGATTCAAGATTTTCTTATTATTTTCCCTTAGGGATGAGGGAGTCCACTGGGAATACAAAATGGCCATTATCTTTCTGGAAGCACCATTGTTGATTTCAAGCACAACGATATGGAATCTCGACGGAGGAGAAGATTACTGCAGAGAATAAACGGGCTGAGAAAATGCGACAAATTGCATTCTTCTATATTATCATTATGCTCATGTTTTTGTATTCCATGTCATTGAAGTTCGTATCAAGTTCTTCTGTTTTTGAATTTGCTGCATGGCACAAGCAGCATAGTTTTTAAATTAGATTCGATTTAAAATTTGAGTTTTGACCGGATTATCAAGTTATTTAGATTGATTTTTAACTGGATTAACCAGCCGGAACAATCAAATCACCTCAAGTTTTGTTGCATTTTCAAAATTATGCTCCACAGCACAAAAAAAAAAAAAACAAGAACCAAACATGAAAATCATACTTTTGCCGATGAGCTCTATAATTCAACACAAACGCTGGCATTGTGTTTGAGTCTTATTAATATTTTCCTTCTATATTATCATTATGTTACTAGCTTTTTTCCAGTTTTACTGAGAATTCAGAGAACAAACGAAAAGCATAGATGAGGTAGTTCATTAATTTTGGGAATTCTTCGACATTTTATATGCATGTGAACACTTCAGTTACACTACAAGTTATGTAGCCTTTTCTGTTTTTTATATACCTAGGATGTGTTTGTTTTTTGAAAAATGATTTTCGAAAAATTACTTTCCAAAATTTCATGTATTTGTTTACCAATAAAAAAATTGGTAACGGAAAATATTTTTCTGATAAAGAAAAATTTGGCTTAATTTCCAGAAAAGTATTTTCCTTTTATTTTGAGCGGAAAACATTTTCTAGAAATTGTGAAAAATTTTAAAATATCATATTATTTGTTGATTATGTCAAATTTGGTCCTCAAACTTTTGATTACTATATATTTTGTTTGAATCTTTTTTTTTTCAAATCCATCCCTTAAAATTTGATTTAATTTAATTTTTATATTAACTTTGGTTCTTATTTTTATGATTGTTATTTACTTTTCTCTTATTATTTTTTAAATTGAAATTTTTTATCTATCAAATTTGATCCTCATTCTTTTTATTGTTACTTATTTTATTTAAAATATTGTAATTATTATTATTTTAATTTCATCATCTTTCAATTTTTTTATCTATTAGATTTGATCTCTATTATTTTGATTATTATTTATTTTTTTGAGACAATTTATGAAATTAGATTTTTTTTTCAATTCCATTTTCATTCAACTTTTTAATTTGTAAGATTTGTTCTTTATTATTTTAATAAAATTGAAAAAAAAATATTAATAAGTTATTTTCCAGCTTATTTTCCATAACATAACCAAACACTGGAAAAGTGTTTTCCAACTTACTTTTCATGGCACTACCAAACATCGGAAAATAATTTACTTTCCCGGAATTCACTTTCCAAGAAAACCACTTTCCAAAAAAAAAACTATTTTCCTGCAAACAAACGGGCTTTAGATTATGCAGGCATTCATAAATAGTTAATGAATATGCTATCTTAGGAATCGGTTAATTATACAGTATACTAATTTTATTTATGTAAAACATATTTATTATTAATAAAGTTTTTTATTTTTAATATTTATATATTTGATTAATGAATTTAATGTTTAATTAATGAATCTAGAATAAAGATAAAGTTCACAGGATAAAAGTGTTTTGCAATTAAAATTATAAAATTGTTATAATTATGATATTCATATTGCATCAAGGCTGTTAAACCGGTTAAAGATTTTATATTGTTAAGGAAATATTGTGATTTTTAATTGGAGATAAATGGATATATAAAAAAAAAAGTTTGTGGAAATCTTAGTTAAAAATCAATAATGGTACTATGAGACGGTAATAAACCATAGATGAACCTAAAGGTGAAAAAATAAAAAAATATATATTTTAAAATAAGAGGATGGTCCTAAGGATTTAGTGGAATAATTAATACGATACATGGAATGATGAAACAAGATATTCGAATTTTTGTGTAAAATCATCTTCCATCCAGTTTTACACCATCAATCGTACTTTTCAATCTAACTGTTAAATCAGGTTAAAACTTAAAAGAATTCTTCTAACATATTGATTTACAGTAGAGTAAAATTCCAGGGCAATCAGAGTTCGGGAAGGCTGTGAGCCTGTGAGAAAATATTGACAGCCAAACAGAAATTTGAAAGGGTTTATTAAGGGTAGAATAGTCATTTAAACTTAAAGTTGGACAAGTCAGCCTCTTCTTTTTTAAATTGTCGGAAGAATTGGAAATAAAAAAGAGAAAGAGATAATGAATTGTGAGAGTTAAACACTAAAAATTCTTGAGAAAAGTAGAAATTGAGTAAGATTAATGAGTTAGGAAGTGTGAAATATCAAACAATCTCTTAAGTAAAGATTTAAGAGAAAACTAGGTGAGGGAGAGTGAAAAATCATGGTTGTAACTCATGGTAAAGAGGAGAAAAATTGGAGTGGAAAAAACTTTGACATGTTAGCTTTTGAAATCCATTTTATTGCCTAGTAAGAAGATTTAAGTTTATTTAAACAATTTTGAATGAAAATAAATGGATTTAATGCATGATTATTAGATTTTTGGATTAGGCTTTTTAGAAGAAAATAAGGGGAAAATGTGAAATTGATGTAATTATGAAGAAATTATTTGTAGATGATGTAAATAATGAATGATTGAAGAAAATAATTGGGTGTTTTAGAGAGAACCAGAACCAATTTGGACAAAAATAAGGAACATGGAAATTTAATAAATGTTTGAGTAATTTTGTATAATTAATATGTGTTGATGTATTTATGGTGAATTGTAATGGATTTAATAAATTTATTTAGTTATGATTAAATATTTAATGAACATAGAATTATAAAAGGAGAAGAATTTAGTGAAAGATATATCTAAGATTATGAGTTGGATTATAGAAATGTAAAATAGATGTTGATAAGGAGTTTTAAAATGAAAATTAGATTTATAAATAAAAAGGAATAAGGCCTTTAGGACTAGTCAATAAGGGATTTTTTTATTATAAATCATAGTTTAAAAAGTTTTGATTGTTATGTGATAAGTATGAAGAATAAGAGAATTAAAAAGATAACTTGATAAATAGAATTAAGTTGGAAGTATGCATGTTATGTAAAGTAAATTAGGAAGTATAAATGCCTACATAATATAAATTAGAAATATGAATGTTTTATTAATTTGAAAGAGTTAATATTTACTTAAGATTTTAGTATTGTGATTGAATAAGTATATGTTGTTGAGAATCTAAAATCTTTATGGAAAACAAAATTGGATTTTATAGTAAGTGAATGATAAATGATATATTGTTCATGCTAGTACAAAAGAGGTCATGAGACCTACTCAACAATAGGAGACAATTTCATGTGCTTAGACATCAAATAAGTGTTTGACACCTTATAACTAAAGCATTATTTAGTTGTGTCTATAATTCTTCTTTAAATGTATAGTAACCTTATTGATAAATAATAAATTATTGAAAAAACTAGTTACCCTGATAAATAGAACGATTGCCCTGATTAATGGGCGGTTAAGAAACTAATTACCCTTGCTAATAGGACTAGTGCTCTGGTAATTGGGCAGATGAAGATATTGATTCCTTGATTAATGGGATTAAAACTTTGATTAATGGGTAGATAGAGACTTTGGTTCCCTAATAAATGAGATAATTCCCTAAATAATGGGAAAATAGAGAAACTAGTCCCCAGGGACTGATTCCTTAGTTAATGGATAATTAGAGAAATTCATAATGTAGAAATGGAACAAGTGTCGGGGCAAGAGAAGATATTGTGTTATGAAATCATGTGAATTGAGAATAATTACATATAAAAGTAATAATAGTAAATATTCTTTATTTATAAACTAATGTTGAGTATTATATAAATTACAGGTACTTCATAACGTCGTAACGAGTAGTAGACATCACATTTATAATTTTGTGAAATCAATGCATATTTGTTATGTAATATAATTTTGTAACCAAGTAATGTATGAATCTAAATTAAATATTATGGATGATGTATCTTAATTAATTTTTTTTGAACCCATATGATTGTAATTAGTAGACTAAGTTTTAAGCTTGATTTGCATTAATATGAATACATGTTGGTTTTATGTTATAATTAAGTTAGTTGTCCCATTATGTGAAATATTTTGGAATAATATAGTAATTGATTTGCTTGAGGAAATTTAGAAGAAAAGAAGATGTTATTATATTGATGGTAATATATAAATATGGAAATCTTGAATAATGAGAACATGTTGAAATTTTATTTGCAAGTTATGAAAAGTGATTGAGTCGATAATTTGATATCAAAAAAATATAAAGGTGACTATGCTGAAATTCTAGTAGAATAAAAAAATATATTTGTATTGTAAATGATAGTACTACATGTTCCTATAAATATGATAAAATAAAATTTAAGATTATTATAAAAATATTGTTCCTAAATGTTTTTGGTCAATTTTCTATTAAAACTAAACATTAACTATAGGTGTTGAGACCAATGTATATTATATTCTTTTTTATATATATAAAAGGAAGCAACTGCTCTTATAAACTGAAATATGAGGGATACCTGGAACTAATATGCAGATGTTTATTAGATGACAAGTACACTAAACTGATTTGTAAGAGAATTTCATATATAGAAATCATTCATGTCTATGGAAATGCTCACGTGATAGTTGTATAAGTGATCATTAGACTTGAGATCACTAAGTTATCTCATATAAAAAGTGTTATGCTCTGATTTGACCATATGTTATCCTAATTAAAGGTAACAATGGACAAATATTGGGTATAACATAAACTAAATAGAGGTATTTGAGTAATCAAGAGATGATTCATCACTCTAGATGAATCAGGAAAAATGTTCTATTTGTTCTCATATAGTATTGATTGTGAAATTCATTAACAATGTGGAATGAGTTTTGAAACGTGTTTCAAAATCTTATTTAAATGATCAATGACTATAATATTGAAACTAACATGATTCAAAAAGCAGACATACTCCATGTTATAATGTTTAAATCAGAATATTATTGATAAATGAATAATAATTACACTAAGAAACCACTCACTGAAATGTTAAATCAAACCACTTATGATTTTTTTAATATTTAAGAATAAATTAAATTATTTACCTTATTTAATCTTATTTTATTTAGGATTATGATTTATATTATACCAACTTATTAGAGAACCCAACCGGTTACACACATAAGAACCATTGATTAAAAATTAAAATGGAATGATTAATCAAATGTGACTTGATAGTGAATAAATTTTAAAAACTGAGGACTAAAATGTAATAGTTACAGAGAATTACAATTCTAGACCTATAAATAATCAAGGAATTGATTGAATAAATTTTTAAAATTAGTCTAAAATAATATATGTGGTATTATTTAAGGGAGAAATTGAAATTTTATCATTTATAAGGTTTTTAGGTTTTGCTATAAGTAAAATGTTATGCCTCTTATTTTTTTAAGGTGAGTATATTACAATTTTCAATTTCTCTCTCCTAAAAGGGTTAAGGGGATCTTTTATTGGTGGCTTGTGTGAATTACTATTAGAAATTAGATATTTGAACGACTTGTGGTTTACAACAATCCAGTTTTAAAGCAAATATTTAAAGTCTAAAAGAACATTTGATTTTTTAAAAATATCGACATAAACATTAAACAACTATAGATCTATAACAGAGTCTTTGAAACTCTTATAAAATTTTAAATTTATTATTTTTGCTATATATGTGTTTCAAGAAAATCAACGACGAATAAAGATTGACAGTAGAGTGGCTCAACTAAATGCAATTCTTATTTATATTTCTCGGAGTGATATATATGCCGATGATATATTTAGTTAAACATCCCCAGAGGACTCAAGCTTAATGGATATCTTTTCTTTTACTTTGTTCTTCATTTACAACAACCTTATTTTAAAAAATAACTCGCATTTGTTCACCTCACAATAAGGCTTCACCTTGATTTAAAAAAAAATGCTTTTTTCATATTCTTAAATTTAAACTTATCATTCTGATTTATAAATGGATCAGCTAAACATTTAATGTTATATTTTCCTCAACAACTTACATTCTCAAAAATTTAGATGTAGACATTGTAAAAAAAATCATTTGGCACGGCTGAGTTTGCCAACAGGTGAGATTAAGCTTTTTCCTAGAAAATTACACAGTTATTTTTAAAATATTTTTTATTTATAAATATATTTAAATAATATTTTTATTTTTAAAAATTATTTTTATATCAACACATTAATTTAAACTAAAAAACTAAAAATTATTAAATTTAAAAAATTAATTTTTTATATTTTTTTTTAAAACACAAAATCAACCCCAATTACTTCAGCAGCTGAGATTATGGTTAACGAACATGGCATGGAAGACCCTTAGCAGGTATAAAATAATTATAGTAAACAAAACAGAAGCACCGACCCTTAGCAGCAAGGCTGCTTCCCAAGGCATGGAAGACCAATCAGGAACTGACAGATATCACTTTAGATTTAAGGCTAATACTTAAATCACTACACCAGATATTGAACTGGACACGTGTCAGACTCAAAACAAAGCTCCAGCCTTGTATAATTAGATCTTGACATCTTAGCATCCATCGATCCATCTATAAATACAGAACCAAAAACCTTGCACTTCTCCGTCGCATTTTCTCATCTACTTTGATCGATCAAAAGCTTTTTAGCAATGGAGTCAGCTCCTCTTTGCTCCTCCTTACTTCCTTCTTTCCCACAAAGACGCAGATATGGGCGTGGTAAGAGGTCAAGCGGCACGGTTGTTCTCGCTTCTCGGAGAGAGAGCTCCCAGGAGTGGCTGAGATATGGAGAGTTGCTCGTAGATGAAAGCATGCTTGCACTGAGGAAACGCATTCATGAAATGAAAATGGCGGAGAGAAATTATGAGCCTCCAGAAGAGTGGATGGAGTGGGAGAAGCAGTGCTATACATCCTACGACGAGTTTATATGCAAGTTTTTAGGGTTTTTGCAGTTGTATTTGATGAATACAAGGCCTAGTTTGGCCCTAGGAATGCTTTTGCTAGTTACAATGAGTGTCCCGGCATCAATGGTCATGATTTCCCAACTATTGATGGAGGCAACATGTGGAGTCTTGTCAACCGTTCATGGAGGTTGATGCGGTGTTTGGTGTTCTTTCTTTTCTTAGAGCAAGTCCATGGAATATATTTATGTAAATGGAAGTAAACAAAATGTATACATTTTATTTTATTGAGCAATTTGTTTAATTTATTTTTCATTTCTTGGTTGGAAGAGTATCAAATTGATTGGTATAATTGCCTTGATTTTGATTTTGCTATTTAGAATGTGTTTGGTATGGCGGTAGCTGTTGTAGTTATAGTTTGAAAAAAGTTGTTTTATAAAAAGTACTTTTAAGTTGAGGTTGGTTTGAAAAAATAGGTGTTTGGTTAAAACTATGGTTGAAATTGAGGTTGAAGAAAAAGTAGTTTAATGTGTTTGGTTAAGAATGTTTTTAAAATTGAGATTATAAAATAATTTTAAAAAATATATATTAATATTAATGATTTTTAATTTAAATATTGTGGATTTAACCATTGCTATTATATCATGAAATAAATCATATTTTATATAAAATATTTTTTATTATTTCATGAAACCATTTATAATTCCATTACGTACGAAATATATCCGACAAGAACTACAATTTCCATAATTTTTTTAGCGTGTAATAAAATGAAATAAAATATTATCAGGTATAAAATTCACTCTAAACTAGTTTTTTAACAAAAAATATTAAAAAATTAACATACTAAAAAAAAAAGTTCACGCAGACAAGTGAACCGTGCAAAAGAATTGAACTGTTCAATATTTTTTAAGTGAACAGTGCAATTATCTTGCACTGTTTGCATGAATAGTGTATCATTCAATTAACATGAACAGTTCAAAAAAAGTAAGAAATCGTTGCTTTTCTTTTACTGCGTTTCTAACGCAGAAATCAAGTGAGACCCAGTGAACAATATATTACTTTTTTCCTTAACCAAACACTGCAAACTGCGTTTTAAATAAAACGCAGCCGCATCCTCAACCGCGTAACAAAAAAGGCTCTTAATCTACTATTATTAATATAGTATTACCAAACATATATGGGTCAATTCAATATAAAAGATACTAATAGTTGCTCAATATATTTATTAAATATATGGGTCCATTTCGTAAAGTAATACCAAACAATTGCTCAATATATCATTTTCTCAAACAAGCACTTATAAATATTTCATCCAATCCAAGATTTCTTTTCTTTTATCGTAATAAACTTAATCCATGATTGACAGTTTTCTCTCGTTTTAGTACCATCCACACTTTCTCTCGTTTTAGTACCATCCACGCTAGCTAATGTTTTACTGTTTTTGATCACATCCTTGTCAAAGAAAGCAATTCCAGAAAGCAAAGAATTGCTTTCTACCAAACACGTCTTGGATTATTATTAACTTTTCAAAGAATTCACCTTAAACATCCTAAAGTTTCTTCGAGATTACACTCTCTCTCTTGTATCTAAAAATTTACACTTCATATATTAATAAATGTTTAAAGTAATTCTTCCTTGACTTTTTTTTGTAAAACTATGGTATAAATAGATAAATTTAATCAATTTTGAATTTTTTTTCAAAATGAGTTATTGATATTGCATAAGTAGATTTGATCTTCAATAAAATAAATTTTTAGGTTCTCTTGAAATAGCCTTCATTTTGTTCAACATTGGAACCTGATGATGCTTGCATTTGATTGCTGGGATGGAAGAGATAAAAATAGTGGAGACATGACAAAAAAAAAATTTAAGATAAAGATAAAATTATGTATTATTGATATATAAAACAAAGTGATTGTCTTTATATCCTATTTGGTTATGGTGAATAAGATGAAATAAAAAATAAAAAAGTTTATTATACCTTTAATATGTATTATTGACAAACTTATGTATTTTAAAAGTAATAAGAATTTCTTTTTTACTTTAGTTTATATTGAAAGTTGAAATTAATAATATTATAATAATCCTAATTATAAAATCAGAACTGACTTGACGGGTTAACCTAGGGCTTGGACTGATCCTAGTTTAAAAAAAAATACAGGAAAAATTAACTTGACCTGACCAGGTGAGAAACCCAAGTCAACTTGAGATAAAACATGGATAAAAAACCCGTTGAATTTTTTTAAAAAAAAAATTGGTCAAAACAAGGTTATTATGATTATTTAAAAAAAAACAACAATTTGGATCAACCGAGTTGACTCTCTTGAATCATAACTTAAACCTTACCTCTAATCAACTCTCGGATCAGGTTTTAAAATCATAATAATAATCAGTATAACATGAAACAACTTATCAGCAGTCTCAAGCTTGTGTTTTGGTTAGAACTAGCATGGATTCTCATCCCAGTACTTACCAGAAAGATGTTGAAGAAAATAAGAAGATATCAGGAAAAAGAATGATTAATTTATCTAAAAATAGTGGTGCAATTTTGAGATCATTAACCATTTGCCTGATTGAGTAACTGGACAGACATAAATGATACAATTTAAAGCCAAAGAAACACAACCTTTGTTCATTTCACCTCAATATGTTCAAGGTCCGGCAGAGGAAATCGAAGAACTGCAGCGATGCCGGAATACATTGCCACCTGCTCTCCTGAAACGTGCACTGGTGAAAATATACGAGCAGTGCCCCCTGAATCCTTCACTGATTTAACTAGATGGGCAAGCTTTCGCCTCGTCGGTATATCAGCATTCCTGAAAGGATCATCTGTGATGAGAAGTGTTTGTATAGCCATATATTCTTCTTGTCCAATCTCAACGTGCTTCGGCCCACAGCATGCTCGAGCAGAATCATTCAAAAGCATGTTAGAGAAATCTTTGAGGCCTCGGATCTCTTGTGCTGCTTTAGTGCATGTCTTTAATCAAGTTCATGACATTCGGAGCACCAAGAACATCTTCCAAAGCATGCTTGTTTCCAGAGCTTGTTTGCGCAAGAACAAACCGTGACTTGTTCTTGATAATCAACTTCAACTCTAATCTCCTCTCTGCCTCCAACAATGAGTAACGATAAAACTGATCTTTAATATCCCCAGGACCTGTGATAAGTGCATAATATACATACATCTTCATTCTTTCTACACTATGCTTTTTAAAGTATTTTGAATTTATTCAAGTTGATTGGAAGTTATTTTTATGGCTTCGTGAATTAATCGCTAAAATATAAGAAATTCTATATTTCACATTTTGGATTTGGCTTCTTGTGACAAGTTTTGTGCTAAGTTAGAGTTCCAAAATGAGAATGTAGACTTAATCTAAGTTGAAGTAGACATAATAAGCTTTTAAGGAAGGTATTATGGGCAAACATCCTATCTTACTTGGACTTCGAATTAGACTTGCAAACTCGAGATAGAATCCTTCTCACAGCAGGATTCTTTGCTTTCACACTAAATATTCAAATGGAAATATCTTGAGCTTATGATATCAAAATCAAGCGATTTGAAAAGTCAAATTCATCTACACATCCAGGACTACAACTTTCATGAAGGACTCAAAGTCAGATAAAATCGTTTTAAATGATAGAATCCTAACACAATCTGGTTGGTTGAAATGGGTCCCCTAATCTGATTTGGAAACTAACGATACTGAGTATCTCAATACGACTGAGAATCTGACATAAAAATGATGGGCCTTAGAACCCAAAAAAGGTGCAGATCAAGCCTTTAACATGTAATGAATGAAATAATATAGTTGGGATGGTTGGATATTGCAAGAAACCAAGCTAGAATCGAAATCTAAATTGAAACATAGTTGGTATTACAATAGAATTGTGACAGCATCAAAAGCAGATTTCAACACAAATTCTGGTTAGATTCTAAGAATCTTCATTCTCTATTGTATACATATTTTTATAGCATCTTTCTTTAAAATATCATTGCAATCTTTACTTAAGTACTTGAGAGTTTCTAAATTTATCAAAAAAGACTTTTTGCAGATATTAGCCACTAATCTTCTTGGCTTACCAAGTACCAAATATCTTGGTTTGAGATAATGAATTTGTTTGCAAGAGCTAAAAAATTAACTAATTATCCAATACATAAATAATGTTCCAAAGCTACTTGAATATTTTAGGACATTGTCATCCATCATCTAGCATGCAATATAATAAGAAAAAAAAAGTTGTATATCTTTTTACTTATATCAATTTTAATTTTAAGGCTAAAAAATCATAAATCATTTTAGTTTTTAAAAATGAAACATAAATTTTAAGAAAAAATAAAATGTGGGGTTTTAACGTGGGACAAGTATCAATAAGTCTAAGTTTAGATGAGTTAAATAAGTTTTCTGATAAAAATATACATAATTTTTTAATCTTTTGAACTGGATTTGGCTAGTATGTTCTACAAGTCCAATTTTATAGTGGGTTAATTAGCTATAAAAAATTGAGATTGTTTTCATACATAAATTAGATTTATAGGTTATTGTTCGGGATTCTTTTATTTTCAAATTTATTTCCTAATTATGTTTTAGACTTTTAATTTGTTTTGCTTTTAATTAGCTTATATTAGTTTGTGTGTTAGATAAAGCGTGATTTTTTTTTTGTGTTTTTGCAGTATGCTTGTTAGATTCTAAGAAAATTATTAACATTTTAGGTCTCGTTAAATCATTTCTTATTAGCATATTGGCATGTGCTCCGCAACGGTCAATAATAATTTAAATTTAAATTTTTTAAAAAGAAAATATAAAGAGTATAGTGAATATTTTGAGTACATTAGATCTGGTTGTGGAGATAGACCCAATAACAATGGGTCTAAATGCAGAGCTAAACCCAAGAGCCTTGGGTCTGGCGGTCCAGCCAAACCCGATAGCCTTGGGTCTAGCTACGAAATGAGACCCAGTACCCTTGGGTTTGGCTACTGAACCGATAGAGATTTTAAAGGGATAAAAGGAAAATAAAAGGGTCTCAAATCCTTAACTTATCGAAGTCTCATAAGTGTCATTTCTTTTTGTCCTTTACTTGTTTGCTAAAAGTCCATGCTTTACTGGTCGGGTGCTTGAAGATGCATTGTAATGAATGTTATTACTGTAACCTTATGAAGATTATTATCCTGTATCTCTAAGTGTTCATACTTATTAAAATTAAAAAAAAAAAAAAAACCTTTGCTTGCAGAGATGAGTTTGCTGAGATTCAAGGCCAAGTGTCAATCGATGTAAGGGTCTTGTGTTGAATGCTCTAGTTTTTTGGTGGAAATACTTAAGTTAAAGCTTGAAACTTGGAGTTAAGAATAATTTAGGTTAGAAGTTGTTGTTTTGTTTCTATTCACATACAGCCTGGTTTTGATTTAATTGTTTTGACTTGACTGTTTTGATAATTAGTGGAAAGATGAAGCATGCTTGTTTGAGTGTTTGGTTTTTTTTTTTGGGTAAAAATCTTGGGGGTAAATTGAAGTTAGCCAATGATGATGTTAAATAGGAGTTGGGCCATTGAGAAAATTTCAATTGTTTTTTTTTTTTTATTTACGTGGGTGTCCGGGCCAGCTTGGGCGCATCACGACTAATCCCACGGCTCACTGAACATCCTGCAAACCCAGTGAACATGTAAGGCACCGCGGGGATGACAGGCGTACACGCAGAGACATGAACCCAGGATGCAAAGGCAAAAGAAACCCTTTGCCACCGCTGAGCTAGAAGCCTCGGTGTTCAATTGCTTATTTTGTTTCATGGATTGGTGTTGCTTTAATTTGATAATCTATGCTGAAATGTTAAGTTCTTGGCATTTGGATCATGAATACAATTTCAGGTTCGATCTTTAGTGATACTGCATAGTTTTTTAGAGTTTTTATGATGTAACATGGGTTTTCTCAAAGGTTCAAGACCTGAGGTCGACATTGATCTCTCTGATGACTGGTTCATGTATCTATTTATTTGCTTCTCAATACAAAAATTAGGGGCTTCACATGTATTTTCATGATTTTGTGAAAATTTTAACATATTTTTAATCCAAAATCATTGGGCCTAGCTACGGAAGCCGGACCCAATAGCCTTGGGTCTTATAAAGAATCAGACCCAATATCCTCAGATCCAATGGTCTTGAGTCTCACTGCGGAGCTAGATCTAATATCTTAAAAAAATTGAAATAACTTAAAATATTTTTAAAATATATATATTGAGATAATATTTTTTATTTTTTAAAATCTTTTTTTTATACCATCACATCAAAATAATACAAAAATATAAAAAAAAATATTAATTTGAAGTAAAGAAAAAAAAAATTTAATGCATTTTAAAACACAAAAACAAACATGCTTTAATAAGAAAATTCAACCCAACCTCAAATGAAAAACTTTTATCATCACCCAACTTTTGTACAATATAAAAAAGTCCCATTAATTTATTTTCTCTTTATAGTATGGAAAAAAAATTACATAAGAGAAAAGAAAAAAAATTGAAGAGGAAAAAAATAAAATTAGAAATATCTTAAAAGGAAAAAAAAATTAAAAGGAAATAACTTAATTGCCGGTGTATCAGGCATTACTTTGCTATACAATATTTATAGTGCTACTGTAAAACATAAATTATGTGAAGATGACGATGGTACAAATATATTCTTTGCTTTTAACTCAACTCAAGCATTTTTAGATTTGAAAAAAAATTATTATTAACCTGTTGTGGAGCGCGGGCTAATATGCTAGTTATTATATTATTACATAATGGTTATTTTTTAACATATTTAAATATATATATATATATATTGAGATAATATTATTTTTTAAAATTTATTTTTATAATACCACATCAAAATAATTTAATTTGAATTACAAAAAAAAATTCAAATTTTCAAATTTTTTTAAAAGCATTTTTAAAATGCAAAAACATGAAAAAACATTATCATCATCCAATTTTTATACAATATTAAAAATGTCCCATCAATTTATTTCTTTTTTATCGTATGAAAAAAATTAAATAAGAGAAAAGAAAAAACTTAAAGAGAAAAAATAAAATTGTAAATATATTAAAAGAAAAAAAGTTATTGAGTCAGGCCCAAAATTTCTTGGGTTTGGCTGCACAACCAGACTCAATAATGTTCTTTCACTATTCTTCATTAATCATTGACTCTTCTTTATATGAGGTATGTAGTTACTTTTATTGACAAATTCAAAGTTTAGAGAACCTACACCACTATTAAAGAAGTATTCATATTCGTGTTGAAATGATTTAGATCTGACTTGGCAACAAAACTGAAAAGCTAACGATATATATATATATATATAAAACAATTTCCCTTGCGAATTTTTTTTATTTTTGCAGCATGTTGGTTGGATTCTTAGAAAATTGCAAGATTGTCAATTCTGTTTCGATAGATGTTTTATTTTTTCAATTGGAATGCAATATTTCAGTTTTGGAGTGTATCAGCGTACCGTTTCGGGATTGTACTATATATATATATAAATAATTCAACAAACATAATTCAAATTCAAGATGAATTAATTATAAATTATACAATACAAACACAATATCAAATAAACATAATTTCAAATTTTAAAATATTTATAAATAGTCAAGATTAAATAGATCTTTAACTTAAAGTAATTTAACTTAAACAAAATATCAAAATATTATGGAAGTAAAATATTTTAACACAAATATTTTAAATATAAAGCTAGATCAATGTTATCAAGTCTAATGAAATCTTAAGCATTCCTTATTTTGCTCAAATTCCTACAAAGTATAAACATGAAAAAAACAACATGAATATAAACCATATATATTAGTGATAGATCTAATTTTAAAAAATTAATATCATTGATTTTTTCATTATTATTTTCAATATTATTATTAATATCATTGTTATTGAAAATAATAATGAAAAAGAGCTTTTTATACTTGGATACTTTAATTAATTAAATTGAACTAGGTTCAATTTGATTTAATAGCTTTTTAAGACCGGAACGGAACATGTAGAATAAAACCGCAACATTCTAGCTGAAATTTAGTTAAAAAATTTAGAACGAATCGAGATTTAAAATGTGATGAAAATTATTTAATTTTGTTTTATTTTTTGAATTGTTATAAAATATTTTAATTATTTTAGAGAAAACAAAACGAAATTGAGAACATTGAGAAATTGTTAACATTTCGCGCCTCGTTAAATAATTTATAATATGTTTTTTAAATTTCACGTCAACATCACCTAATGCCTAATCTAGTTAAAGATCACTTCACTTTCTTATGACTAGATGTGCCGTCCTCACGGTGAAGTAGAGGTAGGTTGTGTTTGGTGTACCTGCCTGTATATCATGGATTCACTTTAATTTCAAGTCCATATTTTCTTAGGATTAAATTTCAAATTCGAAGAAAAAAAATGCTGACCTTTTCAAAAATATACTTCGATAACTTCCATGAACAACTTCGCCTCCTACTTCATATTTCATCAAAGGACCACATGACCACGAGAAAAGGATCCAATTACTCATGCATTGACTGCTTACTACTTGCAAAACGTTTTACTCGGGTCTATCAACAAGTATTATCTATGGAGTTTAATAGAACTACAAATTTTGGGGATGTAAGGATGTAAGAAAATATGATTAAATAAAACTCAAAACTCATTTTATTTTGCTTAAAATTAAATTAAAAAATAGTAACATAATAGTATATTGCATTCCAATAAACAGTGTCAAAAAATGCTCAGCTTATTTTTTTCATGAACAAAATTCTATTGGTGAGAGCACAAAAGGGTGAGACACTATAGTTGAGATTTGAGAGAAAAGTAGTATCTTTTTTTGTTTTTATTAGATAGATAAAAAGATGGTGTTTGAACATCTTAACAAGTCATATACGTCTCTAGATTATGGTGACTTGCATCTACTTATTGGCGTGTGCAATACACAAGTCAGCAAAGTTACTATATTCATTTACCCTAACTCACTATATTTGTTTTAGGTTTAATTTTGATTCCTTGAGCCTTAATTGTTTTATATCAACATTATTTTATTTTAGTTTGCAAAATCAAAAAACACTGCCAAGCTAATTTCTTTACCATGAAAAAAAAATACTAAAGCGTTATTATTGTATTTTAAAGATAAAAAAAAATAACTTGACATAATAGAAATAAAAAATTAAAAAAAATAATGAGCATCTAACCTCATGAATAAATCAGACTATAGAATGATAAAATCAAAAAAAAAATCAATGAAAAAATATTAAAAAATCACTATAGAGTAATGAGGTGCATCAAACACTACCTCGAGCGGTGGTATTTAACGTTGTGTTGGCGATGCTAGCAACTTTTGCAATTTAATAATATTAATTTATATATATTACAATACCAAATAATCCTTAACCATATATCAAGGAAAAAAAAAGTAGTAAAAAAACTTAAAATGACTTCGAATCTATAGCAAAGAGAGTTAATTTTTTGGAGATATTTAAATAATTAACATGAAAAAAAAAATGAGAAATCCAAATAGTCCCTGAGCCAAATAGAATTTTTTAAAAAGATTATTTAGTAATTATTCTGGAAAAAAAAAAAAAAACATTGGCACAGTGAAAGCCTGCCCTCTTTTATTATAGAGTAATAAAATTATAAAAGTGTTATATTGACATTTCTATTATCTTCTTTTTCCCCAGGTTGGGCAAGCTGTCCCCGAAAGATACAAGAGGTAGAACAGAGCTAGTAGCTGGCTATCGCAGACATGTGATATTTTGCCCTTTTTCTAAAATCCAAACGACAACTTGCTATTACTTTAAAACAAAAAATCTCAACATAAAATCCACGACAGTCCCATATGAACCCGCGGTAACTGTGGATAATGATGGAATTCCTGGGCATTTTAGCACCTCACGATGCATCAGCCCGGCGACCCCAAAAACTAAGAATGCAGTGCTTTCGATTCATGGAGGGCGGACGTCCGATTGTTTTGCTTATACAGTCTCTTGGCAACAAATTCTTTGACCTTCGAGAATAATTGTGAAGACTCGGGCAGCTCCGGGAAGATATAAAAGGCGTGAAACATATTTGGATACTCAATTAAGGTAGCCTCTTTCCCGGATCTCTGTAACCACTCATAATACCTCCTTTGCCAATCTTTTAACGGGTCGAACCCACCAACAATCACCATTGTATCCGGAAAATCCAAATCCGAGATGTTTTGAGCATTCGGTCCGCTCACATTCACTGCATAGTGATCCCGATCCGATCCATCCGGCAAAAACACTCTCCAGCACCAATCGGTTCGTTCCACCGTCACGAACGGGTATCCAACCAGTCGGAGTTCCGACTCGGTCCTCTCTTGCCCGCCAAAATACGGCTGAATAGAAACCAATCCAATTACCTCAACATTCTGAAACCCAGCCCGACAAGCCCGAACCGCAACATGATGGGCCAAATTTGCCCCGGCACTATCTCCAACCAGAAAACAGTTAGACAAGTCTGCATTAGGTGGCAGTAACCCATTGGCTCGATCGTTGTCTAGGAACCGAAGCACGTCTAAACCGTCATCGTATTGACAGGGAAATCGATGTTCAGGCGTAAGGCGGTAGTTAACTGAAAGAACAATAGCAGGAAATTTACGTGCAAACCTGCGACAAACGACGTCGTACGCACTTGATGCGGCACTTAGGAAAGAAAAGCCACCTCCATGAAAAAATACCACAACAGGCAAAGAGGCAGTGTCGCTACCGACAACCCCGCTATTTTCCGGGGTGTAGAGGCGGAACCAGAGGTTGCGGGTGGGGTCCACGGGGATATCAGAAGAGATGATGGAGTGAATGGGTTTGTTAGGGGAAGGAGAGGACTTGAAGTCAAGGAGATTAAGCAAACGTCTGTTTATGGTGCCGTTTGAACGACGTGACAGATCTGTTGCCGCTGAGATCATTGTAAGGACCAGTCGTGTCCTCCATGGGATGGCTAGCTTTGCCGGTTCTGGTTTTTCACTGCTCATGTTTACAAAGATAGAAGAAGGAAAAGAGTGAAAATAAGAAGATGGAAGACTAGTTGAAGGTTTTTAATGGCTGAATTTCTAGCGGAGGATATGGAGTAGCTCTTGGTTGGTCATGTAGGGCCAATGGCGTGAGCAAAAGCTACAAGCAAGGTTTTCAATTCCATTCCATTTTATTTAAAATGACGGAAACATTTTATATTAATTCATCAAATAAAATAATTTTCATTTTATTTTATATCTTGGTTCATTTTAGATTTGATTTATCAACAAAATTTTGACCGAAATATTCGATTTCATTCTATATATTTTATTTCAGTTTTAAAAAATCATTAAACCAAATTAAATTTGGTTCAATTTAATTAATTAAATCATTCAAGTATAAAAAGCTATTTTTCATTACTATTTTAAATAACAATGATATTAATAATAATATTATTAAAAATTATTATTACTATTTTTATTAACAATGATATTAATTTTTTAAAATTAGATTTATTACTAATATATATGGTGTATATTCATGTTTTTTTTTTCATGTTTATACTTTGTAGGAATTTGAGGAAAATAAGGAATGCTTTAGATTCAATTAGCCTTGATAACATTGACCTAACTTTATATTTAAAATATTTGTGTTAAAACATTTTACTTTCATAATATTTTAATATTTTGTTTAAGTTGAATTACTTTACGTTAAAAATTTATTTAATCTTGACTATTTAGAAATATTTTAAATTTTAAAATTATATTTATTTTATATTATTTTTGTATTGCATAATTTAGAATTAATTTATCTTGAATTTGAATTATATTTGTTGAATATATATATATATATAAACAGTACAACCCCGAAACAATACACTAAAACACTCCAAAACTAAAATATTTCATTTCAATTAAAAAAATAAAACACCTATTAAAACAAAATTCACAACCTTAATTATAACAGCATATAAAAAGGATCGACTGACTTTTTTTATCTTTGGAATTTGGAAAGCTATTGCATATATACCCCTAACATGGTTGTCAATTCCATTGTAGATGGTGGATTTTTTAAAAAATTTAAACGGTATGTTTTAGTTTTGTAGCAATTCAATATGTCATTTAAAGTTGAATATATATGTATATATATAATAATTTTAATTTTAATTCAAAGATAAATTAATTCAAAATTATGTAATTTAAATTTAAAACACAAAAAAGAGAGTTAAACATATATGATTTAATCAACTCAATGAGTCTAAAAATTTTATCATATTTTTTTAAGAAACATTTTGAGATGACAACATATTTGATCAACTCGAATCAACCTTGGTTAATTTTTTAAATTCATAACCTGATTCATGAGACCATAATAACCTCAAATAAAGTAAATCAAAATAAATTATGAAGCTCAATTCTCAATAAATCTATTGTTAAATAATAAAATTGAAAAAATTTCAATATAAAAAAAATGACATTTTCAAACAAAATTATGAATTTGAATAAAATTAAAAAAATAACAATGACAGTCTTGCAAAACCTTTCTAAAATCTATACTCCTATTGCCCTAAGCTTTTAACTTGATATATAATTATATGTTTGAACACTCTTCGTAAAATATTAGTCTAATCCAACGATCGGATTAAAAAATATAATTGATACCGTAAAACTAAATAATATTTTTAAAAAATAAAAAATATATATTATTTGGCCTAAACGGAACCACTAGAACATAAGCAGAATGTTTTTGTCAATTTGGATGGAATTTACAGAACGGATCGAGATTTCTGAGCGAAATAAAATCTGTTTTGATTTGTTTTGTTTTTTAAACTGGAATGAGATATATCGACCATCCCAAATAAAATGGAAGGGAATGGACAACCTTTACCCTACATGGATTGGCTTTCTATTATAACATTTTCTGTTATTTTTAGTCATTGTTTCATGGCATAATGTTGGAAAATCTTTATAATGGTCAAGCTATAATAGCAATAATTACGGTAAAAAGATAAATATAAAAAGAGGAGAAAGAATTTCTTTCTCATTAAAAATAATTTTACATCTTAAAAAATAATCTTTTTAATTTTTTTCTTGTTTTTTTCTTTCTCCTATAGCATGAATGTTATTAATTATAATTTAAGTATTATAAAATTTCTTGTATCAATTAAAATTAAACTTCTATATTTAATAAAATAATATAAAAAACCCATCAAATTCAAATATAACGATTTAAGTGCCATCACTAATTATAAGAACCTTGAATTAAAAATAAAGTTAATGGCATGACCCTTGGGTATCTTTCTCCCGTCTCCCAGCCATCCTGCAAATTTTGACTTTTATGAAATTTAGCATATTTTTTTTTTAAAAAATAAGTAATTAGCATAAGTGAAGAAAAATTAGAAAATAACACAATTGGTAAAATGTTGTCGTTTAGGAAAAAAACTGACTAATGTTAATATGCTGAAACTTTTTTTTAATTACACGAAAAGAAAAATTAATGCAACTACTAATAATTAACATTATATGATAAAAAAAAATATAGATATTAAAATTCCTATTTTAAGTTATAAAATCTTAAGAGTATTTTAGTCTAAAAATATTTTATACATAGCTCGTGATTTTGTGTGTGTGTGTATATTATGGTGTAAAATGTTTCCTCATCCTCACAATAAATGCTTTTAAAGAAATATCAAAAGGGATGGGCTTCTGGCTCACAAGTAGTTGAAAGTTGGCTTTAACTTTTTCAGCGAGATGAGTGGTATCTGTGAGAGTGATGTTGATAAATCTGTTTCAAGTATTTAATTTTTTATTATTGTTAAATGTTGATAAATGCTAGCCATCAAATAAATTTTGGTTTAATTTCATTTTCTCCTTGAATTTTATATAGGATCTATCAATTTCCTTTTGATATGATGTTTCGTTCAAGGTTTAGAAAATTGAATTATTGTATTTTTCTTTTTAAAAATATACTATATATCTCTATAAAAAAAATTATTGATTGGATTTTGTGAAATTGGCATTGTATTTTTCCGCTGCTTTTATTGATTGAGATTTTTAATAAAAGTTTTTTTTAGCAAACTATCTGTATTTTTTAGAGGAAACAAATTGAGGTCTACGCAATAAATTAAAACGATATTTTTTTGTTAGTTTTACTATTAGATATAAATAGAAGGACTTGATTAATAAATGGATGAAATAACAGGATCAATTTATAAGAAAAAAGAAGAAGAAGAATTCGATTTGAGATCAAGGGTGCGGTTGTGTTGCTCCTGCTTTTGTGTTTGCGGTGCAAAAAACACAATAACATGTTTGGTAACTGTAAAAATTTAATAATTTTTAATTTTATTTGCTTCAAATTAATAATTTTTTAGTTTTAGATCATTTTGATGCGCTGATATCAAAAATAATTTTATAAAAATAAAAAATATATTATTTTAATACATTTCCAAATAAAAATCAATTTGAAAAGCAACCACAATCATACAACTACCAAACATTTTATACATGTTTTTTGCTGCACATAAACCTTAAAAATATTTTTTACCAAATACATATTTAAATTCAACTAATCACAATTAATCATATTTTTTTAAATTTATTTTTTTCAAATTACAACCACAAAACCTATATTTAAATTAATATCTCGTACGAGGGAAGAAATGAAATCACGTTCGACAAGCTGAAATGAAATTGATAGATTTATTGGTTTTAATAATTGAACCTATGCAATTTCTAATTGATGGAAAAAGTGGAAGCTAGCTGGCTTTTCCTAGCTTTAACGGGCTCTTTGAGGTTAATTATATAACGTCTCAAGATTAGAGATTAGATGTGTTTATAGTCAATAAAGCTACCCAATTATATTTTTTAGTGAGAAATGGACAAGTTCATAACCAGAAATTCTGTCATTTTCAATTATTAAAGTATTGACAACACTACTTACTGCAAAAGGAATCCATTCTTAATTCCAACCATAATGACACGAAGGAGATCAATAGGCATTAATAGTTGAATTTTCGACATGTCAAGTCGATATCTTATCTCTTGAAATTCCCTTTCGTGGGTCATCAGTCCAATAATTTCAACAAGGTAGCTTATGCAGTCGGTAATCAAGCAGTTCTCCTCCACGTTATACGCATCCATGTGATGGGTTCCGATTCCTTTCAAGAGCTATACCAAGGAGTTCTATCTATTGAACACATTTATTCTAAGTTAGATGATGATTATGAACAAAAAATAATGTTGTTAAACAACTCAAATAAATAAAGAGAATTACAAAAATAAAAAAGAAGGAAGTTAGGGTTTTATTGACACTGATACAATCAAAATAATTAAAAGGAATAAGTTTAACCTGAAATAGAAAGAGATTATATACAGGCTAAACAAATAAAACTGAAAAGAAAATCTAAAGATTATTCCACCTTTAATAAACAATAAAACAAAATGACCTTATATTTCTTAATATCTTCCCTCAAACTCACAATGCGGCAACTACAACCATCGATAGTTTGTCAACCAAAAAATAAAAGCGGGAAATAGAATATGACTTGGTAAAGAAATCTACTATCTGTGAAGAAGAAGGAACGAAGGGCAAAGTAATTGTGTCATGCTTGAGATGATGAAAAGTAAGATGACAATCGATCTCAATGTGCTTAGTTCGTTCATAAAAAACTGAGTTGTGAGCAATCTGAATAGAACTCTGGTTGTCACAATACATAGAATTGAAATGAGAAAGAGAAACTCTCATATCTGCAAGTAACCAACATAACCAAACAATCTCTTTGGTGGTATAATATGTCATAGCACGATATTTTATTTTGGTTGAAGATTGAAAAACAATAAATTGTTTCTTCCTCTTTCAAGAAATAAGAGAATCACTCAAAAAGATACAGAACCCGATAATGAATTTGTGATCTATGGGATCACTGTTGTCATAGGGCGACATCGAAATGACACGCTTTAATATGCCTCCTAAGAGGTGGTGCTGAGAAGGAAATGGTTTTGGATTTAATTATATGATTAAGGTTCAGGAGTCGTTACCTAGTATTATAATTATTATGAAACCTATGGTGTGTGGGAGTCTGGGCAAGGGACTGGTTGTGTAAGGAGAAGACGCATCACCCCTAATACATCCTACTTGAGGTAAGCTACATTGTTGTTTGATTGTTTTTCTAAGTCAAGTTTCTATCTATTGGTTTTCTTCTAAGGTTTAAGACAGATCTTCTTTCGTGAGGAAGTCTCTATCTTATTGGGTGAAGTCCTAACTGTTCTAAATTTCAAATTTTAGCATCATATTTATTTTACACTTTATATCTTTCATATCTAAGGGTGTACTCTACAATGTAGTTTTATGCTCAAAATAATAAATGTTTACATCTAAACCCTAACATAAAATGAACAAAATGATTGGTGAAGAGTTTTTGATATTTTAACAAAATCCTAACGGATAATCATAAACTAGTTATAATATCCATTTTTTGTATTTTTAAAATATGAGAAAGATGCAATTTTTTTAATATGAAAACATGCTTGAAAAACTTTTAGGAATTGACTGTATGCATGAAAACAAAACATTTGTTTTTATTTTTGAAAGAGGAAATTAATTTAAAAATTTTAGGATTTTGAATTTTAAATTTTTTTAGAAACATTTCAGAGAAAACTAGGTATTTTAATACAGGATTTGCATCTTACAGTGTAAATATACAACCCGATATTATGCAAAATTGGTAGAAAAACATGAGAGAAAATCATAAATATTTTTTAAAGGACTTTTAATTTTTCTTCAATTTAACCTTTAATTGACCCAAAAATTTATTTTTCTTGTAATTTTATCCATGATTTCAATAAATTGACTTGGTAAAAATAAATTTTGATTTCCTAAAATTCAAACATTCTCAATTAAGCACAAATTGGGCTCCCAAACTTAATTTTTCACCAATTAAGCTCGTAATAAAATTAATTTGACCCATTTAAAGTAAAATTAAGTTCTTGCACCTAATTAAATCCTTCAATTGAACCCAAATTAATTCAAAAAACATAATTAAAATTTAATTTGTTCCATGATTAAATGAATTTGGTCTATTAAAAATCTAATTATATTCATAGGCTTAATTTTTATACAGATTCGTCCAATAATAATTTAATTTGAACTTGAATTTGCATGATCTCTTTAGTTTTAGGTAAAATAAGGTACAAGTATGCTCCCAATTCCATCCAAAATTGCAACTTGATTTTTTTTCTTTTTTTAACATATGAAATCCTCCCAGCTTACTTTTTCCAAAAATACTAGTCTTTATTTATTATTTTTTTTATTTTAGAAAGAAAAAAGATGAATATGGAGAATAAGCCAAAAATAAGTTATGATAATTGTTCCCTCTTTACAATACTTACGATAGAAAGTCGTATAAGAAACTTTAAATAGTAAGCTTTGTAAATAAGAAAAATGAATGAGAGATAACAGACTCACCAAATCAAAAAAAGATCAATTCTTCTAAAAGTGTTTGAAGTAAGGTCTTAAAAGCGCATTAAGAGGAAAAAAAAAAGGCTAGAAAACAAATTATCTGAAAGACGATGGCTAAAAAGCGCACTTGAAAGAAAAGAAGATATGATTTGCAAAGAAAAAGATGATATTTGAGAAAAACTTTTGAATTGGTATGGTTGCACTAAGTAACCTACCTTTTGGTAAAATTCAAAATTTGAAATGGTCAAATTATTGTTGGCAACCTGTCCAGGTGAAAAATACGAATAATTTTTCAAAGTGGTCTTATTGTAATGAGTGGTTTGTCTTAGTGAAAAATGCGAATGATTTTTCAAAGTATTGAAAAATACGAAGATTTTTCAAAGTGATCTTATTATAATGGCACTTGCTCAGGTGGAAAATGTAAATGCTTTTGAAAGTGATGAAAAATACGAATTATTTTTCAAAGTGGTTTTACTGTAATGGGTGACTTGTCTCGGTGAAAAATACAAAGATTTTTTAAAGTGTTGAAAAATGCGAATGATTTTCAAAGTAGTGAAAAATACAATAAACTTTCAAAGTGATTTTATTGTAATGGACGACTTGCTCAAGTGAAAAATGCAAATGTTTTTGCAAAGTGGTGAACAATATAAAGATTTTTCAAAGTGGTCTTATTGTAATGGGTGACATGCTTATGTGAAAAATTTGAAGGTTTTTCCAAAGTGGTGAAAATACAAATGATTTTTTAAAGTTGTGAAAAATACAAAGATTTTCAAGTGGTAAAAAATATAATTAAATTTTCTAAGTGATCTTATTGTAATGAGCGACCATCTAGGTGCAATGCTAATATTTGTTTTTAGAAAGAAACAGTTTACATGAGTGATTTTGATACTTCTATAGTTGAGTACAAAATCAATTTGCTTTGTTAGCTTTGTTGCAATCATACTTTTAGGAAATTGAAACAATTATCACCATGCTTAAACATGAATCTATAAGGTCCAATGGGATCCCTCAAAACAAAAATGAAAGCAAAAGATTAAAAAAATACAATTGTAATTCATGTTCCAGATGAAATCTAAACCCACAACTAACTTTTTAGTTTCACAAAACAAGGCATTATTTAGGTTCGATCTCAAAATAATTGTATTAGATTGACTGTTTAATAACACAATACGTTACATGATTTTATTGGATTAACTGCTTAATAGCATGATGCATTATAGGTTGCACCACAATAAAAAGTTTTTTTTTAATGTTTTTTATTGATGAATATAGGTGTAATTAATTATAGTGCATTAGATTGCCAAACAAACACTTAACTTGAGATATTATTAACATGCAGGAGTGGTGTATTTTAAATTTTTGAAAAAGAAATTTAATTGTGGTACGATGGAAAAGTGTTTGATTGACTAATATGATATAACTTATTTAGGTGTTCTCAGTTAAATTGATAATTAAGAAGATATATTTATCTGTATAATATCACTTGATGGATAAGTTTTGGAATTTTAATTAGAAAATTTCATATTAAAATAACTTTTTTATAAAATCAATTGTTAAAATATAAGAGGTATTAGATTTAGTATTTGAAAATGAATATAGAGTAAGAATTTGAAATCAGAAAATAGAAGACAACACAAAATAAATATATTTTATATAATATTTATTTTTTAATAAATATAATATCTTATCTTGTATTTTGAAAAATATAGTACAATGCTTTTGACTTTTGAATAAACATTTCTTATTACTTGAAAAAGAAATTCTTGAAAACGGGCTAGGAGAACTCGGAACAGGACCGATCTTAGGCCTAAGCCATAGTTGGGCCCGGCTCATGAATAAGTCGATTCCGACTCCACTTTCGCCAAGAAACAAACACGCAATTCTCCCTCTTTTCCTCTCTCTTCCTCAATTCACCAGCTGGAAAAAATCTAAGCACCTCGCATTTGAAAATCAAGCAAGAGAGAGAAGAAAATGACTTTGAGCTTTGAAGAAATGAATTTGTTATATTCACTGCTGAGATCAGAGCAAAGACCAATCGATGAAATCGTCACCGAATTTATCAACAATATCCATAGCTCTCGCTCTTCCACTCTTTCTGCTTCTCTCTCACTACTCTTACAGGCAAGCGACGCATCCTCTCTCTCTCTCTTACTGAATTTATGAATTTTTCCAGGGTATAGGTGCTCTTGAATTCGATATAATTAATCCTTAAGGATTTGTTTTTGTTTGTTGATTGTGTTTAGTAGTAAAAATTATGAGGACATAAGTATTACGTGCTTACTTTGTATTGGTTGATGATGAATTGGAGGTTTAAGTGAAGTGCAGGAGGATAAGATGATGCTCAAGTCTACGGAAAGGTTAACTGCGTTTGCGATTCTTTATCTGACTTATTCGTTGCAACAGTCTTCCGCAAATCCGTTTGTAGCTTTGTTTATCAATGTAAGTTGCGGGATTGGTGCCTGCGTCACGGAAAGATTATTATGATAGAATGTGAATATTAGTAATGCAGATGAATGCAATGGTTCTGAAAGAAAATGTGAGGCTTATGAGTTTCATTGTGGGATTTTACAGGCTGCTTGTGATGAGGGAGCAGAAAAATACGAGAGGGCGTTTGTTCTTCAGTTGTTAGCCTCTGGAGGCTCTGGTGGTAGCAAAGAGGTTCTAAACTGTCTTTTTTCTGTTTTTGATATTAAGTGATCTGTTGAAGTGGTTCAGTTAGCATGTGAAGGAATGTGGCAATTTAGCATGTCAGTATGCTTATTACATGGTGGTTTTTTCAACAGTTGTTTTTTCTAGTGTTGTTTTTGTAGAATTTACTTTTAGGAACAGGCTGGAACACTTTACACCATGTTGCTTGGAGTTGGGTTGTGTCTATAAATCAATTATATTTAACAAAAAATGATCAGGAATTTGATAATTGGCTGAATTTTTGAAATGGTCACGGAAATTATCTTAACTATTTTATATCTTTATCTGAAAATAGTGTGTTGTTGGGGATAGCATAGTAAATTTCAACTTTTACCATCCGAAGATGTGGATCTTTTTGTTGGCGAATAGAATAGTAAATCTTGTGTTCGACTTTTACCATCATTAGGTATAAAAGATCAAGGTCTTCAGGAGCTGGTTTGTAACTTTAGTTGGATTAGTCACATCTCTTCATGCTTGTTCATTTTAGTCTCTCTTACATTCTTCCATTTTTAGTTCCAGTTGTTTCTCTTTATGATAATGGTTTCTGAGAACAACTTTCTGCTCTTTTCCAGTTTCTTAAACAGTCTGCTGCAAATTACATCAAAGTTTTTGATCCTCCAGTCCATGTAAGCTCCTTATATATGTCAAAACATGCTTTTGATGAGTGAATCCATATTAAACTTGTGCATATTATCCATCTCACCACATTGGAGATTCGGTTCTGCTAAATAAGCCTTCTAATCTAGTCCTTGGAACTTTTCTTTTTCACATTGTATTGATAAACTTATCTGCTTATTGTCAGGCTTTCCCATCACGTGAACATTTGCAGCATCAATATGGTGATAAAGTCCATCCCGAAGCAGATAATTCCTTATTTAAAAACATTTCACTGAAAAATATAGTGCCAGATCCAGATGTACCCCATGGTTGTGATGCAAATTCACAAGAGTATGTCCCCTGGAATCGAAGGAAAAATTCTAAAGATGTGATGTTTTCCTTTTGTTTGTGCACTATTTTCTGCTTTCAAATCGTGCCAGGTTCAATTTCCATATTCTTTCCTTTTTGAATTTTTTGACATTTAGATGATAATGGTTCCTTTGTAGGTTTGATTTGCAACCTGGAGTGAAACCTAAACTTGGATCTGGAGATAGAGACGAGGCTCTAACTGGATTGTTGGCAAACTTGTCTCCAGAGGGCATAGGTCCTCAATGGATCAGGTCTAGACCACCGAGGCTGCCAATACAGGATGGTGAAGTAAGGGCATTTTATTGTCAAGTATTTGACTGCATAGTAGAATTCTTTTTTTTTTCCCCCTTAAACTTTTCAAACTCATTTCCAGTTAGTGTGGCTCAACCCCGATAGCAATCATGAGCTTGTGTGGGATCATTGTATGTGTGCTGATACTAGCAGGGGAGCAGCAGTTAGGGGGTTGATTGCAAAAGCCTTGAAGGGACCTCTTGCGCCTTCTCAACAAGAGGTTCTGCTACTGTTCTATGTTTTAATATTATGCACATATACCATTTATAAAGCAACCTCTCAAGTAGTTTTTATCACAAATTTTACTTGGATACGGAAAGGACTTTTGGAATCTAAAGAAATGTGAAATTCTGGTTCATAATGGATATGTGGTAATTTGGTACTTCTACAAAGTAATTGTGCAAATGCTTGATAACCATGTCTACTTGATTATACTACATCACCGAACTATTTTCAAATAGCTTGCTTATTTTCATCCTTCTTTTTAACCATGTAGCTTCCATATTTTAACCTCTTCCCTGCTGTCATGTCCTAGCTACCTTATAAGGTCTTTTTTTACCTCTTCAGATTTTTTTTGAATTAATTTTTCCCTTGATATTACTTGTATCAAACTGCTTATGTGTTTTTGCACGTGTTTGTACTGAAAATATTGGAAATACTAGTTGAATTCTCGCAGCTTTGCCTAGCAATGAGATCATGGCAGGGTTCAGATTTAAGTAGTCTTAGTGTGTTAGTGACCCTGGCTAAAAAAACCATCTGTAGTTAAAACTTTTTGATTAACTCAATAATTACCTATTTGAAGATAGATTGTCTTGATGAATTGTTCAAGTTCATATTAATTTTAGAGAGAGAATTGCATGCTCAACATTGTTTTGTCTAGTTGTTGCATATATGATATTGAAATGAAGTAATGACTCCAAGCTCTCTCTTGTCCAGCAAGTCTTGGTGGAATTGACTAATGACCCAAAGCTTGTATATCACTGTGGACTGGCACCAAGGAAGTTACCTGTATGTCATATGACACTTTCATTTTTCATTTGTAATACGAGTTCTGCTTGAAATTCAAAGGCCCTTTTCATCTGCTGTCAGGAATTGGTAGAGAACAATCCTCTCATTGCGGTTGAAGTTCTTACCAAGTTGATAAATTCTCCTGAAATTTCAGAGTATGTGTTTGGTGCATGGGTTGTCATCCTTTATTTTTATTTCTAAATATGTGTGATACTGGTCTGATGTTTGTTTATTTTTATTTGTGGGTTCAGTTACTTTACAGTCCTTGTCAATATGGACATGAGTCTACATTCAATGGAAGTCGTGAACAGGCTTACAACAGCAGTTGAACTTCCAAAGGAGTTCATTCGGATGTACATAACTAACTGTATTTCCTTGTGTGAAAATATCAAGGTACATCCAATGACCATGCATATTTATTGCATTGATAATGTCACAGTACTGGTGGAACAACATAATGTTCTGCTTGAGGAACCAGTTGGTCACTTAATTATAGTGGGCAACATAATGAAAACATTTGATGAATTTCCACTGAGGAGATCATGGAGAAAATGAAACTCAAGCATTCGTTTGCATGTATCTATGTTAGACAAGATTGTGCTCCTTGGTTATTTGTATGTGCACACAAACACAAGAATCCAAAATGTAGTGGTTGTGGTTTTGGTACTTAAACTAGCTGTATGACAATTCATCATGCAATTTTTTTTCTCCAACAACATGAAATTGCCTCATTTTTCCAGGATAAATACATGCACAAAATCAGTTAATTTCATTTCATGAGGTTGTAATCCAACCAGATATTAACCAATGATTTTAACCTTTCCCGATTTCCAGGATAAATACATGCAGAACCGACTTGTCAGACTTGTTTGTGTTTTCCTGCAGAGTCTAATCCGAAACAGAATTATTGATGGTCAGTTTGCCGTTCTACCTGTGATTGAACTGTTATAGCAGCCAGTTGACATTAATGCATATGCAGATGATGTACTTCATTCTTTGATACTCATACCTGAGGTTTAATGAAATGAGAAAACTTAAAGAATATAAGAAAGCAGACTACATTACTTTGTCTGATATAAATTAAAAAAAAAAAAGAATTATTCTGGAAGTTTTGTTTGGAGAAAAGTAAATCAAAAGGAACAAAATTTTGTAATCATGTCTTGTGATTGATGAGATAAGCTTACGGGTGCTGGGACTGAGAGTTGAAGATGGCATGAAACATGGAATTGGAAATTGCTGCCTGGAAAGCTGTATTCTGCACTTTTTTTAAATGTCTTAAGCTTTCAGAACAATAAACTGCCTAGAAAAAAAGAAGTATAAGCTTTTATTGCATGACATGAATTTTTTATGTCCTCTTTTGGCTCCATGTTTGGCAACAATTCTGTTGATTTTGACCTATGGTTGTGGTATTGCAGTTAAGGATCTTTTCACTGAAGTCCAAGCATTCTGCTTTGAGTTTTCACGAATTAGAGAAGCAGCTGGTTTATTTAGACTTCTCAAGACCTTGGAATGAATGGGTCCATTTCTATTCCTTGTGCTACACACTTCCTTTTCTTTTAGTTTACAGTTAGTTTTTATTTTCCCTTTGTAGATAACGAATCCTATTCTTCCTTTCTATCTTAATTAGTGCACCAAAACTTCTCTTTGCAACTAGATTATCTGTGTGGCCTCTGATTTATAACGAATGAACTGAGATTTTGTTTGGATAAAGTTACACTTATCAACAGAAAGCACAGAGGAGAAAGAGGAAGGATTTGGAGAAAGAAGGAAAGCATTTTATTTAATTTTCCTTGGTTCGTTTCCTCATGAGTTTTGTGCCAAATTTCAGGCGTGTTGTCGACGGTTTTTGGAAGATTTGGCTGTTCCAGGGAAGGCATTTTGAAGCCCCATGGATCTTTCATATATGATAAAGTTCTATTCTTTCTTTACTGGACCTACGTGATGACAAACTGGCTAAATAGAGTGCTGGATAACATCATCAATGTAGCTGGAGCACCGTACCTGAATGAGGTAGACCTGGTTTCCTCCAACTTTGGATAGATCATCGTGTTGAGAATTAAGTCGTGATTTATCTGTGGTGAGGAACAGGGACACTTAGTGTTAGCCATTGGGTTTTTACTGATTTCCATAACAACAATAACTTTGATTCGCTGCTTGATTTTGTTGCTGGAATCATTTCTTCAAAGGGATAAAAGATGGTGATGCATTTGAAGGGGTTTAACTGCAGGTTGCAGCTACTGATTTGGATGCAGGGCACCAAGGAGATCGCTCGGTATCATTTGCAAGCTACAAAAATTCACACACTTGTCTCAAAATATTAACTGTAGGCCTGCCAATGCACCATGGCCAGTTTGGATCCAAAGAAAGCTATTGGAAACCATTTTCAAGAACATGAAATCTAACACCCTTGTTCCATCAATCCACGTCATCTCTTACTGTCCAAACCATGCCACATAAAAGTCAAGGGTCTAAGTTTACCAAAGCTACTGGTGAGTGAGTGTTTTTGTCTTATAATTATTTTTTAAAGTATTTTTTTAAAATTATTTTTGTTTTAAAAATTATTAAATTGGTTTTTTTATGTCTTCATGATATTGAAAATTTAAAAAAACTATTATTTAAATATATTTTTAAATTAAAAAAAGCTTGCATCACACGTTTATAGCCCACCCAAAAGTAAATGTCTTCCAATTTCCTCTTTCACAAGCTCTTATCTATTCTTTTCATATAAACAAAAAGGACAAAAAAAAAAAAAAAAAAACAGGCGGTGATCTAGCCAGCGTTTTAAATGGTGTTATGGTAAATTTTGATTTTTTTAAAATTAATTTTTTTTTATGTTTTTGAATTGTTTTGATTTTACAGTATTAAAAATAAATTTTATATAAAAAAATATATATTATTTTGATATATTTTTAAATAAAAAATACTTTAAAAAATTAAAAATTATTTGGACAATAGTTCAATATTTAAACTTGAAAAGAAACTTAAATAATAAATGAAATATATTTATTAATTATATTTTAAAAAATAACTGTTATTAGGACAGTCAAAGTTAAAAATTATTTGGACAATACTCCAATGTTTATACTTGACAAGAAACTTCAATAATAAATAAAATATAATTATCAATTATACTTTATGAAAAATGATTATCTTCACTTAATAAAAATTCTAGAAAATGAAAATTGTCCACTATTTCATTTGTCTAAGATACATAAAATAGTAATAATAAATTATCTTTAAAATATTTCTAAATATTCTATTTATAATTTTACTTAATCTCTCTATTTGCCTTAAACCAGCACTGTTCTAAGCCATTCCACCCTACATTTCTCGAGCTAATTGAGGCACCATAAGAAATTGTCAGTGGAGTTTCAGATCCTTAACTAGGAATATTAAATCAGTAACTTAAGAAAATAATTAATCGGAAGTCATAATCAGAGGAAGGAACACATAAAGGATGTGTATCATGGTGCATCAAACGGTTCAAAATAGGTGCATCATTAAGTACGCATAATAGCCCAGCTACATAGTAAGAAAACTCTACAGCTGGCTGGTGCTAAACAGTAAACAGGATACATGACTATCCATCAAGTCACACGTGTCCACTTCTGATCATCAAGGGGAAATAAATAGTAAAACAATCAGGCGGTCTAGGCCTTTGCATTTTGCTCCATGATGATCTATTACATTACCTTGATCTTCTATTGTTTGGCTGGAAACAAAAAGAAAAAAAATGAATGAAAGAAAGAACAGTTTGAGATGTGGAAAATCTCTCATTTGATTTACATAAAGCATTGAGAAGTTGCTCTCGATAATGTTTATATAACTAGGGTTAAATCAACCAAAAAATCTGATTTATTTTAAATAATATCAAATTAATCCAAATTAATTTATTTAATTTAAAATTTAAATTAAATCAAATCTTATAACTATGATGTTACCACTTAGATAACGTCTATTAGAATTCCAGTTTTTTTTCCCTCCAAACAAAGAAGTTACATGAATCACCAACATAGAACACACCAAAAATAAATTTTGAATAAGTCTGAGGGATAGCTCAACTGGTTAGATTTTGAGTTTACTTCCTAATAATTATAGGTTCGAATCCCTAGAGATACTGAAAAATTAATCCAGACACTCATATTAATAATAATAATAAAAAAATTTAACGTTAATTTTCTCATCTGTAAAAACTTGACACGTCAAAAGGGAAAAACAGGGTTGCTGAGCCATAGTAAAAAATATAGGCATCTTTTTACCATTAATTTTTATGCCAAGCGATTTTTTAATTTAGATGACCTAAAGAATGCAGACACTCTTCCTAATTATGCAGAGTCTTGAGAAGTGGAGGCAACATGGTATAGACACCAGCAACATCCACCCCCACCACCAGCAGCCCCATCGGCACTGCCACTACCACCGTTGTCCAAATGTAAATATGAGGCTGTCAATTTTATGTTATTTAATTTCCATGTTTTTTAATTTATTAATGGCTTAATCCTTTTCTATGTTTTTGAACTCGTTTGTAATTTAATTCTTTTCGTCGATTTCATATTATTTTTGAGATGAAGACTGTATTTATAATTAATTAAACTACATTAATAATAAAATGAAATAAATTAAGCTCACCATGATTTTCAAGTTTTCACACGGTACATGTTAGCTGTCGTCACTTGTTGGGGGTGTTTTGTGGCGGTTTTGCAAATTTTTGAAAAAAAAAATATTTTAAATTAATTTTTTGATATATTATAATAATAATAAAATTTTAACATATATTTTTTAAAAAATATTTTAAATTTTTTTTTTTATAATTCTCTAGATAACCTTTTAATTAACAAAATGATCTACAAGGCACATGCGTGACACTTGGTTTTTATGTAATGTTTATATTACTTGATATAAATTCATTAAGGTCAGATAATATAAATATTATATATAATAATAAATTAAAAAATCTAAAAAATAAATATTAAAAGTCAAGGGATGAATTGAAATTTTTGTAACCTTGTTAATCCCACCCACCAATCAAAAAAAAAAAAAATATATATATATATATATATAATCGTTACATCTTATAAAATATTTTGGGCTAATTTATTTAGTTTAGATTTTAATTTAAATCAAGCTAATTACATGAAATTAACAATATAAATTTAACTAATAAAAAAATAGTCAATTTGATATATTCAATTTACTAGAATCTAAAAAAACTTTAAATGAAAAATTAAAAAAACTAGATTTATATTTTATAAAATATAAAAAATTAAGTAGAATATAATTATACGACAAAATAGCCATCAGATTTTTCCAATTTATTAGACCAAACGACCTTCAATTTCTTAACCTAAAATTTCCCAATTGATTTTTTCTAATATGAACCCTAGAATTCTAGGGTTTTCAATTTCCTCTCATGCAATCAAAATCAGATCAAATTGAGCTTAAATTATGGTGAAACGTAATAGCACCAATGAAGAGCCCAACACAGCTCCGGAGCCAGATCGCTGGTATGACATAAGATTAGGTTCTTCTTTTCAAGACCACCATAACCACTCCTCTCCAAAGTTCTGTACTTTACGGTGTAAGCATGCTCTTACCATTACATCCCACTTTAAATTTTCTTTTTTGTTTTTAATGACGTTGTTTTGGAATTATGATAGCTTATTTGAATTTCCAGTCTTCAGTTTTGTGTTTTCCTTTTAGAATCTAATGGAGGGAACAGAGTAAAGATGTAACAGAGGAAAAATGTAAAAGATATAGGGTTTACTATCATTGGTTAAGATGAATGGAACAAAATCTAAGAAAGGATTTATCTTGTTGTTTTAAATGTGGGATCGCATAAGGCTTCCATTTATTTACTTTTAGAAAGGGTAGTTGTTTTAGTGGAGGAGAATAATTTATTTATTTATTTTATTTTTGCATTTCTTAGATGAATTTAAACCAGCTTCAATTGATAAGAGTCAACCAGGATTGCTCCATAAGAGCAGGGATAACAGGGTAAGTGTAGAATATCACAACAACCAACATGGAAAACCCAACGTAATGTTTGAGGGTGTAAGTGAGGATTACAAGGAAAATGATGCTGTCTTGTTCTTTGATGGGGATACCTTTCACTTGGAGCAATTGCATCATGCAGTGAAGCGGTTGAGACATGTCCGGCTCCCTGGTGAGTCTGCAGCTGCAGCTGCCACTGCAACAGTTGCATTGGTTGCATCAACATTTGAAACTCGTTCTCCACCTGTTGGTAAAGCAGCAAATTCAGAGTCTCTGGACAAAGGAATGGTTCATCAAACACCAGTAAGTGTGCATTGATTTCACATTTCTTTTGTTTTTTCTTGAAACTGTTTACAGAATAAAAATGTGTAAACAGGAAGGAAAAGGAGAGAAATCTTGAATTGACACTTCTTTTTTCCATTATGTCCTCTAGATTTTCATTTGAAGTTTATACCTTTTGCAGCCAAATCGAGATAAATCTGAGAAGCTCTCTTCCCTCTGCTGCTTCCCAGATAACATTTTATGTAGTTGGCACAATTTCTAGAGATGAAAGTATTCATAATTTCTGAGTCATTTTCAAATCATGAATGAATGAAGATATTGCTGAAGTGTGCTGTTAAACTTGTTCTTTTACTCTAAAAAATGGTGTGCTGAAATATGTGTCATTGGATGGCATCTGCTTTAGGTATTTCTTATTTGTTTCAAAATAAATCCAATTTCAGCAACAGAGATGGAAGCATTCTTGAACAAAAGGATTGTGATTTTACTTTCTCAATTTTTGTTCACATACTGCATTTTTTCATCAACTCTGCTTGTTTCTGAATGAACTCTGGTGTGTATTTGAATATCTAGAATGTTTTATGATCGGTGGCTGGTCGAACAGGGGAAATAAACATGTTATTTATGTTTGGTTTTGGAATTAATGTTTGTGGTAGAAGCTTTATTTAGACTTTATTTTGATGTGTGTATTTCTTCTGCTTAATATAATTGTGTGCAGGTTCAGATGGAACAGATTGGCACTGGTGTCTCAGAAAGCTCAGGTATACTTCTTTTCTATAGTAACTGTTGATGGATATACTGGTTGATATTCGTTGTTCTTTAGACCTATAAGCTTGAGAAGATGATGGATGTTGTTTGTACCGAAGGTCTTTACTAGTAGTTTATCCCCATTTGTTACAACCTTGCCTCTAATGTTTACCACCGCTGGATCCCATCCTTCCTTGGGTTGATGGATTGGCTCAGCTTTCTCTTTGCCTGGTGCAGAACTTGAAGATGAGAAGAGCATGGAGCATCTATTATTTCCTCCAAACCTATCCACCTCATCACCGGACCCGAAGAATGAATCTGAGGAACAGGTGGACATAGTCAATGATGATGATGATGGCTGTGAAACTGCTAACAAGGGCAAAGCTTCAGAGAAGGGATTGCCACGCACTGTTCTTAACATTGATATTAACTTGCCACATCAAGCAGAAACAGATGATGAGATTGCTGATGTAGATATCAGTGATGATGACATTGACAAAGGCCCTAATGCTGCAGAAGCCCTTAAAGCCCTGAATGCAGTTGACAAAGGTCCTAATGCTGCTGAAGCCCTTAAAGCCCTGAATGCAGAAGGAATGAAGGGACAAAATTCAAGCTCAAGCGGTAGCAGTGGGAGTGACAGTAGTGGAAGTGAGAGTGGGAGCAGTAGCAGTGATAGCGAAAGCAGTGGTGGTGACTCAGTCTTCTCTATCTGATGGTTGAAGTCATGCTTATTACTCGGAGATCGAGATCACATATGTGGTTGTCAGGATGGCTGATTCAGTTCAGCATTCAGATCACGGCAAATGTGAAACTTGATGAGATTTTCTCCCACAGCTGATGTAGATGGAATCTCTAACCAAAATGCTGCATTTTAGAAACTTAGCTTAGGTTTCCTGTACTCTTTCTCTCCTGTAGTTTAGTTAGACCAGCACCTCTTCTGTAGTTTAGTTACATCAGCATGGTTCCTGTGAATTTGAAAAAGAATGTTGGTGTTTATGGTAATGCCAATTTTCAGGGTATTTGTTCATGCCAATTTGCTTGCAATCCACGTAGACAATGCTATCAATTGAAACGAGTCGTACCATCGGATCATAGCTTATAGGAGCACAATTACCCTGCAAACTACCAAGTGACAGCGGGCATGCGCATGCCTCAGAAAAACAGGCATCCATAACCGTGATGGTAAACCCACTACGGTTTCCAGTGGACTAGAGATTTTCCACTAGAGAGTTTGCCTCATGGACAGTAGAAAAATTATGAATATTCGTTCGAAATAGCTGCCTCAAGAATTTTGAATTGTCAGGTTTCAGGAATCCACAAGGTGAATATACTAATTCAAGGGAAACAAGTTAATTCTATGAAAATTCGTTGAATTATAACCATTAAGACAAGTCAATAACAATCCTAATCTTTCACTAGTTTTATCCTGGATTAAATGCACATTTATATTTATAAAAAACCACATTTTAAGGAAATCAATACTATTCGAAGTAAATGTACAAATAATAGAAACCATATGGCCTTTCCGTTTTTCAAAATTTATACTTGTTAATCCATAATCTACTTTCACAACATTACATAGCACAGCTCCTTCGATAGGTCACCAAATCCACACGTGTCTCAAATCTTATACCGGACTTGGTGTTTCCTTTTCCTGGTCCATGCCTCTATCCCCATCACCTCCTCCAACATATCCATTCTGTAGCATTTTATGCTCTGAAGGCAAATTATTCTTAGCTTTCTTGCTACCTTCAATTTTCCAAAGATCCCACACCCGAGTTTTTGGTGGAGGTGAAGCATCTGTAAGCGGTGCAACTAGTCCTGGCTTACCATCATCAATAACTTCATCTACCAACCCATATTCTTTAGCTTCCCACGCATTCATGAAATTGTCACGATCAGTGTCAACTTCAACCTGCACACAACAATGAATGAGGGAGGAAAGAAAAGAAACAGCAGGGAAGATCAAACCAAACTACAGGAACATTGGATGGTGAGTGAGGAAAGAAGGAAATATCATTTGATATCTAACCTGCTCTAGAGGCTTCCCTGATATTCTTGATAATATCTTGTTCAGCTTAATCTTGTGGTAACTCATTTCTCTAATCCGGATGCTCATTTCTGATGCCTGAAATCACATGCAAGTGCTCAGAAACACATGTCAAGCAGTTTTGAAAACTATCATTTTGCCATTCAGTATTTTCTAGAGTATCATACAACTCGAGTGACCCTAAACATCTTAAAGTAATTACTGTCTTGCAGTATTTTACAAACTAAGTTACACCCTTTTTAAAACCAAATTGACCAGAGAAGATAACTAAATTCAAGTGTTGATAAAACTTTAGATCAAATCTAAAGAAGGAAATGTAGCTTCAACCGAAGTAATGATCAATGGAGAAATAATCTGTTCTTGATCCACTCAAAACCTATAGCTATCTGCAGCTTCAACTGAAATTATGATCTCAACATCATCCTCCTTTTCCTTTCCAGGAACAGGAAATAGAGCATAAATTAAACCTCCACTAGTCTTGAGGCTTTGTTTGTTTTTGCGGCCAACTGAGGGGTTGACCGCAAAAACAACCGGGCCCTTAATTGAATCACATACCCGCCACCCAAAGTGTAAATCTTTTAGGGAAAAGTTATCACCCAACCAAACTCCTGAATGGGCACATAGAAGGAAGTGCAGAACCTCAGAACAGTGTAGTAAAAGGTGATCCAGTGACTCTGTCACCTTGTTAGGCAAATTAATACTCTTCCATGGAACAGGTTTTAAAGTTCTACTAATCAGATGGTCTGATGCTAAACAAATTACTTTAAGTGATAATTATGAGAATCACTTCTAGAAGTCACCTCTTAGAGAATCTCCAGTTACATATCGAAAAGTTGTTGGATTGGAAGGTGAGCATTTGTAACATTATCCCTTACTGAATTTCAAGCTGGAAATTACATCGAACTGATAGATTTCACCCATTCAACATTCCTAGTGCAAGGATTTTTCAATATGTATGCACAATAAAATAGGCATAATATGAAAACATAAGTAAGAGGAGACTAAAGACTTACTTTGCCTCCAGCAGTTCCAAGTGGCTGATGAATCATCACCCTCCCATTGGGCATGCAAAATCTCTTGCCTTTGGAACCAGCAGAAAGAAGAAATGCTCCCATGGATGCAGCAAGGCCAAGGCAAATAGTTGAAACATCAGCCTTGCACAACTTCATCGCGTCATAAATTCCCAGTCCTTAATGAAGCAATGTGTGAAGGGAAAGATAAAAGGAATAAGAGTATAACCAGGAGCTTTTTAGACCCAAATAAAATGCACAATGTGATACCGTAAAGATTCAAACCTTTAATTCTACCCAACCATTTACAGAATGCCATAAAATTCTTTTAGATTAGATCAAAGAATGACATTATTTAATTAAGATACAGAAAATGAACCATGACAACGGGAGACTAACTCATCCTCCTGGGGAAAAGAAATATGACAAGAAAAATGTGACAATAGGGCTCTCAAAACCCATTGAACATCAGCTAGTAAAAAAAAAAAAAATCACCCAGAGGATGTGCTCTAGAAAGAAGCCAGATCTCAATGCAATTGCATCAATATAGGTTGATCCTTAAAGATTGTTAAATTGAGCTCCAACCAGATATTCATCCTCCCAAATCAGATGAAGTGCAGACATAACATTTCCTTCACTATATTCAGGAGATGATCCAAGATACACCAATAATAACAAAGAGTTTCCACCACATATTCGAAATCATTGAATTAGAATGCATAGTTACGGAATTAGTCACTAATGGTGTACCATAATCCTAAGCTAACAGGAATTGGGTATGTTCAATTGGTTGCAACTTGCATGACACATCAGACTCCATGAAAAAAAACAGATTTCAAATACTAAAAATGTCACAGGAATCATATGGAAAAACATTCATTTCCAAAATTAATTCTATTCTTGAAATTACCCTTTAACTGGTCTGATACAGTCCAGTTTAATATCAGTAACAGAGTACACAATGTTGATCTATGTAGCTCAAATTATTTTAGCAATCCTAAGGCCTTTACAAACAGCAATTTCTATGTAGGAACCATAAGCTTCAAAGTATATGGAGATATATAAAGGGAAAATGAAAATAAAAAAGGATTGATGAAAAAGGAAAGAGAGCACTGAAAAATCAAGCATATTATATAAACCTATCCACATACCAGCAGTGACAGAACCCCCAGGTGAATTAATAAACAATTTGATGTCTTTTTTGGGGTCTTCAGCATCCAGAAATAATAGCTGACTGATAATAAAATCTGCTGTCACGTCATCCACCTGCCAAATAACAGTCAGAGTAAGTAAAATTAAACCAGCCTTTGCCATTCTTAAGCATGTTTAAAAACCAGGAAAGTTGGAAATCCTCGATATATTGCTAGCATCTCCATCACTTGCACACATAATAGCATCCAGATTTAAAACTACCACAATTCTAAAAAATGAAACCCGAAGGCCATAAATTTCACAATAAGGAACTAATATGATAATAATCGGCAAAACCCTTCTCAGAGTGCCAATGGTTAAGCCAGCAGACCAGAAAAAACACATGCATATATATATATATATATATATATATATATATATGAAAGAAGATGTCTAACAAAAAAGAAAGCATCAACCACAATCGAAGATTTAATTAACATCCACTACATAGAGAAAGACCCATCTAAAACCTGTGTTCCAACATCATTACCAAAACAAATATGCTGCAATCAAACAATAGTAAGAAACTCACCTAACAAGTTCAGCAATTACTCCCCCAAAACCACATCATAACACAAAGGTTCGATGAAAAACTACGTAGCAACATCAGAAAACCTCACTTCCAATATCTCTAACAAAAAAAATACAGTGCTACTAAGTCATCCAAAACCTAACAACTACTCCCGCAAAAAAGAAGAACTACACATACCAGGCTACAAAATCCTACAAACAATTCCAGCCTCCCCAACTTGTCAGATAAAAAGAAAAATTATATCAGCCTACAAAACTAAAGGGCCACCTCAAGATACTAAAGACCAATACTTTGATAACCAATACTATATATAAAACATCTACAAACCTTACAAAACAAAAGGAGAAAAAAACCACCTACAAAATCCATCAATTAGTCCCAAAACAAAAACCCAGCAACAAACTTCGTACAGAAACAAATTCTACACACCTTTTAACATCAATTCAAAAAAGAAATGAAAAGAAAAGAAAAATACTTGAGAGCCCAAAAAAATGATTCTTTGACGGAGAAGCATGTTGGTAGTATCCAATTCCTCAAATTTTGGCAAAGTAGGAGCTGAATTAGCAAAAGATGAGAACTTTTCAACATCCCAGTTGCTAGCCAAAGTCTGTCTTGCGGTGTTAGCATCGAATGAACTCTTCGAAGCCTTAACACAGATGGGTTTTCTTCTTTTACTGCAAACACTAATAGTAGTGCTGGTGTCACTGGTGACTGGTAGCAGAAGATGATTCTTGTTAATGAAACTGTTGCGATTGGAGAAACATAGAGGGCTGCTTGTAGATTGTGAGGCTGTGAGATATGCTAAACCTACCTCCATTTTTCCTTTCTATCTGCTCTGATTTGATATTATGGTCCTGATTTAAAACATTTTGTCTATGGTTTATGGATATTTTGTTTGAGGAAATTAGAGAGAGTTCGGTGACCAAAGTGGACCTTCTGCATAACTTTCTAGTCTGAAGTGTAAGCAATGGTAGATTCTGCTGGCTGGGTGTTGCAGTTCGTTGAACGTGCCGTTTGGCCCCTCCTGTTTTTTTTTTTCAAAATAAATTTTAAATTTTAATTAAAATAAATTAAATATTAAATGATAAAATTAAAAATAATTAAAAAAAACTCATCATTTAAAAATAATAATAAAAAAATTGTGTTTGGGTCTTGTTTAGTTTTTTCTTTTCTTTTTTTAGGTTCGAACGTCCGGTATTTTATTTTATTTTATGAAAAAAATGAGAGGATGGTGATTTAAGTTAAAAAGGGCAGATATGTTGCCAAAATCATGGATAATTTGGCCCCTGTGCTGCTGTATCGTGGATGTAACTTGTAAAGGTCTAAGCCAAGAAACATTGGTTAACTTGCTATGATAGATAACCTTGATGTGCTTGTTTTTTTCTTTTTCTTGTCATGATCTTCTCTGATTACTTGATGATGATGATGATGACGACGACGACTGTAACATGAATATTTTCCATTAATAAAAAGTTTTAAAGTCTCTTTACTCCACGACTTTAAAAAATTATTAAATACAAATAAAAATATCAATGAAAAAATATCTTCAGTAAATTATAATAATATTTATCGACAAAACATACCATCATTATTTTTGCTGGTATTCACCGACAGAAATTTCTCATCGATGAATAACGAAGAAATTACAAATGAAAATCAAGGAATGAAAAAAAAAAGTAGGTATTCCCTTGTAATTTCCATTGGGAAATATGATGTATCAATATTTCAGACTGAATTACAAATGAAATATAATCATCACTAATTTTTTTCGTTGAATTCATCAATAATATTTAATTTATAACCTGTCATACCCCTCTTCTGGTCTCTCATTTCTTTTTCTTCTTCTTTTTTTTGTTTTTTTTTTCTGTAGAAAACAACACCACCCCTTATTTTGTCACAAATTAAGCTTTCATCATCATAAATACAATCACTCCAACACTCAGTCTGTCAGTACCCTTGTTTTGGTTCAATTTATTTTGAAGATTCACTACATCAAGTAAGCGAACTTACCAAAAAAAAAATTTGCTGTAACCCATTTTTTATGTTAATTGTTTAAATTTTTTTATGTAGTATATGTAGTTTGTATGTGTGTTTATTTATTTTATAACTTTTTTCTATAGAAACTTGTTGTATGAAGATATAATTTATACATGTTAGGGTTTATTTGAGGTTTTAAGAAATTGGATTTGTTTGTCATTTGATGAAATTGAGTTTGATTTTGCAACTTAAGTGTTTTATAATTAAATAAATAATGGGTACGTTTCGCATTTTGTCAATTTTATTATTAGGTTGAGAATTTATATAAATTTGGAAGAATTTGAATTTCTTTGGAGAAAATTGATAATCATTAAAGGGTAGTATTAAAATAGTTTGAATAATTTTGAATCCAAGCAATGATAGCTAATTAACTAGGTACCAAAATTTGTTTAGTTCACATTATTAATTAATACATGTTGGCATCAATATTCAATATAGATTTGATATAAGTAATTAGGGGTGTTCACGGTCCAGTTTTAACCCAAAAATTCAACCAAACCGAAAAATAATAGTCCTTGTTAATATAACCCGAACCGAACCGAGAACCAGTTCAAACCGAACCGGTTTTGTTCGGTTCGGGTCGGTTTTTAGCATCCAACAACCAGAAAAACCGAAGCATTTTTGTTGCTGCCGTTGTATACCTTAATCTGGGCTTTGTGCCAATGAAGGAACAAGATGGTGTATTACATCTTCGATAGATTGCCATTTAGGATGAATCTAAGACTTCCATAAAGCAAAAAAATCTCAAAAATATTTACAAAAAAACAATGAAACAATCTTAGTGCCTCATCTATGTCCCAAGAAAAGTTTGTAGCGGCCAAAATCATCACTGTTTTCTGATGGCCATCTTCACAGGTGGGGGAATCCATCCGATTTACATATAGCCTCGAAGAACACAGCTTCACATCCATCACGTGTTAACAGATTACAGCTTCCATCCTATGTGCCTCTCAGCAAATGAAAACCCCATGATAAATGGAAGCAAACAGAGAAACTTTACTGAACCTACTCTGCGTTGGATCCTTGTTTTCTCCTTGACCTACTACACAACTTGGAAGGCGGGGAGGAAGAAAACTCGAAAGGTAGAGTGGGAAAAGGAAGGGGGAAAAGGAGAGGGGTGGCTATTAGGGTTATGGAAAAAGGAAAGGGGAAAGAGAGGGGGGGAAGGGGGAAAAGGAAGGGGGGCTGCTATGAGGGTTAGGGTATTTAGTTTTAGGTTTAGGATTTTCTTTTTATACTATTTTTTTTAAGATATAATTAAACCGGTTCGGTTTGGTCCGGTTCAATCGGTTTAAGCTTTTTTAAACCGGACCAGTCGTTTTTTTTTATTTTTTAATCGGTTTATTCGGTTTTTTTTATCGGTTCGGTTTTTTCGATTAATTTTTTCTCGGTTTTTTCAGTTTAATCGGTTGGTCGGTTTTTTTGAACACCCCTATAAGTAATGGAAGATCATTCTTGGATGTATTAAGTTTCACTCAAAAGGATGAGCAAGAAATGTATTATTGTAATGAGGTTGAGGATTTTATTAATTACGTATTATCTAATCTAAAAAAATATTAGTGGAAGCGGTATTAAATATTCATGGTGTGAACATAAAAAGTTTATCAATCAAGATGTTGTTACGATGCATCTTTTATAAAAAAAAGCTCATGGAAAAACACTCGTGTTTGTTTGCACACGAAAAACCCTATGTCCCTTACAAGACCAAGGTAGAAAGAATAGTTGGGTGAATTTCTAGCTCTAACAATGTGCTTGAAGTTGTAGATGATAATAGTAATTGTTATAGGAGTATAGTTATTGATGCAATGAGAAAAAATTAGGGTTATGCAGGAGAATGTTCAATCGTAAATGAAGAACTAAATGCATACACAATTAGTTTTTTGAACTTTTAAAAGATTCCAACAGACCATTATGGATGGATGTGCAAATCACAGTAAATTATCAATCATTGCAGAAGTGTTCATTATTAATTCAAATCATGGGTTAAGTGAGACCGATTACAACAGAATCATTGAATGGGCGAGAAGCATTTTACCTAAAGGGAATAGGTTGAAAGAGAACTTTTATACTACTAAATCTATTATGAAACCCCTTGGCCGAGTATACCAAAAAATTGGTATATGTCCAAACTTCTACATGTTATAGGCCACAAAGGGAAGCGAAAGGAAATGTTGAAAGCGTAGTGAAAGCACCTACCTTATGTTAAAGCGTCTTAGTTTTAGTGAAAAGCCAAAAAGAGAGTTTTGCCTGCTTTAGTGGCAATTCTGTGATACTATCATGAAAATACAGATTTTACCGAATGTAAAACATGTGGGTATGCCTGATATAAACATAGAACTAGCAGGGGGAAAGACTCTTGTCACATATAGAAAACTGAGATACTTTTCAATCACTTCTAGACTGTAAAATTTATTCATGTCTCCAAACACTGCTGAGCACTGGAGTCATGGTGCAACATTCCAATGGTGAAGCCTAGAAGCAGTTTAATAGGATGTATCCTCAGTTTTCAGTGGAACCATAGAACATACATGTTAGGTTATGTACAAATAAATTCAATTTATTCAGGTCATTTGCTGTATCTTGTTCTTGTTGGCCGGTGATACTCATAATTTATAACTTGCCACTAGAGATGTGTATGAGGCTGGAGTTTATATTCTTATCTACGGTCATACCTAGTCCTAATAGTCTTGGTAGGAATATAGATGTTTGTTTTTTGCTGTTAATTGACGAGTTGAATCAGTTGTGGCAATTCAGGATTGATTTCTTAGGGAAACAAATTTTTCAGATAAAGGCATCTTTGATGTGGACTATCAACGATTTTCTTACGTATGATATGGTTTTTGGTTGGAGCATGTATGGAAAATTAGTATGTCAATACTGTATGGAAAATTACAAGACTTTCACCTTAATAAATAGCAGTAAAACATCTTCTTCTTCTTTTTATCGTCACCGAAGGTTCTTGCCAACCGATCACGAGTACAAAAAGAATATATATGACTTCTTTGTAGGTAGAATTAAAAGGGATGTTGCACAGCTGATACTGTCAAGCGAAGAATTGTATGACATGGTCTTACAATACGATGACATTGTCTTTGATTTTCAATATGGTAAGCAAGAGTTTCTTGGTTTTAGTATGATTTATAATTAGGTAAAACAAAGTTTTTTTTAGGAGCTTTCTTATTGAAAAACTAGTCTCTTCCACCATAATCTGGATGTCATCCATAAAAAAAAAAAATGTGTTTGAAAATATTTTTAGCATGGTGATAAACATGAGAGGAAAGATAAAGGACAATATGAAAGTTAAAATGGACATACATTTATTTTATTACTATAGAAATATAGAGTTAATTTATGATGGATTACAAAATTTAAACACAACTTCAAATATGCTAATGATTTGTTTCACAATTTTTCTTTCTTTTTTTCTTTCCTTTTTTTTTTAATTTTTTCATGTTAATATGGCAAACACTTATCGTTCGCCTCTTATTTCTTTTTAAACAAATAAATAATAATATGATGGATATCTAGATTCAAAATTTAATATATAAGATATATGAACATTTAAAATTTTTAGCCCTTGAATAAATAGATAAGTAAATAAAGATATCAATAAATCCAACATTGAAACTCTTGTTGTCCTTAAAAAAAGAGATAAGAGAGATAATAAAAGTCTCAGCTAGTTGTTAAATTGTTAAAAGACAAGGTATTTAAAAATATAATTATGATTATTTTTTAAAGTATTTTTTATTTAAAAATATATTAAAATAATATATTTTTTTTATTTTTTAAAAATTATTTTTAATATTAATGTTTCAAAATAATCTAAAATTATTAAAAAATATATATTTTTAAACACCAAAACAAACCGGCGAGACGGGATCATCTCGTTTTCCCGCTTCTCCTCAGGAAACCTAAAATCACGAAAATAGTGGAAGTGAAGAAGAGGAAACTTCATTTCTGGACATCATTCGTTCTTTGATGGCCAAAAGAAACAAGGGGTCCAGTTCAAAACTGCAAAGTGAAGCTCCTATAAAACTTGCAAGAAGAGATAAAGGCTCTATTTCAGTTACCTTGGACTCTGAAGTTCTTGATTGTCCTATCTGTTTTAAACCCTTCACCATTCCTGTCTTTCAGGTTTTTCTTCTGTTCTTACATTATTGTTGATGATGTTTTGTTGTTTGTTTTCTTTATGTTTCTTGTTTTAGTGCTCGTTTTCTAAATAGGAAATCAGGGGCGGTTATATGTGAGCTATTTATAATTTATTAACATGGTTTCTTGAATTTTTACGTGAGATTTTGCTGTTTTTGGCTTTAGCTTTGAGAAGAGTTGAGGCTCAGGTTGGTTTCTTTAAGTTGCGTTTTTGGGCTATTAGTGATAATTATGCTTTTATTTTTGTCTTAAATGAAGAGTGGTATTGTGGCATGTAATTTGTGTAAATTGAGTCTTGTTGACAGAAATTAACACCGACTCGAAAAAATTGTCAGACATGTTTTCTGTAATGTGGTCCTACTTTGTTATTTTGATTTGAAGAAAATGCTATTCTTGCAGCTTGTGTAGAAATTTCTGATAGATACTTTAGAAACACAAGTTCACTGTACTGTTTACATGAGAAATGGATTGAGTGGTTTATTTTCTGTAGCTACGGAACAGAGCTGGAGGTAAAGAAGTTGGTGAGGATTCCTTTGCTTAGTGCTATTCGTCAAGGGAAGTTTGAACTTGGATTGTTACCAGTCACTGTAATGTTCTTGAAGGGAAGTTTGAACTCAGATTGTTATTAGTCACTTTAATGTTCTTGAAGGGAAGTTGGAGATAGATTCCATTGGAAGCAGACTTATTTATGGAGATGTTGTCTAAGGAATTATTAATTGACATACTGTAAAAAATGTAGATTATATGAAGGTTAGTTGAGAAAGAAATTGTGCATGTGAAATACAAATTGAAAGTGGTGAAGAATGAATATTGTGAAATTACCATGGTTTGATTAGATATTCTTTGTATTAATTGGTTATAGCCTAAATTCTCAACTAATGTCGAATGTTGCTGCTTGTGACAAGTTTGTAATTCTTGACCAAGTTTGCCATCAAATCTGAAACCTAAATAGATGAAATCAGTTTACATTTTGCTTTATGGGATAATAGGGAGTGGTTTTGACGTCTGGTTAATTCATTCAGATTACTTAGAACTCAATTTCAGTGCATTCTCCAACTTATGAAATAGGCCTTGTCATGCATCTCTGTGTTCTGTTGTTTGAAATTCATCAAGTAAACCTTAAGATGTGGGTTGGTTTCCTTTATCTACCCAAGGAAATTTATTTAATCAGATAAAGGATTCAGTGTAGTTGGCAATAATAGCGTAATGACGGATGCTACCCCTACCAATAAGCAGCAGCACTAGATTCCTATGATTGGTAAAATCTCCGGTATGTGGTTTGGCCGTCCCCATTTGTATTAATAGCAACACATAGTTCCTTCTCTTTTTGTCCATTATTATTTTCTTACAGCATGTGTTTCCTCTCTTAAAATGGTGCTTCCATGCAATATTGTTTTCTTTGTGGTGTTTGTGCAACAATCTCTTGTAAGACCTGTCCTTTTGATTTTCTGAAGTTGTGTTGCATTTAGCTGCTCAATGCTGACATAGTTTCCTGCCATTGAACTTGATTTTCCTCTGATGTGTAACTGGTTTTGGCAAAGGAAGATTACCGTGTCTTGAGAAAAACTGAGTGGTTGGGAACTGGGTTATTTTCAAGAAGCTGTCTTATTTGGAGTCATGCATGCTTAGTCTTGTGAGATTAGTTAGTTGCACGAAGTCAGAGTTCTTAATGTTCTCAATTAAAAAAAAAACAAAAAAGCGCATTGAACATAATGGTTAAACCCTTGCTAATTTCCTCACTAACCCAAGACTGGATAGTTTTAGATTGAATGGACATAATTGGGTGCTGGAGATGGTTTTTGTTGTTGCATCTTATCTTCTTTTATCGGATGTAGGTATAAAGTAATCATTCAATACAATATTAGAGAAAGATGTTGTTAGGTTATGATCATGTACAAGGTTTTGAATGACATGGAATGAAGAGTTAGTGGGGTCATTTAAAGAACAGATCATGTCTTAGCACCATTTTCGACCTCAAAAACTCAGTCTCATAATGTCATGTGTTTGCACTACTTATTCTAGGTTCCTTTTGGCGATTCAGTTTTAGTTTCTTACATCCTTCCAACTGCTTGCTTAATATCTCTGTATTGTAATTTTTTGCTTGCTTACTGGAATTTAAGTGCATGAATGGACACGCTGCTTGCCCTTCATGCTGCAGTAAACTTGCACATAAATGTCCTTCCTGCTCGTTGCCTTGTGGTTATATTCATTGCCTGGCCATTGAGAAGGTTCTTGAATCAGCCAAAATATGAAGTATGGGTGCAAAGAAACTGTCAGTTGCAGCAAGAAGTGTGACCATGAGAAGAGCTGCATCTATGCAACATGCTCCTGCCCAGTGTCAGGCTGCAGCTTTGTCATCAAAGCAGTCATACTCACCAAAGCAGTCATACTCACATTTAAGCAGCACACATGCAGGTGATGTGAAACACTTTGAGTATGATTGCAAAATCCCCGTTTCCTTTACCTTTACCGCGAGTAGGAAATTTGTTGTTCTCCAAGAAAAGAAAGAAGGCGTTGTATTCATCCTGAACAATGCTTTGCAAATCATGGGGAATGTGATCATGGTTAGTTGCATAGGGCCCTCATCCAAGGGAGGATACTTCTATGAACTTTCAGCAAACAGTAAAGGAAACAGCCTCATTTTTCGATCTTTTACACCCTGCTTTCGGAGCAGGGTTGATAACCCTCCTTCAGTGAGGTTCCTTCTAGTTCAAGGTGGGTTTTTTGGCTCTGGGGAGAAGGTTACCTTGGATCTCTGCATATGGCGTAAAGATGCATGCTCCTCCCATCACCCAAAGCAGTAATGGCTGAGCATTAAAATAGCTTGGCAAAATTATTATATTCTCCAGCGTTATAAGCAGTAATGGTTGAATCTATATGGTTGTAGAATCTTAGTGCCATTCACGCATCTACTGCTAAAACTTGCTAAAGTGGTTCTAATCTTATATCTCCATGGGTTTGAAAGCTGAATCGCCATGGGTTTTGCTCTTGTTCTCTCCTTTAGCTTGTTTCTTTCTTTGTTGGGAATGTTCCATTCAACCTGCCTTTTGAGATTTCCCTTGTATGTATAATTAGTTGTGATAATCACTTTGGAATTTGGATCCTATATATGATCAGTAGAAGCAAGCAGTATATTCATGGCTGCTTGATCTTGATCAGATGGTGGAGTCTGAAAGTCAGAACTGTTTTGGTTCCAGTCGCTAGTAGGTGGTAAGCAAGTTTGCTCTCTTGTGTTTAAAATTATGGTGCAAAGTAAATTTCTAAATAGCTTTTCGCATGACTTTTATTTGGATTTTTATTTTATTCTTGACATAACATATTAAAATTGTTGGAAAATACTAAAAAAGACATCAATATTTTTTTCAAGCTAAAAACACTTCAAAATATAAACAGAAACATTTCCACACAGAGTGAATAGATTGTGAAAAAATAATCTCTTAATATTTGTCGTTTTGTAAATTTAAGTTGTCTCAATTTTTATTTTTATTTTTTCACTTTAAAAGTCAATATTTTATAAAGATTGAATTTTATATTATATCCTTTAGTATTTAATAAATATAAAAATTAAACTAAAATGGAAGGGTGTCCTTGAACAATGCAAAATATTTTCCATACACTCACGGTATACTATGGACTAGAGTAGAATTTTTTTTTTTCACTTTGGTCTCTTAACTTTTTTTTATTTAATTGTGTTCTTTAATTGCAAAATTAGTAGCTAGTTGCTTCAAATTTGTTTGCTAAGGACAAAATTCAAATATAGGGAATCAACTTACAAAAAACGCTAAAAATAGGTGGTAGGTTTAAAGGTAGTGTAAAAATTATACATTTTTTTAGTCTCTTAAATTCTAAAATTTGACCTTTTCAATCCCATATGTTTTTCTAAATTCAATTTCGGTACACAACTTCATTTTTATTATTTTTTTCATCCTTGGTTTCAGAAGGAAAGAGAAAGTTTCGTTGAATTTCAGCATAGAGAGAGAAAATCATTGTTTTTGTATTTTCTAGCTACAAAATTGGTTGATATCGGTGTACATGGGTTCCATTTGATGAAATGAACTTAATGGTGGTTGTCTTGAACCTCAATATTACCCAAAAAGTAGATCAAAGTCGAGAAAAAAAATATAACCCTGTTTGATTTCATGTTTTGAGGCTTTTTTGGGGGGTTTTCTAGGTTGATAAATTGATTTTTAGGTGTTGTGAGGGTGTTTATGATGTTTTGTTTTTTTTTTTAATGAGATTTTTTGGTAAAAATAGACCTGCCTTGAAATCTGAGCAAACAGACGACACGTTGTTTAATTTTTTATTTAAAAGAAAAGGAGCGGATGACCTTAAAAAATATCTTTCCAATAAATTATTAGCCAAGAAAGAATCTATCTTTCCAATAAATTAGGGAATTTGAATAAGATTCTTAAGTTCAATTTAATCTTTTGAATGTAAGAAAAGGTAGGCATCACCATAAGTTTTTTTAAAAGATTCTGCAATATAATAATGTGGAGTCCGTTTATTTTAATAATTTTATTTATTTTGTTTAAAATTATTTTTTATGTTTTCAGATCGTTTTAATGTGCTGATCTAAAAAATAAATTTTAAAAAATAAAGATACATCATTTTGATGTTTTTTTAAGCGAAAAGCACTTTGAACCACAACCGCTACCACAATCCCAAACATGCATGTAGTGTGCATAAAGTTTTAAAATTTATTAACCAAGAAACTTGCTTGCATCCACCTTTACTTGTAGAACACATAAAATCATCCCCACTTAGATGCGCTGCAATTATCAGTAGTTCATCTTCTGTTTCTTCATATTTGTAAGAATCTGCCTTAAACCATTTTTTCCCCTGATTTTCAATGTTAAAAAAGGTGGACTTAGAGCAACAGATGAGAAAGAGAAGGTAGGGGGTTTCAAAAGTATCAATGCCATATATGCACACCATATCTTCACATTCTATAAATAACTCATTGTCTAGTTATTAGAAACATGTTTATGCTTTATTCTCGGTTAGCAATTGTTTAGGCTTTATTCTTGGATCTTGTCTCATTTCCCATGTATTATATACTAGTTGTAAAGCATGAATAATGTAATACACAGAATAGATATCTCTGATTTATACATGGTATTAGAGCTTCACTTCTCTATATACATCTTTTATCATCCTCAGATCTTCTTCTTGTAGCCATGTCTAATATCACACCTCAGGGAGTTTCTCTTTTAATATCTTCATCAATTCCTGATGTATCCTCTCCATATTTCTTTCATTTCGCTGATCACCCATGTTCCATCCTAGTCTTCATTCTTCTTAATGGTGATAATTACCCTACCTAGAAGCAAGCCATAAAAATGGCATTAAACGCTAAAAACAAACTGAGTTTTGTTAATGGTACTCTCTCCAAACCAACATCCTCCATAACAGAAATTCAACTGTAGAAACACTGTAATGACATGGTTTTTTCATGGATTCTTAACTCCATTGATAAATTCATTGTTAATAGTCTGATTTATCATGATTGTTCCTGTGATATATGGCTAGATCTTAAAGATCATTTCTCTCAAATCAACAATCCTAAAATTTTCAAATTGAAACGTGACATTGCTACCTTTATCCAAGGCTCTACGACCATCCCTCCATATTTCACTACACTCAAGGGTCATTGGGATGAACTTTCCATACTCATTTCTGCACCAAAATGCACTTGTGGGGTCTTTAAAGAATTAATCCATATGCAAGACATTAAGCTGGTTTTTCAGTTGTTGATGAGGGTACATGATTCTTATGCTCCAATTCGTAGCCAGATTTTAGCTATGGATCCGTTACCTCACGTTTCATAGTGTATTCGATTTTACATCATGAAGAAAAACAACGTCTCCTACATACCTCTAGTATTCCAACAAAATTTGTTGTCATTGTAGCACCTCGTTTTCTCGCACATTGTCTTGATAATAAGGGAAGAGGACATGGTCGTTCAAAATGCGATTACTGTGACCGTGATGGTCACTAGAAATCCAACTGTTATAAGCTTCATGGTTACCCCAAAAAACAAGCCTTAATATCATAAAGCATCTAATGGACATGCTCGCTCATCAATAGAAGTGAATAATGCCATAAGTTCTTCAGCCTTTTTTGAGATTACAATCCCTGGCCTCACCAGTGATCAATGAACTCGACTCTTAGATCTTCTATCACCTTCGAACACCAACTCTGCTAACTTCGTTAGTAATCTTGCTTTTTGCAATTATGCTTCTTTTTCTAATCATGAATGGATTATTGATTCAGGTGCCTCAGATCATATAACTTCAAATTTGTCATCTCTTAATAATGTTCAATCCCTTCATCAACCATGTCCCATTAAACTTCCAAATAGTGATGTTCTTTCTATAACTCATACTGGCACATTACACATTTCACCTGATATCTCCCTTTCTAATGTTCTTTATGTATCTTCCTTTAAATTTAATTTATTGTCCATTAGTAAACTCACCACTACTCTCAATTATGAGCACATTATTTTTTAACAATTGTGGATGATTTTTCACACACGACATGGGTCTATCTCATGCATATGAAATCTAATACTTTTACTTGCCTTACAAATTTGTTTGTCATGGTTAAAACTCAATTCAATTGCATTATTCGGCATGTGCGCACTGATAATGGTCAAGAATTTCTATCTAATAAACTTCAAACCTTTTTTCATGATCATGACATTCTTCATGAATGCACATGTGTGAATACACCTTAATAAAATTGTGTTGCCAAACGAAAACATCACCATCTACTTAATATGGCCCGGTGTTTGTGTATTCAAGCTAATCTTCCTACCTCATTCTGGGGTGAATGCATTTTCATGATCAATTTAATTAACCAAACCCCTTCCCTTAACATGAAACATAAGTCCCTTTATGAGCTCTTCTTAAAAAAAAGCACTATCATATCACATTTACGAGTGTTTGGCTGCTTGTGCTATGCCCAAACCCCTTATCAACATCGAGATAAGTTCTCCCCTCGTGCTTTATGTTGTGTTTTCTTAGGTTATCCTACCAATCATAAAGCTTATCGTGTATATGATCTAGAAAATCACATGAACTTCATCTCTCGTGACGTTACTTTTGAAGAGAATATCTTTCCTTACCACCTCAGACCTCCAAACCCTGCAACTGCTCCAATCCTTCCGTTTCCAATTCCTGATATCCCCTCCTCATCTAGTTTACCCATATCATCAAACTCCTCTTCCATCTTTCCTCCCTTACCATTTACATCATCATCCTCTCCTTCCTTACCATCTCAAGATCTCATTTCACGGCCAAAATGAGTTGTTACACGTCCAACTTACTTCAATGATTACATCTACTCTTCTCTTTCAAAGTCACTCACGGCTTCTCCAGTTCCACGATCTTTCTTAGGTACGGCTCATTGTCTCTCCTCTTTTTTCTTTTTTCTTTTTTTATCTTATCATCATTTTTCTAATCATCATCTAGTTTTCCTTTCCGCATTATCTTAACACCCCAATCCCACATCATATTCTCAAGCTATACATCATCCTCATTGGCATAATGCCATGGTAGCTGAAATCCAAGCCTCAGAAGCCAACCATACTTGGATACTTCAACCTCTTCCACCTGGCAAAGAACCAATCGGTTGTAAATGGGTGTTCAAAACTAAATTTTAGGCTGATGGATCCATACTTCAACCTCTTCCATAAAGCTCGCTTAGTGGCCAAGGGATATACTCAGGTAAAAGGTTTGGACTATTATGACACTTTTGCTCCTATTGCTAAACTCATTACTATTAGATGTAGTTGTCGTAGCTCGATAATGGCATCTTTTGCAGTTGAACGTTAACAATGCCTTTTTACATAGCAACCTTGATGAGAAAGTTTATATGTCTCCTTCATAAGGTTATTCCACACCAACAAAGACTCATGTTTGTCATCTCCAAAAACCAATCTATGGCCTCAAGCAAGCATCTCACAATTGGTTCTTTAAAATATGTTATGTTTTGCTTGCTGAGGGCTTCACACAACTCAGGCTGATCACTCTCTCTTCAAACTCTCTCTGGGTCAATCTTCCACTTTCATATTGGTTTATGTCGATGACATTCTTCTAGCAGGTAATGATCTATTTGCCATTAATAACTTCAAGACCATGCTCGCTCATCATTTTAAAATCAAGGATCTTGGCAAGTTAAACTTAGACTCGAAATCGCTCGTTCTCCTACTGGTATATTCTTGAATCAACGCAAATATGCCCTTGACATCCTTGTTGATAGTAGCCATCTTGGTACTCGTCCCTCTCCTTTTCCAATGGAATAAATCTCAAGCTTAATAATATTGATGGTGCCCTCCTCCTTGATCCAAGCTCTTTTTGATGATTTATTGGGTGTTTGATCTACCTCACCATCACTTGTCCTGACATCGTATATCAAGTCATTTATTCATTAGCCACGACAACCATATTATGATGTTGTTGTTTGCGTTCTTCGTTACAAATATTATCCAAACACATTCCCAAATAATTGTACAAATTCTCTTTTTTCATCGACTAACAATCAATTCTGAATCTCAAGATAATCACCTTAGCCTATGGATCCCTCATTTAATAGAGTCTTGATATTAATAATTTAAAATAAAAAAATATTTATTTTTAATATTTTTTAAACATAAAAATAAACATTTTTTTTGTAAATTACAAGTATCACCCTTTTAAAAGATATTTTTAAAGACTCGAAAGTATAAACCTAAATGCGATTATAATTATTAGTAATTGGAAAGTGAATTTGGTTGACAAGTAATTGAGGGCACGATACATTAAATTTACCGGAAAAGATCATTATTTCTTATAATTGATATGAATGATTAGAAATATTCTCAGTGTTAGAAGTGAGATATTGTTAGTAGCCTGGGGAGAAATGTGGAGGTTGATATGGATACTGTTAATAATGCAAGGGCTATATTGAGAAAATATTTTCTTTAAGGACTCAATTGAACTTTATTTTATTCTGGAGTACTAATTTGCTCTTTGAACAAAAAAGAGAGAGACAAAAAGAATTAGTGAGAAAGTACAACACCATACAGCATGATTGGCACCTTCCACACAACACAGCCACTGAAACTCCAAGACTGAACTGGACAAGAAGATTATCAAAACTCCATATCTAAAAATCCCCCCCCCCCCCCTTTTTAAAATTTGAACCCTTTATTTTTCAATTTTAATTTTAATTCTAATTCCAATCAGTTTCTCTTCAAAAAAACAAACCCTAACCCTAAATCTAATCACTAATTCTGGGCTCTCCTCTTCTTGATCTCCAGTTCAAGCTCCTTCTTTGTCACTATCAGTGAAATGGTTTTGCTTCTCAAACCCCTAATTTCATTTATATACTCATTACTACTATCAGTGTATGTAAATGTTATGTATAACTGATAGCGAAAGCATGAAGAAAAAACAGGAGGGAAAAAAGGTACAATTTTTAGTAGCATTGAGTAGTGCCCAAAAGAGTAATTGTGTTTCTGTGTGAAATCTAAATGGGTTTATTTATTTATTATTATGATTTTTTTGAAATCATGAAGGTACTACCCAATAAAGCATGTCCTCTATGTATGTTTTTGTAGGGTTTGATAGTCATGGTTTCGATGGAGTTGAGGTTGTGAAAGTGTGAAATTGAAAACCAGAAGAGTTTAGGATGTTGTGGAGTAGTGTGCTGTTGTACCCTGTTTGGCAAAAGCATCAGGGTACATCTAAGCAAAGCATGGGATTAGAGAGGAAGATTTTAGGGATGCTAACTAAAAGGAAATGCTTCTTAGGCAATAATGTTTTTGTTAAGAAGATTCGAGTCATCATGTTAAACTGCATGATTTGCATTGATTGTGTGTTTTATTACAACACGCGTCTAATAGAATCGTGAGATTCAAACCAAATATGGGTTCAGACCTTATATTATAGGCACCCTAAACTCCAGTTTTCAGCTTAAACATCTTTGTCTCTATCGAAATCTAAGAAAGCATTGACTTTTCACGCTTGGGTTGAAAGCGGACATAGCATGTATCGGTTTTCTGGTGAATGTGAAATTTTTTTTTTAAGTTTATGAAATTTGCTGTTATCATATGCTCTTCTTAGTATGTGTAGTTTGGTGATTCTGTGACATGCTTATGTTCAGGTCCCTAGTGAAGGAAATTTATCAACGGAAAAGAGAAAGGTTGAAGATGATATAGAGTCAGCAGAGAAGAGGAAAAGGAAGAAGAACAAGTGTCCTACTCCTCGTCCAGCATGCTCATGGGTTCATTTTAGGTACAATCACTCATTTACAAGGATTTCCTGGGTGTCTACATAATTGTCTTGGGTTTATGATTAATTGTTGAATTCCTTGTCCAGCTGCTTGCTCATGTTTAATTCAATGTTACAGTCGGGAGTTTATCAAGGAGTACAGCGCTTCCCATCCTGAATCATGTGGTCTGAAAGCTGTGAGCCTCCTTGTTTCCCAAGCAAAATTGGTAGACAATAGCTAATAATATAATTTCAAAGGCAAAACTAGACATGGTGGCTTTTTCAATTGCAGGCCACAAAGGCAGCATCAGATGTCTGGAAGTCAATGAGGGTGGAGGAGAAAGCAAAATATACAAAGCAATCTCGTGAATTGTGGGATAGTTACTTGAGCACTGCTCCTGCTCGTATCCCCAAGCCAAGGAAACAGGTTCAGACCTATACTTGGCTTGCAATATTTATGCATATTTTATGCCACATATGTCTTACAGCTAATGAATACAGACCAAACTAGTTACGAGATGCTCTCCAGGCCGTTTGTTTAATGTGCTTCAACGGCTCTCACCAGAACAAAATGCTGCAGTGAAAAGCATGGGATTTGGCAGTCTTCTTGGCCTTAGATGTCGGACCCTGCGCCGCAGCTTGTGCCTTTGGCTATTGGAGAGGTTCAACACTGCAGGATGCAGCTTGGAGATTTGTGGCGTTTGCATTCCTTTATCCCCAAGAGATGTGGAGATTGTGTTGGGATTAGCAGCTAGCGGGAAAGATGTGATCAACTCAGGGCCTGATGACTTAATTGTCGACTTACGTCGCAGCTATAATGCTACAAATCATGGAATTTCAGTGCGTCTTCTAGAAGAGAGGTTGACAGCTCCAGAAGCTGGAGAGGATTTCAAGAGATCGTTTGTCCTCTATGCATTGGGAACTCTTTTATCCCCAACAGCAAGACTGGATGTTAGCCCTTCATTTCTCCATTTCCTGACAAATATGGATGCTGTCCATCAATATAATTGGGGAAAATTCTTGCTTGATCGTCTAGTACGGGAAGTATCTCGCTTTCACCAAGGAAAGCAACGCGCGGTTGGTGGCTGTCTTTTGTTTCTCCAGGTGAATTTATATTATTTTAAGCTTCCACTAGTGTTCTAAATTTCATATACATCACAACTTACCCCTGAAGTTTACTCTTTTCAGCTCTTTTACTATGAGAGCATCTCTGTTGAGGGATCCCATTCGTCAAATTCTTCTGTTGTTCCTTGTTTGTCATCATGGGGTGAGGAAGAGATTTCTGAAAGAGAAAAACGGCAAAGAGAGCTTGGTGGTTATGGCTTTGGAGAGGTAATTGATATTTGTAACTTGTGGTCCTATGAAATTGATAGGAATTTGTCTAGCTTGTCGCTCCTGTGCAGGTAATTTGCAAGGATAGGTGCACTGGCTTGGAGTTTTCAGAGTCTCGAGGCCAACTAGATGGTTCATCAGAAGGCAAAATAAGCAGTGGGGTTAATCATGATTCTGTTTTTGAGCAGCAAGCTAACCAGGTAATTATTTTATGGCACACTTTGATAATGCTAGTATTCATCGTATTTGAATGACACAGTTTTATTATAAGTGGTAATTCTGTCTTCAAAATGTTGGGTTAGTTCAAAAGTCAATGGTGTGGATGATCTGAATGGCATGTAATGCTGATCCTGCTGGTTGAGAATGTTAGTCTTGCACTTTTATGACTCGAACATACCTGTAAAGAACTTGTGAAAAAAGGTGTGGACAGTTTAATGCAGGATGCTTGCTTATGATCTCTTTTGTAGGCTGGCAAAGAAATAATGGACGGGAATACTTAAGTGGAAGGTGTACTCAATCTCTTTCCTCCATGCATTCTTAATGTTGCTTTGTTGCTTCTGTCCTGTGTCTATTCTTCTCACCAGCCTGTCTCTTGGTGGTTGCGAGCAGGATATATGTTGCTACCTTGTATTAGCATGATAGCGTTCCCCAAAATAGGGAATGCTTGTAGGTTGAACCCTAAACGTGGCCCTCCCCTAAACATGGCTGCAACATATGATGATATATCTTGTTGCCAATTGGTTGATTTTGCTTTCGATGGGTTACAGCATTTGTTTCTAGTGCTCAGTCCCCTGGGTACTATGAAGTTTATGATACCAAATTTGATGCGAGAACAATGTTTAAAAATTAAGCATGTGATCAAGCTAGAATCAAGTTGTATGTGTGTTTGCCACGGTTGAACTCAACTCAGTATTTATAGCTTATTCTTGTGAATCTGGTGATAAGCTGCTAGGGAAGATAAATGGGCGATTTAAGTATTTTTTCTGTGATTTACTATGAATATGTTAGGATGCCTGCAAACTCGTAAAAATCTAAAATAATACTTAATTCTTTTTCCAAAAAGAGAACCAATAACTGCAACAGAAACATATAGCCTTGGCCCTTGAGATTGATTAGTTTTCCTAGAGTAACTCTTGTGATAGACAACAGTTTTGGGGTGAATTGAGGGTGGTATTAAGAGGTGTTAAACAACCAACTTTGGGATGTTCAATTGGAATTTCATCAAACCAAATGATGAGAACAAAGTTTTTCCTTAGTTGTTGACAAAACTATTCTCTGGCACTCTATTCAGAATGCTGATTTCATATGGATCCTCCAGAGTGGAATCTACATTTGGATGGAGACATTTTTTTAAAAAAATAATTGAACTCTGTCAGCAGATCCAAGTGAATAGATTTTGTCTGTAGGTTTTGATTTGTTGTATGGGAACCTCCAGTATTCACCAGAAAGAGTAGGGAGAACATTGGAAAACAATGATTAAAATGAACTGGGATTTGTTTTAAGGTTTGAACCTAGAATGCAATGTTTTGAGTGTTTAGCAAATGTGAAGGTGCAGACAAATACACTTTTCATGGTCATCTAACTTTGTGGATATGTTTCTGCAGACAAATGTGCCAAGCCTTCTGGCAAGTAATGATGTATTGTGCGGGAACATGGAGGTGGGTACTGAATCAGCTTCAACAATATGCCAAAACAAAGAATATGACTGCAATGGAACACTGAATTGCATAGATGATGTTATCCCTGAAGAAACATGCATCTTTTCACCCCATGCGTGCCCTCTTCTAGACTGTAACTTTACTGGCTCATCTGAACAGCTGTCACTACACTTCAGCAGTAAACATTGGGACTGTGGAAGGCGTTTTAGGTACAACATTCCTTTATCTGTCTCATTAGGGGTGAACGAACAATTCCTTGTTCTCCAAGCAGAGGAAGATGGTGTTCTTTTTCTACTCGGCAAGGGCATTGAGAGTTTAGGGAATACAGTCATCGTAACCTGTATTGGACCAAGCTCATCGCAGGACAGGTTCTTATATGATGTCGTGGCAAGTAGAGGGGTAAGCTCTCTCAGATTGAAATCATTAACCGAGTGTTTTCCTGGGAGGGTGGAAGGCTTACCTCCTGTAGATTTTCTTCTTATTCCATTCCCTTTCCTCGGTCCTTCTGGGCAGCTTGACTTGGAGGTTTGTATATGGAGTTCAACCGAGCTAGGTGCAGATTGCACTTAATTTCTTTTACAAACATTCTAGATCATCATATTTGTAATGGTCTGAGAACATTGTATTTCTTGGTTCTAAAATCAATCGAAGAGTTGTAGAGTTACTTCCATAATTTTGTCCAAAGATTACGTAGTCCCCTGTTCTCTCCAGAGGCAGTTCAATCAAATCTTGAAGAATGCCGAACTTTCCAGGAGATCACGTTCCATCAAATCCAGTCCAACGTCCAGTTGATTTTGTATAGCAGACATTTCAATAAATCACCATGGCCTGTCGTATTGCCAAGGGTCTGTTGTGAACGTGTGGATCCAAGATCAACATAAAGATTCAAGAAGAGGATGAGCCTTTGTAGATGAATTAATACGTGTCGTCTTGTCAAGGGTTCTTATAGGATTATGATCGATTTTCTTTGTTTTACAACACTTCCTCCTTCGTATAATGTTGATGACCGTCTCTACCATTAAAGACTTCCCTTTAGAAAGAAACCTTTGTCTAAGATTGGGTACAGTAGACTGCGACAAGCTAACAAGGAATCTAATTCTAGTTCCTGATTAAGGCCAATTTTCCCTTCTTCGGACATATTAATCCATTTCAGGACAATCGAACAGTGGACATTGATATGGTCCCTGTGTAAGGAGTCTGCAAATTGGACAGACTGGTGATTTCTGCATCTACATTTCTCCATCAAATGCACAGAAGTGTCCACATTTGACACCGTCTTCATGAAGCCTGTGCGTCTCCCTTCATGATTTGAAATCACAAGTGCACAGAACAATCGTATACTTATCCAAATTTAAAATTTGTTCTTTTTATAATTGATATTAAAAATAATTTTAAAAAATAAAAAAATATATATTATTTTGAAGTGTTTTTTAATGAAAAATAGTTGGAATAGTAATTGTCATCACACTCCCATTCCTTGATTGTGGGGTGTTATTGACCAAAATCAAGGAATAAATGAGTATCATTTAAAATTAAAATAAGAAATTGAAATTGAAATATTTTTTTCTTTTATAAGGAAAAAAATATCTTTTTTTATTTGTAATGGATCTTTTATCACTTTCTGAATATATATTATTTTTCAGAAGTTAAATCCATCCAAGAGTTAAAAAAAAAACACGCCAGTAAATTTAGTTATTTTAAACATTTTTGGTTATTTTCTTCTCCTAACTAACTGGTTTGGATCTCGTGACCATATGCAACAATGCCAGCAGCAGATGGTGTACTTCCTCGAGAGAGAGAGAGGGCAGGTGCACAACTTTATGAGCCTAGAAACCAGTGGCATGCAGATTCTGCCAGCAAAAAATGTCAATTTTATGAGCCTAGTCTGCTTCACACAGATTGCCCCCTCTTTTATTTTCTTGGGGGACTTGCTCTACAAGTCTACACACAAGGATTTTGTTATTTCTCTGCATAAAACCCTTTGCAAGTGGCGTCGTATAGAGGAGAAAGGTAAACTCCTTAGAAACTGAAGAACGATAGGGAGAATCTGCTGATACATTTCTTCTCTCTTCTTTGTCAAGGACTCTTTGAAAGTTGAAAATGTTAAGAAATGGCCACGATCAGCTCCTAAGGGTTGAGGTCTGTCTACACTAACAGCTTTCCCTCTACTTTTGACACACTTTGTAGTTCTCCTTCATGAGTTTACATCTGCCTTTACTTGCCACTAAATTTGCTTCCTTTAACCTGGTTTTGTTTTCCTTTCTTCTTTCTTTACGGTGACAGACACATTATCTCAAAGTGCACATCAACTGTGAAGGGTGCAAGCAGAAAGTGAGAAAACTTCTTAACAAAATTGATGGTGAGAGTATTTTTAGTTTTGCCTTTTCACTTGTCATCAACATGTGTATTTAGTTCTAGTTTCTTTTCTACTTTTATTGCAGTAAGTTTTATGATTACAGCAAATAACTTTACCAACAAATCTCTTGGAAAAAGGTAATGCTTATGTCCAATGATTCTTTCAATGTTTTGTGATCTTTTTCACAGTGTGTTTTAGCATGTGATTCTTTGAAGTAAAACCCGGTAACCATTATCTTATTCTGGCTTTGAGTAGAGATCTATGCTAAGATTCTCTCTTCTTCTGGGCACTAGAGTTTCTAACAGAATAAAGTATTTGGTCTTGTGTTCAGGTGTTTACTCAGTGAACATAAAGACAGAGCACCAGCTAGTTATAGTTTCCGGCCGGGTAGATTCTGCTACTTTAATCAAGAAACTGGTCAAGTCTGGTAAACGTGCAGAGCTATGGTCTCTACGTACAAAGAACAAACGGAATCAAGAACAACTCAACGCAAACCAACTGCAATTTCTAGCCAATGACTTCAGTGACCCTCAAAACCAATTCCTGTATCCAGCATCCTTTGACAATGGGACTGATAATACGAGGAGCTGTGGAGATTTTTTAAACCAGAATGTAGAATTGAAAGCCATGAATGTAGGGAGAGGTCAGGATTTGACGGCAGCCACAAGAATGGGAAACTTTTACATGGATGGCGATAATTTTGCTGGTAGTGGCAGATCAGGGGATGATTTTGCATACATGATGGGTCTCGCAGATTATCAAGGCAGTGATACTGGTTTTGCTGGATTAGGAGACCATGAATTTAATGGGATACCAACTTATGAACAGACGTATGGACCATCCATGATTATGAGCAACAAGCAGCAAAGGTACCACTACAATCATCCAGCCACAGAGATGCATAATATTTACATGCAAGAACAGCATACGGGCAACAATATGATGGATCATGCATCTTCAACATATCCTCCCTATACTGACTACCACCTTTTCCATGCAATGCCATATCCTTGCAACTAACCAGACAAGTACTTGCTTATCTAGCTGACCTACAGAAACATCCTGGGTTCTTTTGAAAAGGTGGGGGCCTAGAAGAGGTAGGGTTCATGTTATGATAAGAATCTATTTTAAATATGTAATGCTTTTATTAATATATGGTATGAGATTGCTTTCATCTTTTCTACTAAACCTTGTTCCCTTTAAAGAAATAGTTTGCAGGTTTACTTTCCTTTGTTACTGGCTGTACACTGCTTCTTCTTGGTCCTTGTTGGTCGGAGTTTCAATGTTTTTCCTTTTTCTTTGTATTGTTGGTTATATATGGAAGAAATTTGCAAAGATATTGGGCCAAAGGATTAATGGAGTTATTTGGGAGTAATAAAAAATTAATTTTTGATATAAATAACGATCTAAAAACATAAAAAAATAATTCTTAAATAAAAATAAATAAATTTTCATAAAATATCATCTGTAATGGTTACACCCCTGGAGTTTTAGAATATACTTCTTAGGTATCCAACATTAGTGCATCACTTCACCTTTCAAAAATCAGTACACCTGAAAAGGTACAAACCTGTGAACAGTTCTGCTTAGTTTATATTGAATGCAACTTGATACAAGTTTTTGATTGAAAATTTTTTTAGTTTGTGAAAAATTTATTAGAATGCTACGGTTGTACCCAAGTTCCCCAGATGAAAAACATCATTTTAATGCCATCATTTTGAGCCTGAGAAGCCATTACATTATTCATCCAACCTCTCAGAAGATAAAGACTGTTTTGCTCACCCTAGATCTAAAAAATATCTAGCAGCTGATTTGCAACATGCAAACCTCCACCAATTTTGAGAGGGCCACCGCATAATGAAATGAGATGCCTCTGGCTGCTGATATTGTAATCTCGGCTGCATTTCCATTCCTTCTTTGCAGCTTAATGAAAAGGGCATCCATAAGAACTTATTTTCCGGACTACAAAGGTTATCTTGGTTTAATTCCGAAACAAAATCAGACAAATTTGGTTGGCAATGCCTTTTTCTATGGTAATCAATACCAGGCAAAGAACTGATTCTCAAACAAATTAAGCTAGAATGAATCATCGGAAACGAGCTGTGATTTAGAAGCATGTATCAATGATTCTTTTTCATACTCAAGAATATACATCAAATAAATGAGAAACCAAAATAAAGGAGAGAGTTGCTCGTGACTTTTTAGAAATTTTTTTAATAAACTGGGAAATGGTACGTCAAGCTAAAAACACAAGAAAGCATCTAAAAACAAATAGGATAGGAGAACAGTAATGAAGCTTAAGGCAAATAAGAACTCATAGAACCATGAATGGTTTAAAACGTTTGTATAATTTTGCACTAACTTTTAGGACAAGGAAAGTATAGAGAGATCTAGACATAAGAAAAAGAGTTTCCAGATTCAAACATGTACAGGTAAGTTATCTCACTCTCACAGTTGAATAAAGGAAACTGCAACTTAACGCCTCTGTGCTTTTCTTCGTCTTGACTGTGCCTTCTGCCATTTCTTTCTTGGAACAAGTGTGCTCTTTGGTTTCAACTTTAACTCAGGTGAGAACTTGAAATTTGGATCTCTCATACGTGCTTGTATATCCTTGAAAAACTGCATATTCAATTTCTTAGGCCCTCCCTGACGAAGCTCCTCATACTCTGGTCCAGAAACAATATTTTCAAATGCTCCAATTAGGATGTCTATATCACTCATGACTTCCCACACATTGGTGTAACGCCCATCTGGCCCTTTCTTTAATTTCTTCAAGGCATTCTCAACTGCAAGTTTCCTAGCTTGCTTCCCAGGGGACAACTCTGGTTCATTTTCAGCATTCAACAGTTCCGAGATCGTCCGATACTTAGGTTTTTCCTCAAACTCAAACAAGTTATCTAAATACCTATCACTGGCCTCATTGGGGTGTGCTTCTGTAGGAATATCATCCTCATCATCACATTCATCACCGGTCCACAAAGTCTTCTCCTCGTCACTCCCAGACCATACACTTCTTAACTCATCACTGTCATCAGCATCGATAAGGTCTGAGTGCTCCTTCGCCTGCTGCCTTACCTTTCGAATATCTTTTTCAAGTCGATTTCTACCTTTATCAGAACTGTTCTCATCATCACTTTCATCTTCACTTCCTGTCCATAGACAAGAATCTTCATCCATCTCTTTTTTCCATGCTTCCCGGAATCCCTCGTCCCCAGGCTTTTGACTGCCAAAAAGATCATAATGCCTATCCCTATTGCGAGCATATGATCTTATAACTGCAAAAAATCCAATATAATGTCATGTAACATATTCAATGACCAACAGCAGAGACTAATTGCAATTGTGAATAACAGTAATTGCCTCAATGCTAATATTGCAGGTTCACTGTTTAACAAAATACTATCTACTTAAAACACTTCTTTCCTCTTGAGCATTGTGATACTATTTCATAGAAAAATAATATAACCAAGCCATGTCCTTCAAAACAAAAAAGAAAGAAACCTATTCCATTATTATCGCCATATCTTTTTCCAGTTTCTTAACAATCAAATCCAGGGAAAGAACAGCGTGTTTTAAACAAAGACAAACAAATCCTAAATTCAAAGAAAACCCACCAAAGATTAAGTCAAGAAGTGCAGTAACCTTATTCTTCCAGCACGGGACATAAAGACAATAAAATAAATGGGTTCTGTGAGGACTTTCTACAAATACATAGACTCCATAACCAATACTTCCATTAACATCAACAACACAACTCGTTAATGATCTTTCACATACAATTAACTTTTGAGATTCAATTGACAGACACTGAAACTGAAAACAAAAAACAAATAAAAGAGAGGGAAAATGATGGTTTAAAAACTTTCAGAAGCTAACCTTGGAAACTTGGAGAAAACCCATGATTATAGCTGTGATTTATTGAATAATAACTTGAAGTAACAGAGTTAGAAAGAGCTTCCATTCTGCAAGAGAAAGGCAAAATGGGGTTTTTAGACTTTAACATTAATATCAAATTCTTCAAAAATTATGAGCATAAAACACCTTTTCATATGTGGGTGTGTGTTTTTAGAAAGAAGAAAGTGAGTTACCTTAGAGAAGTTTGAGGTAGAAAATGGGGATTAGGGCTCCTAAAGGCAAAATGAAGGGAGGAAAGGTGGGAAGACAGTCTTTTAGCCATTTATCTCCTGTGTAGACTAAGTTTCAGAGTCATCTACTTCGCTCTTTTCCTCTTTACTGAAAAATGAGAGCTTTGAAGCTGGCAGTAGACATGGCAATCAGACCGGGTTGGGTTGGGTTGTCTCGTGTTCGTGTGAATGCACACTTGAACGTAATTCTCTAATTTGTTAGGAACGGGTTTGGATCGACCCTCATGTTTGAAAGTATCTTTAATAAGAAAATTTAAATAATATTTAGATAAGTTATATTTCATTGAGCTTTAGTTTGATTTCAAGTCTAATAGTTAATTTATCCCAAAAAAAAAAAGATTAATCGTGTTATTACCAAATTAATAATTTTTATTTATTTTTTGTAAATCCTAAAAACTTTTTAATTATTTTCAATTTATATTTAATCTATAATTATAATTTTAAAACTCAATCTAAAATTAACCCCGGCTAAGTTCTGAATCTCAAATAAAAAAAAATCAATCTAAATCAACTTAATTAAAAATAAATTATATTTATAATCTTTTATAAATGTAATAAACTAATCAATAGACTACAAGCCTAAATATAAATCTAAGCATGATGAAATCAACCTTTTCATCACTTTTTATATTATTTCACAAGCTCAAATATAATTACAATCCTAAGCAGTCCACTCATGTATAGATAAAGTATAATGTTAAAACATGTGCTTTTATTATAACTAAAATTATTATTTATTCTCTTATAAAACAATGATTAATTTTGATTTTAATCTTTATTTTTTATTTGTATAATTGTGCTTTCTTTAGCCCAAATTAGCACTAATTGTATTTTTTTAAAAGTGAGAATTGAATTAAAAAAAATAAAGAATTAAAGTGAAAAACATGAATAAAATAGATAATGTTTTTCAAATATATTTAAGTCTTTTATTTATTTTAGTTATTAGATGATCAGTCACTTTAATTCTAGAAAAATTAGTCTTGATACCAAATTTTATTTTTATTATTTTTTAATTTTAGAGATAATTAGATTCTGGTGTGGAGATGAAATTTGTTGCTGTGATTATTTCATCCACCAAAATATTAAATTTTTATTTCAAATAATAAAAGAAGTTCAAATTAGATGTTATGCTTCAGAGATCAATGAGAAAGGAATTAAAAATCGACCTCAACCTTGTTATGTCATGCATGTAGAGTCTAAATCAAGTCAAAATCAAGAAATGTTGTCTAATTGAGTGTAGTGGGATACAGTCTGCTTTATGGGTCATTTCTACTGTCAATAGGCATATTTTAGGATTCAAGAAAATTCAGAGTAAAACTATCAAATTTTTCCTCTCGTCAAGTAAAATACACGTGCTTGAAGGAAAAGAAAAATTAACCATTTAAGACTTCAAGAACTAAGACTTGTTGGAAGATTCATATTAACTTGTCTTTTTTTATGATATCAACCTCAACCTTGTCATGTCATGCATTTGGAGTCCAAAACAAGTCGAAAATTCAAGAAATATTGTCTAATTAAGTGGAGTGGGATTGGCTTGTGGATCATTTCTACAATCAATAGATGTAATTTAGGATTCAAGAAAATTCAGAGTAAAGCTATTAACTTTATATTCTTAACATGTAAAGAAAAAATAACCATTTAATACTTCAAAAACTAAGACTTCTTGGAAAATACTCCAACATTGATATGACCAAAAAAATATTTCTTGAATTAACCCATGGACACTCAAGAAGCCACTTCCAAAATATCATAGTTGTTGTTATTCTGGGGAGGCGAACCCAGCTCCTCCGCCACCACTGGTTGCTCAACTACCGCAAAAATCCATTGTTATTTCTTTATTTTCTTGGTGACGTGGTTTGGGCTCTGTTTCAAAACAGAACATGCATGGCGGAGCAAGGTTGAGGTCATCATATATTATAGAGACCGACAAGTTTAGCATGAATCTTCCACGAAGTCTCCGTTCTTGTACTTAGCAATTGGCTTAGTCGCGCCCTTGTTCACCACGAGAGAAAATGAGCACACGATGAGTTGAATCCAATCCCAAAACCTCTTGTCACCCACACTATCAGAGGCGGAAGCAGGGACCCAGGCCCCCTGCAGGATATTTGATTTTTAATTACTGGGTAAAAGTGAGCAATTAAGTGTTACTTTTTATTTTTGATTTCTTTTGAATATACTCTTGACTTGCGTGAGAAAGAAAAAAAATATAAAAATATTAAAAAAATATAAAAATAAAAAATAAAACCATCAATTTTATCCTAATATAAATCCTGTAATCGATTAAAAATAAAAATAAAAACACAAATTACAAGCAAATTTTTTTTACAAAAAAATTAAAATAGAGCCACCAATTAATTTATCTTTCAACAAACAAAATAAAGTAACTTAAATTTAAAATCTAATTTTGTTTTATTTTGAGATATTTGTCAGTAATTTGATGATGTTTTTTTTATATAATTCTATCATTTTTTTTCCTCAGATTTGTTAGTTCTACCAATTATTTTTTTGAATTCTTGTTATAGTTAAATTTTTTTTCTAATTAATTAGATATATTTTATTGGTTTGTTTTGATTATGCTTGGATTTTTTTATATTTTTTGTTTTTAGTAGAGCCACCAAAATTATCAAATTTTTTTTTACGATATATGTTTTGATTTTTAGTTGAACCATGAACAAAATAAGAAGAATTGATTTTTTAAAAAAAAAATATTAATAACTCATAGCCTACTGAACGAGCTTTTTCAGTGATGAATGTTATTAAAACAAGACTTCGCAATCGGATGGAGGATGATTTTCTTGCGAATTATTTGATTGTCTATATAGAAAAGGAAATTGCTGAAAGATTCACAATTGATATAATAATTGATGATTTCTATTTTATAAAAGAACGACGAGCACAATTAAAATAAATATGTAAAAATTATTTTTTATTATTTTTTGCTTTATTTTAAAGTTTATCAAACATAAATAATGCTTCGCTTTAACTATTGTTTCTTATATACTTTGGTATAAAGATCAACAATATTAAAGTGATAGACACATTATAAAGATGAAATTAACTTCATTGTCTTGATTCAATTTGATATTGCTCCAAACATTTTACCTTATACAAAGGTCATTATATGTTTGTAATAAGTTATTTGAATAAAACTAAATTATACAGGTTTTGTTTTACAACTCATGTACAATAAATTAAAACAAATATTATATCTTGTTATATTAATTTTGGCCCCCTCTAACAAATAATCATAGCTCTGCCCCTGCACACTATCATAAACTAAAAGAAAACCTTTCATCCCTTGTATCTTGGTAATCCTGCTCTCAACACCATGGACCACAAACCCAATAATTATACAAGCATAGTAGAATTTAAAGGCATAGTTATTAAACCCAATCTGAATTGATTTAACTAAAAAATTGGATATTGGGTTACACGGGTTAACCTAGATAAACCCTAATAAAATTTAAAAAAAATATTTGAAATTTTAATATTTCATGTGAAAAAATTAAAAAACAATCCGTATAGATATAAACTAAAAGATTTTTTCAAAAGATTTTTTATCTCACATTGAAAATATATTATTTTATCTTTTTAAGTTGAAGTATTTAAATTAAAAAGATTTTTTATCCCATGTTAAAAAAACATAACTTTTTTCTTGTAAACATAGAATATATATATATATAGGCTTCAAATCTCATAATAAAAATAATAAAATATTCTTCTAGTATTTATATAGTTAATTTTAATATAGATTAGTATTTAACTAAAAAAGAAGATGTTATCTAGAAAAAAAAACACATTTAAAAAAAATCTCTAACAAATCACTCGAGTATAAATTTAATAATTTTTTCTAAGTTAATTACAAGTTTGAGTTTTAAATAAAACAAACCTGGTTAAAGCTCTGATAGCTATAGTCAAAGATAGAGGCTTCGGTTGCCACCCGCCTAGCATCTTCCTTGGTCGGAAGAAGTAACCCTTCTGCTAGATAACGTTTTAAAAATATTTTTAAAAAAAATTTAAAAATTAATATGTTTTTGATGTTTTCAGATCATTTTAATGTGTTGATCTCAAAAATAATTTTTAAAAAATAAAAAAATATTATTAACATATTTTTCAAAATAAAAAATACTTTGAAAAACAATTATAACAACACTATGAAACCAAGGATTTGAATTTGATTTGTCCCATGGATCATCAAGGCTATTCCTGATGATCCTTTTATTTATAGCAGCCAGATAAAATGTTACGCGTATACCAAGAAATTTGTCACTAGTTTTTGTCTAGCCATGCATCAGCTCTGCAGAAATCAAGGTGCACAGCGATATCCAGCTTTAGCAACTGGCAAATCTACTATGCTGATGATGCTCGCATTTGAATTTTCCTGGTTTCTTTTGTAACTTACAGACACTGTACACATCTTTGTTTTTATCTTCAAAAACCCAACACAGTTTGATTGATTTTCTGTAAAACAAAATGCATATGCTTAATTACCAGATATATATATCTATCTGCAGCTTAACCAGTTCCATTATTTTCTTTGAAAAACATACCTTCCTGGCTTCCTCGCATGTTGTTTTCCTAACCTTATTATCTATAGTTTCATTGATGAACATTCCAAGAAATAGATCATAGTCTGACAGATAGTCTTTATTTTTATCAGTTTGTTTTAACAACATTGTATATTATCAGAAGACAAGCAGCGTTGTCATTGGTCACCACAAGCTAATCAGCAGAGCCAAACTTTTCAATGATCTCAACGAGCTTCGTCATGCATATAAAATGAAGAGTCATTTCTACCCTCAAGTGGCGTACTTTATGATTCAAGAAAATTCAGAGTAAAACTATTAACTTCATCTTCTCGTAAATTAACCACTTCAAGAACTAAGACTTGTTGGAAGATTCATTTTATTCATATTAACTTGTATTTTTTTATGATATCAACCTCGACCTTGTTATGTCATGCATGTAGAGTCCGGACTAAGTCGAATTCAAGAAATACTGTCTAATTGAGTGGAGTGGGATACAATCTGGCTGATGGATCATTTCTACGATCAATAGATGTACTTTAGAATTTAAGAAAATTCAAAGTAAAACTATTAACTTCATCTTTTTATTAAAAATTAACCATTTAATACTTCACTTATTGGAAAATACCCCGACATTGATATGTCATGCATGTGGAGTCCAAATCACGTCATATTCAGATAAGACCAGTAAAATAGAGAAACAACAACGACAGTAGTTGAGCAGGAATATCCTCATAATAATTAACTCATGGACACTCAAGAAGCCACTTTCAAAATATCATAGTTGTTGTTATTCTTGGGAGGCGAACCCAGCTCCTCCGTCACCACTGGTTGCTCGACTACAGCAAAAATCCATTGCTATTTCTTTATTTTCTTGGTGACGTGGTTTGGGCTCTGTTTCAAAACAGAACATGCATGGCGGAGCAAGGCTGAGGTCATCATATATTATAGAGACCGACAAGTTTAGCATGAATCTTCCACGAAGTCTCCGTTCTTGTACTCAGCAATTGGCTTAGTCGCGCCCTTGTTCACCACGAGAGAAAATGAGCACACGATGAGTTGAATCCAATCCCAAAACCTCTTGTCACCCACACTATCATAAACTAAAAGAAAACCTCTCATCCCTTGTATCTTGGTAATCCTGCTCTCAACACCATGGACCACAAACCCAATAATTATACAAGAATAGTAGAATTCAAAGGCATAGTTATCGAACCAGTCTGGACTAATTCAACTAAAAGATTCGGTATTGGGTTACACGGGTTAATCTGGATAAACTCTAATAAAGTTAAAAAAAATATTTGAAATTTTAATATTTCATGTGACAAAATTAAAAAACAATCCGTATAGATATAAACTAAAAGATTTTTTATCCCATATTGAAAAAACATAACTTTTTTCTTGTAAACATAGAATATATATATATATATATATGCTTCAAATCTCATAATAAAAAAATAAAACATTCTTCTAGTATTTATATAGTTAATTTTGATATAAATTAGTATTTAACTAAAAAAAAAGATGTTATCTAGAAAAAAAAACACATTTAAAAAAAATCTCTAACAAATCACTCTAGTATAGATTTAATATTTTTTTCCAAGTCAATTACAAGTTCAAGTTTTAAATAAAACAAACCCGGTTAAAGCTCTGATAGCTATAGTCAAAGATGGAGGCTTCGGTTGCCACCCACCCAGCATCTTCCTTGGTTGGAAGAAGTAACCCTTCTGTTAGATGACGTTTTAAAAATGTTTTAAAAAAAATTTAAAATTTTTTTAAAAAAAATAATATGTTTTTTATGTTTTCAAATCATTTTAATATACTGATCTCAAAAATAATTTTTAAAAAATAAAAATATATTATTGACATATTTTTCAGAGTAAAAAATACTTTGAAAAATAATTACAATCACACTCTCAAACACACATAAAGAAACCAAGTAATTTAAATTTCCCAAGGACGTATTATATCGTGTGGGCGAGTCAGATAAATAAGAGTATTCAACAGGACTTTCTTAAATATAAGTCCATATAATTTATAATAATTATAGTTTTAAAACTCAATCTGAAATTAACCCGAGCTAAATTCTGAATCTCAAATAAAAAAATCAATCTAGATCAACTTGATTAATAAAAAATTATATTTATAATTTTTTATAAATGTAATAAACTAATTGATAGACTACAAGCCTAAATATAAGTCCAAGCACTATGAAATCAACCTTTTCACCTCTTCTTATATTATTTCACAAGTTCAAGTATAATTACAATCCTAACGAGTCCTCTCATGTATAGATTAAGTATAATGTTAAAATATGGGTTTTTATTATGACTAAAATTATTATTTATTCTCTTATAAAGCAATGATTAATTTTGATTTTAATCCTTATTTTATATTTGTATAATTGTGCTTCTTTAGCCCAAATTAGCACCAATTGTATTTTTTTTTAAGTGAGAATTGAATTAAAAAATAGAAAACTGAAGTGAAAAACACAAATAAAATAGATAATGGTTTTCAAATTTATTTGAAAAGTATATTTAAGTCTCTCATCTTTTTTAGTTATTAGATGATCAGTCCCTTTAATTCTAGAAAAAATAATTTTGATATCAAATTTTATTTTTATTTTTATTTTATTTTTATTTTATTTTTTGTATGGGAGGAGAGAGAAGGGATAACCAGATTCTGGTGTAGAGAGTGAAAGTTGTCGTTGTGATAATTTCAATAACCAAAATATTATATTTTTATTTTAAATAGTTTTAAATGATAAGAGGAGTCGAAATTAGGTGTTATGCTGCAGAGATCAACGAGAAAGGAAATAAAAATCGACCTCAACCTTGTTATATCATGCATGCAGAGTCCAAATCAAGTCAAAATCAAGAAATGTTGTCTAATTGAGTGTAATGGGATACAGTCTGGTTTATGGGTCATTTTTACTGTCAATAAATGTATTTTAGGATTCAAGAAAATTCAAAGTAAAACTATCAAATTTTTCCTCTCTTCAAGTAAAATATGCGTGCTTGAAGGAAAAGAAAAATTAACCATTTAAGACTTTAAGAACTAAGACTTCTTGGAAGATTCATATTAACTTGTCTCTTTTTATGATATCAACCTCAACCTTGTTATGTCATGCATTTGGAGTCCAAACCAAGTCGAATTAAAGAAATGTTGTCTAATTAAGTGGTGTGGGATTGGCTGATGGATTATTTCTACAATCAATAGACGTAATTTAGGATTCAAGAAAATTCAGAGTAAAGCTATTAACTTTATATTCTTATCATGTAAAGAAAAATTAACCATTTAACACTTCAAAAACTAAGACTTCTTGGAAAATATCCCGACATTGATATGACCAATAAAATATTTAACCCATAGACACTCAAGAAGCCACTTCCAAAATATAATAGTTGTTGTTATTCTTGGAAGGCGAATGAGACTATTCTACTCTCAAGTGGCCTACTTTAGGATTCAAGAAAATTCAGAGTAAAACTATTAACTTCATCTTCTCGTAAATTAACCATTTAAGAGTTCAAGAACTAAGACTTGTTGGAAGATTCATATTAACTTGTATTTTTCTATGATATCAACCTCGACCTTGTTATGTCATGCATATAGAGTCCGGACTAAGTCGAATTCAAGAAATGTTGTCTAATTGAGTGGAGTGGGATGATCAATAGACGTAATTTAGAATTCAAGAAAATTCAAAGTAAAGCTATTAACTTCATCTTCTTATTAAAAATTAACCATTTAATACTTCATTTCTTAGAAAATACCTCAGACATTGATATGTCATGCACGTGGAGTCCAAATCACATCATATTCAAATAAGACCAGTAAAATAGAGAAACAACGACATAGTTGAGCAGGAACATCCTCATACTAATCAACCCATGGACACTCAAGAAGCCACTTCCAAAATATCATAGTTGTTGTTATTCTTGGGAGGCGAACCCAGCTCCTCCGCCACCACTGGTTGCTCGACGACAGCAAAAATCCATTGTTATTTCTTTATTTTCTTGGTGACGTGGTTTGGGCTCTGTTTCAAAACAGAACATGCATGGCGGAGCAAGGTTGAGGTCATCATATATTATAGAGACCGACAACTTTAACATGAATCTTCCACGAAGTCTCGGTTCTTGTACTCAGCAATTGGCTTAGTCGCGCCCTTGTTTACGACGAGAGAAAATGAGCACACGAAGAACACGATGAGTTGAATCCAATCCCAAAACCTCTTGTCACCCACACTATCATAAACTAAAAGAAAACCTCTCATCCCTTGTATCTTGGTAATCCTGCTCTCAACACCATGGCCCCCAAACCCAATAATTATACGAGCATAGAAGAATTCAAAGGCATAGTTATCGAACGAGTCTGGATTGATTCAACTAAAAGACCGGGTATTGGGTTATACGGGTTAACCTAGATGAACCCTGATAAAATTAAAAAAAAATATTTGAAATTTTAATATTTCATGTGAAAAAGTTAAAAAACAATCCGTATAGATATAAACTAAAAGATTTTTTCAAAAGATTTTTTATTTCACGTTGAAAATGTATTATTTTATCTTTTTAAGTTGAAGTATTTAAATTAAAAAAGTTTTTTATCCCATGTTAAAAAAACATAACTTTTTTCTTGTAAACATAGAATATATATATATATATATATATATGGCTTCAAATCTCATAATAAAAAAAATAAAACATTCTTCTAGTATTTATATAGTTAATTTTGATATAAATTAGTATTTAACTAAAAAAAACACATTTTAAAAAAATCTCCAACAAATCACTCAAGTATAGATTTAATAATTTTTTCCAAGTCAATTACAAGTTCGAGTTTTAAATAAAACAAACCCGGTTAAAGCTCTGATAGCTATAGTCAAAGATGGAGGCTTTGGTTGCCACCCACCCAGCATCTTCCTTGCTTGGAAGAAGTAATTCTTTTGCTAAATGACGTTTTAAAAATACTTTTAAAAAAATTAAAAAAAAAAAATTAAAATTGATATATTTTTTATGTTTTTAATCATTTTGATGTGCTAATCTCAAAAATAATTTTTAAAAAATAAAAAAAATATTATTGACATATTTTTCTAAGTAAAAAACATTTTGAAAAGCAATCACAACCACACTCTGAAACACACATGTAAAAACCAAGTAATTTAAATTTCCCAAGGACGTATTGTATTGTGTGGGCGAGTAGAATAAATAAGAGTATTCTGTCAAAGAACCAATTTAACCCAAAAGCTTAAGCTGTTAGGTGAAGTCCCAAGATATGATTTATATTATTCTCTAATACACCCCCACAAGTGAAAGCCCTCTTTGGGCTTGAAACTTGCACAGGCTCACATTACCTTGTGTTTAATTTTATCAAATAAATAGGGATGGTGAGATTCGAACTCGTGACCGCTTGGTCATTAAAGCTCTGATACCATGTCAAAGAACCAATTCAACCCAAAAGCTTAAGATGTTAGGTGATGCCCCAAAATATAATTTATATTATTGTCTAACATATTCAACAGGACTTGGAAATGAAAAAGACAGAGACATTAAGCGGGAAATTTCTAACATATGAACAACTTAATCATCAATCCTGCCAAAAAATAACTCTATTCATGTGCCCTTTACCGATGCTATATAAACCTGTTACTACTTTGGAGATTGAGGAACAAATCAACACGTTTCCTTCTCTTCACAATTCTCATTCTCATCATTTTCAATCTATTTCTCAATGATGCCTGGAGAAATATGGACTCAACTGAGCTCGGCCATTACTGGCCTAGTGCTTGCGTGGGTCATGTTTGAGAAATATTTTCCTTATCAACTTCGTGGCTATCTTCAAAAATATAGTCAGAAGTTAATGAGCTATGCGTATCCTTACATCCAAGTTACCTTTCATGAATTCACAAGTGAGCGTCTCAAGCGCAGCGAGGCCTTTTCTGCCATTCAGAATTATCTGGGCTCCAATTCTACCAAGACTGCTAAGAGACTCAAGGCTGATGTTGTCAAAAACAACGAACCCTTAGTCCTCACCATGGACGATTACGAAGAAGTTACCGATGTTTTTGAAGGGGTCAAGGTCTGGTGGTCTTCGAGTAAAACTGTCCCGAAAACACAATCTATTTCTTTTTATCCTGCGGCCGATGAGAGGAGGCATTACAGGCTCACGTTCCACAAAAGTCATCGAGATGTCATCACCGAGAAATATTTAGAACATGTTTTGAAAGAAGGGAAGGCGATTGCTGTGAAGAACCGGCAGAGAAAGCTCTTCACCAACAATCCTAGTGAGAAATGGTATGGGTGGAAATCTACCAAGTGGAGTCATGTGGTTTTTGAGCACCCCGCTACATTTGATACTCTGGCAATGGAAACAAAGAAGAAAGAAGAGATTAAGAAAGACCTTACCAAATTCAGTAAAGGAAAAGACTATTATGCGAAGATCGGCAAGGCCTGGAAGCGTGGCTATCTCCTTTATGGCCCTCCAGGAACTGGCAAATCCACCATGATTTCTGCTATGGCTAATTTTTTGGATTATGATGTTTATGATCTTGAGTTGACCACAGTTAAGGACAACAGCGAGCTTAGGAAGCTATTGATCGAAACCACCGGAAAGTCTATCATTGTGATTGAGGATATTGATTGCTCACTTGATCTTACAGGACAGAGGAAGAAAACGGAGAAAGATGATGACGACAAGTCAGACAAAGAGAAGGATCCCGTTTCTGAGAAGAAAAAGGAGGCTGAAGAAGAAAGAAAAAGCGGCAGCAAGGTTACTTTATCTGGACTTTTGAATTTCATCGATGGACTGTGGTCAGCTTGCGGAGGAGAAAGAATCATAGTGTTCACTACCAATTATGTGGACAAACTGGATCCTGCTTTAATAAGGAGAGGAAGGATGGATAAGCATATAGAGTTGTCATATTGCTGCTTTGAAGCTTTCAAGGTGCTAGCCAAGAACTATTTAGAACTCGAATCGCATGAAAAGTTTGGAGAAATTGAGGAGCTGTTGGGGGAGACAAAGATGACCCCAGCTGATGTTGCTGAGAATTTGATGCCCAGGTCAGATGAAGAAGACGAGGAGGAATGTTTGAAGCGATTGATTGAAGGTCTTGAGACTGCAAAGGAGGAAGAAAGGAAAAAAGCTGAAGAAGAAGCGGTGTCAAAGGCTGAGAAAGCAGACAAAGAGGGTGGCGAAACATCTTCTCAAGTAGCGAAGGAGAATGGCGAAATATCAGCAGAAGCAGCGAAAGAGAATTGTGTAATCGCTGGAGGTTAGGGTGGAACAGTTTCATCACACTGAACACCGTTAGGCTTATATGATTGTGAAGTAACTTGGAGCACAGCGCTATCAAAATAATTGTTCAACAAGAACAACTTAGTTTAATCCTTTGATTTCTGTTGTTACTACTCTTTGACAATCCTAGTCTTGATTTCTAGGCTGCTAGCAGATTTCAAGACTTTGAACAACAAATTTAATAAATACTACTGTATTTCATCTTCTACAATAGAAATAAACATATAGATCAAGCAGAAACCCTAATCCTAACCCTGGATACACATACCTGAAGCATACTTAAGAAACAAATCCCAAATCAAAAACATCATTAAGTACATGGATAATCAAGAACTGGTGAACTTAGTGACAGCCTTGGTCCCTTCAGAAACAGCATGCTTAGCCAACTCTCCGGGCAAAACCAACCTGACAGCAGTCTGGATTTCCCTCGAGGTAATTGTGGGCTTCTTGTTATACCTAGCAAGTCGTGAGGATTCCTGCGCAAGCTTCTCGAAAATATCATTAATAAAGGAATTCATTATGCCCATGGCCTTGCTTGAGATGCCTATATCTGGATGAACTTGCTTCAGCACCTTAAAGATGTAGATCTTGTATGTCTCTGTGCTCTTCTTCACCCTCTTTTTCTTCTTCTCTCCGGCTGCTGCTGCTCCTACTTCCTTTGGGAGCTTCTTCCCTGCCTTCGGCTTCTTCTCTGCTGGGGCTTTCTCTGCCACCGTTTTCTTCTCTTCGGCCGGCTTCTTCTCCGCTGGTTTCTTCTCTGCTTTTGGTGCCATTTTCAGAGATTTTTATCAATAGATTGCGTTGAGTGTTGGGTTATCTAATTATTTCTCTTTGTTTCTTTATATAAAGAGGAGGTGCATTGTGTGATTGGTTACTTCTATTTCACAAGGACTGATGACGTGGGTAATTAATGCCATTGGATTAGGTCTGGGGAACTTTCTTAATCGACGGTAGAAATGTTTAGTGCAGTTGGATGGTCGTAGTTTTCGCGCGGATTGCTGACGTGGAAAAACAAGTCTACCGGAAAATTCATTAAAATTATCTTAGCCATTGCCCGAGAAGAATTATTTATTGGGTACATGTAATTATTTAAATGCATTTCATAGATGATTATTGTATTCGCGGGGTAATTAATTTGACTTAAAAAATTAAAAATTAATTATTTTAATAAAAATATCAATTAATTAAAAATCAAGTTTCGTCATATAATGATTAAATTGTAATTCAAACCAAGTTTTTAAAATAACATGTTTGGTAATTATTCTGAAGATAATATTTGAAAATATGGTAATAATTATTTTTTAAAATATTTTTATTTAAAAATATATTAAATAATATTTTTTTAATTTTTAAAAAATATTTTTATATTAATACATTAAAATAATTTTAAAAAATTAAAAAATTAATTTTTTAGCCTGAAAAGGTTGCCAACTTGTGGAATGGGATGAGCAAATCGATTAGACTTACTGAAGTCCTTTCGTAGACAAAGTGATTGAGGATGTTAATAAGCATTACAATAGACGATGGAAATTAAAAGGTGGGAAATTTATGAAGCAATTTATGTGTTCAGTTCCTGGCAGTTTCTCACATTGCTGGCTGCAATTTTTCTTCTGCTCTTGACGACAGTGCAAGTCTTTTGTTATATTTAAAGGTACAGTGGCATTATACTAGCTTGTTTGTTTTTGTGTTTTAAAAATATTTTTGAAAAAATTTAAAAAAAATTTATTTTTTTATTATCTTCAAATTAATATGTTTTTATTGTTTTCAAATCATTTTGATGTGCTGATATTAAAAATTATTTAAAAAAAAAAAACATCATTAACATACATTTCGGCACAAAAAATTATTTGAAAAACAACTGCAATCATACCACAAGCTCGAGATATTAGGCCACCTAGAAACTAGCACTGGTTATGGCAATGTTGTTGCCAAAATACAAATTCAAGAAAGTTTTGTGCTTTCTTGAACCATCTATCCTTTTTCGATAATATTTGGCTCTGTGTTAGATTCTATTTTTTTTTTCAAACGCAATAATATGGTGTTTGGTTATCTTCAGCAGCTATGTTTTGGCCATGGGACCTATGAAAAATTGATGTTTCACCTCCGGTTTTGCGCAAGCAAGTTTTTCCTGCTTTTCTTGCAGTGTTCATGTTAATTGCACTGTTCATTGAACAGTGCAATTCTCTTGTTCACTGCATTGCGTGAACTTTTTTTTTTTTAAGTATGTTAATTTTTTTAACATTTTTTTAAAAAAAATTAGAGTAAATTTTATACCTGATAATATTTAATTTAATTTTATTATACGTTAAAATAATTATGGAAACTATAATTTTTATCGGATGTATTTCATACGTAATGGAATTGTAGATACTTTCATGGAATAATAAAAAAATACTTTATATTAATTAAGTATGATTTATTTCATGATGTAATAATAATAGTTAAATCTACAATATTTAAATTAAAAATCATCAATATTAATATATTTTTTTAAAATTATTTTATAACCTTAATTTTAAAAGCATTCTTAACCAAACACATTAAATTACTTTTTCTTCAATCTTAATTCCAACCACAGTTTTAACCAAACACCTATTTTTTCAAACCAATCTCAACTAAAAACATTTTTTATAAAATAATTTTTTTTCAAACCACAACCACGACAACTACCGTAATACCAAACACACTCTTCATTAGGGGTGAGCAAAACCGGTTCGGTTCGGTTTTTATCAAAAAAAGTAACCAAACCAAATTTAAAAAAAAAAAAAAAACGAAACCGGTTCGAACCGGCCGGTTTCGGTTCGGTTCGGTTTTTTAGGGGGGAAACCGGTTTGGTTCGGTTTTTTCCGGTTTGGCTCGGTTTTTCGGTTTTGGCTCATTTTTTCCGGTTTTGCCTCGGTTTTTCCAGTTTTGGCTCGGTTTTTTTCCGGTTATCTTTTTGGTTCGGTTCAGTTCGGTTTTTTCGGTTTTATAAGCCTAAAACCGATACCGAATCGAACCGGTCAGTTTTTTCAAAATTTTAATCGGTTTAATCGGGTTTTTTTTCGGTTCGGTTTTTTCGGTTATTTTTTTCTCGGTTTCTCGGTTTTTTTGCTCACCCCTACTCTTCATCTAGATTTTATTATCATATATGTGAATCCCATACATTTTAAGAGTCACAAATGCTGAAACCTGGATGAACAAAGTGCAGAAGATCGTCAATGTAATGGCTGAAAACATTTCCCATGATGCGATTCTCTTGATTTCGAGCATTGCAAGTTTAATATGTGATGATGAATGAGTTGATATAAGACTGAATCAAATTATGTACTAGAGATACATCATCCCCGCACACCAATCTTATCATTGAGATAACACGTATAAAATACTAGAAAATTAAAAAATATAAATGAAAACTTCGACTGAATGTTTTTGTTAGTAAATTGCAATTAATTTTACCAATATTATATTCTCATGATATATTCATAGATAAACACCGATGGAAATATTCTCTCGATATATACCGATGGAATTATAATGAAAAAAGAAAGAATTAAAACAAATCCAGAATGTACGATGACGTGTTATTTATACCGACAATATTAATACCATCGGTAAAATCCATTTGTAAACTTGTTGGTAAGCTATTCAATTTTTATTGGCATTGTTCATTATGTCAATTACAAAAGGTATCATTGATGGATTAATTTCATCGGTATTTTCCTGAGAGCTTTGAAACTGTTTACTTCTCAATTGCACTGTTAATTATTATTATTTACAGACATATTAAAAAGTCGTCGGTTATATTTGAGAGGTTTCTGAAATTTTTTTGATTAAATTGAAAATTTAAATTAAATATTACCAATGGGATTATCAACATATTGAAAAGTTGTATGTGATATTTGGGGGGTTTCTGAAAAATTTCGATTAAATTGAAAATTTAAATTAAATATTACAAACGAAATTACCAACGGAATGGTTTAAAATATTAATATTTAATTATCAATCGATAAAACCGTCGGTAAAATGCTCCAATAAAAAAACAAGAATCCCTCATTTCATAACAGACGCCCCCAATAAAAAAACAAGAATCTCTCATTTCATAACATACACGCCTCTTTTTCTTCCTTTTTTTTATGTAAAAAACATCAATGTCCTTTTCTTTTTCTTCTCAACTCGTTCTCTTCTTTTATCCTCCATGAATAGGTACGCCTTCTCCTCTCTTCTTCTTTTCTTTTAGTTTTTTTTTAATTAACACACTTTATAAATTTGTTTTTCTTTTCTTTTATTAACTTCACTCGCAATTATATTAAGGTAAGATTTCTCTTTTTCTTCTTTTTTTGGTGTTTTTTTTTGCATTATGTTTGTTTTTTTAGTCTATTTATTTATTTGTTTTTGTTCTTAATAATTGTATGAATATTATTGTAGGATTTTTTTTTTCATGTGAGATTTGTTGGATTTTAATTGGATTTTGTTTCAATTATGTTGTTTAATTTCAATTAAATTATTTTATTTGTCGCTAAATTATGGGTTCTGACATAGGTTTTCTAGGTCAAGTGGAAATTATTTTTAGTTGATTTATTTATTTGTTATTGCTATTGTTTTTTGTTATTTATTTATTGCAAATTTGTTTGAGTTGATTTTCTTTTTATTTATTTTTTCAAGCAACTTAGCTATTGAGTATTATATATTGTTGATTTATATTAATTTGATTATTTTCTACCTCTATTAATGAGATTTTTTTTAAATATTTTTAAATGATTATTGATGTTATTAGCAATGGATTAAGTCCAATGTCAGTATATTCCAGAAAATTGAAAAACAATTATTGCAAATATCATTGTGCCATTATTTTATCACCAACAGAATTGCATACGGTATTTTGATCGGTTATATAGTAACATTCTCGAGGAAAATACTAACATAATAAAGCGGGTAAAATACATGTTTTTTACATTAATAAATTCATGGGCAATTTTATCACTGACATACCAAAAATTACTAATGAGAGTTTTACCAACGGCGAGTTTCCATCCGTGAGCTTGTCGGTAAATTTATTATCGATGAAATGAGAGTATAAATACTAATAAAAAATTCTATCGGTATTTCTTAGAATTCTATTATTGATAGTTTTTATTCTCTTTTTATTTTTTTCTGAAGAAATCATTGCTTACATTAGTTCAACTGCATATTTCAAGGACCGTTTGTGTGAAAATTACGGTTCAAGCAAAAAATAAAATAATAATAATGTTTTTTTTCTTAAAAAAAAAGGCTGGAAATGCGTAGAGAAATGGGCGCAATAAATCAAGTTGCTTTTCTAATCTAAGAAACTGCTTAAAACAGATCCCCAATCTTATAACCTTACTTACCCTTTGTGGTCTAAAGGAAGTGCTTTCCAGGTTAATTTGCTTGAGAAATACGACAATATCTAAAGATAAGATTGCCTAAAGAGATGAAATCCATAATCCATACCGAATTAGCTATTTGTTTAAGCAAGAAGGGAATTCTGGGCATATATTTATTTGCTTGTTCTTGGTTTTGATTGAAACTAGAAGCCAGGCCATATCAAGGGCGCTTGGGTCTTCCTCCCTTGGTCTCCCAGTCATTGTAGCAAGGGCATGTTTCCTTGTTACCATAAGTGCCAGGAGGAACGCAGAGGCACTCTCAGACAGAAGAACATCCATGGCTTCCTGTGTGATGTTGCTCAGCAGATTGAACCGACTATTTCATTTACTCAATCAAGTTATCACAGATTCAACATTTTCAAGCATAGGGTCCGAATATCGGGTCATGATTCGGGCATCTGAACCGACTATTTCCTTTTCAGAGGCATCTAGATGCGGTTGCAACATTAGAAGGTGTAATTAGAAGAAGAAGAAGAGAGAGGACCGTCCATCAAGAGGGAACTGCACTTGGAGGTGGCCATGATGTTCTTGCCTCTCTCTTTGTTTGCTGTATTTTAATGGGGTTTTTGCTTGCAAGCATGGAGAGGATATTTATTAGCCTAATTCGAGGGGAATTTGGAAAGCGGCTAGCTTCTCCTTATTTTTCTTTCTTTGGTTTTTTTATCTGGTTAAGGATATTTCTTCTATTCTTGATTTTTTTTAAAAAAAAAAAATACCAGGACCTAGAAAAATCTGTCAAAATCATCTGAATGTAATGGTAAATTTTTTAAATCGAGAAAAAACTTAGAATCAATTGACATACAAATTGTCTTGATGATATTCACACCATTGAATAAAAAAAACAAAAACATCATATTATATTATATTTGAATATGAGGAAACTAAAAGCTACAGGTACAAAAGAGTTAATAACTTTAATATATGATATGTAAGGGTTGTTTTTTAAATTATTTTTTTATTTTTAAATATATTAAAATAATATTTTTTTATTTTAAAAAAAATATTTTTAATATCTGAAGCATATGAAAATACCAAAAATATTTTATTTGAAGTAGAAAAATAAAAAAAAATTATTTTTAAAATGTAAAAATAAAAAGCATGGCAGTGTTTTTTTATTTTTTTTGTAAAGAGGAAAGATGTGATTTTGGGCCTTTGTAGTTAGGCTCCCAGCTTCAAGGAAAGCATAGCACAATCAGGAAGGCTTCAAGTAAAGCATAGCAGAATCAGGAAGGGTTTCTAAGAAATGTGATTGAACACGCCCAGGTTTTTAATTCCTTTCTCGTTGATCTCTGAAGAAAAGGGAAGAATCTGCTCCACATGTTACCATTTTTTCTTAGATCTAAGGCAAGGCAAGAAAAGTTTATATATTTTCACACACGCACGCACAATTAGGACCGAAATTATCAGCCACCAAACGCTAGTGAATTTTGATTTAGTTCACGAAGAAAACAAAAATAATTTGATTGTGCTTTCAAGCACACCAAGATTGCATTTACACAGCTTTATGATCTAACATCACAAACCATATAAATTAGTTATTATGAAGGGCAAACCCAAGTTATTAAAAACTGGCTTGAATCCAAAAACTAGACAGACCAATATTCTGTGATATGTGCCCAGCCAACTCCTTTTGGCCACTATTTTGCTATTGCTGCCTCCTATTTTGCATTATAAGACTCCTCATACTCTACCCATTTTACAATGGAACACGGGGAAGAACTGCGCTAAGCCGGACATACCAGTAGTGGAAATGATGAAAGCCATTCATTGCTGGGAACCTCCATGACGAACTTAGGAGGATGGTAAGTTGAGCATTGCAGAGAGTTTTTGCAAGTCCCAGTATTCCTTCTGGGATATGATAACAGCTCCCGCAGCCAGAGCAGCTGACACAATAAACAGGCTTCTTATGCATCCATGGCCTCGCGAGAGTCGTACCAGAATTGCCTTGCAGTACTTGTCTGCTTCTTTCAAGGATGCATAGTCCCCTGCATTTTCCTCCTCTGCCAATGCTTTCTCATTCTATAGAAAACACAGCATAAACCAAGTTACAGATAACAAGATGGTCACATGATAAACAGCTGGCATAAGATCGTGCTGAAGCTGAGTTGAATAGGTGACCAGCAACTAAGACATTATCTGGGTCCCAATCATTTGCGTGATAGTGACTGTAATAATCATTTGATACTTGAAATATGGCAACAAATATAGAAAAATATAGGTGCCTGGAGCATTGAGAGGAAAAACACAAGGCCACCTCATTTCTCTTCCTCCCTTTTGTCAGGAAAAAGAGGAATGTTAATGGCAGAGTAATTCAGAAAACACGAGGGCTGTTCACCAAATTCACAAACAACCAACCTCAAATGCCTAATGGTAATCCATTTCCAGTGACCAATGACCTGAAACCTTTATTTTAATACTATAGATACATTACTGTAAGTAAATATGCATATGTGAATTAAAAATGTTACCTTCTGCCTGAAACTCTTCAGAGTGTCCCTCACGGGGTCAAGAGAAGAATGTTTGACCGAGTGGTCCTTCCATTCATCAGACAGCCTTCTCAAAACAGTGACACTTGCTTCGAGATTATCCAGATAAAACATTTCCTGTTTCCAAGTAATCCATGCATAGTAAACCAAAGCCAATGATGTATATAACAACAGCGAAGTGTCTAAAATTTAAAATTAAGATCTTAATTACATAAGAAAATGCTTACCCATTGTTTGTAACTATTAGGGCTCTGTGTCAAACACCAAATAAAAATGTCACTTGCTTCCCTAGACAGTTCAGAGCTACCTGCAGAGAGCACTGCTCATCAGACTGTGATGTACTTTTATGGAGAGCAACAATCAATTGATGCCCATTTGAGTTTTGGCTACCTTCTCCGGTGGCTTTGACTGCAATGTTCAATATCTGCTGCGTAACTTGTTTCATTGCTTTGCTTCCTGAGGAACCAGCAAGAGCAACCTCCTTCAAGGTTGGATAAACAGCTTCGAATCTCTCAGTTGCCTAAGGAAAAAAAAAATCAACCAAAACTTGCCTCAGACCTAAAATACCCACCAAAATCTAGCTAAAAATGCTGCACCAGAACACGCACCTTAACTCTAGCTGAAGGAACTGGGAAGGTGAGTCTCATCAAAAGTTCAAGAGCTGAAGGTGGCACTAAGCGCTCACCCTTTTTAACAGCACCATTTAATAAAATTGTACGAGCTTTGGGGGATGACAAGATTCTAATCCAAGCAAAAAAGGGGAAAGAGAGAAGTCAGAAAAAAATATGAAATAAACACTGAAAATTTATATTCCATAACTAACTGCCCAATAATTTCAAAGATCTGAATAACACAAGCATCAAATACGAAGTGTGAAATTAGTTTCAATCCCAATGATACCTCTCAGCCAACTGCAATATCAAGTCTCTAGATTGAGGATTACTGCTTGATTTCCCACTCAGCATAGGGAAGAGAACACGAATCCATGTGTATAATCCCACAACCAAATCTCCTTGAGACGCCTAAATCAAGATACAATTCCAAATATTAAAATTTATTTTCCTAAGAGAAGAATTCACATATCTGGGAATTCTAAGCAGTCAGCTTACCTGAGCAATCATCCATCCAGTGACCGGAAGCTTGTCTTGTCCTTGATATTTTGGATTTTCACTAATTACCGGCAATAAATTGATCAACACATCAGGCTTGCGTCGTAATGTCATTGCCAAAACCACAAATATAGCAACCTGGAACTCATCAATATATCAATAAATTGGTTACTTGGATGAAAAAACACAATCTATACCCAGCACTATTACAACAACCACATGAAAATTAGTAAAACTTAAGATATGTAACGTGTACTAGCGAAACCTTTAATGTTTATGCTGGTGTGCTAACCATAAACAAAGCCTTAAAATAAGCATGTTTCCAAACATTTTTCAAACAGGAAAGAGTCATCTGACTTGCTGAAAAGACTCTGGAAAGAAATGGGTGTTGACAAGAATATAAATGAAATTGAGGGTGTGAAACTCATATTTATGTTTTTCTAAAACCTTCAAAATGTTGATTTCCTGATAATTTTTCTTTAAAGCAAGACTCAATGGATGAAATTTAAACAAAACATGATAATAGGGGGGGGAACTCTTGAATGAAAGTGTTGACTACCATAGAAGTATTTAGAAATCATATAGAAAGGGTAGTTCTGAAAGCTACCAGAGACTTAGATGGTGATCGCTGGACCACCTTTTTGGATCCCTTGGCAACTCCTTGATGACTTGCAAGGTCAGCAAAAATACTATCCAATGACCATAACACAAAGGACCCAAGTGCTTCAAAGGATCGCTGGCCAAGCCAGTCAACTGATGCCTTGTAAACATCTTGAGAGATGTGTGCGAGGGGGATCTGCTCAGAAAAGAAATAATTTAAAATAAAATGTTAGAAATGGTTATGAACGTACAAGTTTCATTAAAATCACATTGAGCACACTTAAACTTTTCGTGGAACAATGTAAGTGAATCAATTCCGATCGATCCAACTTCGATCATCATATAGATGAATTACACAAAGTCAGTACCTAACTATAGCATTATATCCCAAGTCAATCGCACACATCAATACTTTTTTCCATAAAAATCCAATCTTTGAAAGGAAAAAAAAAAAAACATGTTAACAAAAATGATATTATATTTATGTAATAAAAAATAATTTCAACTAAGTCATAATTAGACTGATAAAAATATTTAAAAAGAAAAAACTTACATCAATCAATTTGGAAACAGGAGACTCCTTGAAGATCTTTAACCAAGGAAATTGAGCTGAACTCACTGATGAAAATGCTCTTCCATAGTAATCAGCAAATCTCATTAACAGTATATCCTGCTGAGTCTCATACGACGCCTAAATCCAACAAAACGACATCACAAAAAAACGAAAAAGAGAATCTTTTATTAAAAAAAAAAAAAAACATATGTATGGATTGGTTAAAAATCAAATTTAAATTAAAAAATTAAATGCTTACAGTAATGTCAACAAGAAAGGCGCCTAGATCACCGGCATCGATCTTCGCAGCCGCCTCCGCCACCGTTACTTTTGGTTTCTTCACCTTCGGCTTCTTCACCTTCTTCACTTCCTCTCCAGCACCACCACCGTCTCCACCATGACCTCCATCTTCACTCTCGCCATCATCCTCATCAGAATGCCGCTTCGATCCATCTCTCTCACCACTCTCCTCCTCCTCTCTCTTCCGCCACTCCTCCTCAATCCTCCGGCGCCGGTCCTCCGATTGCTTCTCAATCGACCGAAACACATCAGCTTTCTCACCGCCGACGCCGTTAGATCGCTGGTGATCGGAGGAAGAACTCTCCGACGAGTTCGAGGCTTTCGAGGGTTGTTGTTTCTTGTTTCGTTTAGAATACGTAACTGTTTTCCATCCGCCGTTGTTCTGATCTTTACCGGTAACGCTACCGTTAGCGTTAGCGTTAGCGTTACCGTTACGGTTTCGCATTTCTATTTCATCTTCCATGAGAAGTTGTGCTATAAGAGCTGAATTCTCGTCCATGATTGAAGGGACAGCAATTTTAACGGAGCGACAGAACCAGAGGTTTAGTTTTCAACGGCGAGTGAAGAGAGGGGGGTAAGCCGGGTCGGGTTTTTGAAGGAGAGGATCAGAGAAGGGAGTCACTGGTGATAAAAGGACACGAGAATATTTCGGGTTTGGCATTTGGACTTTTCTGGTAAGTAAATTACGCTGAATGCCATTATTATTGATATTTTAAATTGGGAATTCCTATTGGCAGGCACAGCCTTTTCTCTTTTTTTACACTAAATAACTAATATAAATTTTAAAGTTGTTTTTTGAAATAATATATTTTTTTTATTTTTAAAAATTATTTTAATATTTAAATTATTTAAATTAATAAAAAAATTAATTTTTTTGAAAATATTCTTGAAACGCAATTAATATTTTATTAAACAAAAAACAAAACTGGAATTTACAGCTGGAAAAAAAATCTGTTTTTTAAGTTTTGGATAGAGAAATGGGCAAACTTGGCTAAAATGACTGCCAAAGGAGCCCATGAAAGAATTTATTAGGGGCAAGAAAATTGCTTCTTCTTTCCATGATCGCATTACCCACTTAAGTGGTAGGTTTACTGGTTTTATATATATATAGATTAATATTTATGTTTGAGCCTTATGTATATTTTAATTAATTTTATGAGTTCTGAAATTAATAATTATATAAATTTTTAATAATTTATAAATTTATAAATTTTAAACTGATAAAATTTAAAATTTAATCAATTAAACTATATTTCTTGAAATTCATTTTTTTTTAAGCATGAAATAAGTGCATAGATGCTTTCATTTCATTGATAATGGCTTGAATGCTTTCTTTGCGTCAACAAGACAATGAGTCGTTCTCAGAAAAAGAAGGCGGTGCATGTGTCTTTCTGAAGAATTTTGTATGGGTCCCATCCATTAAATACCCAAGGATTTTAATATATATATATATATTGCAATATAAATTAATTTTTTTATATGTTTTTTTTTGTTTTAGAATGTTAATATTAAAAATAAATTTTTAAAAAAATATTATTTTAATATATTTAAAAATAAATATTTTAAAAAATATTTGTTACTGCTCTCCTAAATATCTCTAGATGCCACGACATGTTAGGTTGGGGAACATGTTATTTAATTAACAGTATTTGATTAATTTGACAAAATCATGCAGTAGTCAATAGCAAAGTGGGTGGGATGGGAGACTAGATCCAATCTCAGGATCGGTCGGCTGTCTGGTTTTTGGAACTGTATTATAATTGAAAATCTTGAATCCCATGCAATTATGACAATAATTGTTTACTTTTGGAAATATTGTCATGAAATATAGCTATCAAATAAAATCAAACTGACTTTCAAAATAAAAACAAAATTGTTGTCGTCATTACGACGTTGTCAATGGACATCTTATGATAGAAGAAGCTGTTTTACCTTCGTGTAATAATGTATAGAAATAACAATAGCATGGAGGGTTTTTTTATATAAAAAAACCAAAAAAAACTCTTGTTACTGAAAAGTCTAAAAGCTATGATATTTTTATCATATATGACATTGTTTTCACACGCGCGCGAGCGAATGTTATTGTCAATTCACCATCCATTTTTTTATTGTTATTCTTAAGCTTTAATTTTTAGGTGATTTCATCATAAATTAAAGATCAATTACTTTTAATTTCTTAAAAAATTATGAGTTTAGATGAATAGAGACCGAAATGAAAAGTATATTAGTTATGGATTGTGTGTCAAGGTTTTCATGAAAAATATGTTTAGATCCTTAATTTTTTAAAATAATATATAGATCTCTTTAAATTTGACAAATTTAATTATAGTTTAAAAGTTCATTTGTATTATTTTTCGGTTCCTGATTAGAGAGATAAGCAAGAAAGAGATTACTAGATTCCAATGATAAAAGAAAAAGTTATTGTTCACATCGTTTTTTACCACCAAAATGATTTTTTTATATTCATGAGTTCCATGTGACGAGAGAAGCTTGATGGTGGTTGTTTTAAGTTTCATTGTTGCCTTAAAATAAATCCAAGTCAAGGAAGTCAAATCTAAACTGGTTTAATTTCGATTTTTTGGATCCTTTTTATGTAATTTTTAGTTGGCAGATTAGTTTGTGGGTATTCTAAGGATGCTAGTAAGGTGTTTTTAGGTTGGAATGACTTGAAAACCGAGTTTGTTTTTGGGAAAACACTACCCTTGATTTTTCAATCACCATAGTGGTTGCTGAAATTTGCGCTTGCAGATGACACATTATTTGCCTTAATGTGAGATGTGTTATCTGTGTATTTTTTTTAAAAAGAACAAACAACAAGTCATTCGCTCTTTTAAAAAAATTAAAAAATAAAACCAAGTCCAGGCATACAGGTCTGAGCTTAAAGGCTCACCCACGCGTTTGGGCTTAAATGTTCACCCATGTGTCTGGGCTTTTCGTTACTATGGCCCAGAGCACTAAGCTATAAGCCCGCACATCTGAATTGTTTTTTGCCTTTTTAAAAAATATATATTTAAGTTAAATATAGATTCAAGAGAAAAAAATTATTAAACTCGATTGAATCCATAATTTATATCACAAGTTTGGCAAATTAAGTTATAATACCCGAGTTATTATTATTATTATTATTTATTTTTTTAATTGATATATTTTTTAATATGTCATTTTTTTTAATAATTTTTAAATTAAAACTAAATATTGTAATTATCTAATTACCATGCTAATATATTATTTATTTAGTTGGCCAAAATACAGCAATAATTTCAAGTGTGTGTGTGTGTATTAGGTGGATGTTGGATTTTTTTTTTTATTTAAAGAAATATATAATTTAATAAAATAGTAAGATATTGAAAAAAAAGGGAGTAATATTACCCGAACAAATAAATCATAAAAAAATCTCGTGCATGCATTGATTTTTTTTTTTTTTGTCTTAAGACGCCCATTATTGAATACTATATTTATAAAATCCACATATCTATCTATCATCAAGACTTTAATATGAAAGTCTTTTTGAAAATCATTTTTCCAAGGAGTGATAAATTATTGAAACCCTAACATGACACCGTAGACCATTCAGTTAGAGGAGAGGAACAAATCAAATCAAAATCAAGTGAAATTTCCTTATCCGATACTTGTCAACAACAACAGCAGAGAAAGAAAGAAATTCCTTTTTTATTTTTATTTTCCGCCATCACCAAATATTTGCAATCCCATTTTGTAATTTGACGAAGCTGTGAGGGGTAAATGGGGAATATAAGAAGATCCGATCCGATACGAACGAGGGTCATTTTATTTTTAAATATTTAGTTGCTGGTTGTGGAGCCCACCCTGAGGCCCCATAGAGTCCTCAGAGACCCCACCCCAATCAACATGGAAGATTTTAGGTTGCCTCATGCTAATCAGCAATTTATTAACTTTTAAGGGCCCCACCCCATAGGATTAACGAAGACCACCCTTATAATCATCTACTTATGACATCATCACTTCATTCTACAATCCAATCAAGGAATCTAGTTTATTGACTATTCAATTTATTTTATATTTATATCCTTGACTCTACGAACATTATTTTTTATATATATTAAGTTGAGACCAGAAGAATTAGTTTTTATGTTTATTTTATTTTAAATTTGGATATTTTTTTTACAGCAAAGAAAAAAAGGGATTTGATCAACTTGTATAATAATATCTCGGACCATCAAATAAAAAACATATAAATTTATATAAAATGTGAAACATGCCTGTCTACAATTATTTAAAACATTACTAGCAAAATCTCTATGTTATGATGTCACTCGTGACCGTGAAATTGAGTGATTTGGAGTTCGGCGGCAGGTAGATGGTAGGTGAGTTACAAGAGGAAAAGGAAGAAGAAAGAAAACCTTCCCTTTCTTTAAAAGAAAAGACAATGGGAAAAAAAATCAGATTTCATTACATTATTATGGAGTCATGGATTCAATGAGTTAAACCGAGTTAATTTCAAATAATATCATTTCAAAAAAGATTTAAATAATATTTAAATAATATTATTTGAAGATTTTTTTTTTTAAAAAAATCAAATTGAGTTTTTACGAGATTAACAGGTCAAACTAAGTAAATTACACATTATTTTTAAAAAAAACTTGGCCTTGACTAGGGCTAGGTCAACCGTATCCTATTTTGACAAGTTGAATCATACATGCTTAATTACTGCATTTAGGCTCCGTTTGGAATGCGGTTACAACCACGTTCTCTTAAAATTTTTTTTTTAATAATTTTTTATATATATATATATATTTATATCATTTTAATATATTAATTTTAAAAATAATTTTTTTAAAATAAAAAAATATATTATTTTAATATATTTTTAAGTAAAAATACTTTGAACCATAACCATAATCTCAAACAATCCCTTAGAGTAGCTTTACTTGGGAATGTTTGGCTATGTAGTTCAGTATATTTTTTATTTAATTTTTTTATAATTTTAAATTGTTTTGACGTCAAAAATAATTTTGAAAAATAATTCATAACACGCCACGCACGCATGAAATTTTGTTTTGTGTTAGGTTGCGAGAATCCCACGAGGAAAATGTAGATAGATTTGATATTGTACTGTAAGACAGCCTTACGGGTACGTTGTACAGTCTTTTCTTGGGTCATGTCATTGAGCATGGTGTCAAAGAAAGGGACAAAGGCAGTCTCTTTCTTCCTTTCTTTTGATATCTACTAATCGCTCTCATTCTGCCGCGGGAATGGACCCGTTTTTATTATACTCTCTCCATATATAATATACACACTAAAAGCATGAAGACCTTTTTATATATATATATATATATATTATTAAACTCGGGAAAACAGGTAAAATTTGAAATTCTGACATAATTCTTTGCCCGCGTGAATTTTGGACTGCACTATTAAAAAAAACTAACCTATATAAATTAATTGGATTAAAGAAAATATAGCTGACCAGCAAAAACATGAATTAATTTATAAAAAAATAAATAAGATTTTTTAAAATATCGAGGTAATAACATATTAGATGATCACGGTTACAGACGGCTCGGTCATAAATTTATATGAGTTTTATTAGTTTTTTTTAAATAACTTTTATTTATATAATAAAGAATAGTTGGTCGCAAAATCGAGCTTCAATCATAGAATAGATTTTTGTTCAAGACCATAATAACTTAAAACAAAACAATAAAACAATCATCCACGTAGTTTATTTTTCAACCAATTAAACATTGATGAATGAAATTAAAAAAAATTATTTTTTTTAATTATAATTGACATTAAGTAAGAACCCAAATTGCCCTGAGATGCTTAAGCCCCGTAACTTTAAAAGTTGATTTTATTTTTTAAAGGATGTCGGTAATGCACTGAAGGTCTAATGAGTACATGCATCGTAGAAAAAAAAAAAAAGGTTGAGACAAATTGAATGATGTGGAATAATTAATTTTTTTTACCATCGTATGCAGCCACACATTGCTCTAAGACGGTTGATATGTGCAAAGCATGCATCGACAACTTTTTACCTATTTTTTCCTTTTAAAAACATCACCCTGGCCTCATTGTCCAAGCATTATTACAGAAAAAACCATTTTGCAATTACAATTAGCTGCGTAGGTCAAGCTTAAAAAAACTTAAATCTAAGGGTAATATAATAATTACACTATAGCAAAAACATGAAATGCCAAAAAAGATTCTAAACCATAATTAACTGATTATTTATTTTGAAGGGTGACAAGATATTTGTGTAAAATATTAATGAAAAGATGAAGACACCCTTTAACAATTCAAAAATAACAAATGAACCAAAGAAAAAAGTTAATTTACCCTTAAAAAGACAGTCAAGCTACAGTTTTTTGAAAGACATGAATCAATGATTTTTCCACGTGTTTTAGCTTTTCTCTCTAATGTCTCTAGAACAACAATTTTAAGCTTTTTGTTTCTTTTGGTTAATTGCTAATTAATTATTGAGACCAAGATTATTAAATGGATTAGTTAATTTGGATTCACTTAAATCAATTTAAAACAAAGTTGTTCATAGATTTTTTTAAAATAAAATAATGTTATTTTTTTAAAATCAAATAAAGTCATCCTTATTTTTAATTCAATCGATTAAGTTGTTAATTGACCTATTAAGTTAATTAAATTTGATTATGTCAATTTTAATACTATTTGATATAAAACACAACTTGGAACAAGTTAAAGAAAATAAGTCTCTAAATTAACTTCTCGGGTTGGATTTAACAACGATGTGAATAATAGAACAAACTATGACTGTTTTTTAACTTTGTTCCCTAAATTTCAACTCTTTGGGAATAAAATCCTTTCAGTTTCAAGTTTTAACAGATACAAGTGGTATGTGCATTTCTTATGGGGCCTCTTCAGAATCCAATAGAGTGTTTGTTAGGCTTCAATTTAAGATTACTTTTTAAGCCCCACCATTCCTCTCCTACAAGGGAAGAAAAAAGAAGTAAATGGGGATTCTTTTCTAAGCTCCCCAAAAGGCCACAAGGACCAAAACACATGGAAATGATCGAATGGAAGAGAGCAGTCAAGAAGATGCTACCTACTACTGGGCTAATCAAATCTAAAATTAGATCAAAACCAATATCCTCCTTTGATTCAAGAAAGTAGAACCCTTTCCTCTCTTTTCTTGAGCGAATGAAACATGCCATGTGAAGAAATTAGATGAGGCACAGCATTTGTTTATTGCTTCCTAATTCGGAAAATCTAACATGTAGCTGGAAAAGGAGCCATCGATCAGAAAGTTCCCTTAAATGGTGTGATTTTATCAGAGCAAGAGCCCATCTTGGGCGGCGTTTTGATTCAAAACCACCGTGATCTAGCAGTTTGAAAAATTAAAACAAATTTACGAGTCTCTGATGCAAAAAAACCTTCATCTCTACTTTTCTGATTAAGGTTCTGGTGTTGACTCCAGAGAATGCAAAAATCTACCGTGCTTTAATGACATGAGCACACAAATGTTACTGATTACATTCCAGAGACAACTAATCGTCATAGAACTTGCAATTGTTACACTAAAATTTCAGGTAACAATTGCAAGTTCTATGACTATTAGTTAGCTCCTCCATGGACCATGGTGGGCTTGCAACAGGACAGCTCAGTTTCAGATTGGTGAATCTCAAATTGGTCATATAGCTTTTGACTTGGCATGGGCAGACAGCAAAGTTAATCAATCAACAAATCCACAAATGACGCCACGTGTTAAATTGGAAAACAAAATCTATCAAAGGCAAGTGTTTTGGAGGGAGAAGGTTTCGGTGGTTTTTGCATTGATGGGAAGATGAACATCAAGATATTGCAGGAAGACAAGTGTTTTGGTAATTATTGATGAGAAGGTTTGGGTAGTTTTTGCTTTGATGAGAAGATGAACATCAAGATATTGCAGGAAGAAAGGGAACATACTAAACCATGAATTATTTCATTTGTTCAAATGAGAACATTTCATAACCACCCAATATAACAGTCTGGAGTATCACTATCTAGGAGAGAACAATAGCGAGAACAATAGCAAGTTTAAGAAAAAACAAACTCATGCCAAGGAAATAAGAAACTCCTGACGCATCAGTTCTTTTTTGCCAGAATGTTGCAAAAGCAATGGAGCTGCAAAACCGGGATCAAAGCAGAAACAGCAATGGAATCAACCTGTAGCAAACTGGGCAATTCTGCAAGCTATGCAGCATCAGCTGATACAGCAACCACAGCAAGTTTCATAGCACCAGCTGCTCTTGATACAGTCATAGCACTCAGAACAGGCATCTCAATGCAGCATCGGAGAAACCAACAACAAATCCACCCACCACCCACCACAACCACCTCAAGGCAGCAGTGTGTACCAGAAAATCAACATGAACCCCACCCACCACCTCCAGGAGTTAAAATCTCAAGAATCTCCCCTGCCTGCACCTCAACTGTGTTCTTACCTCCAAGGTAAATTCTCCGTTTATCTTTGGTAATTAGGTAATTGGCCCCGCGAGCCCCATCTTTACCCCCCTTCAGACCTTTTGGTGCATGCACACGCCTTTCTGAAAGAATACTCACTACAACTGGCCGCCTGAACTCTATCTCTCTTACAAGCCCGTCACCCCCTTTATGAAGCCCAGATCCTCCACTGTTCTCTCTTAGTCCGAACTTATGCAAAAGAACAGGATACCTTTGCTCAAAAATCTCTGGATCAGTCATACGGGTATTGGTCATATGGCACTGGACTCCACTTGTCCCATCCCAGTGAGGACCAGCACCACTTCCACCTCCAATTGTTTCATAATAGCCAAAAGTATTATCCCCGAAAGTGAGATTATTCATGCAACCCTGAGAACAAGCACAGGCCTGAAAGGCAGTAAGTACAACATCTGTAACCCTCTGAGATGTGAGAACATTACCTCCAACAACTGCAGCCTTGTCACTTGGAGAGAGGAATGAGCCTTTAGGAATATGGATTCCAACCGGGGCTAAACAACCTTGGTTGAGAGGAATATCAACATCCACCAAACAGCGAAGGCAGTATATGACCGCGGCGGCTGTTACTGCTTCTGGTGCGTTCCAATTCCCATACACCTCAGGGCTTGTCCCACTAAAATCGAAAAATGCTTCCCCTTTATTAGAATCAATAGTTAGTTTCAGATGTATGACAGAGCCATCATCCATGCTATCTTCTTCTTCTATAGTTACATTGTTATTCTCTCCAAACTTGTTTGACTGGGATGAAACTCTAGCAGCAACTGATTTGAGCATTTCCCTCACTGCTTCTTCTGCATTTAGCTGTACATAGGTCATATAGGCCTGAACAGTTTCCAAACCATACTGCTCAATCAGTTCTTTGATAAGGGAGATGCCTCTCTGGTTTGCAGCTACTTGTGCATGTAGGTCTGATAAATTGTCTTGAAGCCGGCGAGTTCCAGGGATTTTATGAGCTGATTCATCAGAACCAGGAAACTGGAGAAGGTTAACAATTCCCTCTTCCTGAAAAATCCCCTTTTCTACAAGCTTAAATGCTTTAATCGCAGCTCCTTCTTCCCATATTGACTTTGAAAAGGGGGGCATGCTTCCAGGAGTAATACCCCCAATCTCTGCGTGATGTCCTCTACTTGCAACAAAAAAAACCAGCTTACCATTATCAAACACAGGTGTGATGACAGTTATGTCAGGAAGATGGCTACCTCCGGCACTAGGATGGTTGGTGACCAAAACATCACCTTCACTCAAATTTTCTCCCCAATAATTGAGCTGCCACCGAACAGTACTGGACATGGCTCCAAGATGCACAGGGACATGGGGGGCATTAGCAACTAGTCCCCCATCAGGGCCAAAGAGAGCACAAGAGAAATCTAGCCTTTCCTTGATATTTGTTGATATGGAAGTTCGCTGTAGCGTCCGTCCCATTTGTTCAGCTATTCCCATAAATCTGTGATTGAAAATTGAGAGCTGCACAACATCTGCAACTTTTTCGGCTATTTTCACGGTGCTCATGTTAGACTCAATTTCAATTTTGATGTTTCCATGTATCGTTATGATAGCTTTGCATTGGGGTTCCACTACCACCGTGCTATTTCCATTCATGATGATTGCAGGGCCAGGTATGATGCGTCCACAACCCAGACTATCAAGCTTGTATAGAGGTGTATCAAGCCACCCATTCCCAAAGTAAACCTTATAGTGGCCTTCCACTTCCAGGGTACCAGAAGTGGGTTCCAGTACTTGTGGCTTCAGTATGTTAGTGACTCCAATACCACGAACTCTGACGTCACATATAAGAATATTCCTATTCTGTAGCTTGAATCCGTACTCCTGCTGGAATAGCTTCACAAACTCCACTGCATAGTCGGACCCTGACCCATCTTCATTGACATGTTTCTTTACCATGATGGCAGTATCCGTGCCCTCATACCGCAAGTTTAAATATGTTTCTGTTGTAATGTTCTCCTCTCTGAACCCTTGCTCCTGTAGCTTCTGCCTTACCTGCTTCAGTAACATATCTTCTCTATGGGAAGCCTCCAAGATGGAATCAGGGCCATAAACAGCAGAATATGGCTCTTGTGCCTCTTCAACAACATCTGCCAAGCCCATGCCATACGCACTCAAGATCCCACAGAATCTGTGAACAAGTACTTCTTTCATGCCCAACGACCTGGCAATAGCACAAGCATGCTGTGGGCCAGCACCTCCAAAGCAAGCAAGAGCATGGTTCCTTGTTTCATGGCCCTTCATCTCTGTCAACTGCCGTATCGGACGGCACATTGTCTCGTTTGCAACATTCACAAATCCCAGTGCAATCTCTTCCACAGTCATGTCCTTAGCAGATGAATCTTGGCTCTTCCTATAGGAGTTTATTTGATTGGCAAGCTTCTCAAATTCTTCTCTTGTTGCCTTGATATCTAAAGGCTGATCTTCGTTGGGGCCAAAAATGGATGGAAAATGATCAGGAATGACAAATCCTAGAACCAGATTGGCATCCGTAACTGCCAATTCGCCGCCTTTACGATAACAAACTGGGCCTGGATGAGCACCCACTGATTCTGGTCCTACCCGGAAAGCTCCAAACTGGAACTTCAACTTTGATCCACCACCAGCAGCAACAGTGCTTATGTCAAGTTGAGGTGCTTGAATAATGGCACCGGAAATCTGGGTTTCAAGGACATGTTCATAACTCCCAGCATAACGGCTCACATCCGTAGATGTACCACCCATATCAAACCCAATAAGGGGCTTCTCTGTTTCAAGCCCAAAAAGTGTCTGCGAATAACCAACAACTCCACCTGCAGGACCAGACAAAACAGCTTTGTGTCCTGAAAACCTATTTTCCGGTGCAAGCCCTCCATCCGATTGCATAAACAAAACATTCACCTTACCCAACCCTTCATCAAATTTCGACATAAAACCTGACAAATAATCCTTGATAACTGGGGTTAAGTACGCATCCACGCTTGCAGTTAACCCCCGAGGAACAGCTCGAACCATGGGAGTCAAAGACGAAGACAAAGAAACATGTCGAAAACCCAAATCAACAGCAAGCTTTTCCACAGCCAATTCATGTTGCGGAAACGTATAAGAATGCATCAACACAACAGCCAAACAACTAATCCCTCTCTCCAACAACCCCTTCAACAAAGGCTTCAAACCTTGTTCATCAACCGGCTTCACAACCCTCACAAGCTCACCCGACACCCCTTTAACCACCGAACCCAAACCATCATCCCCACTCTCATCAACAACAAGCTGAACTCTCTCATCAACCTCAATAACCTCCTCATAAAGGTTGGAGGGTTTCGAAACCGTAAGATCAAAGATATTCGGACGAGCCTGATTACCAATCTGCAACAAATCCTTAAACCCTCGAGTGACACATAAAGCAATCCTCTCCCCTTTTCTCTCCAACAAGGCATTGGTAGCTACAGTGGTCCCCATCCTAATCCACTCAATCTTATTCGTGGGGATTTTGGAGGTTCTGGGAATCTTCTCTCCAGTATACTCCTCAAGAATCCTCCTAATCCCTTCCACCGGAGCATCCTCATAATTCGCCGGATCAACAGATAACAGTTTCAAATCCCGACCATCACTCTTGCCTGGAATTTCCGCATACACATCGGTAAACGTTCCGCCTCTATCTATACAAAATCTAAGCTTTTCTTCTTCCTTTTTCTTGAAACTTCCCATCAAATGATCGATCAATCTATCAACAAAATAAATAACAATCCAAATTAAAACAAGAGAGATGAAAAATTAGGCAGCGGTTACTCGATGGATTGATTCAACGGAAATGAGAGAGAGACTTACAGGGTGAATAAGGAAGAGAGTGGGGAAGGAGCAGCTGAGGTGGCAGTACTGTGGAGCAGAACTGGGTGGAGTCGTTAGTTTTTAACATATTTGCTAAACTCGGCCCGGGGTTTACCTGGTTAAGAGATTGAGTTTTGAATTTTAAAGGTTAACTTGAATTAATTTAAGTTAATTTAATTTTTTTTTAAAATATTAAAATATTAATATTTTATATAAAATAATTAAGAAAGAATCTATGTAAATATAAGATACATATTGTAAATAATAAAATGTAAAATAATATTTTAAAAAGTTTTTTATTTTATATTAAAAAGATATTATTTTAAATTTTTAAGTTGAAATATTTAAATCAATTTTTTTTTATCCTACATTAAAGAAATAACTTTTTTTTTTTGGAATATAAAGTATATGTATTAATGGGTTTCAAATCCTACATTGAAAATACAATTTTTTTCTTGGGAGTATATAATATATATATATTAATGGGTTTAAATTCTCACATTGAAAAAACATAACTTAAAATATAACTTTTTTCATGGAAATATAAAATATATATACAAAAAAATTTCAAGTCCCATATTAAAAAGATATTATATTATCTCTTTAAATTGAAGTATTTAAATACATTGAAAACATAACATTTTTCTTGAAAATATAAAATTTATATACTAATAGGTTTTAGATCCCACATTTGAAAAAAAAAAAAAAACACTAGGTCTCGTTCAGGTTCACCTGGGTCATGGATTGACTCACCAGATCGACTGAGTTTTGCTAAGTTGTTGCCCTGACCGGTCTTTTTATTAAACCTGATCAATCTAGCTGTCGGAGAAAGTGTAATTATAATTGTTTTTTAAAGTATTTTATTTAAAAATATATCAAAATAATATTTTTTTAATTTTAAAAAATTATTTTTAATATCAACACATTAAAATGATCGAAAAATATAAAAAATTATTAATTTTAAAAAAATAAAATTAAATACTTTTAAAATATAAAATCCAAGTTGTATTACGCTGCTGCTGCTACAGGATGAATCTGTGCATGAGATCGAAAAACTACCAAGCAAATATAACTATAATCTCACACGGAACAAATATCTATGGAGGTACAGTACAGTACCTTGATTCGTCGGAGGTCTTTTCAGCCTTCATGAAGCTGTTTAGAATGCAATGTAAATTATGTTTTTAAAAAATTTAATTTTTTTATTAAAATTTAATTTTTTATATATTTTAAATTATTTTAATATATTGATTTCAAAAATAATTTTCAAAAAATAAAAAAAAATATTATTTTAATATATTTCAATACAACAAAACATTTTAAAAACATTTTAAAAAATAACCCTAGAGTTTTAGCCGACCGATTTCTAGCTGATATTAGTGTTTTCAGCGGTGCAGAAAGTAGAAACCTCTACCCTCACATTTTCATGGGGTATTTTTTTTCCTGCCTACAGAATAATAGAGTTCAGTAGGAAATCAGAAAACATGCAAATTGAGCTACGGTTCATTTACCTGTTTCATGGGCTGTGTGTTTTCGTTACACCGGGAAGCTTCCTACATTGCTATTTGACAGATGAAACATGTAGCTGAAGCTCCAAAGGATACTGTCCTCCTTTAACAACAATATCGCATCCTTCCCAAGCAGATTCACAAACTATACACATAATTAAACTGTTTGTAACAATCGTGAAAAGGTTACCAGTTTCCAATTAACTAAATTTCAAGCCTATTTGTTGATCAATTGATCAGAAAGCTCCATTAAGTGGTGAGACCATCACAGTAAGAACCAATGCTAAGTTCCATCACGATCATGCGAACCACTTTAACATCTGATTAGCTGACTGTTCAGTTACTCTTTATGACTTGGTTCAATTTGAAGCATGCTAACTACTTCAACATCAAAATGAAGCATCACTGGTTCAAACTAATTTGTACTCGTGGATCACCGGTGGAAAAAAATTGCTTCTCTCCTGTTCAATGAAGTCTCAAGATGCTTCCTCGAGCTTGAACTTCAGCAGATGACTTCCCTGGGCCTACATTTTCTACAGAATAGACGGGTAAGAGTTTCAAGCTCATAGCCTCACTATTGCAGGTTCTCCCGTGAATGATTTGGTCCTTCTCCGTGGGGTGGCAAAGGGACAATACCTGGCATCTAGTTTATAGCAATTAAAGATATGGAAACAAGCCAATCTCAAATAAATTGTAAAACTCGCTGAATTTACATGAACCGCATAATGCAAGATTAGTAACCAACAAAGCGGAACAGGGGAAATTATTTTTATCAGAGACAACTAGCACAATCATATGATAGGAATGAATGGACTCTCGTTACCTTAATTTCCCGTAAATAATTACATGTAACTACTTACAAAAATATAAATTAAAAAGAAGAAGCCTGCATTAGAGAATGCACAAGGAAATCTACTCACAAGTCAACAAAGTCATTGCCTATTTAGCAGAATTGTCAAGAAGCAACCTCAACCGAAGAGCCAAAACATCAAACTCAGCAACTCTTTGCTCCCTCCACCTCCTTTGAAAATCCTTCTCCTTCTTCCCTTCCATAGAACTATCCAACCTCTCTTTAAGAACAACCTTCTTGACCTCCTTTACGCACTCGTCAAACACATTTAGAACACTCTTAGCCACACTCTTTACTGCCACACTACCGCAACCACCTCCACATCCACTCACCCCCTTATCCACCTCCCACCCCACATTGCCTTCCCTCATTTTCACAACATACCCATCATCAAATTCATCCAAATCCAACGACTCCAGATCATTCAATTCATTACTCACATCTACATTTTCGCAAGGCAAAGCAAAAACAGGCAAAAAACTACCTTTAACACCCACCAAATCCTCATCCAGTTTCGTCCTTTTAACATTATCTGGACGAACACTACTCACATTACCATCAAAATTACCATTACCATTACTACATGTACTCTTATTACCTCCAAAAGGCGAGCTTGAAGCAAATTCGGGGCTCCAAAGCTGTTTAGAGAGATCAAAAAGAGAACGATCATGAGGCGATAACAATGAAAAATTGAACCCATTACGCGCAAGGCGCGAAGACGTACTGCGAAACTTCTTACGCAGCCTTCTCATTTTCTCAGAAAGCTGAGATTTTGTGTAAGGTTGTGACATTGAATTGGAGAATCTGTCATAAAAAAAGGGCAAGTCTTTAGGAAATGAGAGGCCTTGAGAGGATGAAGAGAGTAGGCCTTGAAGGAAGCTGATTTCATCAGGCTCAGACCAGATTCTGTGGAACTTAAAAGGTGGTGGCTTTGATTCAGAATTAGTGGTGGGAGTGGAGATTGCATCTGGGTTTGTGGTGGTTGGTGTGGTGGTGGAGGAAGTTTCAAGTTTTGGAGAGAGGAGGTGGTGGTGGTGGAGAGAATCAGGTGTTTTGCGTTTGATGGGGAGTTTGGAGGCTGAAGAAGAGGACGAGGGTTTAAAGGGGAGATGTTGTGGGACTGGGGTGGAGTCCATGGCTATGTTTTGGTTCAAGAAGGGGGTTAGGGTTTGATATCAAGGCTTGAGAGGATCTGGGACTTTCGAGTTTGGGGAGTGCGAGAGAGTTTATGGGCTGATTTTAGGAGGGCGAGGGATGTTGAGACGCGAGATTTGAAGACGGTGTTGGTTTGATGAAATGTCATGGTAAATTGTGGATTTGGATGCAAAATAAAAAAATAAAAAATAAAAACAGCTAGTATTTTTATATTTTTAAGATTATATATATATATTTTTTAAAATTAATAATATTTTTGTATTTTCAAATATTTTATATGTTAATATCAAAAATAATTTTTAAATAAAAATATATTTTTTAAAAAATATTATGAGTTATACTGATTTTGTTGGGTAAGGTTAGGTAAGGAGTGAAAAGAAAAGGATGAGCAGTTGGTTAGTAGCATTGTCTATATCAATTTTTGGTTTCCCAAATTAGATTTCTTCACCTTATATGTACAGGCAAGAACTAAGGAGATGAGAGACAGTTTCTCTGTTGATTTATTTTTAGGGTTAATTTCTTCTATTTTTAAGTGAATTATACTTGTTTTAAATTGGAGAGTCATGAGAAAAATTAAAGGTAATTTTAATTGTCAAATTATAATCTAATTAAAACTTGATTTGAATTAAAAAAAAACTTATATTGTTAAATTTTTAAAATATTATTTTAATTGACTCATGTTAATATATATAATTCGTAACAAAATCACGAACCAGACCGAGTTTAATAGCTTGTAATATATGTTTTTAATGAAATTATATTTGCTAGATTGAAAGCCTATGCCTATTTTTAGTGAAAAGAAAAAAAATGATGTGTTCATTTTGTTTGAAAAACATCCACCATGGGTGAGATATGCATGTCAAGTGTGCCTCTCCAAATCTCACGAACAATAAAATTTATCATCTATCTACACATTTAATTTTTAAGCAATTGTTCTTGGCATGACTCCAACTAAACTTATTTTTAGTATCATTTTTGTAAAGGTTTAGTTCTTGAAACCCAAATTCTTGACAAAGTAGAAGAGATTATTTAGTGGTGTTTTTTTATATATTTTTTGTTGTTTTTATAATAATATAAGTATTCGGTTAGTTTGCATGTATTTTAATTAATTATATAAATTTTAAAATTATTAAATTATACAAGTTTTTAATGAAACCAACTTAAAATGAATATTAAATTAACTAAATAATTATTTCATAAAACTTAGTTAATTCAACATAATTAAGTCAACGTTGAACATAAAATATTTTTTTAAAAAATTATTTTTTTAAAAATAATCGACCTTCGAAACAGTAAAATCAAGCAAATATCAATGAATGGGACACCTTCCCTTCATTAAATCCCTCCCTTTGTATTGCTCTCTCTTCCCTCTTCCCTCTTCCCTCTTCCTTCATCAAAGCCTCTAAACATAAAGCAAAACAAAAACCATCGAGGAGCAGGCAGAAATTTCACAAGGATTCGTGAGGGCTTTCTGTCTTTCTCAAGGACTGACAAAGTAGAAGGAATCACTCTGCTTACTTATCAGGTTCCTCTCTCTCTATACTTTTGAAGTTTCGAGATTTTTATTGCCTTTCTCAATAATTCTTTGAAGCAAGGACATGGTTTTTGTTGCTTGTATGGAGATATATAGAAATGAGAAAGAAAAATTCAAACTTTTGAGGAACAATAGTGCTTAGTGACCCACACCCACATGCCCATGGTTTGCAAATTGGTAGCAGCTGAATGTTTGAAAATTCTGTGAAGGTGAATAAATGTGTGAATGTGTCTAATTCTGAGATTTTGGCAGGCAACGGAAATGTGAAAGTTTAATGAGAAAATCTTTTGGCTTGAACTTCGATCAAGCTTTTTCTGTTTTATTCAATTTGATACTTGAAGATGTTACAGTTACTTGTTAGTTGCCGATGCAGAATGTCTTGCAATTTCTTCCGAAGGTAAGAGTTGAGCACTTCATAATATTTGTCAAGATGTACAATCCTAATAGAATTCATGTCTCATCCGATACTTTGTCCTGATTGATTAGGTAAAACTTTGGCAAGAGCATGGCTTTGCTGCGTCGAGCTTTTCCATCTTTGATTTCAACACCACTCAAGTATTCCATTCATCTACGTGTCTGCAGTTCTTGGTCTGAGGTGGCTAGATTTCTTCATGATGGCACAAAAACAGAAAGGGATATAGTTGTAAGCTCCATATGTGATTCATTAAGGAGAGGATATAACTGGGATACCCTGAATAGAAAATTTGAGTCTCTTCAGCTCAACAATTCGCTTGTCAAAAATGTACTGCTGGAATTGAAGGAACCAACCGATGCAAAACGGGCTCTAGGCTTCTTTCATTGGTCAGCAAGAAGGAATTTTGTACATGGGGTTCAATCATATTGTCTGATGATTCACATATTAATTCAAGCTCGGCTGATAATGGATGCTCAGGCATTGCTTGAATCAATTCTGAAGAAAAGTGTAGGGGATCCTACAAAATTTTTGGTTGTGGATTCCCTCCTTAGTAGTTATAAGATTATTATATCAAGTCCCGTAGTGTTTGATTTTCTTGTTCAGGCTTATGCGAAGCTGAGAATGTTTGAGATTGGTTTTGATGTTTGCTGCCGCTTAGAAGAACATGGGTTCACCTTAAGCCTTATAAGTTTCAACACCTTGATTCATGTTGTTCAAAAATCTGATAAAAGTCCCCTGGCGTGGAAGATTTATGAGCATATGCTTCACCGAAGAACTTACCCAAATGAAGCAACAATCGAAAGCATGATCAGTGCTTTGTGTAAGGAAGGGAAGTTGCAAACAATTGTGAACATGTTGGATAAGATCCATGGAAAGAGATGCTCTCCTGTAGTTATTGTTAATACTTGTTTGGTATTTAGGATTTTAGAGGAGGGAAGAGTTGAACCGGGCTTGGCTTTATTGAAAATGATGCTTCGAAAGAACATGATTCTGGATACTGTTGCTTACTCTTTGATTGTTTATGCTAAAGTCAAACTTGGAAATTTGAACTCAGCAATGCAGGTCTATGAGGAAATGCTTAAGCGAGGTTTCAATGCAAATTCTTTTGTGTACACTTCATTTATAGGAGCTTATTGTAAGGAGGAGAGAATTGAAGAAGCAAATCAGTTGTTGCAAGAAATGGAAAACATGGGTTTGAAACCATATGGAGACACTTTTAACTTTCTCCTTGAAGGTTGTGCTAAAGCAGGAAGAGTAGCAGAAACTTTGAGTTACTGCAAGAAAATGATGGCGATGGGACATGTTCCCAGCCTTTCAGCTTTCAATGAGATGGTAGGAAAGCTGTGTAGAATAGAGGATGTGACACGAGCAAATGAGATGTTGACGAATTTGTTAGATGAAGGGTTCTTAGCAGACGAGATCACATACTCTAATCTAATTTCTGGTTATGCAAAAAACAATCAGATTCAGGAAATGCTCAAACTTTACTATGAAATGGAATATCGCTCACTCTCTCCTGGATTAATGGGTTTCACTTCCTTGATTAAGGGCCTCTGCAATTGCGGAAAACTAGAGGAAGCAGAAAAATATTTAAGAATTATGATAGGTCGATCTCTAAATCCTCGTGAGGATGTTTATGAAGCATTGATTAAAGTGTATTTTGAAAAGGGTGACAAAAGAAGGGCTCTTAACCTCTACAACGAAATGGTTTCTAAAGGATTGAAGCTTTGTTGCTCGCATTATTTAGGTGCCAGTACATAGAATATGGAAGGCTTCTTGCTGGATTAGAGAAATTTAGTGTGAGCTTTCAAGTCGGAGCATCAAACTGCCTTGGCAGGTTTTTGCTTGAATCTTATGTTAAGAATCCTCAAAAACTTGAAATAATTTTTAAATTTTGTTTGATGGGTCCCGTTTCTTTTCTTGATACGAATTGGATAAATGACTTTATCAGACAGTAATGGTTTGGGATTTAACAAAAAAGTAAACTGTCAGCCAAGCAGCTAGACACCAACAATTTGGAATCATCTGATGGTGCTTACAGGGAATTTCTGCTAATCCATAGTTTTGAACTGCATTTAAAAGTGTAAATTGGCTATTGAGATTATTAAGGCTGTAGCAGACAGATAACCACTATTCCCTTCTTTCACATTTACAATCAAACCGATCTCATTCTTGATAAATTTCATATTGATCAGTGACAACGTTCTTCTTCAACTGCATTACAATAGCCACTGAGAATACAAAAGGTTCTACTCGGTTTCAAATCATCGAAGCCTAAAAGACTGCCAGATAATTCATATAAAGATAAAATATACGATAGAATTGAAGTTATTGTACAATGTAGAAAGATAAATGCAGGCCAATATAATTCGAAATTCCGGTGGTAAATGAATAACTGTACATTTAGACGGCCAAGAATTCTATCAGTGACCTGTGGCACAAAATTATCATGGATAGGAGCACAATCTTATAAGCAATTTGTCAAGTACTTTGGTCCAAGGCAAAGCAAGACTCAATTTATGCAAAACTTCCATACATCCAACTGTTCCACTATCCTGTCCTAAATGGTCATCCATAATCGTCCTTGTCCCACCAGAAAGTAGATGATGTGGATGTCAGATTGTTGTATGGAGCACCGGGTCTAGCAATGAGATGAATCCAATTTTGTGGATTTAATCTGGACAATGAGAAGAAATGAAGTCTACCCAGACAGCCTATTGCAACACCAGAACAGAGGATTTCAGGAAAGCCAACCGATTCTTGGTGAGGTCTATCTTCTCCTCTGCTTCCGCTGCCTTTTCTCGAACCCCATGGACAACATCCTTGGGAGCTTTCTCTACAAACTATAAAGTGAGATAGATTGTAAGCATGTTACAAACTATCAAGAGCTATGAATGTTAAAATAGATTTATCCTAGGGTAAGAGACTAGCACCAGCAGTCTTTACTTAACATCAAGATGTGCTAGGGCCTAGAAAATTATAACCTTGGATCATACAAAATCCATAATGATCATGGTTCAGCAAATCCCTTATTTTGAGGGGGAGATTTATGGGCATAAACGCATGTAAAAGTTGAGTAGAAAGATGCTCATACTTTTTGAGAACTGAGACGAGCAACAAGTCCATCATACTCTACTTGCATCTTGGAGAGGCGCTTTGAAAGGCGTTCTACTTCTGCAGATATATCGACCATATCTGCAAGAGGAAGATAAGCTTCTAGTCCCTCACTGGCAACCAGATGTACTGATTGGTTTGCATCCCCTAAAGCACAGCAGAGTTTACATCATTTAGAATTAAAAGTTCAAAGGCCAGTCATAAGTAGAGGAAAAACGAGAGAAGGCAAAGTAATATATGTCATTTATAACTGGCCCATTTACAAGAAAGAAAACAAAAGGCGGAAACAAAGCAGAAAAAGCAAACTGATTTGGAAACAAACATGCCTGGAGGAGAATCTGTGAAATGGACATTTTGTAGATCTAGTCTGGAAAGAAGAGCTAAGACTTCCTTCTCGTTCTGCATTGACAGTGATTGTTATTACCATGCTTAGTGTGCACATGCACAAATTCAACAGCCATGCTACGAAGTGTCTTACTTGAAAAGGCTACTATTCAATCACCTTGCCTAAACATCTGTAAATTGCAATAGAAGAATGATATGGCAATGACATGTTTATAAACAGCATGCAAAGAAGTGGTAAGATGAATCCCGTGCATAATACCCTTTCTTTTATCAAATAGAAAACATAACATTTAATGAAAGAAACAGAGCTAAAAAGATAAGTGAGAGCATAATTCACTATCCTTCAAAAAACATTATTTGGATGGTTGGGGGCAGACCACTTCATGTGCTCAAATATAACTTATGTTAGTTTTCTTGTCATGAAAGGGCATTTACATGTTATAATCAGTTTGGGCAGCGGAAGTTTGAGAATTTATACAAGTAAGAATCCTTTTTCCTAGCTTTACTGACCAGAAGGCCAGTCTGTTTGCAGCATGTTTTATCTGTATTCCTCTCTTTTCAGAATGGTTAATATCTCTATTTCACTAAGAAATGATTTCTTTTGGCCAGGGGCCTTGGCCATGAGCTCCGGAGGTGCTTGGAGAGGGGGAAGAAAAGACAGCACGTGAGACAAATGGATTTGGAACGTAAAAGGTTCAAATTTTACAATGCCAGACCAATGAAACTCAAGGAATAAGAAATAATGTTTATATCCTCGCTTGATTATGCAAGCTAAATCTCTAGTTAAAACAGCACACTAATGGCCACCTACAGTACAGATCAAGGAAATGGAGTGCACTTACAGATATATATTGGATGACCTCTTCACTTGCAACTATAGATGCAGATATACGCTTGGCTGGCTCAACTGAGTATTCTGCTCGAGCATGGCCAATTGCTCTTGTCTAATCCACATGTAAAGATGGATTCATTATTCTTGTGGTTACAAAAAAGAAGAAGAGAGAAATACATATTTATTTCATTGCGGGGATTGACCATTTTGATTCTATTTATTTTTTAGTTTTAACAGTATTTTTAATAAAATTTTATTTTATTTTTACTTTAAAGTTATATTTTTTGATATTTTCATATCATTTTGATATATTAATATCAAAAATTATTTTTAAAATATAAAAAATTATTATTTTAATACATTTTAAAATAAAAAATACTTTAAAAAATAACCACAACCACACTTTAAAACCAGCATTTAAATAATTTATTTATGTCACTTTCGTCCTTCAAGTATGGCGATATTTTAGGAGCCCATTTTTATCGGAGGCTTTTCCATGCCGTGCAACTCCCTTGTAAAATGGATTTATATTATGATGAGATTGGTTGACTTTGACTATCGAAGTTATTTTTGAAGAGAGAGTCTGTGATTGTTGACTGCGAGAGGGAAGAGAGGAGAGAAGTTAAACAGGAAGGTAGAGATTATAAGTTCTGTGAAGAAAATTATTTTTTTATATTTTAATATGTATGAAAATATTTTTTTGTGTTGGTTTTTAAAATATATTGAAAAGTGTCATACTTAAAAATCTGGTTGTAAAGTAAAAAAATAATAACCAGAGGGTAATTCATCCTGAATTCTCTTAAATGTTTAAATTTAAGAAGTCAAGGGAAGAACCAAGTCTTTTTAACCATGAAGTTAATTTTCTAAAATTAATATAGGAGTGAAGTAAAATCGAACTAAGAGACTAGACGTCTAAGTGGGTTTTTAAATTTATTTTTCTGGGTATGTCATTAAGAGTACGTTTATTATTTAGTTTTCTATTGTAGTTTGAAAAAAATAAATTTTAAAAAAGTGTGATTAATTGGATTTAAATACGTGTTTGGTAAAAATTATGATTGAAATTTATGTATAGCAAAAAACATGTATAAAATGTTTGATAGTTGTGTGATTACGGTTGCTTTTCAAATTGCTTTTTACTTGAAAATGCATCAAAATAATTTTTGATATTAGCAAATCAAAATGATCTGAAAACACAAAAAATATATTAATTTAAAGAATTTTTTTTTAAAAAACACTTTTGAATACATAAACAAACAGAGTTTTACGAAACTCAGTTACCAAAACATATAAAAACTACTTTTCAAAAACTGTATTTTAAATTTAGTTTTTTAGTGTATTTCATAATAAAAAAACATAATTTAATATATTAGCAAACATCTTACTATATTCTTTACACTGCAAACTTCTTTACTACAAGTAACCAAACACAGCCTAAAAACCATGGGATTGATTAGAATTAATAAAAAAATATTAAACAATTGGAACCCTCGAACAAGATAAAAAAGAAGAGGCACTTTTACTGTTGTTCATGTTTCCAAAGGATAAAAAGGGAAAATATCAACAACTATCCATCCATTTTGTCAACTTTAATTATTTCTTGTTAATTTTTTTTTTTTAAAATGACATAAGGAAAAAAAGCTTGGAAAAAAAATCCGCTTTGAAGATATGATATGTTTCCCCTTTTCTTTTAATATCATAATTGTTTTAGTACATTCAATGAATAAATCACTTCTAATCTCAAATGACCGGTGGAATATTCTCATGGATAGCGTGTTTATTAGTATACAACAAGTAAAATGCTCCATCATATTCAAGCAAGATGCATGATAACTTACGAAGACCAAGAACGACCATCATAGATTTTTATTATATTGTTAAATTAATCAAATTTATTGGATCTAGTTAGATTAATAATTTGGGTTTATATTTTTTTTTTTTAAAAATACTATCGTCGCTTGAATATTTTTTTTATATTAAAAACACTATCAATATATCATATAGTGTGTGTTTGGGAGGATGATTGCCGTTGCTTTTCAAAATGCTTTTTATACAGAAAAGCATGTCAATAATATTTTTTTATTTTTTTAAAATTATTTTTGAGATTAACACATCAAAATGATTTGAAAACATCAAAAACATATTAATTCAAAAAAAAAAAATTTTAATTTTTTAAAAACACTTTTAAAAAACACTTCCAAACAGCCTCATAGTATACGCTACCAATCTACATTTACATGAGTTACTTTTTTCAAATTGAATATTGTTCTTATTTTCAGCCTGAAATATTTAATTGATTTGTAATAAATTTTTTTATTTTGCTTTGATTTACGTTCTACCAACTTATTACCGTCTCATACTTTAAATTATGAATCTCATTTATTTGTTTTTCTTAAAAAAATATATAATCCTATATGTCACCACTTTAAAATGTTTCATCTAATATACATCAGATTTTTTGGCTTGATGACATTTTAATATTATTTTTTAGGATTTTTAAAAATTGATCTTACGTACAGTACGGTGCAAGCTAAGTTTCTAGTCTGTTACTAATTATTAACATGCTGCAAATTAAGTTTATTTGGTATACTCTGCATAATAATTTAAAAATCTTATTAAAATAGAAAGAAATGAATAAATTTCTTAAGCAGTAAAACAAGTCAACTCACGAAGAAAGAAAGAAAAAAAGGAAACTTCTTGATAATTTGCAATCCAAATTATTGCAGTGTCAAAATAAGTGAGTGTACCCCGTTTAAAAGTAAGTGAGTGTACCGTAAGTGAGTGTACCCCGTTTAAAAGAAGAAGAACGCAATGCACATGGTTCGTTCACTTAGCAATTAACTGTCTACATTTACATGTTCTCTCTCTCTTTCTCTATGCAATAATTCATAGAAAGAAAACAAAAACTTTGGTACGTTTTAAGTGTAGGCGAGATGTGGACCAGCCTCCAAAATAAATGAACAATTCTTTTTTTCTTTTTTTTTATTTTACTGATAAGAAAATTCTAATTAATGTATTATAATTCTTCGTATTACTAATATCTTATTTATTTTGGTGTTTTAAATTTTTTTATAAAAAATTTAAAATTTATTTATTTTTTTCTTTACTTCAAATTAATATTTTTTTTCTGTTTCCAGATTATTTTGATATATTGATATTAAAAATAATTTTAAAAAAATATTATTTTGATGCATTTTCAATTGAAAAACATTTAAAAAATAATTGTAACTACATCCCCAAACACTTCCAAAGTTTTTTTAGATGATTTTAAAAGTGCATTGCATCTTCAGTGCATTCAGAAAAATTAATGACTATTTTATTTAGATTCTAGTTTTTAAGTTTGAGAGTGAGGTATCAATTTGCTAAAAAAATATATCAAAATAATATTTTTTTTATTTTTTAAATATTATTTTTAATACCAGCATATTAAAACAATCTAAAATATAAAACACTAATTTTAAATATATATATATTTTTAAATTTAAAATATTCCAAAAGCCCCTCAAACCAAATATATTAAGGAAATGAAAAGGCTTTCTTAATTACTGGATCATTCTGTTGAAATTATGATATCTTAACTAATATATTCATAAAAAAAGAAAAGTTTTTTTACAGCCTTCCACTTAAAGCGTAAGCAAATAATCACCAATCATATTTTAATTACAATAAAATTTCAAATCTCAATAAAAAAAAAAAAAACAAAGTTTTTGATGCCTCCAGGAGCATGCTAATGAAGCCAAGAGTGCTGTCGCAAGGGTCCAAAGCCATGTAAAAAGGAATAATAATTACTTATTATAACCAATGCTAAATCAGCATCTTTTCCGGTCATCTTCTACCATGTAAATACAGCACTCATCTTCAACAGTCCTCTCGAGAACCTATCTCATTAACAGTCCCTCTGACCTTCTCCCAAGATCACATCTCAGTCATGGCCTTCTCTACAACAATCTCTTTCTATGAAAATTCGCTTCTCCTCAAGAAACCCATCAATGGCCTCATAAACAACCAGCCGAGAACCCTGTTTGGCCACCTCAAATTTGCGCCCTTGAAAATTCAAGCCACCTATGTTGCAGGTCCATCTTCCAAACACTCATTTCAATCCCAAGAAGTGGGCAATAAGTCACAGAAGGTCCGTTTGCCGGCGTTCGAATTTAAGGAGTACATGATCAACAAGGCAAATCAGGTGAACAAAGCACTAGATGAGGCGGTACCCTTGCAACATCCCCAGAAAATCAATGAAGCCATGAGATATTCTCTGCTCGCGGGTGGAAAGCGTGTACGTCCAGTTTTATGCATTGCTTCATGTGAATTAGTGGGAGGAGATGAGGGGTTAGCAATGCCAGCGGCTTGTGCACTGGAGATGATCCACACCATGTCATTAATCCATGATGATCTTCCCTGTATGGACAACGATGATCTCCGACGAGGGAAGCCCACAAGTCATAAAATATTCGGCGAAGATACTGCAGTTCTCGCTGGCGATGCACTCCTATCACTTGCCTTTGAGCACGTAGCTAGGAACACCAGGAATGTTTCATCGGACCGTGTGGTCCAAGCCATTGCTGAGCTTGGATCAACAGTTGGATCAAAAGGTCTTGTGGCAGGTCAGATTGTGGACATTGACAGTGAAGGTAAAGAAGTGAGTTTGAGCACATTGGAGTATATTCATGTCCATAAAACAGCAAAGCTCTTAGAGGCGGCGGTTGTTTGCGGGGCGATAATGGGCGGTGCAGATGCTACAAGTGTCGAAAGACTTCGGAAATATGCTAGGTCTATCGGGTTGCTGTTTCAGGTGGTGGATGATATACTGGATGTGACCAAGTCCTCGGAGGAACTGGGGAAGACAGCCGGAAAGGATCTGGCGAGTGACAAGGCGACCTACCCCAAGCTGATGGGCATCGACGAGGCCAAGAAATTTGCTGCCCAATTGGTTGATGAAGCGAATCAAGGTCTTGCTTTCTTCGATCATGTCAAGGCTGCCCCATTATACCATTTTGCTACCTATATTGCTACTCGACAAAATTAATGGGGTTTTGGATTATATATATATACATATCCCTGATTTCGCTTTGTTTCTTTGTTTAATTAAGGATATATATAGTAATTGTATTTCATTATTTTATTAAAAAAAATATAGGATTTTCATGTTTTTATCAGAGATAGATAGGAGTGCAATTCCCGATGTACTGAATAGTTTTCCGTTGTACGATAACGATGAAAATAACTTTATATATATGTACATGTAAATGTATATCATGATGGAAGCAATTTTTTTTCTTTTTTCTTTTATTTTTGGAAGAATGATGAACGCAACTTAATGGAATGTAATATTAGTGGAAAATCCAAATCAAAGCAACATAATTGTTAGATGACAGAACGTTTGATGCTATTCAGTGAAGGATCGGAAAATTTTACAAGTCCAATCGTTGCTTGTGACCGGATGTTTACCACCGGTTCCTTAGACTTTCCTAAGGTCACCGGGAAAGACAGATTAGCTTATCATCATTCACAGAGGTTTAATAAGAGAGAGAGAGGAAAAACCATCGTTACCAAGAACTTCAACAAATTACAAGATCTTGCTTCGTGACAAAGGATAGATGGTGGAGTCTGTTAAAACCCTTTGCAAATCTTGAAGGTCAGAAAAAAGATTAGCCATGGCTCTGTAGAGGTCACCTTTGCTCTTGTACCCTTTTCTGGGCTTCACTCCCTGTACAGACTCTTCATTGGTCCATTCGACGTCTCCATGTTAATTTTATGATACATTAAGACATATTCTAAAAGAGAGGTTAATTTTCTCGTTAAGGGGATTTCCGATTTGTCTTTTTTTTTTTTGGTAATTTTTTGACTACACCGTTATATATCTAAATTAATGGTAAATTAAAATAAATGGATTAAAAAAGGCCAAGATTTAAAAATAAAGGATTAAGATTAAAAACGTGACAGAAAGAGATGGTTTTTCTAAATGTGAGACTAAATATATAGTTTGGTCCTCCAACTTTTCAAGCTATAAACTTTCAATCTCTAATAAAAATTATGACATTCAATTTTGATCCAAAACTTTATTTTTCTTATATTTTGGTCCTGGGTTTTAGAGAGAATAGAGAAATTTGTTGAATTCTAGTGGTAGAGAGAGAAAGTCTTGGTTAAGACCGATTTCAGCCATGAAAACGGGTAGTTTTGGTATCAATGAATTTCTTTAGATGAAAAAAGTTTATACAAGGTGTTTTTCTTCTCTTAAACTTGTCTCAAACGATAGATTTGAACCTAGAATTTTTTTTTTTGGTTTTGGATTGATTGTGAATTTTAGAGTCAATTTTTGAGCTGTTTGAGGCTATGCAAGTGTGTTTATAAGGTGTTTATGGTTTTTTTTTTAATATATTATTGTTTTGAGTTAGAATATAGTTGAAAACGAGTTTTTTTTTATTTGAAAAAAAACCAATCTAATTTTCTAATGATTTACGGGTGCTAATGTTTTTCAAAGCATTAAATAGCAAGCGACCCCTTAAAAAAGTTTTTTGACCCACAGTTAAACTTGAGTCAAATAGCTAATAAAATAAAAAACTCATAGCCTTTCTAATTAATCTATATAGTAATTGATCTCTATAATAATTGCTTAGACTTTATTTACTTTTTAAGGGTTTGGAAGAGTTTATGTAAACAAGAAAGGATAGTTAAAAAAAAACATTTTTTCTAAGTAGAAAATATTCAGGTGGTAGAAAAGCCAAGTACTATACAAATTTGGACAAAATACAACAAATATCTAGTTACTTTTTATATTAAAATGTATAAAAAAAATCTACATAATTTAATTAAACTAGCGTATCAGTACATCTCAAGGAAGGTATGCCTTCTTGTTAATTTCTTTTGTGGACAAACCTTAAAATTTTAAAAATACAATCTAATTATATATTTAGTTTCAGTGCATCTCTAAACAATTTCTTATATCAATTTTACTTTTAAAATTTTCAATTAAAAACTTTCATGTATTTTAAAGACTTTTGTTAATATTTTTTTATCCAATATAAAAAACAACATCATTTTATAAAGACTTAACGTTAGTGTGATGCACTGATGACTGCACTGATGATCAAGATTGATGATTTGACTAGTATCCGTGGTATACTAGAGGCTTCAATGTGATGCACTAATGATTGTGATTGTAGATTTTATTAGTATATGTGGGATATTAGAGGTGTTAGTGCGAGGCATTGTGACTGATATTTTTAGTAGTAGTATTAAAATGAAGGTTTAGATTAGAGAATCTGTTTAATGTCATGTGAAATTGTGTTGTAGAAGTGTTGAAAAAATCGCTTAGACAGTGAGATCGTAAATGACGAGTAAGCTATACTAGAATAAATGTATTGTTTCTCTAAAACTTGTATAAGTGAGTAACATGTACTTGAACTATTTTGATTGAGTGTATTGAAGTGATGTGAAATTGTAATTTTTGTATGTTTAAAATGTTATAAAATCTTTAAGTAATGACATGGTCGTATCGTATTGTGAAGGAATTGTATTTATGGTATTAAATGTTTGCTAAGTATAACAAAGTTGTTAAATAAAGATAGTAAGTTGTTAAATAAAGATAGTAAATTAATGTTACTTTTGAGGAAGTGGTGTAGTTATCTTGTGAAGTAGGATATTCCTTAACGAGTCAAATAAGACTTTAAATAAGCAGTAAATGAAATGAAATGTAAGCATGGATTGATGTGGAAAGTTTATGACAATACATGAAAACACCATTAAGTAAAACGAGTAATTTAAGATGATGGTTGATAATTTATATTATTTACAAATAATGTGATTTTAATTATTTATTGAGTTGAAAAATGAAGAGATTTAATTATCATACTGTGGTCAAGACATTTAAGACATAAGGGCTCATATTGTGGATTTATTTTGATATACAAACAAATTTAAAATTTATTATATTTATAATATTGTTATTAGAGTTTATTTACTAGGCTATAATATATCATGACTTTGCCCTTTTGTATTTTTCATGAATTGGATTGTATTGCTTAACATATTTAATTATTGTATTGTGTATGCATCAAACGAGTACAAAATGTTAGAATTGTGAGACTAGACGTAAACTAATGTTGTTATATGTTGGGATCGAATAAAATCCAAGAGGTTTAAGTGAACATTTTGGACCGGACAAGTTTTTGCTTGTTGTTAAAGATCTGTATATTTAGCTAGCTATCTATCATGATGTCACTTGTTTTATGAAGAAGTGCAGGGTTTGCCAAACTTGCAAGGATCAAGCTCAAAATACCGGTGCTTGTACTCATTTGAAATTCTGAAATTATTCTAAAATGAAACATTTCATTACTTGTGAAAAGACTATAGATGCTTCCTATGTTTCTAACCTCTAGTTCGGTGAAGTAGTGAAATTTCATGGCTTTCCAAAGTCTTTTACTTGTGATTATGACACTAATTTTCTGATTCATTTTTGGAGACCCTTGTAGAAATGAATTGTGATTAGTTTGATTTATAACAATATTTATTATTTTTAAATTGATGGATAAACTGAAGTGATGAATCAAATTCTAGGAACTTACGTCAAAGTTTTGCTTCTAAAAGGCCTAAACAATAGGATTTTGTGCTTACTCAAGCTCAATTTGCTTATAATTCAATTGTGAATCGTTCTACTAGGAAGAGTCCGTTTCAGACCATTTCTGGGATGGTGTCTAGGCATTAACTAGATCTAGCAGCTGTTCAAAGTTCTCCGATGTCAAAAAAGGAAAGCTAAGTCTACTCCGGTACGAATTCAAGAAGACGTTAGAAGGTTCAAATACCAAGAGGCTACAAATGTCCATTGACGCATCAAGCTTTTTAATAAAGGAGATCTTGTTTGGGTTTATTTGAGAAGGAAAGGCTTCATGTTGGTTCTCGCAACAAGCTCAAGGAAAAGAAAATCAGTCTGTGCCAAATACCAGAGAAGATTAATGACAACGTCTACAAAAATTAAGCTTCCTTCAAATATCTAGACTCATTCTACTTTCAATATTCGAGATTTATGAGCCTATTATGGTGAACATGATCCTAACTCCTAGATAAGTTCTTTTCCACCTGGAACATGTAGTATTCTATCACGTTTTCCTAAAAAGTAGCTGTCTTGAAAACTTTCTAGTAGTCTTGGAAAACAACTTCTATTAATATTTAATTTCAATCCTGTTTTTTACAAGTTATTTTGAGTCACTTTTCCTTAGTTTATATTATGTTGAGTTGAGCTAAGCTTCTCTGTTTTGTTGTCTCCTTTCTTTAGCTGTGGTGTTTCATCTTCTTTTTATCTCTTGATTGTTACAACCCACATCAGAATCCCAACTTCGAAAGTCATCTTAAACCCAGATCATATTAGGTTGCCAAAACAAAATGCAGAAAAAAACAAAAAACTAGGAATCCTTAGCTGTCTACATGCATAATCTATAAAGATCTGAGAAACTTCAAAAACTAAATGAAACTTGAACTTTAAGTGTGGGATCATACAAAACACAACAATTAGAAGGAACTAAACCATCTAAGTCTCCTGCAGCGTATGCCAAGAGACAACATCTTTGTATGGCAAGTTACCCCCAAATATATCAAGAGCACTGCCCACAGTAACGTCCACGCGCCTGTCCCCTGCCACCTTTATTCTCTCTAAATCATTCATTACTGTCACACCGCCAGCATAAGTCACAGGAATCTGACACACCCAAACAGAAACCATTAGCAATCCATACATTAAAACAGTTCATAAAGACAGGCACATATAAATGCCTAGTGATCTGCTGTGTCTTGTTCCATTACAAAAAGCTAGTGTTCCAGTTAGAAGCTGTTAATCGTGGATTCAGTAAGCAGGGTTACTTTCATGTCCATAAGAAAATGCTGAGCAATGGTTCACAACCACTTTGCCTCCCCTGAGCAACAGCTACCGAGGATATCAATTGATGGCAATTTTAACTTAGGTATGCACATTACATTCCTGGTTTCTAGCATTCATCCACATAGAACCTGTAATCAGGATTAGATGGTTTCTTTTGGTTACTACAATGTCAATGTAAAAGGACACAACATTTTCTGGCATGAGCTTGGATTAATCATATCATGTCAAGGACATTGGCCCTTGGGCATTTCATAACAAAATAGCAGTAGTGAAGTGAAAGCATAGGAAGGTAACTGGACACAAGCACGAGAGAAAGAAAGTCATGTATACAAAATGATACTCCCAAGTCACTTACTGGTGAGTGCCTGCCAAGCAATGCCACGAGCTCTTCATCAATTCCCAACCTGCAATAAGTAGTTAGTTTGGTGCATGGGGTGTAAATATAATGAAAAGGAGTTTTATAGGATTAACTTTTTTTTTTTTTTTTAGAAAATCCTGGATAGAAGATACTATCATGTTGTGCCTAAAATTAGTGAGCAGAATAGCATCAATGTTCTGAAATGGTTTAATTCTCCAGTGAAAAAGAAAAAAAGCCCCAGAGAGTTGAAGAAATTTCAGAAGAAGAGGTTTTAGATTCCACATTAACAGCATCGCTATTGTAGGGTATATAGTAACTGATTGAACACATTTCTTTCCTGCTTCCTGAACACATTAAATCTGCTCCAGGCTTTATTGATTACTTCAATAATTCCAAAGTGTTGTATGATATGTAGCTTTGATGTCTTACCGAAATCATGAATTGATTACTAACACAAGGCAGGATCCTTTTGTTTAATAAAACCAGGGGTTTTTAATAAAAGTAGAGGCAAGAAAGAAGCAGCAGATCAATCAGAGACCAGTCTTCCAACAAGAACTCATAGCACGGAATTCAGAGATATGTAATGGAACGATCATATTACTCACAATGAAAAGCACAAAAAAGTAAGCAGAAACCATGCAGTGACAGGTTGTTTTTGGAGAAGAAAAGATAAGGTTGATGAAAAGTAAATATCTCCTAAATTGAGTCATGATCATTGTCTGCCACTATTTATATATCTAACAGAAACTAGATGATAAAACTTACAGGAGAAATGAAAGTAGAGAACTTAAGGCAACAAGGCAACACTCAGAACTTACCTTTTGCCTTCAACATCAACACCATGAACCAAAAACTCATCAGCATAGTTTGCAAGAAATTCTAATACTTTCTCATCAAGATATACATCACTGAACTTCTGCCATCTATCAGTGACAATAGCATATCTACCTTCCTGCACATCAGAAACAGCACATAGAAGGTCATTACAAGACGTTGTTGAAAATAAAGTACCTTTTAAGTTGTGAATGGAGATGGCACTAGATGTCTTCAAAGATAAGTTGTTTAGGCTACAATACTTGAGGCATGCCATCAGTACTAATAGTAATATGTAAAACATAAAATACCAGCAGTAATTAAAAATTAAGTTGTAGAAATGTCAGATGTTCACGCACAACTCCCAGTTCGAATTGGATATCTCTAAGTCATAGTCAATGCTTACAACAAGAGAGAGATGTGTGACTATTGATTTCTTACCTTTTTTCTGCAGCTAAGGTCTAAAACAAGCTTCTGCTTTCCAACAACACGAACAAGGTCTTTCAGCCTTTCTAGGTCCATTTGACCATTGTTAAAGACATACTGTGAGAGAAACACAAAAAAGCTATTTAAAGAAAAATGTAATAAGAAAATTAACAAAAGGGTGATAGATGAAAATAAGGGTTTCCAGGGATACTTTCTTCAAGAGTACTTAACGTGACTCTGTTCCAAGCACATTAAAACACAATACTCACAATATTTACCACTATCACATGGACTTCACGCTCCTAGGAGCACTTCCTAATAAAGAGCATTATTGATGCAGGGACCTTCTATAGATTTTATTTTATTTTATTTCTGATATTTGGGTTATTTAATTATTTATATGTGTCATGTGATTACCATTTGACATTTTATAGTATTTCCATGGAGATTAAGTTGTTTTACATTGTGACTAAGACTAGGGCTTTAACTAGCATAAATAGGTCACTAGGGTTATTTTAATAAACATCCTTTGTTATTCATCAATTTATTAAGATTTTTGAGGTTTCTTGGTGAACCCTAAACCTTTTATCTCGTTGCAGCTTCAATTTTATTCCATATTTTAGACTTTATTCTGCTGAGATTGCTGTTTTATACTGTTTTCTTCTTCTCACCCTGTGTTAAATATAAATATATGCGTCCTAGCAGGAACTACAAATATGCCAGAGAAAATAAAGCATGGCAAACAAAGGAATTAGACTGAAAACTCTATAGAACTATCAGAGCAAACTTTTTTTAAAAAAGAAAGCATAACATGTTGCAATTGAAGGTAAAAAGAGAGAAAAAAAGTTCTTAACATACTGAAGTAACAATAACATGGCTGGCTCCTTCTTCTATGTAGCTCAAAGCATTGTTTACATTGATACCACCTCCAACTTGCAAGCCCCCTAGATTTTTTGAATCCTCGCAGTAAGTTCAGCAGAGGAAAAATCTGTAAGTTTTAAACATCCCATCAACTATAGAGAAGTAAAAGATCATATTCATTATACAGTTGACAGCATTTGAAAATCTCGGTATAAATCATAACATGATCTTTCTTTTTTTCTGTGTTTGAGGAAATTAGCACTCTCACATGTTACATATAAAACAGCACCTTAATTGCAAATTTCCTCAATTGTGCCAGTAGATCCAGAATATCTTCGACAAACAGAGCTCTTTTTTTTTCCAGCCAACACAAATACAAGTAAACAACAGAATAGACCAAATAAAATCATCTTTGTTCTATGTAAGGGTGTATCCTTAAACAGAGAAGAAATTACACAAAATAGGCTACCATCAACTGCAATGAATTATTTGGGGGATAGGTAAAATTGTATTTTGCTGGAATCATTTTCTGAAAGAACCACAGAAATGGCAAAAGCTAACATCTCAAACAGTAGAGAACAAATCCAATCCACTAGAGACAGAAAACATATAGACCTACCAGGATAGGCACGCAAGGCTTCAATGGCTGTGGCTTTGCTTAAATCATCAGCTCCAAGCATGATCACATGGCCACCCATGAGCCCATCTTCTTTATACAAATTTGCAAACTCTGCTGCAGTCTTATCTGATTCAAAATTTGTCACAAGAGCTGAACCATCCTCCTCCTTCAAATCCCGGAGGGTAGACCCAACAATTTGTTTCACTTTACCCTGAAAAACAAATCATAATTTAAACACAAACCTAAACCCATTTTCACTCGAGGACAACCAAACACAGAAGTAGCGCGACAATTGAGATTACGAACCCAATTTCAAAATTCACTTCAAGAATAGAATAGCCAATAAAAACTGAATGTTGCTAAAATGCAGCTCCTTGGTTCTATTTGTTAAAACACAAGCAACCAAATCACCAATTGGACAATTGACGTATAAATTCAAAAAGGGTACTTAAAATAGCAATCAAATCACTCTCACTCGTAAACTTATCTGTCACAGTTTACACACTTTTAAACAATTTCTAAAAGCATTCAAATTGGTAAATCTTACAGGATTAAACAAAGAAAGAAAGGTATGAAAATCCAATAATTGTGAAGATGGCTGTTAGAACCATGATGAGAATTACAACTGGTGGGGACCCGCATCAACAACATATTGAATCAAGTACCTTGTGTATATCGATGCAAGGTCGAAAACGTACAGCACATTTTATAGACAAGCAAGAAAAAGATCCTGCAAGAACAAAAAGATCAGGAATTTCAAGTTAGAACTAGTGACAAAGGACTAAATCTTAACGAAAGTATAACCGTAGCAGAATAACGAGATGTAAGAAAATAGTGGAGACAAAAGAAGAGCATACTAGAGGTGGCATGCGAAGAAGGGAAGGATGCAATGAATCTGTATCTGCGGTGCCTTTGAAAACCATTAAATAATGAAGAGCTAAAGACCTTTCTTGAAGCAAGAAGCTTGTGGGAGGATGAAGCAGAGGAATGCAGGCTGCTGCTGCTACTTGCCATTGTTGTTTTTGCTAAAGAAACTGCGAAGACAGAACTCCCTTAGCTCAGTTTGTGCGACAAGAAGAGGCCAAGCTTTTTTCTTTTGATCACCCGCTGAATTAGGGTGTGCGTAACTGAGCTTAAAAGAGAGTTGTAAGCTCAATAACTTGAATTCTAAGGTCCATAATTACCTAAATCCAGCCCAGGTATATGATTTTTGGTTTGGTCTTGGATAAACAAATTAAATATATTTAAATGCATCTAATTCTTCACTTTTCGTACATAAAAAATATCTTCAAAAGAATATTTTTGGCTAAATTTTAATTAAGCCATCCCAACTAGACAAGTATTTTTGGATGAGCCCTGCAACATTTTTCTTTTCTCTATTCAATCATTAAAAGCTCAGAAAATATTCAATTGAATCTCATGTTTGATTCTCCATCTCCCTTAAACAACACTGCTTTGTAGGAATCTTTTAATATTTTTCATAAAAACATTGCAAATAATTTATGTGAAAAACTTAGCGTGTGAGACAATTGGGACAAGAGATTATTCTTTGTTTAATGAATACTCATGGATCAAAATCGAAAGTAAGAAACCTACCTATGTAAAATTGTCTTAATATAGTTTTAATTGAAAGTTTTTTAGTCTTGTCAAATAAATACAAATTAGAATAAAAAGATAATTTTTAATATATATTTAGTATTGTTTTCTTTTAAATTAATCATTTTTTTTGTTTTAATATCGTTTTGGTGTGTTGGTATTAAAATAAATTTTAATTTTTTTTTTAAATATTATTTTAATATATTTTTTAATAAAAAATACTTTAAAAAATAATTACTAGTATCTTAGTAAACAGATTGTTAGGAAAATTAGAGATTGAAATCATTGAATTAATACTATTATTTTTTTTAATCTTGCATGAGACCAAATTTCTCTTAGTACTCGGTTAAAATTGGAGTTATAGTTCAGGGACTAACTTGAGGTTTGACCATATCTTTATCCTCATCAATTAAAAAAAATGAAAAGAAAAGGAAAAAACAACATCATCGTCTCCTCTCTCCCTCGCAGCGCACCACACAGCCTCACACTCTAACACCTCCCCTTTACAGCACAAAAAGAGGCACTCTCATTTCCGCACAAAAATGGCTTCAATATCCACCCCCCTTTCATATTCTCCTTCAATTTTCACTTCAATACCACCTGTCCGTCTCAAACCCCCTGATTCCTTGCTCCTCAAAACTCAAACACTCCATAAAGTTTCCTTCAAATCTCCAAGCCCTAAGACCCCCATTGGCTTTTCTGTCAAAGCAACCGCTGATGTTACAAAAACCATAGGAATCAGGCCTGGAAGTGTTGTGGAGACTGATAAGTTACCTTCTGATGTCAGAAACCGTGCCATGGAAGCTGTTGATGCGTGTGGTGGTAGGGTTACTATTGGTGATGTTGCGAGTAGAGCTGGGCTTAAGTTGAATGAAGCTCAAAAGGCCCTTCAGGCTCTCGCTTCTGATACTGATGGGTTTTTAGAGGTATCAAAAAAAACATTCTCTTTTATTTCTTTTTTCTCAAGCAATGAGAAAGGCAGTTGCTTTAAGAGTAAGTTAGGGTTTTGACTGCTCGTGTTTTCGATGGCATTGCGATTCTTTTGCAAGCGAGCTTTTACAATTCTCGCTCAAGAAACTTTGCGATATTCCGGTCCAAAATGTTGCAAAAAATGTAACCTTTGTCGCAACTTTTTCAAGCAAGTTGAAGTTGCGATGGCATTGGATTAGACAAACGACATTGTAGAAAATTTCCAAGTAACATTTGGATTGAAGTTAAACAACTCTTAGTGACATGATTTTTTGTGGAGTCAAAAGTTAATAAGAAAAATTGAAGCAAGAATTTGTTGAATGCTTGATTATTTCTAGAACGAGCTATTGATTCTCGGACCGGGTTGAGGTTAGTATGTAGAAGATGTACATTTCATATGTGTACATATGAAGCATGTGCTTATATGCAAATGGTTTGGATAGGCTTAATAGTTGTAGAACTACAGGGGTGGTTGATTGTCTGGTGGGTTTATGTAGTTTTAGTGTAGAATGACGTAATTGATGTACTGGGTAAGCAGCTGTTGCCTTTCTTTGTTGATGATTAGATTCTGTAGCAGATTGTACTAGACACTTTGGAAACTATACAGAAAACGAACAGTATTAGAGTGAAGCTCAAGATTGTGAAATGAAGTAGAAAGCAGGAGTCTCAGTTTGAAAGTATTGATTTTTCTTATTGCAATTTTTTTTGGTGCATCTAGAATTTGAGAGAAGCTTGTTAGTTTGTTGTTACTTTTATGTGTATCAATTTGAAGTTCTTGATTTCATGAGTGCAATTGTTTTCAAGATGGTCTCAACAGGTTTCGGATGAAGGTGATGTGCTTTATGTTTTTCCAAAGGATTATCGCTCAAAGCTTGCTGCAAAGTCATTAAGACTAAAATTTGAACCTATATATGAGAAGGGAAAGGTATGGAACCCTTTCATGTTCAGAATTGATATTTAGGAAAGGAAAGATTACTAATCATATAACCTGTACTTAGGCCTGTGCTACTTTGTATCCATAACAGGCTGCAGCTGAGTATCTCATCAGGGTATCATTTGGGACAGCTCTAATTGCTTCAATAGTGATTGTTTATACCACAATAATTGCTATTCTTTCAAGTAGTCGGTATTTTTTTGACTCTTACACTTGAAATTGCAATTTTTGTTCCATAGCAAATATCTATTAGTAGCTTTCTTTGATGGCAAAGGCAGTGACACTGGCATTCTTGGTTACAGTGATGAAAATGATCGTGGAAGACGAAGAAGCAGATCCTTTGATACAGGATTTACGTTTTACTTAAGTCCTACCGATCTATTTTGGTATGTTCTCTGAATTGATGTAAATCTGACTTGTTTTGTCATGGAATTTATAGAATGAGAGTCAGTCATGAATCAGCTTGCACAGTTTAAAGTTTGGCATCACAGTTTACAAGCATCTATTTGGAGATTGTAATTTTGGTCGATCCAAAATTAGAGAATATGTGTTTGGCTAGCTAAAAGTTGGATTATTTTTTTATTTTCTAAATTCTACACTATCATTCAAATGCAACTGTATATATCTCTTACTCTTATGTATGTAAAGAAGACACTTCAGCTGAATCCTTCCCCCCCCTATTTCTTGTTAGGTACTGGGATCCATATTACTATAGGAGAAGACAACTAAGAACAGATGGTGGTGACAAAATGAACTTCATCGAATCAGTAAGTGAAAAACTTGCTTCATGTCTAATTTCTTCTCTGGTTACTTTCACCTCCTGGAAAGACAACAAATTTCATGAATTACTGTCGTTTAGGTATTCTCGTTCGTATTTGGTGATGGTGATCCAAATCAAGGAATTGAAGAAGAGAGGTGGAAGTTGGTAATATTTCAGTACTGAGTTCAGTGGTCCGTTGCTTTTCAACATATTGTTTTTCATCTCATTGGTGGAACCTTTTCACTTAAATTTCTGTTAACTTTCTCGTTTTATCATTTCTAACTTTTTTTTATTGCCTGGCTGCCTTCCATGCCTGTTGTCTGTGATTCACATTCTTTTCATATGCTTGGTACATATTTAGAACCTTTAATTTGATCATCCATCCTGTTCTTTTGTTTTTCTCCAAAAAAATCATTTAGTTGTGTGAATCAATTAAATCAAATGTCTTGAATCTTGATGACATCTTGGCACACATGGTTTTTCAAGTATAAGATCCATATGATTGACCTGGCAAGTTTCATTTTGGTCTAGGTACAGACTTACATAACCCACAATCAATTTTGGCCAAGGTTTACATTTGAGGGTTCACACTAATACTTGACTACAAGTTTGACGTGGATGAGGATTAGAAGTTTTTGTTTTATGTGTCATCTTCTAAAAAGGACAGTTTTGGAGAGAAGTGACTTTCTTTGCAATTTCTCTGGTTGATGGTAGCAATTGTTTTTTTCTTTTTCTTTTATGGAATTTTGTTTTTCTTTTTTGTTGTTGGATCCTTCTCCTTATTGTTTTTGAACTAGTAACAGTCCTAGTGGTTTATTCTCAAGGAAGACAATAAATTAAAGCGGGAATTTATGGATATTGTTTTGTTCTGGAACATATTTACAGATTGGACAATATATTTCCTCTAATGGTGGTGTTGTTGCTGCTGAAGAACTAGCACCGTTTCTTGATTTGAAAACTACTGAGGATATGGTATGCATATACATGTATACATATATTTTATTTTATCTACCTCGCCTGATAATGTAGTTCGTCATCTTTATTTGTTGAACTTGTTATTTCTGCCCTTGAATTCACAATGATTACTTTCTCTCAAATTCATACCCAGATTGGCCATTATCAGTTTGAAATTTCACGTTACCCATTCAGAAGTTAGGGAAACAACCAGAAATAGCCTTGTATACTGGTTACATTTGTAATTCCCCAACTCCCAAGCTGTTTCCCTCAACATGCATGCATAGTCTTGGTTTCATTATCTTATATTTGTTTCATGGAAAGTAACATCTTTTTTTTTTTTTTTTTCTGCTTATATATCCTGCTCCTTGTACCCAATAGATCTTTCAACCATTTGGAATGCTTGTCATTCGTACTATTTAAAATCTTTACAGTTGAAAACACTCAAGGTGCTTGTTTTTATGTGGATGTAGAGTTTATATCCTTGTTGTTTTATAAATTATTCACTAAAGTCTAATCTAAAGAAATTGTTTCGACCACATCATTTCCTTGTCATTTTTCTGTTTTCAAAAAGGGAAAATTTTAAACAAATATAAAATATGAAAACCAAATATCTTTTTAACAGTGTAAAAACAAAAAAACAAAATTTTGGAATGTGCTCTACAGAAATTAAGAAACTAACAAACAGTTTAAAGAAACTATCAAACAGTTTAAATTGTACACAGCTTGAAAGTGTATGCCTGATTATAAATCAAAACCAATCAGTTAGCCAAGGAAATTGGATTTTGGGTTTCAAAATGATTCATGTTACTTGTTTAGAAATTTTATAGATTATGTCTGTTATTTCATAATCAGATGCACAGAACTTATTTGGAATAGACTGGGTAAAAAATAAATATTGTGAATAATTTATATAATCCAAAAGTGAAAATTACAGTCATACATAAAAATGGTAAAATCTCCAAAACCGCTGAATCAAATTCAAATCCCTACACTTCATCAACCTAGGGGGATTTCCATTATCATCACCATCCATTCAATTTTGTTGTTGAATCACTGTGAAAAAGAGATTAAAAGTAAGAAATGGAGGGGGGGGAGGGGCATTAGGGCGGGGTTTGGGGCTTTTAGCCCCCCTCTCCAACCCATTAAAAAAAATCATCTGGATTTCATTCAGAACTTCTTGTCAGTATTTTTATAGAATTCTGATTGATCACATTTAATTGACCTTTTGAAGACTGTACCACTTTAGTTTCTACTTTCTCCCTGCATCCGTGTTATTTGCTGTTTTCAGTTTGGCTATATGACCTTTTTTTCTTGTTGTGTTCAGAGGGATGAATCATACATCTTACCAGTTCTTCTAAGGTTTGATGGAAAGCCAGAAATTGATGAAGAGGTATCAAAACTAATGTGATGATTAATGAAATAGGAGAGTTCATTGCTGATTTTTTCTCTCTTCATATTTGCATATCAATGAATAAGACAACAATGAAAGTTCTTGTTTTACTTGTATGCATTATAATTGGCATCCATGTTCGAAGAATGTCTTGTTATAAAGGGTGGGATTTTTGTATCTGGTTGTGCTAGTGTGAGAAGATTCCACTTACACTTTTATCCAAACTGCTCATCATGTAGGGAAATATTCTGTATCAATTCCCTTCACTTCAGCGTACAGCTTCTTCTAAAAGGAGTGGGAGGAAGGAATATGTGGGTAAACGATGGGCAGATTGGGTAGGAGGGGTTGGGAAGTTTTTCAGAGAGAAAACATGGCAATTCAGGTTCCTCCTTTGCTAGTTCTTGCCACATAAATGTGGTCTGTGTTATTAAGTTCCTTGATCTGGGAAGTTTCCTTTTGCAGTAAGACAAGTTCGTCAGAGAGAGCAATGGCCATTGGGTTGGGCGGGCTTAATCTATTTGGAGTGATCATTCTTGGAACAATGTTACAGTATGGTTTCTTGAGAATTGATGTTTCTTGGTGTATTTATGTTTCATCTCTCTAAAGTCTCCACTTATCTCTTGATTTGAAGGGACATGGCCATTACACAAAATGGAGGATTCATTAAATTTGTTTCTAGCATATTTCCTCTACTTCAGGTATTTTTTAATGTTTCTTTGCAAATAAATAAATTGCAGTCAATTACAGATTAGTTATGTATTGTTAGAGAGTAAAATAAAATTATTCTTGGGACCTCACCTAACATCTTAAGCTTCTAGGTTAGGATGATTATTTAACATGGCATCAGAGCCTTGATAACTAAACAGTCATGAGTTCAAATCTCATCATCCCACTCTCTCTTTTAACTAGCTTGTGCAAGTTTCAAGCCCAGAAAGTTTTCACTTAAGGCAGTGTGTTTGAAAGTAAAATAAAACTATTCGTGAAACATCATTTCACAATTTACGTTGAGATGGTTCTTTGACATATATTTAATCAAAACCTATAATAGGGATGCTGACTAGCATCATTGTGAAGCTGCTACATGAACTTGATAAACCTAAGACCTAGTTAGGGTCACAAAGCATGCCTGGTAGATGAAAAAAAATGCATGTTTAGTTTATCATACACGCTAAGTATTTATGGATTGTTTTCTCATGGATTGATTTTTTAAGCTATAATTTCTGTGCTATTCAGTCTTATTATTTTGCACACCTCTAAACAAAAGGATTTTGTTGGCTATAAATTGAAGAGTATTGGTAAAGAAAGATGCAGTATTGTAAATTCTCTCAATCCCATTATAAGAACTCATCAATGGTTCTGGGCTTCAGTATTTTTTTTGGTCTGCTTGCTAACTTATTTTCCAAAGACTTGCAAAAACTAAGCTTTATCATCCTGATGATTTCTAGATCTATCTTTTTGAGTGTCAACTCTATTCCGATATAAGCTGGAAACATTAGGCTCTTGGTACTTTCAATATACTTAATGATAATGATTCTAGTTTTTTAAAGTTCTTTATTTACTCTATCCAATATAAGTTAGAAAGATTAGGTTCTTGGTGCTTCAATATTATGGATTACGTCTAGCAGCTTTTGTCTAAATAGTTACCAATGATAAAACTTGCAGATATATGCTGGTTCTTTCTTTGCAATTCCATTGATCCGCTGGTTCCTCGTTCTCCAAAAGAATGCTGAAATAGAAAATAGAAACAGAGCAAGGGAGCAATGTGCTCAAATGCTTGAGTTACCTGATATTTCACTGAGGCGGAAGGTAGCCACTTGAAATGCTTTTTGTACGTTGCACTTTTGCATTTATAGTTGATTATGAATGCTATTTCAAACTGAAAACTCATGCTTTGTCATTGGGTGATTTAACAATTTTCTGTTGTGAATACTAGAAAGACCAAATGACTAGAGACCCTAGTTTCTAATCCTTTGTCATGACTTGGCTTTAGTCTTCATGGCATCAATCCTCAACTTGTCTGACTGTAAGAACCCTTTGAGCTTGCAAGGTGTCGGCTGGTTGCTGAAGCATCCAATCTAGTGGCATGTTTTTATTTTACATCCTCCCTCCTTTTCTAGTGCCTTCAATGTTATGTTATCTTTTGGGTCAACAATATTATTAAAACAATGTCAATTTTGGTTAGCAAATACATAGCAGAAGCTCTTTTTGGTAACAAATGGTAGTTCTGCAGTTTAGTTCTTCTTGCATGGTATATAGCGGTTTATCAAATTCAAATTAATCAAATATTGGTTACTTTTCTCAACGTGTATTTGTTTATGAAATATTATATTTAGATTTATGCAAGCGAAAGGAAAATGGCCTGACAGTCTCTAGCATCATATCTTCAAAATTCATGAGTTGGAAAAGTTGCTTGTGATCATTTGACCTTGATATTTAGGTTTCTCATCCTTTGGCAATTATTGCCACTTTCTATGATATCTTGTGATTTCACTACATGCTCGCAGGAGCTTGTTTATTCAACTTGCTCCCAATAATCGAGTGTTGGATCTCTCTGATGATGTTGTTACAAAATTCTTGAGGACAGATTCGCTGCTAGTTCTACAACATACTTGTTTAGTTTGCATGAAATCCATTAGGAAATAATTCTTTTCATCTTGTTGCCTGCCAGATTCTAAGTGCTCGGGATATGGCCCAAAAAACAGTCATAGGGCAGGATCGCATTGTCTATACCACTGACAAGGACATAATTGAGCAAGATGTTGAGGCCCGAGAATGGGATCAGAGATTCCGAGAGATCGAGAAGTCGGATTGAGAATGGGCTATTGTTTGGTAAATTTTCACATGATTCTACATTTGGTCTCACCTCAAGGAATTTAATAACATTTTTATTTTCAAGTTTGTTAAATCTAATCAGGTCAACATACAAAGTATAAATAGCATGTTTCACTAACACTTTGGATGGGATTTAACTGAAGAGGCTAAATAACAAAGCGAGTGGTGGTGTCTGGAAATCAAGGGAGGGCACATCTAATCATGCATTTTTAAGTCTGATTTTGTAATTTAGTCCTTCTTTTGGATCATTTAAGTGCCATGAATTTGAGCATCTTTAGGAATCTCCTTAATATGAAAAATACTCAACTATCCTAACATAACAAATTGTTTACTCGGCGTGCGTTTTATTACCATGGCACTGAGTCTATATGTTGCTAACGATGTTATGTAATGGATCTTGGAGAAAAATGCCAGTTGATAGTGCTTTGTATGTTTTTTCCAAGTACTGAAAGTATTCGTGTTTCCAGGGCTCGAGCTTGTATTAATATTCTCAGAGTGCATCGAAGTGTCTCTGCTTTGCACAGCCTCCCAAGTGGAAGTCATTTTTTGGGATCGACAGTTGAAGTCAATTGGAAGCCCTATGCTGTCGTGGTGACGTTTGCAATTTCTATGAGCAAGTATGAGCAAGGATCAACTGTCTCCTGGCATTGCAGCAGGATGGCAATGACTTCGTACAATAGTTGCGGTTTTCTTCAGTAACATTTTCACCAAGATAAAATTCTTGGATAACGCAGCTCAAGCTTACGTCCTTGTACATATATTATTGTTTTGAATTAAAGATGATATTATGAGAAAAGGGGAAAATAAGTAACATACAAATTGAAACGCAATGAATCCTCTATGGAGATATGGAATACAGAATGTTTTGAAAATTTGTGTAGCAGATATCGGAAAGCAATCAAATCCAACCATAATTGCTGTGAAAGGGAGCAGTTTCTAGGATTTGTTAATCTCAATACATTAAAATGACATCTCCATAAGACATTTTGATCCTTAACCGTGCTGCTATCTGTGAAGTGAAAGTTGGTTTTCAACTTGCATATGATCAGTACAGCTCCCTCCAATAGCTAACGAGTCTAAGCGTGCACAGCCTTACCCTTCTAGTTGGAATGTTGGATAGAGGATACACATGCTCGTTGTCGCACGTTATGGTGCATTTTATTTTTTTGAGAGGAAAAGTCTTGAAGAAAAAATCATTAATAAAATCCTAACTGATTTTTAGAAATTATATAACAAGGGATTGATTATGTTATATATAAAAAATATTATCACCTCTAAAACTTTTTATTTTTAATAAATTATATTTGCTGGTTTTGCTTTAAATTATTATGAGTTTGCTAGTTTTGCTTTAAATTACTATGGGTTGTTGTGTTATGTTATAAATTATTTATCTATAATATTTCCAACTTTGCCGTCAATAAATATTGAGGTTGATATTTTTTACTCTAGTGTCTATAAATACTGGAGTCGATATTTCTAACTTTAATGTCAGCAAATAATAAAATTGATACTCATTGTGAATCTATTTACATAAAACATTCTTGATTTGAGTTTTAAAATAGGCATAGGATCCAAAAATGATAAGAATAAACATTAAACCCACAACAAAATGTTTAACTCTTTTTATTCGAAGATCTTATCATTGTTTATTTAAAATGATTTTTTTTAAAATGTAAGTTGAATGAGCTATTTATTTGAATTAAGCTTTTAACGAGCTTTATAAACTTGTTATCAAGCACACAAATGCATGTAATAAAAACACTTTTTTTTAATGCTAAGAACACAAGCAATTTCTTATAACACTAAAACATGAAAAAAAAAAACAAAAAAAAGACTTTTTTGTTTATTTTTCCATGTTAAACATGGCAATTAAAAAACTAAATTTTGTGAAGAGATAAATTTTTTTAAGCTTGGTCATGATCCAATTATTTTTAAGAAAAAATAAATGGTTGGAAAGTTTTTTATGATATTTTCCTTTTTTTACTTATTTTAACAAATGCTAAAAATAAAACCAAGCAACACACACATCTCTTTTACTAATTAATTAACTAACACACAAAACAATTACACAAGTTACGCATGACAAATCATCCCAAAATTTGGAGCACACTTTTGAACATGGTCTAAATAGTTAGAGAAGTTTCTGGAATGCAATGAATGTGGGGGAGCAATAGCGTCGTGTGGGTCTCACATGCCACTATCATCGGTGAAATGAAAAAATATGTGGATCTGAGGCCCTGTTTATTTGCGTTTTTTTTTAGAAAGTGGTTTCCTTGAAAAGCGAATTATTTTTTGATGTTTGATAATATCATGAAAAATAAATTGAAAAACACTTTTAAAGAGAAACAAATCTTACAAATCAAAAAGGTTGAATGGAAATGAATTTGAAAAAAATATAATTTCATAAATTATCTCAAATAAAATAAATAATAATTAAAATAATAGAGATTAAATCTAAAAAATAAAAAAATTGAAAAATAAAGAAATTAAAATAATAATAATTAACATTTTATAAATTATTTCAAATAAAATAAGTAACAATCAAAAGAATGAGGATCAAATTTGATAGATACAAAATTTCAATTAAAAAATGATAAGGGAAAATCAAATAATAATTATCAAAATAAAGACCAAAATTAATATAAAAATTAAATTCTAAGGGATGAAATTGAAAAGCAAATATTCTAAACAATATATATATATATAACAAGAAAAAGTTTGAGGATCAAATTTGATATAATCAGCAAATTTTTCACAACTTTCAAAAAGTGTTTTCCGTCCAAAATAAAAGGAAAACACTTTCCTGAAAACCAAGTCAAATTTTTCTTTAATTGAAAAGTGTTTTCCATTGACCGAAAAGTGTTTTTCGTTGACCACCTTTTCTAATGGCAAACAAACATAAGAAAATTTGGAAAGTAATTTCCCGAAAACCAGTTTCTAGAAAACAAACACAACCTTAACAGAAAAAACTATCACAAAATCTCAATGATATTTAATTTGATATCATAGATTGTATGGTTGTGTTGTAAGAAAAAATAAGTTTTTTTAAAATAATTTTAATTATAATTTTTAAAAATAAATTTTAAATAATAGAGTTTTTTACATGCAAAATAAATAAATAAAATCAATTTCTATAAATAAAAAAATATTATTTTAATTTTTATAAAATCAAAATTTAAAACACAATTACACAACTTATTTAACTAAAATAGTCACGATATCGAACAAAGTATTAGTGAAACTTATATGTGAAAATGTGGCTATGTGCTATTGAATTCGAAGCCTCTCAATTAAAGCACAATTTCCAACTGTTCATCTTGTAATTTCATTAACTAGAGCTTTTCTATCTACAAAAAGCATCATCCTCAGACAAAGAGACCTCATCGCATAGGTCAAGAATACATATATATATATATATATATATAAAATCCATACAAACAATAGAAGAGGAGCCTTGGCAAAGTAATTTTATACAATTCAAACTCGTAACACGGATTGCGTGATGACAGGAAGGCAGCTAGTGATCTTTTAATTCACTGGTATTTAATTTTATAGTTATTAAACTGCAATGATTTTACTTAAACATTGTTTCTATTATTTTAGAAAAAATCTGTGTTGATCCTGATAAATCTGTGGACCGAGTTTTGAAACAACCCCCGAGAGCAAGAGTATGGTGGTATTTTCAACCTATAATTTAGGAAGCAAGAAACATTTGAGAAAAAAGCTTGATAAAGGTTTCAAATATCAAGAACTTCAATGGTGATTCTTGGTAATGTTAAATCTAAACAATCAGTTTGATAATTAAAATGAAGAGTCAAAGACCACAGCTTTATTAACTGATAATTAAAATGAATAAATCAAACCTAATCTTGTAATCCTATAAGCTAGGATATTATTAACTGACTCAGTTCCAACAGGTAAGACGTTGATAAAATCTAATTACAACTACGCAGAGCAATAACAGAAACGGTACTGTTATCCACTAAAACGCTTTCGAATTCTGCAACCAAATCTTGTAAACTGCGAAGAAGATCAACCATGTCACAATTGATATCATGCTTGCTCTTGTGCCCTTCTCTATACAGTTTGAATTCATGGAGAAAAACTCTTAAGCTTTTCTTATGGAGTCTGACGAACAAAAGAGCATCTTCCATGTGTTCCGGCGAAGGTCGGCTCGCTTTCTCTGCATCATCTTTTAACATGATTTCGAACTCTTCAACCAGATCCTGATAGCCATGAAGAAGATCGACCATGTCACAGTTGAGGTCATGTTTGCTCTTGTGCCCTTCTTCGTACAACTTGAATCCAGGGAGAAAATCCTGTGAGCGTTTCTTGAAAATACTGACAAACAATGGAGCCGCTTCCATGTTCTCTAGAATCCAAGAATCAAGACCTAATTGTGCTCTCTTGATATAATCTTGCTTCAATATATATCTAATGTATTGTTCTTTTGGTTCATATATATAGGAAAGGAAGATGTTGTGCAAATAGAATCCTGATAGGAGAGGGAGTTTTACTACTCATAAAGTATCCTGGTTAAGTACAAATTCTATTTAATATATAAATTCTAATATATTGTTCTTTTGGTTCATATATACAGGAGAGGGAGATGTTGTGCAAATAGAATCCTGATAGGAGAGGGAGTTTTACTACTCACAAAGTATCCTGGTTAAGCACAAATTCTATTCAATATATAAATTCTAATATATTGTTCTTTTGGTTCATATATACACGAGAGCGAGATGTTGTGTAAATAGGATCCTGATAGGAGAGGGAGTTTTACTACTCACAAAGTATCCTGGTTAAGCACAAATTCTATTCAATAATGCAAACGCTATCTTAAAATTGGGCTGAATTTAGGGTGTTTTTGTTTCCTGAAAAGTAGTTTCTGAAAAATTACTTTTTAAATTTTTCTAAATTTATTTGTCATTGAAAAAATTGATCAACGGAAAACACTTTTTGATCAATGAAAAATACTTTCCAGTCAAAGGAAAATTTAGCTTGGTTTTTAAGAAAATGTTTTTTTTTTATTTTAGGCGGAAAATATTTTTTGAAAGTTGTGAAAAAAAATTAAAAATCTTATATTATTTACTGATTATATCAAATTTGGTCCTCAAACTTATATATATTGTTTTGAATATTTGTTTTTCAATTTCACCCTTTAGAATTTAATTTTTAAATTAACTTTGGTTCTCATTTTTATAATTGTTATTTGCTTTTCCCTTATCATTTTTTAATTGAAATTTTTTACCTATCAAATTTGGTCCTCATTCTTTATTTAAAATAATTTATGAAATGTTAATTATTATTATTTTAATTTCTTCATCTTTTTTTATTTTTAGATTTGATCTATATTATTTTGATTATTATTTATTTTATTTGAGATAATTTATGAAATTATATATATATTTTTTAATTTTATTCTCATTCAACTTTTTAATTTGTAAGATTTGTTACTCATTATTTCAATAAACTTGAAAAAAATAAAACATTAATGAGTTATTTTCCAGTTTATTTTCCATGACTTAACCAAACACTGGAAAGTGTTTTCCATTACACTACCAAACATCGAAAAATAATTTATATTACTGGAATTCACTTTTTTTAAAAAAAAACTTTCCAGCAAACAAACAAGCACTTAAAGTTAAATCTGAAAATACATTAAGCTAATTTCAAGTTAATTTTCTGAATTACTCGTGACCTCTCCTTAATTAGTCCTTTGCAAGAGAGAGATTAATTGAAGCAAAAAAATAAACAAGGGGTCTTGAAATTGTACTGATCAACAGTTTGAAATCTCCATCCAAGAAAGAAGATAAACACCTCAAAGATATATGCTAAATAAGATAATTTGAGGAGCAAATAGGAGGCAACGAACATTATTAATTAGGACAATAAAAGAGATGGGAAAAGAAAAGGTTAAACATTCGTGTCCTATGATAATCATAATTCTAAGCAGTAGCAGCATCAACGTTCATGTCTTCTTCTGGCATAGGATTTGAGGTTGACTCTATGAGTACTTTTCGGAGTTCTGTAATCAAATCCTTGTTTTGATGAACAAGAACAACCATGTCACAGTAGAGGTCATGTTTGCTCTTGTTCCCTCTTTTGTACATGTCGAATTCATGGAGGAAAGCTTGATGCACATATCCATGGTTCTTCAAGAGATCTGTAAGGAGATTCACGGATGACGTGGCTTCCATACTCCTTGTCAGCACAGAAAAGCTGGATCACCTTCAAGAATAAAAGATCCCGTGCCCTGAATATTTCAAAGACTTTGTAAGAGTGTCCGTCTCTAGCTAGGGATGCATGCGGCAGTGGGTGTTTAGGGTTGATGTTAGAGCCCTGAAGCAGTCAAACAACTTGGGTTAGGTATAAATATATAGTATCCAAATATTTCCTTGAGAGGGAAGGAAATTTCTTGTTTTGCAAGGGAAGTCACCGAGCCAAGTATTTTCTCCAAATCTCACTTCACTGATTTTGATACAAATTTTCCTTTTATAAGTCCAAATTCTTAGCTATCGTGAAAGAATTTCTTGAAGAGGTTTTTCCTTATTTAAAATTAAAGGCTTTATAGGGGGGATGTGCAGCGTCTACACAGAGAAAAACAGTCCTCTTGACAGTTAATAAAGGAGGGGAATTTACTGTCTCCTTTTGTTTTCTTGCGCTCTTGCCCTGTTGCAGAGGCACTGGTTCCCTTCGTCATCTGTTCCCTGCTCACGGTTAGATAACCCGTTCTGATTTGTCACGAACAAAGAGTTTTGAGAGCTGACCCGTGAGTCATCTGATTTGTCACGAACAAAGAGTTATTATTTTTTGACGTTAAAAAAATAATAATCTGACCCGTGCAGCGCAGCACGGTCAATAATCTAGACGGTTATTAGAGATGGAGTTGAGAGCCCGTTTGCAATTGGGAAACACAAGTTTGCATGGTTGTTCAAAGTTTCAATGGATCAGCTTTGGATCGTTCCCTGCTTGAGTCATCGAACCAGGTCTTGACCCTGGAGGAAGTGTTTAGAGTCTTTGATGCAGACAGTGATGGCTATTTAGATTACAGCTGCTGAGCTTGGTTGCATCTTAGGTCTACTTGGTCACAACTTACAATGCAAGCGAACCATACGTAAGGGCAAATTAAAGAAGAAGTAAACAAACAGCGATGCCTTGCTAAGCGTACAATGAGTTGCTGAGATGGAAAAACTGGTGATGTTGGTGGTGGTGATAACGTTACTAGAGGGGAACCATACGAGGCTACTGCTGAAATAAACATGAGCTTGAGGTAAACGGGGATTACGCTGTGCAAAAGCTCTTAACAGAGCTTTTGAAGTCATGAAGACAGCACTGCATGATTATTGAAAGCACAAGCAACCGTGGCTGAGGCGGCGGAGAAGGGAGGGGGGAATTCTTATGCTTGCTGCTGAGCCATTAAGGTAACAGGGTGCATTAGAATATGTTACAGGTGAAAGACCATGGTCAAAGTCTGCATTCATTGGCTGCAAAACATGTTCGTTTATGTAAGAGGAGGGATTTGACATGGGGAAGTGATTCTGGAACCAACCAGTTCTTACAATGCCCCAGGCAATCTCTAGATTGTATAGCTTTGGTCCGAGGGCCAAATCAGCAGCAGAAACCTTGTCCCCTTGACAAAAGCCCCCCTCGAAGAACAGAAGATAAATGAAAATCTAAATCAGTTGATCAACAATCAGATGCCAAAATTGGACAGTGCATAAAGGAATTCTAGAACAACAAGAGTATTAAATTGAAAATCTGGCATTTATGATCTCAGAACTCAAGAAACGTTTCTATGCTGTGGAAACATGAGAATCCATGGCATTTTACATTGTTATAAAAAACGAACATTTGCAATCAGATTAATCCTTCATAAGAAGATACATCCTCACACCTCTTTCGATTTTTCTATCCATACCACAAGGTTAGCTGACCACCATAACTTGAAGGTAAATAAAATAAGGCCGTGGCGGTTGTTGGCGAGGTCTTCACAAACCTCTCCTGTTTCCTGAATTAAGACCTTAGCGTTTATCCAGGCAGCGAAGGTAACAACAACCCATAACATAGATTCAAGAGACTAACTTTGATATGATCATTGAAAGCACTAAGTTCGTTGAGCAATGCCTGCTCTGTTCCATCATTGGGGTCTTTGCTTTTAAGAGATACAATGAATGTGGAGAAGATCTTTGAGCAGTACTGCATCGAAGTAGATAAAAAAAATAGATAACGGCGTGGGCCGTGCTGAATTTTGTAAAAAAACAATGTACAAGGGTTATTAATATATTTTAAAAAAGAGAAAAAATCCAAGAATTGACATTGTAAAAAATATATTCACTGTCAATCCCCAAGAATCCAAACATATAAATATAAAATAAAAAAAAAACCAATTACCAAAAAAAAGTCTAAAAAATCAAAGCACCAACAAATCCAGGTAAGGTTGTCAAAACACGCAAGAGAGATTATATGAACGGGATATCATAATAGAAGATAAAATGATGGGTTGATTCGTGACTCAGGGCTAACAACAAGTCAAGTTTCAAAGATATTTAAGGAGAGCTAACCCGATACGAAACGATAAAAATACAGGCTGACTTGTGACCTGGTTAACCCGTGGTAAACCTAGTCAAGACCAAGTAAAAAATCGTTGACTATTTTCTTTTATTTTATTTTTTCAAAATGATGTCATCTTTAATTTTTTATATATAAAAAAAATTCATTTGATTTAGGTTAACTCGAGTCAACCTACATGACACGTGACTGGTACTTGCCCTAGGTCGACTCTTGGAAAATAAAAGGACCACCTAAAATCTCGAATTAAATGGCAAAATCATAAAGAAAAATAAAATTAACAAACAATCCAAATTAAAAATAAAAATCAAGAGAATGAAAGTCAAATTTGAAGAAATAAAAAATCAAGATTATGGATTCAATGATGAAATTGAAAATAAATTAAATTTTGATAAAAGGGTTAGGATGAGTTAAAATTTGAAATCAAAACATTGATGACCTAACTTTAAATATCATAAAACTTTGAATTGAAGGTTAAATTGAAAAGAAAATTGAAATTAACAAAAGAATCCAAAACAAAAAAATCAAAATCAAAAGAATGAGGATCATGTTTTTTTTTTAAAAAAAAAAAAAAAAACCAGATTATGGTTTCTATGATGAAATTGTAAAAAAGTTAAAATTTGATAAAAGAGCTCATAACCAAAACTTAAAATCAAAACATTGATAACCTAACTTTAAATATCCTCAAATTTTGAATTGAAAGGTAAAATTATAAAGAAAATAATTCACATAAAACTTTGAATTGAAGGGTAAAATTGAACAAAATAATCCAAAATAAAAAATAAAAATCAAGAGAATGGGGATCAATTTTTTTAAAAAACCCATATTATGGTTTCAATGATGAAATTGTAAAAAAGTTAAATTTGATAAAAGAGCTAAGAATCAAAACTTGAAATCAAAACATTGGTGGCCTAGCTTTTAATATCATCAAACTTTGAATTCAAGGGTTAAATTGTAAACAAAAGAATTCACAAAAGAATCCAAATTAAAAATAAAAATAAAGAGAATGAGGACCAAACTTGAAGAAATTAAAAATCAATAATATGGATCCAATGATGAAATTAAAAAAAAATTGATAAAAGGGTTAAGAATCAAAAATTAAAATCAAACATTGATGGCCTAACCTTAAATACGATGAAACTTTAAATTGAAGGGTAAAATTGAAAAGAAAAATGAAATTAACAAAATAATCCAAAATAAAAAATAAAAATCAAGAGAATGAGAATGAGAATGAGGATCAATTTTTTTTATAAGAAAAACCAAGATTATGGTTTCAAGAATTAAATCGTAAAAAAGTTAAATTTGATAAAAGAGCTAAGAATCAAAACTTGAAATCAAAACTTGAAATCAAAACATTGATGGCCTAACTTTGAATTGAAGGTTAAAATTGTAAAGAAAGGAATTCACAAAAGAATCCAAATTAAAAATAAAAATCAAGAGAATGATGACCAAACTTGAAGAAATTAAAAATCAATATTATGGATCAAGGTAGGAAATTGAAAAACAAAAATGATAAAAGGGTTAAGAATCAAAATTTGAAATCAAACATTGATGGCCTAATCTTAAATATCATGAAACTTTAAATTAAAGGGTAAAATTAAAAAGAAAAATGAAATTAACAAAAGAATAAAAAAATAAAAAAAATCAAGAGAATGATAATGAGAATGAGGATCAATTTGTTTTTTTAAAAAATAAAAAACCAATACTATGGATTCAAGGATGAAATTGTACAAATAAAATAAAATTTGATAAAAAGATTAAGAATAAAATTTTGAAATCAAAACATTGAAGGCCTAACTTTAAATATCATCAAAATTTGAATTGAATTGTAAAATAAAAAAGAAAAATTAAATTCATAAAAGAATCCAAATTTAAAAAAATCAAGATAATGAGGACTAAACTTGAAAAATTAAAAACTAGAGATTATGGATCTAAAGATAAGATTGAAAAAAATATTAAAACTTGATATAAGAACTAAGAATCAAACTTAAAAATTAAAACATTGAGGACCAAATATAAAATGTCATAAAAAAAAGACAATGTTGATTTTTTTTAATGGCCAACATGTAATGTTATGAGCAAGAGAGAGAAGAGAAAAAGTGAAAGAAAAAGAAAAAGAAAGGGTGGTTGAAGCCAAATTGTCCTTCAAAATACTATATAGGTCACCCTACATGGAAGAGGACACATTATAGCTTCAAATGTCATGACAAAAGATAATGTTTTTTTATTGAAAGACGACTCACACATTAACAACTTTTTTAATATTTTTTAAAAATGAAGAAAGAATGAATCATCCCTTGCCCAATTTAATAATAACAAAAAAATCTATAGAAAATAATAAAAAAAAAATCCCTTATTGCAAAGCTTAGAAAATTTGATTCTAGGATTAATTTAGTAATTCCAGCGTTTAAAAAATATAAAACCCCAAGAATAACCATTAAATAATTAAATAAAAATAACTTTCAAGGGAAATTAAGTAATTTAAGTGCATCATTAAAATATGAGATAACTACAATGACCCTCAGAATTTAATAATAACATTTGAATCCTTATAAAATTACCAAACTACCCTCCTAGCAGGTAAACGTTAATGGACAAATGCATCTGATTGCAAAATGACAATCCTGTAGATTCGAATATCTTCTCTGAGTATTTTGTCCAGAATGTGTTTTCATGTCCCTCAGCACTATACATTGACATGAAATTTTGTTCATTTGTGCATGAAAGCTCACAATAATCTCCTGAGCAAGGCCTTTGACCACAACTTTGATTCACAACATTATGTTACTAAAAAATAATATTTTAACACATAAAGAATTATATTTGATTATCACATGAGCAATAATTTTTATCTTCTCAAATACTTTATTTATAAATAAAAAGCATTTGGTTTTTAAGGCAAAAAAATATTAGTTTTTCTTTTCTTTAATTATAGCGGGTAATTCAAGTAAAACAACGAGAATTTAATTATGATTACATTAATTTTGGTTCCAAAATTAGCATACAAAAAGGTTGAAGAAAAGATGTTCTACAGAACTTGCAATGACTCTTTTTCTTGTTCACCCATGTTTTTCCAACTTGTTTTGCCTCTAATATTGCTTAGTTTTAATAAGCTCCGTTGTCTTTTTATTATAAAGATTAGGTTTTGTACTTTGTAGAGAGATATTGTGTTTAATTATTTCTTTAGTTCATAAACTTTCAAAGAAAATGTATCATTTAAAATTAAGTTATTGAAATCATATAAGAACATTTGTGAAAAAAATTGTTTACACTAAGTGACGAACATTTTAATCTCAATGACAAGGGATTTAATCATTGATAACAACATCTTTTTTTTTTTGTTTGAATATCTTCAACAAGTATCTTATATCTATATTAATTTTAGTTTAAGTAAAATAATTATTATTTTTGTATTTGTTAGTAGATATGCTAGGAACCTAGTTGATTCAATTGCAACTTGAATACTCTATTATATGCTGAACATTCCAATCCAAGAGATGACAATAAAATTATATTGATATATTTAATCAGAACTTGACAAAGTTTTTATTTGAAGAAACACCAAAATTATCATATAATGAATCTACTCCTACAGTCCTACCTTTATAATGGTCATGGATATATGGAATTATAGTAATTCTATGTGTAATTATAACTACATTTTAAATAGATTAGACAAAACATATATAATACTTGTAGTTTAATTAAAAATGTAAAGATATTATGAAAAACTTTAGACTAAAAATACAAAGCTAAAGATATTGGTATGAAAAAAATTATAATTATTAAATTTTAAAAATTTAATATAATCGATTCAAGAACTATGATAAAACGAATTTAAGAGTTTTAACTCATCTTACTTCTTCTTGCATGAAGATGATGTTGAAATAATAGTTTCAAGTAAATCCTTTCAATGGGTTGGAATTATTTATTGTTCAAGATCTGTTTTAAACATAAAAGTAAGAGGAGGAGAGTTGAAAATCTTATTTTTAGAAGTTAAGGATAAAACAGAACGACTGAAAGAAAAGACAACTCTTCCAGCATGCCCCAAATCATACTTCATTTCTGTTCTATTCTCAGGAACTAGCAAGGATTATACAAAGAAAAACAAAACAAGAACCTTTCTTGCTTTTTTGAACCCCAAATGATAATGTGAAGGACGAACTTAATGGGCTCGCAAGTGCATGCGCTAAACGTTGATTGACAAATGCATCTGATTGCATATTGACAATCCTTCAGATTTGAATATCTTCTCTGAGTATTTTGTCTAAAATGTTTTTTCTGTCCTTAGCACTATACATTGACATGAAATTTTGTTCATTTGTACGTGAAAGCTCACAATAATCTCCTGAGCGACCTTTGACCATATCTTCGATTTACATCATTAAGTTACCAGAGTGCTGGTGTCAAGAACTTAGATTCACTCTAAAATATCTCCAGTCTCCCTCTCCTACCAGAGGTTTCGCGGTTTCTGTTCTTTTCCTAGTGAATCATAGAAATAAAATAATGCTCTTAAATCTCCACAAAGTGCTGATTTGCTCATGACATATCAAAACAGATGAAGCTCAACAACGAAAATAACACCACATTCTCAATGAGTTTGAATCTTACAAACTTAAGAGGTTTGCTGATGGCTTGGTGGGAGAAAAGCTTGCACAAGAACCTATCCAACCACTGTTCAAGCCCTCTTTCTAACATCTAAGAAAGAATCCCTTTTTCCCCTCCTTTCCGGCCACCAATTAAGTTTATGGTTCCCGTTGATAGTTTAATTTTACATCAATCTTTGTTGAACTAGCAGTAGAATTGAGTGCTCGAGATCTCACTTATTTTCGAAGGATATGGAAAAAATCACAAAGTTGCTTATCGTACTGTTATAAAAACCCAGATCAATCTGGCGGGTTAACCTTCTGATGTGCACGTAAGAATCAACAGGGGATAAAGTGTAATGAGCCCGACAGTGGCACGGTGAATGGTGGGGTTGGATTAGGTTTCCGGACCCAACAATAAGTGTAGCCATCGATCTCTGTGCCGGCACGGGTGACAGTAAACAGGTAATTTTGCCTTGAAGCCTCGAACACCCTTTAAGGGCATTCAGTACGAATTTGGACACCATTGCTTAAAATCACATGAAAACCCACGTGAAGGAAGGGTTGTTTAATTAAGATCAGGACCAACAGTTCCACTAGAAAACCATCCATTTCTCTTCCCATTGGCCAATAGCCGAAGTTGCCTCAACCTGCTGTAACTCACAGCCTCCTGTGGCCTCTCATTTAGGACCCCGAAATTATTGATATTAGAAAGGGCAGAAACTGTCTGTCCGATTTCAACTGATTCCTGTGCTTGGAGAATGTAATGGAGGAACATGATGCACATGGGCTAGATCGCTTTCCTTGTCTTTTGGTCCTACCAGAAATTAACAGGTACACATGGCTGGTTTCAGAGGCAGTCTGGAAACAAGGTTGCAACATGGTTGTGCAATATGTGGAACACATGATTGTGAATATAGGTATTCTTGAAATATGTATAGTGACGAATTATGTGATTACCGATTGTAAATGTGTTGATTTGTGATCATTGATGTGTTTAGGTGGTGCAACCGGGATTGGACCTATGACTAGGCAAGGGTACCCATAGGAGAGAGAGGTAGGTGGTTTCCACCTTTTTCTTGTAGAATGTAAATGTTCTAAAATAACTTGTTTGATGATGATATATTATTACGTTGTGATAAATGTTCAACCAACTATGAAATGTTGATTGAGTTATTAATTATATTGAGTTGTTGATGAATATTAAACTGATTATGAAATGTTAATTGAATTATTGATGAATGGTAGATCGATTATAAAATGTAGTTTGAGTTGTTGATGAAATTGAGTTATTGATGAATGGTAGACCGATTATGAAATATTATTTGAGTTGTTGATGAAATTAAGTTGTTGAGAAATATTGAACCAATTATGAAATGTTAATTGAGTTGTTAATGAATGGTAGACCGATTATGAAATATAGTTTGAGTTGTTGATGAAATTGAGTTATTGACGAATGTTAAGTCGATTATGAAATGTTGATTGAGTTGTTGATTAGCTTCGATTAATGGCATCTGAGATGGATGACTGAGTTGTGATTAATGATTAGCTGTGACTCATGACATCCAAAATGGATGAACATATTGGTTCAATGATTAGCTTTGGCTAATGACATCCGAAATGGATGGCTGGGTTGTGACTGATGATTAACTGTGACTAATGGCATCCGAGATGGATGATCGGGTTGAGTTCAATGATTAGCTTCAACTGATTGCATCCTAGATGGATGATCGGGTTGTGATTGATGATTATCTTCAAATAATGGCATCTGAGATGGATGACCAGGTTGAATATGACATGTAGCTTTAGTTAATGGTATCCGTAAGAGAGGATGAGTTTGATTTTGAGAAATTTTGTTAATTGCATTCGAGTCAGATGGTCGAGTTTGAATTTTGCGATTAGCTATGGCTAAAAGTATTAAAGATAGATGACCGAGTTAAGGTGAAGTAATTAACCTCGACCGATGATTAAACTTCAGCCCCACAACCTCTATGGAGAGGTTGGGGCGTATGAGCAAGAATAATACATTTAACGAAATAATAAGTATTGAACAATACATATGAGAAGTAAAAGAAGGAATGTCCCATTCTAGTTGATAATGAAAAGTAACGACAATGTTCTTCTAGTTGTTTATTATCATGTTTAGATTATTCACAATTCTTGTATCCATGTTGTTTTTGTAACAGGGACATCACACAACCAAGGTGCGTAGGAAAGCCTATTTCACGGGTTTCTATATTTTGAAAGGTGCTATATAATAGTATGTTTTAGGTGTTATGTACTTGATAATTATGAACGAACTAGTTGAATATGTGCCATTCGACACTGTTGTAAAGACATATGTCAAAAATCATGATGAAATACGGATGCGAAAGTACAATCTTGTAAACATGGTGTGGTGATGTATGTATGTGACATTGTTTTTTATGAGAATGTTGTATTGTGAAATTACATGAATATTGCACTATACTAATAGATGAATTTTGTTACGATTAACCCTAAATACTGTTGTGGGAATGTGTATTGTCACTTTTATGGGATGTTGATTTACATTATCGTATGTGAGTTGTGTCTTGCTAATTAATGGAATTCATTTATAAATTCACAGAATGATATTGTGAAAAGCATCGAGAACCTAAAGACTTACAAAAAAAAAATCCACCGATTCTTTTTTGCTATAAAAAAGCTGAGTCGTTACATTATAAGAATAATTGCTTTTTTTATATAAAGAAAAGAATATAATATGAACTAGTTTCTACGGCTCTAATGAATGTTCAACATTTAAGAGAGCATTCATCATGAATATTTTAGGAACAATGTTTTGATGCAATATGAATCTCGTAATTATAACAACTTTATAATTTTTTTTGCAAATCACTTTTGTTCCATGAACTTTATCTTCACTCTAGATTTATAAATCAAATATTAGATTCATTGATATAATATTATATGAATATGAAAGATAAATTAAGCCTTCACTCTAGATTCATAAATCAAATATTAGATTCATTGATCTAATATTATATGAATATTAATGATAAATTAAACCTTTATTAATAATAAATATGTATTTATATAAATATTATATGAATATTCATAAATCAAATATTAGATTCATTGATATAATATTACAGACATGTCCATTTCTCTCCCTAAGAATTGTACAAGTTGAAGCCAGTGGTGACTCATGAGCCACTTTGCTCCCAACCCATTACGCACGATCACTGCGCAGAAAACACAGCTCACATCACATGATATAGGGTCCCAGATGCACGGATTGATGGTGGCATTGATTTTAGATCAGGCATCCATGGGAGCCACATTATGGAGGAAGGGCCCTGCGTTGTCTCTCAAGCTCCACTGTGCTTTATCATGAACAAGAACAACAGCATGATCTACTGAACCTGAGAACAGGCAAGAAAGAAAGCCACCGAACCAGTCTGGTTTTCATGGAAGATTGTTGAACTAACACAGATTGTTGAAGTGTAATAGACGTAGAAAGAACCGCTGGCTAGTTTTTTACAGAATTGGTTAAACCACGTACCCAGTTTCTTCGAATCATTTAGTTACTAAAATATAAATAAAAGTTTAAAATGGTGTGAAATCTGGAAAAATTCATGAAGATTATATATACATGAATATCATCAAGAGATTAAATAAAAAAGGAAGATAAACCTTATGAACTGATTATTGAGCTGTTGATTCAATCAATAAATCGAGATGAACTAAACCCTTGCCAAATCCCTTGTTGGTTCGATCCTCATATATATTTATGTTTAGCACAATATTAAAATGGTTATCAAAAAGGAACAAGAGGGAGAACTTGTTATGTTTCTGATTCACTAGTTTTCTAGTCGACTCCTGGATTCAAGTACTAGCAATTCATTTACAATTTGTTTATACTGGAATTATTTTATAATTACATAGAAATGTTAGATTTAATTTGCACAATATTATGTTTAAGAGATTAATTTATTATATACATTTTTTGTCGGACGAAGTTATAAAAAACAAAAATAGAAATACGTTGCAAACCAGCTAGTTTCAATTCAACAGTTCTTCTTCGTTTCTTTTTATGTTTCATATTCAATTAGGGCTTAGTAAAATAACCGAATTATTTAGAATATCCATAAATATCAACCCAGGATTAGTAAAAAAAAAAACTGGAAAAATCAAATAAAAAAACCGGGTAAAAAGTTTTTAAAAAATCTGGATTGATTTGATTTTGAATTCAGCTTTTAGAAATTAAAAAAACGAAATCAAGAAATGTAACTGAAAAATAAGAAATTAAACTAAAAAACAAAACAAAACTATATATAATCAAACCAAACCAAACAATCTAATGTACTGCAAAAATAAAAATAGAAAAAAAGACAGTGCTTGTTTCAACTAGATACTTGAGGCAAATTGATTTGACACCATATATAGTTGTCATCTGCCTACCAATCGTCGCCGAGACAAGCCGTTCAAAGAGGTTGACGAGACTAATGCACCATGTCGTTTTGTTGTACCCAAAGAGTGAAGGAAGTGTAATTTTTTATTTTTTTTTCTAGTTCGATGGATGGAAATTGGGCAGGAGGCATTGATCATTCAATAGCTAGCAGTACACTAACATTATTGATAGCACTAGCTATAGCACTATCATGTAACAATGCATTGAATTCCAAAGTCGGTTTGCTTTTAGTGTATGATCGAGTACATAGTCCAAACTTTGATTCTGAAAAGTATTAAATTGATATTTTTTTATGGTATGAAAGTTTTAATTACTTAATTTAATTATATCTTATTATCTCTTGATTATCATGAAAATAAAAATATTGTTATATATTTTAAAAAATATATGCTTATATCACATGGAATTGAGAGTTTTTTTATTTGAATTTGATACTTTTAATGTTTTTGTATCGTATTGAAATGAGAAGTTATAATTAACTCCTCTAATTAGATAGATTTTAAATTTTGGTCCCTCTTGTTTCAAAAATCATAATCTAGTCCTTTAATCCATTTGAATTTTACTTCATTGACTTGTTTGTTAGTTTCAATCTAAATAATCAAAGCGCCCTTCTATTCCTAATTTCGTTTTAATCCGTGTGGTTTCCAAACATTAATTTGGGGGTGAAAGTCAGATCTTGATTACATGATTGTGCCCAAAATATAGGGATCAAATTCTAATTTTTGTGCCCTATGAATTTTACTTCATTGACTTGTTTGTTAGTTTCAATCTAAATAATCAAAGCGCCCTTCTATTCCTAATTTCGTTTTAATCCGTGTGGTTTCCAAACATTAATTTGGGGGTGAAAGTCAGATCTTGATTACATGATTGTGCCCAAAATATAGGGATCAAATTCTAATTTTTGTGCCCTAAATATAGGAATCAAACTATAATTTTCTTAATTTAAATAATTAGTTGAATTTATAAAGGTGGTCAATAAAAAATATATTAATGCAAATACAGCTGTACACATGGCTATGCGTGCACATACACACACAATATGCCTGATATATTGCAGGTTGAAACTTACGATATCATTGAAATAATTAAAAATATATAATCACTTTCAGAACAAGGGAATATCCGACTCAGTAACTCAAAGGTGACTCGTTTCCCATTAATAATTGCTTTAAGAATAAGTCTCCTGTTACTTTCAGAATGACTCCATCAACTTTCCAATATATATATATATATATATATACTTAATTAATTAGCCGTTATTTGAAACTAATAATATTATAATCACTAGTAAGACAACGAGATGTAGGAATTGATTAAGTACTGGATTGGGATATAATGTTACTTAATTCTTAATCAAGTGGGTGTACTTTGTTTGCATCCCTAATTACATGCCGGCGTGAATCCTCAAGGAACAATAATGGAATTAACAAAGATTAATTTCCCAAATTAACATATAACAACAACAACAATAATAATAATTCTATATATATATATGGATCGAGATCAACAGATGAAACCCTAATGCATATCATTATCAAATAATATGTGGGATTTAACGTAATGTGACAACATGGTATCTAGGTAATGAGATATTAATTTAGAGAAAAGGAATCTTGTTGACTTATAAAGAAGGAATTGTGGCTGTATTTTCTACAAGGATCAAAGATGAAAAGACAAATGGGAAAATTAGGACATGGCAACATATGATATAGACAGGCAGCCATGTGATGATAGTTTGGATCAAGTGCTGGAGTTTATGATCTTGACCACCTGGCTACGTTTGACCACTTCTCCTGATCCACTAACTGCCCTTGATTTAGATTAAATCTTGTGCGTTGTTGTTTATGCTTATTCTGTCATTAAAACAAATATTAAAAACCATAGTAAAAGTAACAATTTCTAACATCTCTGTCTTTTCTATCCTAGGATAATAATTACTCAGCAAGCGTACAAGGAAGATATAAAATGCACATGCACAGACACATAATGAGTACAAGGAAGATATAAAATTCACATGTTCTTCATAAAATACACATAATTACATCGAAGGGTCTTAATCGAAATCATTTATTCCGATCTATCCTTGCTGCCAGTGCTCGGGAGCAGCAAGTGTAGAACTGAGATGAACATGACCCACATGATTCTGGATGGTGTTTTTTTCTCAAAACCTAAGATGAAATATCCAGGCGATGCAGCATCCTAGATTAGTGATGAACATGACTCCTAGCTAGGACCATAACCCTTCATTGATCAGTAAAGATAAGATCGGTCGGGAGCAAGATTGCTAAGTACGTAGCCCTAATGCACTTGCAACTCTATCCTGGAGCACTATTCTGCAGCAGCTAGCTAGGTCCACCTTCAAAACAGGATGAGGCCTGCCAAGCTCCATGGAATCTGCTGCTCATAGAGGCTACCGTAGGGTGTGGTTCATTTCGTTTGATGAGCAAAGAGATAAACCCTAGCTAGCGCTATAACGCTCATAAAAGGAAATTTAAAGGGTCAAAAGCTCACACACAGAAGCAAAGCAATACATTGAATTATTGATCCGAAGGTGCGGACAATCTCCTAGCCAATAACGTTGATGTTGCTAGCTAGCTCAAGAATTTGAAAGCTCATAGCAGGGTCCTTGCCCTCCACAGTTTGATTTCTTGGACCCTTCTTCTTATTTCGACTGCGGTGAATATTGTCAAATAATATTTCCTGCGACTTTTTTATTTTATTGTCACAAAACTCAAGGATGTTGACAAATTGGACGGAAAAGAAGATGCACCGGTTTTTCCTGTTTGTACTTTAGTTTCTCTTACCTACTTTCGACGTCAATAATTGTGAAAAAACCCCATCACTAAACTTAATATAAATTAATGCATATTGTATATAAATATAGTATGCAAAGGCAGCGTCGCTAGCTATATTTGGTTTTTCAATTAATTAACTGTTTATTTTGACCAAAATACTTCCCTAATGTAATTATACCATGCCCATTTAAGCAACTAACTTTTTTTCCTTTTTTGGTACAAAATAATAAATCATAGAGAAGTCTACCTTCGAGCCGAAAAGCATGAAGAAAAGGTCCCCGAAGCTTCAAAGGAGCTTTCTAAATCGATGATGTGAGAAATACGTACGTAGCCAACTTCTGAGAGATATAAGCATGTGGTGTGTATGTAACATTTTAATATTTGGAATTTAAATTATTTTTAGTTCCTTAATGATTAAAAAAAAGAAAAAGAAAACAGAAAACAGTAAAACCTACATAAATGAAATAAAAAAGTAGGAATTTTGGAACTACGAAACTTTGAGGTGAGGGAGTAGTGGGGAGGGACCATCATGAGATGAGAACTAGGCAACGTGGCAAGATCACATGGTGATGGGCCTACATGAGAGTTGAAGGTGTCAGCACAATGTTATCCTTTTCTTTTCTTTTTTCTCTGCTTTTTACTATTTTTTTTTTTAATTTTCCAAAAACAAAAAAGAGAGAAATAAATAAATAAATAAAAAAGCCAAAAATATTCGACGTCCACTCCGTTACAGAAACATAAGCTTCCAACAAACAAACGGCCAAGCAAGAACCGACATTTTCAAATTTTCGAACAAACGTGTCCCTTAAAAATTTAATTTTTTTTTTGTTAAAAATTAATTTTTTTTTGTTTTGAATCGTTTTGATACACTGATTTTAAAAATAATTTTTTAAAAATAAAAAAATATTATTTTAATACATTTCGATATGAAAAACACTTTGAAAAACAACAACAACCACACTTCTAAACATAACATGGCTAGCTAAACATATTCGAGGATGTAATGAAAATTCCTTTTATTCTACCACTTTACGGATAATAAATATATTCAATAAAATAAATATTTACTTAAGTATAAAAAATTTAAATTTACTCGACTATAGGTGAATCCATGCTTCACTTGTAATAATAATATCACAAGGATTCAAATCAAGATGTGTTTTTATTTTTTTATTATTATTTTTTGTCTCGGATGCATAATAAATTAGGTTTCATTTTAGATAAAACTAGCATGTATATTCTTTTTAAAAATAAAAGTAAATCTTATTTTTATGAGAAAATTATGGATAATACTCTATTTTTTTAGAGGGTGTTTTAAAGAAAATTATCAAATTATGAGTTTATATGAGTTAAAATTGTCTACTTGATTGATGCAGTTGATTATGATATTATTATTGGCTTTTGCATTAAATCTTGTGATGTGATTAGTTTGATTTAATTACAATGTATTGTTTTTATTCATTTTAGCAATTCTTAAAGTCAATTTTCACTCATTGAAAATATATTTTTTTAATTTTTAAATAGATTAATACTTTCAAAATCTCAAAGAATGATTATACACAAATAAGAATGATTCTCCTAATTTTTAATAAAAAAAAAAGTTAATAATTAGAATCATAAAGGATTATTAGATTGGAACATGGCGTTATATTTCCAATCATGAATAAACCAAACATTGCTCAAAAGAAAAAGATCAAAGGACAGCCAGGCAGCACGTTACGTAAACGCCGTCAGCTTTGTAACCTCGATTCCCGTAACTTTAGAAGTGGGTCCGGTGAGAGGAGGAGAGGGAGGAGGGGAGGGGACTGCGGAGAGGCCGGTGGTGTTGGTGGTCGAGTGTGAATGTGTGATGGTTCTCAAGCCTCTGATTGGAAGTGGGACTTGAATGGAGGTTTTTTAAAATTTAATTTTTTTCTGGTTTAGAATTATTTTTTATATTTTATATTTTATATTATTTTAATTTGTTAATATTAAAATATATTTTTTTAAAAAAAATTTAATTTAATTTAATTTTTTTTTTTAAAAAAGACAACTACAGCTGCATTCCCATCACTAACGTCTGAATCGTTCACCATTGGATGTAATATCTCCACTTATCATGTGGGTCCTACTCCGAAGAATTAAAAAAATGAAGTATAGATGATGTTGTTTTCCTACTCATCATGTACTTGACGTGATCACACTTGCCCCAACAGAGAGCCACTTTGGCATGTAAAAAGACACCAAGCTTTCACTGATTGGACATTGATTGTTACTTTCCGCGCTGGTGCGTTTGGTCCTAAAGTTGACCAGTGATACTCGTCAAGTGGTCATGGGAGTGGTAAAAGATGGTCTCCCCCACTTCCTCCAGGTGGGGGCGTGGGCCATTATCTTCTTCTTCTTCTTCTTTTTTTTTTTAAATGACACAATTCCCCCACTTTTTTTTAATCAAAAATTTTTAGTTTTGTAAATTACAGTAAATATTTAATATTAATATATTGAAAGGTAAAAGAATTTACTTGTCTCTTATCATATTTGTTAGTGGATTAAAACATAAAATAAGAATTAAAAAAATGAAAATCAAGATTAAAATATATAATAATTTTTTTTTAATTGAAAGGTTAAATTAAAAATAAAAATTAATTGAACAAAATGATAAAAAAAACAATTAAAAAAACATTGATCAAAATAAAAATAAAATTTTTTTTTCATTGAAAGGTAAAATTAAAAAGAAAAATCAATTCACCAAACGATCTAAAAAAATAATTATAAGAATGAGGATCAAAATACCGTACTAACACTACTGACATGCGCCGCACCACTACGAATAGAACATAACGATACTTTCAATGACACAGTAAAAGGGTTATTTTGGACACTGGGAGGAGCTGCACGAGTCATAACCTTTTTTTTTTTTAATATTTGATTAAATAACAAATTACCCTTAAACTTACCTAATAATAACAATAAAAACCATTGCGGAAAAAAAGAAGCTCTTGATACCATTTAATTTTTGTTTGCTTTTAAGGGCACTTTGTAGTTTTATTTTGCTTTTTTGTTTTTGTTTTTATTTTTTATATCTATTTAAATATCAAATTTCTTTGATAATAAAAAAATTATTGTAAAAATATAAAATTACCCCCTTATACTAGTTTTATTTTATTTTTTACTTTCAAAAGTATTTAAATTTTTTTATTGTGTATTTAAAATAATAAAATGTTTATTTATCCCTAATTAATTTAAGAATAAATATTGATAAAAATATCTAAATACTTCTAATAGTATCACTGTGAAAAAGAAGAAGAAGAGAGAGTTAAGTTTCTTGGATAGAGACACAAAACCATAAAATCATTGTTATAGTGAACAATGATTTCAGTCAGAAGCTACAATGATTCCTTCCCGAATACGTTTTGTTAATTTTTCTTCCCTTTGTCACTTTTTGTTGTTTTTCTTTTTTAAAAGATGATGTTATTTCATGTTTTTTTTTTTAAATTTTAATCTTATTAAATTTGAATTAAGTTTAGTTAAGTTAATCAATGATGGATTAACTTATTAGGACATGCTAAATTAATATCAAAATTTATTTAATTAAATTGAAATCGGGTTAAATTAGGCTATGAATCGCGAATTTACTGAGGCATCCCACCGAATAAGACTGGTTTTTATTATAATTATGGATTTAATTAGCAATGAGTGGCCATTCACGGGTTTGTAAACAGATAAGAAGCAGAGAAAAAGGAGATATTTTAAAGCGTACGGGCACCTGTTTATGTGGTGTATGTATATAATCATCACACGAGGCTGTGGACACAGGCACCGCCACCATCTCCTTTTCAGCGTTGCGGTGCTGCCACGCCTCTTTCTTTCTCCCACTTTCGTAATCATAAATAAAATTACTCCGCTGACCACTTGTTTAGAACAAGCATTTTACCATCTTCTAGATTTTTAATTTAATTTTAGACATTTTATTGTTTCAGGAGTATTTGATTTTTAAGCATGGTTTAAGATCTGATGCAATCGTGTCCAAGTGTTGATCTAGATTAATCAATCTGAATTTCTATTTTTTAAATATATATATATATTAAAAAAATATTAACTTTTTTAAAAAATTTAAAAATAATTATTTTTATTGGATTGATTAGATTATAAGTTTTTATCAAAACTAGATAAATTTATTTTACTATTATACGTATCATAAAATCGTGAATTAGTTATTTTTTTTAGTATTATATAAGACAGGAAGAGCCAATAATATTATACACACACACACTACTGATTTGTTTATTTCATTAAAATATTAATTACCACAATTAAAATATATATATATATATATATATATTTTTAATTTTTTGATAAAAAAAAAATCCAAAACAAAAACAGATTGGAAAACACAAAATAAATAAATAACACTTCTTGACAAATAAGATATCAAATTTACAAGTTTTACAAAGTCTAAAATAATTTTTAAAACTTTTTTCATGGAAAAAAAATGAAAAATGCAAAAAAAATAAAATTATTATTAAATAAATAAACAATTATTGACAATGAAGCCTTCACTGTAAAATATTGGTCACTTTCACTAACAGAAGAAATTAAATTAAATTACTAAAAACTAAAGATAGAAAGGAGGGGGAGAATAAAATTCACCATCACTTTCACAAACCCAAAAATAAAAAATAAAATAATAAAATAATAATAATAATTCCCATTATTATGGCCTCCATTGTTCCTTATCTCTTCCACTTCCTGCCTCTCTTGTTATTTCACTGGACCTCTCCTCCACCTCACCAGCTGCCTATCATCACTTCACAAATCCTTTCATTTCTCCTTTATATGCTATAACAAAGGAAATAAACTAATAATTCATCTCCCCATGTCAGCACCATAACACCAAACCATGAAATGAAACCATAAAGAAACCATCCCTCTCTTTCTTGAACCCTTTTCTTTTGAAATCAAGAAAAAAACCCAAAGAAAATGAAGAGAGATCATCAAGAAACCATTGGTGGTGGTATTGGAAACAGAGGTGAATCTTCTTCTTCATCAATGGAAACTGGGAAAGGAAAATCATGGGTTGAAGATGATCAAGATCCGGGTGGCATGGATGAATTACTTGCTGTTTTGGGTTACAAAATCAAGTCTTCAGATATGGCTGATGTAGCTCAAAAGCTTGAACAACTAGAGATGGCTTTGGGTTCTGAAGATGGAATTTCTCATCTTGCTTCTGATACTGTTCACTATAACCCTTCAGATCTCTCTGGTTGGGTTCAAAGTATGCTTTCTGAATTCAACAATCTACCTTCTACTGATCTTGATTCATCTATTCTTCTTTCCAATAATCGAGATTCACTCCTTGGACAACCTTCCACTATCACCCCCTTAGATTTCCCCAGTAATTCTCAATCTAAAGTATTCGCTGACGACTCTGAATATGATCTCAGAGCAATCCCTGGAGTTGCTGCCTATCCACAACAAGAACTCGATAAGAGTAACGACAGGAAGCGAATGAAGCTCAATCCAATTGGGTCTAATATTGCGACGGCACCTTCTGTGAATTCCTTACAATCTCCCACTGCATCTCCCGCTTCTTCTTCATCTCCGCAAGCAATGGCAGTTTCAGGTACTTTGTCAGAGTCCACAAGACCTGTAGTCCTGGTTGACTCACAGGAAACTGGAGTCCGTCTTGTCCACACACTTTTGGGTTGTGCAGAGGCAATTCAGCAAGAGAATCTTAAACTTGCTGATGCCCTTGTTAAACAGATAGGACTACTTGCAGCATCTCAAACTGGGGCTATGAGAAAAGTTGCAACTTACTTCGCTGAAGCTTTAGCTCGTCGAATTTACAAGATTTTCCCTCAAGATTACTGTCTCGATTCTTCATGTTCAGATACTTTAGAGATGCATTTCTACGAAACTTGCCCTTATCTCAAGTTCGCACATTTCACTGCTAATCAAGCCATTCTTGAAGCTTTCGCGAATGCAAGTCGAGTCCACGTTATCGATTTTGGTTTAAAACAGGGAATGCAATGGCCGGCGTTAATACAAGCGCTTGCATTAAGGCCTGGTGGTCCGCCAGCGTTTCGGTTGACGGGGATCGGGCCGCCGCAGCCTGATAACACAGATGCTTTGCAGCAAGTGGGGTGGAAGCTGGCACAATTGGCTGAAACTATTGGAGTAGAATTCAAGTTTCGCGGATTCGTAGCAAACTCTCTGGCGGATCTTGATGCGGAGATGCTTGGCCTCCTCCCTCCAGAGGTGGAGGCAGTGGCTGTTAACTCAGTTTTTGAGCTGCATCGGTTGTTGGGTCGGCCGGGTGGCATCGACAAGGTTCTCGGGTCTATCAAGGCCATGAGACCTAAAATTGTGACGATTGTTGAACAAGAAGCAAACCACAACGGTCCGGTTTTTCTAGACCGGTTCACAGAGGCCTTACATTATTACTCGACTTTGTTTGACTCTCTCGAAGGGTCCGGTTTGACTCCACCGAGTCAGGACCTGGCTATGTCCGAGCTGTACTTAGGGAGGCATATTTGTAATGTGGTGGCATGCGAAGGGGCTGACCGAGTTGAGCGACACGAGACGTTGGCTCAGTGGAGAACGCGGTTTGATTCGGCTGGGTTTGACCCGGTTCATCTTGGGTCGAATGCCTTTAAACAAGCTAGTATGTTGTTGGCCCTCTTTGCCGGTGGTGACGGGTATAGGGTGGAGGAGAATAATGGCTGTCTCATGCTTGGGTGGCATACAAGGCCACTAATTGCCACCTCGGGGTGGCAGCTCGCCGCTGGTGATTCACAACAATGATTCAACTCAGCTGAGCTTGAGCTACCGAATCAATGAAAACTCAACTCAGGAAACCCTTGTGAATTTAGTAGTAGAGTGAAGTGGTTGAGGGTGAGAGTGAGAACTTTACACTCGAGAGGTTTAAGAGTTAAAACCCAACCCAAGTGTGTAATTGTAGTTTTCTTTTTCTTTTTTTTGAACACCTCTGTCAATTTGTTTTTCTTTTTGTTTAACTTGCTTTGAAAGGCCTTTTCAATGTAATTTCTTAGATTTTTTTTTTTTTAAAATCCAGATGTGTATCTATATGTTAACTCTTTAATAAAATGGGTCGGTCTTTTTTCACATGGGATGCAGAGTTAATAAGAAAAAAGTCCAATTTTTTTCATATAATTAATATAAGTGTTTAACCAGTTTATATATCTCAACTAATCTCACAATTAATCTCATGGATCTGAAGTCTTAATTTTTTCTTAAACCTACTTTTGTTTGCATGTCCTGATTCCTTCCTTCTGGCCTGCAAAATGTTTTTGGAAGGAAACGGAGGCCACATGTGGAGGATACTTCTTCTCCCATGTCACCTCCGCCGTGAGAAAATTCTTACAGCACTGTCTAGTAGTCGTCGCTAGACTCATGGGTGTGACTAAGAAAGATGGTAAACCTTCATGGCAATGGCACCTGGACCTTAGATTCTTGGGTTCGGTTTGGTTTTCTATGATGGCCTCATCCTCTTTTGACTGAATTGGAGGAGATATTTTTTTGTTGCTATTCCACGGTTCCTTTGTGTAAAACTATGAAAGTTGATTTCTTTATATATATATATATAATTAGAATAAGTGCATAAGACGACTATTGCCCATGTAACATGCAGGGGAAATGGTCGTTTGATGTCGAATTCTTATTATTTTTACAAGAAAATCAAGATAGTATTTAAAATTACAGTAGTAATTATTTTTTGAAGTGATTTTTATTTAAAAATATATTAAAATAATATATATATTTTATTTTTAAAACCAGCATATCAAAATAATTCAAAATAAAAATATATTAAAATTATTTTTTAAACACAAAAATAAACACACCTAAATAAAGTAAAGTTTCAAGAATAATTAATCACATTCTCCGTACAAAAGGCTCCAATCACATTTATATTACATCCGAGACTTAGAATATATTCGTAAATAAAATTAATCAGATATATCATATACTTAGGGATATAAATCTTATGATGGGTGGCTTGAGCCAACCCTTGAAAAATACATAGAAAGGACGGCATTAATTTAATCTTAAGATGGCAGAAATTTTTGGATTAACGATAGATTGACAAGCCATCTACGATGAGATATTTATTTAGCCTAATCAATTGTCGAGAATCACATCTGAAAAAATGAATAATTGTCCAGATACGAAAAAAGAATTAGGTACCAAATTCATAACATTTATAGCTGTTTTCTATATATCTCTACGAGAAAGGCAATTACGACCTCAGGTTTACTTAATATATGCTTTGTTTTTTGTTTTAAATTTAAATTTTGAAAATCTAAATCTAACCCTTGATTCTTTGAGTTTTTCATATAGTTCAAACATTTTTCTGCCCCTCTTAAGGATTTTTTTTTTATTAACATGGATGTCCAAACCAACTTGCGTGTACTTCGATAAATCCCACGAGCTCTAAAATTAATAATCATGTATACCTCTAATGATCATTATATTAACAATAATAGAATTCGAACCTGAGATCACAGAAAAAACAAACTTTTTAATTCTAAACTCTTATCCCTGGATCACTTACTAGATAGTTATGAAGTTACTTCTATCAATAAAGAATAGAATTGATGTAAGAAAAAGATTAGAAGACATTCTCAATTATAATAAAATAAAAAGTAAAATTCCACATTTAGTTCCAAAAAACATTGCCAAGTTTTTTTACTTATTTTCTACGTACAGTTTGGAACATGTATATATATATTTTTTCACCTTCATTATTATTTGAAAGCGATACGAAGAAGGGATATAAAATTCCTCTAAAATGGATCGTAGCCGCGGTCTATAAACGGCTATTTGACCCTAGAAATCTAAGAATTCCTTGGAGGATGGCTCATGGAGGGAGGGAGGGAGGGAGGGATAGCTTTCATCTTACTCCTTTCGTTGAAAATTGAGTCGAGATTGATTTCTTCTTTTCCTTTTTGGATAACTGGATGGGTTAAGCATCTTTTCCGTTTTCTTTTTTTTTAACCATCTAGTTTAATTCTAAAAAGACTTTATTGTATTGCTATATGTTAAAAAAAAAAAACAACTAGAAAATAAACCAAGGTTTTCGTAAAATTTTCATTTTCATTTTCTTATTTCTTTTTATTAATAGCTTGATACTCTACACCATCATTGCCCTATTTCTTTTTATTAGATAAAAAATCGTCAAACCAAAAACGAGTGAGATAGGCACTTGACTTCTTGGGTGGATATCACCATCCGTAGATCCTTAAAATCAACCATATGTTCCGATCTTCTGCTTGTTTCCTCTCTCTCTCTCTCTCTCTCTTTTATATATATATATATATATATATATATATATCCCTTTCTTTCTTTTTTATTCATGCAAAAGCCTGTTAACAGGAGCATAGTTAGAATTTATTATTAGTTGGGGAAGCTACATGAACAAGAGACTATGGGACCATGCACTTTCGGTGACCATCATAAAGAAAATACTTGCGGCTAATATATATGAAAATTGTTAATATAAAGAAGGATGAAAAAATAAAAAAAAAAAGCTAGGAGAGCACGGCGCTCGTAAAAAATTTTAGGGTGCAGACCAATACTTATAAAATAAAATATTTTACAACAGTTCTATATATTTTCATCAAATGTGAGACTTTATATATACGATATAATTGTTTTAGATCTTATTTTATATCATTACAATCACGAGTAGACCACATCTATTCTTTCAGCCTTCAGTTTATCATACATCATTCAATAATTACATCATGTAATCCCACAGTAATTTAATTATAAATAAAAGCTAAAAGGGTAATAAATCAAATCTCATGCACTTATACTTTTTATTTCTCTTAAAGGAATTTAAAATAATGTTCAACATAAAACATGATTATACTATCTATGCATGCAGGGGCGGAGTTAGGATTATTTGTTAGGGAGGACCAAAATTAATATAATAAGATATAATATTTGTTTTAATTTATTATACATTAGTTGTAAAACAAAACCTACATAATTTAGTTTTATTCAAATAATTTACTACAAACATATAATAACCTTTGTATAAGGTAAAATGTTTGAAGTAATACTAAATTGAGTCAAAGCAATGAAATTAATTTCATCTTCATAATGTATCCATCACTTTAATGTTGTTGGTTTTTATACCTATCAAATATATAACATACAAAGTATATAACAAGCATTAGCTAAAACGAAACATTATTTATGTTTGATAAACTTTGAAATAAAGCAAAAAATAATAAAGAATGATTCTTACATATTTATTTTAATTGTGCTCGTCGTTCTTTCATAGAATAGAAATCATCGATTATCATATCAGTTGTGAATCTTTCAACAATTTCTTTTTCTATATAGACAATCAAATAATTTGCAAGAAAATCATCCTCCATCCTATTGCGAAGTTTTATTTTAACAATCTTCATCGCTGAAAAAGCTCGTTTAGCAGGTTGTGAGTTATCATTTTTTTTTCTTTTCAAAAAAAGAATAAATTCTTCTTATTTTGTTCATGGTTCAATCTAAAATCAAAACATATATCGTAAGAAAAAATTGATAATTTTGGTGGCCCGCTAATCAAAAAATCCAAGCATAATCAAAACAAACCAATAAAATATATCTAATTATTTAGAAAAAAAATCACTATAACAAAAATTCAAAAAACAATTGGTAGAACTAGCTGATCTGAGAAAAAAAAGGAGAAAAAGTTGTAGAATTATATAAAAAAATCCTCATCAAATTATTAACAAACATCTCAAAACAAAACAAAAATATATTTTATATTTAAATTACCTTATTTTGTTTGATGAAAGATAAATTAATTAGTAGCTCTGCTTCAATTTTTTTGTAGAAAAAGTTTGCTCACGCTTAGTGTTTTTATTTCTGTTTTTAATCTTCTACAGGATTTATATTAAAGTAAATTGGTAGCTCAGTTTTTTATTTCACAAAGTAATGTTTTTTTTCTTTTCCATGTAGGTCAAGAATAAATTTAAAGGAAATCAAAAGTGAAGTCACAGCCCACCTCTTTAAAATAAAATAAAAAATATAACACTTCCTCATATTTAATTACCTAATAAAAAAAACAAAAAATGCAGGGGGGGCCCGGGCCCCTGCTTGCCCCCCTTGCTTCCGCCGCTGTATGCATGCCATGAAAAAAGTTGTGTAAAGATGTACACGAACTTGCATTATAATATCCTGCGAATAGATTTCATGCACAATTCTAAACATAGATAGAAAATGTCACTAAAAAAAAAAGATAGAATATGAGATGAGTTAGGTTTATAAAACTATTTACATGTAAAATAAAAATTTCAAATCTAAAGTCCGACTACAACCTAACCATGAAGTTCACCGATACAAGAAGGTTCTGCAACAAAAAAAATTTTAAGCATAAATTTGTATTTAATATAATTAGTCTTCTAGCCATGCATGAAAGTGAAAGCACTCATACTTTTTATCTAACTCTATTAGAAAAAGTTTATAAGTAATATTCATTAATTTCATAATAATAACACATCAAGATATTCATACTTGAGTAGCCTTACTCTCAATTTCAAGTCAATTATTATACTTTGATTAACATAGTTATCAAATATTTCATAACAACTTATTATTGACCTTTGTCTTATTGAAAACAACTTAATTTATTACCATGGTTCTCAGATAACTTGGGCAATAACACAACATTGGTTTTTGCATTTGCAAAAGCAACAAAAACACATTTGATCTTTCAGTAATTTCAGAGACTTCACAACATTGTCTTTCACCTCAGCAAAAACAATTCAATCAAATTGATTTCTAAACAACTTTAGAAATAATCACAATATTGACTTTTTCATTTGCAAAAACAACCTGGTCACATTGGTTTCTGAACAACTACAAGAATAATCACAACATTGGTTTTTGCCCTAGCGAAAGCAACCAAATCACATTGGTTTCCAAACAACTTCAAAAACAATCACAACATTGGCTTTCGCCTTAACGAAAACAACTCAATCACATCTTCATTTCACACAACTATTTTCAATTCATCTTAATTCATTTCATGCATAACATTTATAGTTACAACCAAAAATTTAATTGTCATGGCAAAATTATAGGTAAAACGTTGCTTACTGCTTCTCCAGTTAAGTGAGCTCCTCCGACAATAGATCATGCCCTCAGTGTCCCCTTGAACTAGACAAAATACTTTTCGTTAGTAAATTATCTACAAATACACATACTCATTTTTTTGTAAAGGAAATACTTCTTTTAATTTCATACTTAGACTTGCTATGTTTAACAATTCATAACAAGGCATCAGAATTATGTTTAGTGTTTACTCCTAATCGAAGTTGCAGAGCTCAGTTTTAAATGGGGTTTATTTCTTTATTAAGATAAGACATAAATAAAAAACTTTAGTGAAGAAGGTTAAACTCAATTCTGCTATTTGCACGCCTAAACTCATCCAAATATAGTGGAATATGAATCTCCCCTATAAGAACTTGACCTTTCTCTTGTGTTTTTATTTATATTTAGAGTTTTAAAACTTTAAATAGAGTAAGGTTTGTTCCATATAGAATCTAGCATCATTAACCACATTTTATACGAAGACATCCACCTCAAATGTTATCATTTGATAATCTATATTTCAGTTTAAAGTTTGATGATAATTATATCTAGTAGCTTTTAGCCCGATATGTCTTTGCATTTTTATTTATATCTAGAGTTTTATAATTTTGATTTGTACAAATTCAATCTTGTTCGAATGTTAACACCCTTATCCACAACTTTCATGAAAAATAACATCCTAAATATTACCCTTAACTAGCATAATGTCTAGCCACAAATTACCTCGTAACATTGTCCAAATTTTCAATTTATAGGTTTTATACACAATCAGATATTTTTATGCATTTTTTCACTTATTTTTTTAATCATAATTAAGTAATACTCTAAAAGGGGTGGGGAAAGTACTGTAGCTTTCCCCACGCCTTTTATATATCAGTATTGTTTCACTGTGCACACAGTGCATAGTGAAACTCTAAACTGTTTTGTTTTTTTTTTTTTTCTGTTTTTTTTCTTGTTTTTTTTATTTGTTTTTTGTTTTTATGCCTTTAAGTTTTTTTTTCTTTGCTTTTTCTTTGTGATTTTTTTATTTTAATGAATTTTCTTTTGTTTAATTTAGTTTGTTAATGTGAATTTTTTTTTATTTAGTTATCAGACTTTCATGACACGGATATCGGGTTTGACAAGTTAACCCAGATTTTCTTTTCTTTTTTCCTTTTTAATCAAATTTTTTTGTTTATTTTAGTTTGTTAATTTTTTTTCGTTTAACGCATTGATTTTTTTTTTCTATTTAGTTATCAAATTTTCATGATGCGAATCACAGGTTTGACAGGTTAACCTGATTTAACTGGTTAACTCAGTTGATTCAGATTTTTTTCTTTTTCCTCATTAGTAACAAGTGTATGTCTTTTGTTTGTTTTTTTTTTTTTTTTTATCTTTTTAATTAATTTTTTTCATTTAATTTAGGTTGTTAATGTTCAATTTTTTTTTTCTATTTAATCAAACTTTCAAGACACGAATCCTGGGTTTGACAGGTTAGCCCAATTCATTTTGGGTTAACCCGTCAATTTTTTTTCCTATTAAGTTATCAAACTTTAACGACACGAATTCAAGGTTTGACGGGTTAACCTAGTTAATTCAGATTTTTTTTCTTTTTCTTCATTAGTTTTTTTTTTCTTTCTATTGGTTTTTTTTTCTTTTTAATTAATTTATTTAATTATCACACTTTTATGACACGGCCTAGCAGCCAAACCCGCATCCAAGGTTATTGGCTCTGGTATTGCGACTAGACCTACTGGGTGATGCAAGTTTAATGTTATTATTAATATTATAAATATTACTTTTGGGTTAGGCGTTACAACCAAACCCAAGATTTTTAGATATAGCGTCATAGAAATACCTAACACTTTTAGATCTTAGCTTTTTCTTGGTATATATATATATATATATATAAATTAACCTACAACATCGCGCGGGTGATGTAACTAGTTTTATATAAAACATGTCATTTCCATAACAATAATCATTCATAAGATTTCAAACATATAATTAAATTCACAAAAGCATGTATCATATGAATTTCTTTAGATGTTTAGATTCCAACATACAATAATTTCTTAATTGATCATAAACACATGACCTTTTAATATGCACACAAATAATCAAATTGAAAAAAGTTTTCCTCCTTCATTTTCTTGTTTGGCTAAAGGTTTTAAGGCCTTGGTACCCATCTTTTTCTTCAAATATTTTTTAACACCATCATATCTTCTTCACTCTTGTTACACAATCTAACCTCAATTTTTATGTAACCTAAAATTCCCTCTAAGAACCTTAATTTAAGAACTTAAATTTATGTATAAAACTTACCCAAAAATATCAAAAATTGATCTAGAAATGTGTTAACTTGTTCGTAGCTATCTTTTAACACACACACACACACTTTCCAAAAGCTCCTTCTTCCTCAAACCTTGCATGTGTTTCTTTGAGGGAAAGTGACAAGATGAAAAAGTGACTCCCCTTCTTTTTTTGTTCTTTTTTTTTTTCTATCATTAGCCCTCCTTTTCTTTCTAAGGCTGACAAATTTTCTCTCTATTTTTTGTTTGTTTTGTCCCTCACTTATTTATGTTCTACTAATTTAATCTTTAATTCTTTATATTTATCACAATAAGCCCTACTCTTATTGTTATAAACTTAATCCTTTTTTTGTTCATGTTGTCACACTTCAAGTTAAGAATTTTGTGCCTCACTAACGGTCTCTTTTTCAATTAACTAAATTCATTCATTCATTTTTATTTTTTTTTCAGTCTCTTTCTTCTAGGGGCTTACATATTTGGCCTCATTGGGATTTTATATTTGGCCAAATTTGATTCAAGCCTAATTAAATGCAAGTTAATTTTAGTTATCTAATAATTTAATAACTTAATGTATTTATTTAACCAAATTATATTATTCAACAGCGAGGGAACTTGTGTTTTTCTAATTATGAATTATAGTAGTTGTCATTGGATGTTTGAGACTTTAAATTTAATTTGTAATTTGGATATTTGAATTTTTTTTTTAATTTAAACTTCTAAATCTTTAAATTGTTATTTATTTTTTGGATTAATTAAAAATTAAAATTAAGGTAAAAAAACTGTGTTGTAATTAAGTCATGCTTAAATTTATTATGCTAAATCATTTTTAATATAATATATATTATTTATCAACATGGTTGATCTGGTGATCAATCAGTTAACTCGATGACTCAATAATATAGACATTTTCCGAGTAAGATGTAACAACTACATTTAAGTTAATAATATATTAAATTGAGTTAATTACGGGAAACAAAGAACTTAAATAAATAAAACTTATTGAACACCAAACATTTGATAAGAAATTAGTTTTTAGAACCTATAATCACTATCGTCTATCATGGCCCATTTTCCTGGCAGCGGGCATAAATTTCCTGTATTATTAATGTAAGGTTTTACAACAGCCAATCACATATCAAAAATAAATAAAATATATATATTCCCTTTCTAGACTGATATGACTTCATTCCACCATTTCTGCTCTTGATTTTTTATTTGGTATTTACAATTATTTAAATAGCTAATTAATGCTATAAAAAATGCCAGGTGGCATTTGTTTTTTTTTAATGCAGAAATTAATGTGGGCCTTGACCTGGCAAGCATTTACTTTAGATAATGTGTAGTACAGACAGGAAAATACATTCTGAATTATTGATATTTGATAGTCCTTAAATTTTGCACTTGCCAATGTTTTTAGCCAATTTATTGATCACAAGTGCAGGAAACCTCCATCAAAATTCTGGGTTTTTAAAATGAAAGAGATTAATTAACTAAAAATTATATAAAAAAGACCACTAATCAATATTAATTAGAAAAAATCGATGGGCTTTAAGACTAAAAAATAGCCAATTTAAACCATTTGACTTGCCAATTAAACATGTTTTTTTATTTATTCAGTAACAAAGATCATTTCAGACCAATTTGTGTCTTAATAAGTGGTTGATTTCTCGCACCATTAGGAGAAGCCAAGTCAACAAAAGATGGTGGCTGAAGCCGTTCACATCATAATTAATTACTGTGAAATAGTGCTAGCATTAGCCATTTTAAACTTTATATCTAAATATAATGCTAATTAAATGGCTCTTGGGTCAATATCTCATTGAAATAAGATGAGCCAACAACTTCATGGTGTTGGGAGTTCGATATTGACCGGAGGTTCCATGTGTGATCTTGACAACCTCCACCAACAAGCACTCCTCCACCTCTTTAGACCAACACAAGGGACCCTCATTGCATGAGACTAACTTTACAACTCCACACATTAAGTGCTAGGGCTTTTCAACATCTTGTAAAATCTTCCTTTTTTCTCGATTATTGAGGAGAACACTTTTCACCAATCTTTGCGAAGATTGCCCACTTTGATTAAAAGATGGGATTAGTTTTTGTTTCTCAATGATATTTTAGAATTCAATAATTTAAAAGTTATTTAGTATTTGAGATATTGGTTAATTAATATATTAAGTGATTAGATTTTTTTCCTTTTAATTTAAGCAATTTCAGATTGATAATAGAAGTTTGAATACCTAAAAAAAACAGTCTCAATTGAAGGACTTAAAGACACTCTGATAATAAAATCAATATATTTATAGACATGATATAAAATTATTTAAGACAATAAATAATTTTAAATAACCTTAAATTCAAGGAACAAAAATGTTTATTCTTGAGTTTTAAGTTGATTAATGTACTGAAATCTATGCATATTTTATCTTAAAAGATGAAAAGTTATGAATCTTTTAATTGGATGGTTCAAGAGGTATTTATACCCTCTGAACCTTGTAGTTTTCAAAGAAGATAAAAACTGGAAAGTTCTCTACTTTCGACGACATTAAAGAGAGACATATATCTCTTATATATCTTAAAAGATGAAAAGTTTTAAACCTTTTAACTAAATAGTTCAAGAGGTATTTGTACCCCCTAAATCTTGTAGTTTTCAAAGAACATAAAGACTGGAAAGTTCTCTACTTTCGACGATATTAAAGGAAGACATATATCTCTTATATATCATTAATGAGATAGTAAGTATGGTATTTCCCTTAAGAGACCTTATATACACCTATAAGTATAGGAAAATTATTATCATAATATGAACGATTATTCTAGATGAAGAGGCATGATGGTTTATAACGTCATTAATACTTATATTGTAGAGAATCGTCCAGGATCATACATATAACCTTAAAACTTGGTAATGTCAAAGTTTTTTAGGTCTGACAGGTTTACCAGACCCACGTTATTTTGGGCTTGGCTGACTGCCAAGTCCAAGTTCTTTGAGTTTTGCATGTTTTTCAGATCCACGTTACCTTGAGTTTGGCTGACTATCAAATCCAAGTTTTCTTGAGGCTGGCTGACTGTCAAGTCCAAGTTTTTTGGGTCTAGTATGTTCGCTAGACCCATATTATCTTGGACTTAGTTGACTAACAAGTTCAAGTTCTTTGATTATAGCATGTTTATCAAATCTATGTTATTTTGAGTTTGACTTATTATCAAGTTTAAATTTTTTAAATCTGATATATTTGCTAGACTTATTTAAAAAAAAAACATTTATAAATAAAAATCTTAAATATATATATATATATATATATATATATATATATATATATATCTCCTTCTAAATATGGTAATCATTACTAATACGCATTAGAAATCAAACATGCCATGTCGTGTAAGGAATCTATGTGTAATTAAAAAAGAAAAAAAATAATGGTGAAGGTGATTGGTTATGACAATTGCCAACTATTTGATTGCGCAATACCGATATCACTTATCATTAAAATCCGAAGCTTGTATGGGAACAATGAAGAGTCAAAATCAAAGTTATTTAACCCCGGCTTGTTACATGAACTAGGACTTGGGTTAGGTTATGAGATGGACATGTCAACCATGATTGATTATTGTCAATTTAAAATGGTATTGTTTGTTTCTAGATTATTATTTTGTAAAATTAAAATGATATTAATTTTTTTAAAATTAAAAATTAAACCAAGTTTTTACGAAATTAACCTAATTATGAATTAACTTATCAGATCGATTGGGTTAACTCCCAACCAATTTAATTTGAAAAACAATCTAAATTATATTTTGAATCAACGAGTCAATAAGTTAATCGTTAGACCAAATCAAGATTTATTTTCTAATTGTTTTTACACAAGTGTGTTTATTATTGATAAGAAAAAGAAAAGAAAAAAAAAGAGAGAACATGAAACAATTTGTCCCTTATCACTTGAGTGTCATGAGAGTCATAAGTGCGTGGCATGTGCCTTTTTCCATAAGTCATATACGTGTACGTATTTACTATTATTGATGAAAACAATATCGAATATATATGTTCATAAAACTATATACTATCTTACACTAAAAAATCTATATACTATGCTTCCCTTCGTGAGTCCCTCGACCTTTTTAATCAAAGAGGAGGTACACCCTTGAAGAATTTTGTTGCTTTTAATTAAGATTCAACTTTAAATCCAGTCTCCATATCTAGTCTATTTATGAGTATGGTTATAGTTGCTTTTCAAAGTGTTTTTTACTCAAAAATATATCAAAATAATTTTTTTTATTTTTAAAAAGTTATTTTTAATATCAGCATATTAAAATGATCTAAAAATATTAATTTGAAGTAAAGAAAAAATAAAAAAAATTAATTTTTTTTAAAAATACTCTTAAAATGTAAAAACAAACACAATCAGACTAAAACCCCGGTTGTGGTTTAGCAAAACTGAAAAGGATTTTTTTACTGCATAAATTAGGATTCAACCCAAAAAAAAAAACAGACAGTGAATTTCGGATTAGAGGTGGGAATTGGTCTAAGAACTCAGAAAATGCTACTTCACTTCTAGGAGCTTGTTTAGCTCCTGCTATGATGTGCTGCGTTGTACAGTAAAATTAAACATAATAAATTATTTGAAAATGAAATGGCATATTCTATTATATTTGGGACTGCGTTCCAAGCCACTATATTTAAATTTTGATTTTTTAAAAAAACTTATTTTTTATATTTTTTTATATTTTTAGATTATTTTAATATTTTGATTTAAAAATATTGAATAAAAATAAAAACAATACAAGGTTACACATATAAAAAATCTTATACAAAAATCAATATTAAAAAAAACCAAATTTAATCTATATAAAATTAAAACAATATCACAAATAAATCATAAATACCTCTTTTAAAAAACTAAACACACTCAATATTATTAAAAAATCATCACAAAATAATTAAAACATAAATCCAAAATTTATTTGAAAACAAATATCAACTAATGCATTATTTTTTAAAAAATCAAAATTAAAAAAATAATTATGACAGGCGCTGCTAGGCCTCGTAGGCAAGGCCTAGCGCTTGGCCCAATTAAGAAACTGCTCGTGCACAAGCCTATATTTTCTTTTAAGTTTAATGGGGCGGACGATGCGATATCCATCACACACACACACAGACACACAAACATATATAAACTTGACGTGTTGCTTACATCAGCAAACGGCACATCTTCTGCTTATCCCTCGAATCTGGCTACTATGATGGTGGGAAAAACATGTTTTTTTACCCAAAAACTCATTTTAACCATTTTTTTTTGCTCATAACATATAGAAAACACTCTAGAGACCTTGTTAAACTAATCTATAGCCACAAAAAAAACATAAAAAACCTCATGAAATCCACCAAAAAAAAAAATCCCGAGCTTAGATATGATTTTTAGGTGTTTTCAAGGTAAAAAAACACATAATCTTAATTCTCATTATCATATAAAACCATTTGACATAAAAAATAAAAAATGAAAACACACCTATTTTTTAGGTGTTTTGGTGGTGGGGTTCCTCACCAACTGATATCTTTTCTTTCTAAGCTGGAATATAGCAACCTTTTCTTTCTCGTCCAACCAAAAAAGAACTGAAAAATAAGTAAAATAAAGTTTGATACCAACATTAAATTTTGTAGAATTTCAGGGACTGGTTACCAAATAGATAAAAAAAATAGGGGACTCAAATGAATTTTTAATAGAAATTTTCAATCTGCCACCTATGTTACTCATTTTTTTCACTTCAATCCCTTTTTTTTTAATTCAACCCTCCCTTTCAACAAAAATAAAAAAGAAAAAGAAAAGCAAATGAGTTTTAATTTGGTCTCAAAATGGTTGAATTTTACAAAAAAAAAAAAAAGTTTGAGGCTCAAATTAATTTTTAAAATTTTTTTTACTATTGTAATTCACAGTAAAATATGAGGGTGAACAATATTTTTTGTGAATAGTAAAAAACACCACACATTTTAGTTTTATGTATAATGAACACTGTATAAGTCTATCACTCAAATCCATAATCATGAAGCCTGATCTATAATGGACACAGTATAGGTCTATCACTCAAATCCATAGTTATTAAACTAGATCCGACAGGTTAACCTGACTGACTCGACTCTTAACCCTAGCCGATTTAAAAAAAAAATCAAAATTGACTTAATATAATCTAATTAACCTGAACAAAACTCAACTTGACTCTTTTTTTTTGCATTAAAATATTGTTTTAATTTTTTTAAATGAAACTATATTATTTTACTTGATCTGGTTTAACATGTTCAATTCTTTGACCAGTAATTTGGACCGGGTCATTAACCAACCTAGGTTTAATCACTTTCATCAGAGTAATTGCACCTCCATATGGGCCTCAATTTCCTTATGAATAGTTTAATAACCTGGACTGGATCTAATTAACCCTAATATGAAGCACTTTATACAATAGGTTCCAAAGAAAGCATGATATTAATTCATCAAGCATCCAAATATGCCTTAGCCGTGACAAATAAATAGCAAAAGGGAAACTTTTTTTATGAATATATGAATTTAAATATGGATATGAATGAGTTATCTAACTTGAAAACACGGCAAACTATGGAAGATGTTTGGTGGTTGGCCTTGGCTGAGGCAGTGACAAATAATTAGTATTCAGCACACACAACACCTCAAATATATATATATTTTTTGGCATTTTAAATGCACTTTTTTAAAAAATTAATTTTATTTTTATTTTTTCCTTACTTCAAATTAATTGTTTTTAGTGTTTTTAGATCATTTTAATGTATTAATTTCAAAAATAATTTTTTTTAAAATAAAAAAATATATTATTTTAATATATTTCTAAATAAAAAAACACTTTAAAAAACAATTGCAATTATATTTCCAACAAATGCTCATTATCACCATAATTACTTCTACCATGTGCGAGTCTCATGAATCGATTCTTTGTCAAATTTGCTATACAATTATATAAATTATATTATAGAATCGTATCTACTATCTTAAGTTACGGCCAATTGCCCGGAGGGAGGGATGATTTTGGATAACAAGGTCCAAGGATTTGAATACCTTCCTACATGCTTCACTGTAGCCAAGAAAAAAATTTAGGGGGCCATATTATAATTTAAGGGCCAAGAAAAAATTTCACTTATGTTTATAGATATTTATAAAGGGAGGGGCATTTTCTTGCAGGGGCCTAACCCCCCCTCTCTCCGCCACTGACTGTAGCTATTGTGTTTATTGGGCTTTAATTTATAGTAATTTTCAATTAGATCCATTTTAGATTATTACTTAGGTTTGTTTCTTAAATAACCTTGGGTATAGTAAACATAATAAAATAAAAAATCTAATTAATAATAATAATAATAATAATAATAATAAGACTCATGTTTTTTTGAATATGACAACCCCTTTCAAATGCAAGTAACTTGAGTCTAGCTGTCCTACTAGATCCAAGTATCTAATAGTAAAAAAATATATATTTATAATAATAATAATAATATTAAGATTGCATCATTCAAGTGATTATAGTTTTAAATTTTTTAAATTAAATTTATGGTTTTTCTTTAATAGTTATAATATATTTTTTAAAAAATTTAATAATAATAATAATAATAATTTTTAATTTTATCTTTTAAATTAAATTTATGGATGTTGTTTCTTTTCTGTTACAAAAATAATAAGTTAAAGTAAGATAAAAATACATATGGTTAAAATACGAAGAAAAACACCTTGTAAGAACAAGGACATTTTTGCTTGGTGGAAAAAATAGAGGCAAATTTATGGAATGAAATTGGAAAATAACAGATAAATGCAAAAATGTTAAATACTCTTAGAAAGCTACAAGCCTGAATTGAGAATTTCTCTAGCAAAGCTACCTAGGGTTTTTTTTTTTTTTTTACACATACACGTGTAAAGGAGTCAGGAATAGGTTATTATAAACATTATTATTAATCCCGACTTAGTTTCACAGGTTAATATCTAACTTAAACAATAGAAAAAAAAATATTAACTTTATAGGCTCATCTGTAATTTAGTTGACCTAATAAATAATTGACCCAATAATTTACAGATTAACCCAACGACTTAATAATTTTAAAACAATATTTTGGAGTCGGTCCAGACAACTATAATCATATGTACTAACTTATAGACATTGTTAACTAGAAAAGACTTCGTGAACTTGGATTTTAGGTTGCCCGAATGTGCCTTTCCTCGGGAGACTGCTCCTCGAGGCCTTAAGAGATATTCCCTTGCCTCCTCAACTTGTTCCATTATTTCCTAATTCCTATATTTAAGGATGATAATGAATATCAATATATCAAAGTTTCTATTCTATCAAGTATTTATTATTCAATATATCAAGTTTGATTTCCATAAATTTTCAAATTAAATTTGATAATATTTATAGCTTATTCAAAATCTATTATATAAAATAATCACACAAAAATATATCCTAACTATTCAGGTCGGTTAATAATTTACCCATTTCCTATTATATAATAACCAAATTGAGAAGGGTGTTTTTTTTTTTAAAAAAAAATTAAATAAAGAGTTTGAGTTAGTGTGAAAGAATCAATTCAATCCAAAAATTTAAACTATTAGGTGAGGTTTCAAGATATGATTTAGATTATTCTCTAACACATTCTTTTAAGTAAAAATTTTTTGGACTTGAAACTTACACAGACCCATATTATTTTGTACTTGATTTTTATCAAATAAATAAGGGTGGTGAGATTTAAAATCATAACCACTTGGTCACAAGATTTTGATACCATGTTAAAGAATCAATTCAATTCAAAAATTTAAACTATTAGATGTGATTTAAGGATATGATTTATTAATTTCTAACTGTTGCGTGAACAGAAGATTTCTAAATCATATTTAAAATATGATTTCCATCATCAATGGTGCAAATGATTTCTAAATCAATAAGATCATGCTTATATTACCAAAAACTAATTAATAAAAAAAAGATAATGACTCTGACTTTCGGTCCAAGACTTACTTTGTATAACAATTTATTTATCTGCACTACGCCCACTACACCAAAATCCTTAATATTTTACTCAGATCCTTAATTACCTGCACCAGGTAAAAAGTTGAACCTGTCAACCTTCACCATATAACGTTAAAGTAGCTAGGTTCTTCTACTACTATAGCCATTATTTATATATTAATTTTATTGAAATTAACTGCACAATCCTTTATGCTAATTAAAAAGCCCTAGCTAGTAACTGCATCTTGTAATTTATTTTCTTAATTTTAGAGTACTCCAAGAATAGTTACCAATACTCAATCTAGAGATATGAGAAGAAAACAAAATAAAAAAACAAAAATTGAACCTAAATAAAAATATTCTTTATCTTTCGTGCAATATTTTTAGTGTTAATAATTAAATTTCAAATAGAATTCAATTTTTGAAAATAATAAAAAATAAATTAGAGACCAACCCATTTGATTTAAGAGAAAAAATTTAATGTTAAAATTATATTTCTTAGAATACTTATCTACACATCTCTTTTATTGAGAAATCTTTAAAGAAATAACATGCATGACGGTAATTGGAGTAATATAAAAACATAAAATGAATTTTTATTTCTTCCAAATATTTTTTGAAGTTTTGAATTCAACTTAATTATTTACTGTTATTTTAATTTTTTCAAAGTGGGTAAAGTATTAGCTATTATTCTCAAGAATTTTCTGTCAAGTACAACATTGAACCTGAGCTTGTGATTTAAAACCCGTTTGATGTTGTAGTAACGATTGTTTTTTAAATTGTCAAAATAATTTTTATTTTAAAAAAAAATTTATTTTTGACTTTAATATATCAAAATGATCTGAAAATAATAAAAAATAAAATAAGATTTAATTTTTTTCAAAAACACTTTTAAAATATAAAAAAAAATAATATTCTCTTCTTTTTTATATATTTTTTGTCATCATCTATGTAATCCACTTAAATATTTTTCTGGCCGTCTCTTTCAAAACAACAAAAATATGAAAAGGATCACTGAGATACCAATAATCAAAATTCAAGAGTCAAGATTAGATTACAAGAACTAGCATGATGCCAAAGATGCCATTCGTTTGCCAATAATGAAAACATATATTATTTGATTTATATATATAGAGAACATATATATGCTCTCATTTTTACAACATATCAATATTGTCTCTAGTATATGCTCCAGAAAAGCATCGAAATAGTAGACTTGTGAGGTGGAACTCACGCCTGACCAAAGTCACAATCAGAGACATAATTAAGCATGCTTGATACTGATATTTAATTATTGTAAGATTGACATTTTCAAGTACCAACCAATCCCCATATGGGAAGAAATGCAGTCTTCAATGCCTTCCACCCAGATGGTTTTTTTGCTACCATGTCTGATCTCATTTCTGTCATCTGTGGTTGCAGCTGTTTCTTGCACAGCACAAAATTCCTTCCCTCTTGGGAACCTATTGGCTCCCGTGGATTCAACGCTACATGAAAAAAACAAAAAAAAAAACCAAAATGATTTTACTGGCCCGACCTACCAATTAGTTTATTTAACATAACTACTAAAGTATATATTAAAGTCTTTGGAAAAAAACAGCTCATGGAATTGAACAAGTTAAACCCAATGAGATCTGATAGCTTAAATCGAGAAATTCAGACTTGAAATCTAACTCAAATCTTTAGACATGAAACTCTGTTGATCCTATAGTACAATACAAATCCCAGTATTTTGTTTTTATAGATGAGAAGCAATATTAATATAAAATAAAGAGAAAATAAGGAAAGAATTCAAGGCAAAAAATAAAAATAAAAACAAAAAACAATCGTGAAATTTTCAAGAAAGGGCAAGTGAAAATACCATCTGAAGCTGGATTAGTACAGTAGAGGAAGAATTTATTGACATCAAAGCCAAGAACTGGGAGCCGGCCTGCACGGGCATACGTCTTCAAAGCAGTGTCAATGACCCCAGAAACAAGATCATCCCCGTTAACCACAAACCTTATAGGCCCTGCACTCCCAAGAAAATTGACACTTACCAAGAACCTATTCTTTTTGTCATCACCTTTCTTATTCTTTATCTGCTTTTTTAACATCATTTTCTCGCTCACATTTCTCTTCATCTTTTCCATTTTTGCAGCCTTTCTTTGATGAAAAAGCAAGATATATAGCTCAAAGAAAAAAGAAAAAAGAAAAAAGAAGCTGAGGGTTTCAATCAAAAAAACAAAAAAAGAAGAGAAAACAACTAATCTTGTGAGGTTTTCTTTAGGGATCAAGGCCAAGGCAACGATAGCACCAGGATTGCTTGCCAGAGCCAAAGTGGAAGATAAGCCCGTGAAGAGAACGAGCAAAACCTCTCTGAGAAGAAAGAGTAGAGAGAAAGTGCATCAAAAAGGTTATAGATCTTGTTTCAACCATCCAAAAAGGAATGAAAAATGAAGAAGACAGGGAGATATGCGTGCTGAGGTTATCGTTTAGAAGAAGAATATAAGCATAAGAAGTGTAGGGTTTATTTATATATAGAGAGACAAGAGTTGTTTTATTTGCTCTTGCTGGTTTACGTGAATCTGTTTTTGCGGCCTTTAGCGGACCGTATACATTTGGTTTCGATGAGTGTTCTAAAATAATAATAAAAAAGATACAAAAACATGAAATAAATCTTTCATGTTCTAGATAGTAATCAAACATTGCATTTCCTAAGTTTTCTTAATTATTTCTCTTTCGTTCTTCTGACAATTTAGTTAATTCTTCCCTTGATAACGATTAAAACACAAGTGGACATTCGGGATATACATTCCTTTTAGTACGGATTGAGTTCATTTTTATATGTTTTCCTTGAGTCGTGCCAACTACGTACAAGATGACAACAAGTTGTTGTAATTAATTGGGAATTATTACTAAACATATATGTTTTCCTAATCTATTACCAGTAACTAACTAGGAGAGGAGGACAAATGTAAGCTGTCCTAGGCCATTCATGCCATGTCCAGTAAAGCTCTATTTAATTTGTGTGGCCATGGTGGCAAGATTAGTAACCTTGGCATCCATCGGGAATCTTCCTTCTTACGTAAGACGTTGCATTTTTTTAATGTCATTATTATGAGATTGTAATTAAAAATGCAAAAAAGCGTAGTTAATAGTAAGTGAAAGCTGAAAACTTGTACATTGAATAATTGTTTTAGTATTTTTCAGCAAGTAACTAGACACTTTCTTATAAAATCTAGCTTGATTAATGGTTAATTGAGGCTATATTTGTTTTTTAAAAATTATTTTTAAAATTTATTTGTGTTTGTTTGTTATTAGAAAAGTTGGTTAATGAAAAACATTTTCCAATTAAAAAAAAAATTATTTTTTTTTAAAAAATATTTTCTAACAAATAAACAGGATAGTAAATTTCAACAAGAAACCTTAGCTGAGTTTTATTTTGAATCAAATTAAAAAAAAAAAAAAAAACTTAAAAGATAGTTATTTCTTAGAGACAATTGCCACCCTCCATCCACCAAGAGCATTCATGTTGTTGCGAGCTTCATAAAAGATAAGTACTTCCCTCGACTCCAACCATCGAAGGTGCCCGTTTCTGAAAATAGATGAATCTTTGTGAGAAGAGGCCTCCCCCAACAAATTCTTTTACATTACTCAAAATATTTTGAGATCGAAATTAGTCAGCACAATGTCTAAGGAATAGAAGGAGCTTTCTTGCATTCCTACTTCTCCCATGCCACACCAGAGCGTACAAGGAAACCTCCTTGGATGGTGCTGTATCCACGTTCTTTGTTTGTTCCTTCAATTCTTCTTGCAGAGCTTTACAGCAACACATATACCAGTAGAACTTTTGTAAGGAAACTTATGGAAAATCCTCAGTAAAACAATAGCATCAAAAGAAACACTAGAATGCAGGCAAAGCCACAAGCAAACCATAAAAAGGATTTATAGAACATCTGTCAGGTTTCTTTTCAAAAGGATAGACGAACAGATATGGAAACCCATGAAAATCTGTTTCGGTTCTAGTCCATGACTTATGCCCAGTCACACAAGCCTCTAACCCAACACGCCTTGGCCATTGCAAAGGAAAAGCACAAAGGCGTGAGCAAGCCTTCAAGCTCAGCCCGTGTTCCTAGCTTATTTTGTTTGTTATTTTCAAAAAGGTTGAATGACTTGTCGTTTGCTCTTAATTTTTGGAAGAAAAAACACTTTGAGGACATGTTATTTATAAATCTAGATTTTTGTCATCACTATGGTGGCCAGAAAAATATTATAGTGTCTCTTTTGTCTTAGAAACTCAAATTATAAGTCATTTTAATCCAAAAACATCTCACCAACACCCTTGCAATACCTGCAAAGAAACCCATCAACTTAAAAAACCTAAAATATGATCTAAAAATTCAACCGGATTAAATTATCTTTCTCGGCTTAGATATATTTGTTCAATAAATATTGAGGTTTTTGACACATCATCATCAAACTTATCTCATCACTTGAAACCCATGAAAACGAAAAAAAAAATCTATTTTGATGGTCGAAAGTGGCTTGACCAACGACTTTCTTAATTTTATGTCGAAATCCGGCGACTCCTCTCTCTCATCTTTCTAAGTAGGAACTAAAAAAATAATACAAATAAATTTTTGTATCAAAATTGATTTTTTAAAATTTAAAGAGATATAAATTGAGTTATTTTTAAGAAATGAGAACTTAAATGTATCTTTTACAAAATCTTTAGCACGCTATACATGATTCATATCCTTTTCATTTCGATTTTTCTTCTTGTAATTTCACCATTGCTTAAAAGATTAAAAGCAATTGGCCGATTATGATGAAATCATCGAAAATAAGATTTTAAGGACAAAAATGAATTATTAAAAAGTAAACAATACATCCACTGTATTACGTTTATCTTAATTAATAGTAAGAAAATCATACTTGTGTTTTCTACCTGTAACATGATGAGTATGCCAGGAAGTTTTCATATCTCAGACACAGTTTTCTCTTTGCTGTAACAGCCAGCAAACAGAGACCTTCCCTTTCTATATCCACTATTTTCTTATAAATCTGTCGCCTTTTAATTTAATGGTTGAATTCCTATGTATTATGCAGTTAAAAGTCATTGAAGAACGGGTATCATTGAAGAAGAGTGGGGGAAAGCAAGTGATGCACATGTAATTTTTTTTTTTTTTTTTATGGGCTTTGGTCCAGTTCTCTTGAAACCAAATCCAACCTCAAAAGGTGAAGAAAATGTTTCCATGTTCTTGACAAATGCCTTGTAGAATACACTAGGCTGCCCTACCCCGCGGATCTTATTTTTTTTTAATATAAAAATAATGTTCAAGTGTGTTTAAAAAATAAAAGAAATTAAGTTTAATAAGTTGATTTAATTTTAAATAAATGATAAAAGAATAGGGATCAATAGCAAATGATGTTTTTTTCTTTAAAACAAAAAAGATGAAACAATGAGAAAAAATTCATGGATGTATGAAATTAGAAAAAAACAAAAGGGGACAAAAAGTCTAAGTCAACTCGAGGTAGTGTGAAACACATGTAATATAAGTAATAATTGTGTGTTTGAATTGGAGGTAACTTGTGCTTTTTTTTAGTAAAAAGCATGTTTTTTTAGCTTTGGGAGATGTGGTTTGTGCTTAAAAAGTGTTATATTTTTTAAAAAAATAACCATCACACCTTCAAGCTAAACACACTCTAAGAGGCGAGCTAACCCGTGGTACCTCGCAAAACTTATGGCTCAGGTCATGAGAATAGAATAACTCGATTAAAAAAACAAAAAAAATCAAAAAGTCAAATTTGTTTTAAAAAAACAATTAATGCCATATGATGAAAAAAAAAAAAAAAAAGTAAAAAAAATATGGACCCATGCCAACTTTTTAAACTTATGACTCAGGTCATTAAATTGAAAGCATCATACATGAAAAAATGGTGAAGCATAATGTTGTAACCCATTTTTGGGTCCCCACAAAAATAAAATAAATAGCCAAAGAAGGTTAGAAAAAATAACAGGAGGCAGAAGCGCTCAGAAAGTGGTCAGAAAAATCGGTCAAGGAGGATAAAAATACAAAGATGGATTTTTGACAATATATTCTTAAATGATAAGACCCTGGTGGATAAAAAATTTTGATTTTTGAGGAGAAAAGTCCAAATTTGGAGGTTTATGGACTTAATTGGATTTTTAATTGAATTTATAGAGGATTTGAGTGCAAGAAAATTGATTTTTAAGTCAATTTGGGCTTTAATTAGAAGAAATTTAAGTTCTGGGGCCAAAATATATTTTTTAGGAATTTATTGGGTCAAATCAGGGGCTTAATTGAATAAATATTGAAGTTTAATGGCCAATTAGGGGTTTAATTGTGAAAAACCGAAACCAGGGACCAATTTGGAAAAACCGGGTAAATAGAGGGGGCTGTTTTGCTTTGGATCAAGGGCCTAATTGAAGAAATTGGAAGTTTATTGATCAATTGAGAGCTTAATTGCATAAATCAGAGGCCAAGGACCAAAGTGAAAAACGCAGCCAACAAGAGGGACGGGGATCGAATTTGGCAGGGATGCAATTGAAATGAATTAAAGATGATTAAGGACTGATTCGCAAAAGCAGATTCTAGCGCCTTTTTTTTAAATGAAACGGCGCGGTTTATCCAAAACGACGCCGTTTCATACATAAAAAAAAAAGGGACCGAACGGTGCCGTTTTGAACGGCACTGTTCCTCCTTCATCTTCCTCCCTGCACTCGTTGCAGGGGAGAAGGAAAAATGGTTTTTCTTCTTCAAAATCTTCCCGCCTCTCTCTCCTTGCACCCACCGACCAACCCGAAGCACTGGACCACCGACCGAACTCAATGGTCGACCATCGGTCGCTCGCCCCGCCGAAAGCAAGGTAGCGGTGCTTTGCTGTCGCGGGTGGTGGCCGACCAGCCGCCCGTGAAACCCGCTCCAAGGCGCACTAATGGAGGGCCCAACACCCTTTCCCCTTCTATAAATATAGAGCAAAAAGAAAACAGAGAGGGGAGAAAAAAAAAACCGAAGGAAAAAAGAAAAAAAACGAAAGGGAGGAGAGAGAAGGAGAGAGAGAGAACTAACGAGAGAGAGAGAGAGGGAAGAAAAGGAGCAAACTGAAAACAGAAAAAAAAAAAGAGAAAACACAACAACCGAGAATAAAGAGAAATAAAAGGAATAAGGAGAACCACCGGAAAAACGAAATCTCTTTCTCTCCGCCGTTCGAACCGCCACAGCACCGCCGTACGCGAGCCACGCCACCGCAACACCACCAGCGACCGCCTCCTCCACGCCAGGTACACGCCTTCCCCCTGCATTGCCTTTAGCTTTATACCGATTTCCTCCTGCATGCAGAATTGTTCTGCATGCAGGAGACGGGGGGGAGAAAACAATTCTCCCCCCGCTAGACGTCATTAGCTGGGCCGGACCGTTGCCGGCCCAGCCTCACATGTTTGGGCCGGGTCTGGCCCAGACTGAATAGATAGTTTTTTTATTGGGCCGCGGTCGGCCCAAGTTTTGTTGGGGTTGGGTTTTGGCCCATTCACTTGGGCCGGCCCAGCCCAACCCATATTATATTATATATTTTAATATATATATATATATATATGTATTTTTCTTTAAACATATATTCTGAAAAATCTTAAAAAATAATTGTTGATTTTTTTGCATTTTTGTCAAGATGGCTTAATAGTGGTTTGTATTTCTATACCGTAGAGATATAAATTCAGTATTAAAATACCTCGTTTTCGTCAAAACATCAAAGATTTTTAAAAATAAAAAATGTTTTTGCTTTCAAAAAAAATTCCAAAAGTCCTTAAAAATATTGCTGATTTTTCCTGCATTTTTATTTAAGGTGGATTAATATTGGGTTGTATTTTTATACCGTAAGGATACAAACCCAGTATTAAAATACCTGATTTTCGTCAAAGCATAAAAAATAATATTTTCCAAAAAAAATTGTTTTTTGTTTTAAAATACGGGCTAGTCTCTCCAATATATATATATATATATATATATATAAATATTATAACATCATATTTTCACACAACAAAGAAAATTTTCAAAACAATATATGTATTAGCATGCATTTTGGCTTTAATAACCAGTTTATTCAAGCCATGAGAACTAGGCCAATATTTCAAAAATTCTAAAAAATCTTTTTGTTTTCTTTTAGTATTTGGGATTACGAATTTATACGTAAAACGTATTCCTAAATATTATTAATAAAGTTTTGGTATAGACGTTAGAACGGTTAGGATTTTACCCGATAAGATAAAGATCTCCTTACTGAGGAGGATTTTTCTTGAACCATAGACAGACCAACAACTAGGAAAACACAATAACACCTTTGTTTTTTATCAGACAATAAAACAATGCAGCTTACCTTAGGTAGGGCGTATTTGGGGTGCTAATACCTTCCCTTTACGCAACCAGTCCCCGTACCCAATCTCTGAGACCAGTTAGGGTTCCTAGTGACCAAAATACTAGGTGGCGACTCCCACTCCATTTTCTACCAATAAAAAACAGTATTTTCTTGTATCCCTATAGATATAGATATATTTACATTGTAGATTAAGAAAATGGAAATAAACACTAGATTTTCATCGCGACGCCGCACACGTGCGACACATAATCCTTAGCAAATTAAATGTTGAAGAATGAAATGGGAAAAAAAAAAATTAACATCACAAAAGGATGTAAAATAAAACAAAATGATAATTAAAAGAATGAGGGTGAAAATCAAAATAAAAAATAAATTAGAGGGCAATTAATTTTTTTTTATTAGAGGGTTATATATAAAAGAAAAATAACTCCAACAAAAAGGAAAAAAAAAGGACTAAATTGAAAATAATAATAATAATGTGCCATAAACTTGGATTGAAGGATAAAATTAAAAACTAATAAAACTTTTATAAATGGGCTAAGGGAAAAAAATACAAAGTAAAATAATAAGGAAAAAATTGAAAAACAAATTGACAAATTATAATGGAAGGACTGTATTGAAAAGAAATAAAACTTTCACAAAAGGGATAAGGACAAAACTAAGAAATTAAAAGAAAAAAGGACACGATATTTTTTATTGGAGGGTAAAATTTAAAGCAAAAATAACCCTAACAAAAAGAAAAAAAAAAAAAATAAGGATTAAATTTAAAAGAAATAAAACTTTTACAAAAGAATTAAGAACAAAAATTAAAAATTAAAAGAAAAGAGACCGAAGTAGAAATATAAAAATATAAGAAGATCAATCCACAATATATGGGCGAAGAGGAAAAAAAAAAGGGTGAAATAAGGCTAATGGGTGACAAACCATCCACTTGCCAATGACACGTGTTGCACCAGAAGAAAGATGATGTGGTATTGCATCTAAAGATATTGCAGAAGGGCAAGGTCCACACTGAAAGGCACAACACGCACCGATCGAAGTGTATGAGCATTTCTCATATGTTGGTGTTTATAGTGCACGCGCAAATAACTTTTTAAAATTTAATTGTAATTTTAATTCATTTATGTAAAATTATCATAATACCCCCAACAACACAAAAAAAAAACTTGAAATGTAAAAAATAACCCTTAACTAAAGAATTTTTATTGTTTTTGCTTTAAGAGCATATAAGTAATCTCATTGTTCATCCAAAATTTACAACCAAAACTACCCTTAGATGTCAGGCATATTTTATTGTCTCTAAGGGTATTTTAATGTTTTTACTATTTATTTAAAAAAACTCTTATTACCCCATCAACCAAGACAAACGATATATGATTCAGGGTTAAAATAGTCATTATATTATTATACTACACACTAAAATATTTTTATAGCTATAATAAAAATACTGTTTAAAACCCCATCGCCTTTTAGTATATTTGTTACTAGTTTATTTATGTACTAGCATTGCTTCTTGGTTTAAAAAAATATTTGAACATAAAAAAATAATATCTAAGATTGTAAAAAACTTGTTAATATTATTATTAAACTAGTATAATAGTTTAAATTTTCAAAATCTTGAACCGATTTTTTATTTAGTCTTGATTTTAAATTAAATTATGTGAAAGTCTCCTTAACATGATCTCGTCAACTAGACAAATTAAAAAAAATAAAAACTCAAAGGAAAAAAAAAAAACATGTCAGGTTTATTATAGTTAACCCGATCCTAATTATAGGCTTCCATGAGTTGAATTAAAATTTTTAAATCATTGTATGATAAAAAATAATAATTAAATATTGATTTATAATAAACGTAATATATAAAATTTAATATTAAAAAAAAATTAAAAATATCAATAAAAAAGAAGAAGCCAAAGGCATGTCCGCGCATCTAGCGCCTTTGATATTCTATTTTGATGATGCCTTCTCATCTTTATTTATGTGTGTTGATTGAGGGGGGGAAATATTTTACCATTGAAGGAGTCTCTTAATTAAAAAACAATATTTAGCAGGATTATCTTATATTTATGTGTGTTGATTGAGGAAAAAAGATATTTTACCATTTTCTCCTTTTAGTTTGACTTTCTTTATTGCAACTAATTGGCTTCTAGATATTTTATAATCTTGTGTGACTTTATATCGTCTCCATAAAATCTCTGGACTTGATTATGATGAATAGTTTTTATTTTATTCTTAGCAGTTATTTTAATGGTAGTTAGTGTTCGTTTGATAATATGATGTAAAGTATTTTTTAATTATTTTCTAATTAAAAATATGTTAAAATAATAATTTTTTTAATTTTTTATATATTTATACATCAAAAATATATATAAAAAATCACTTTAATATATTTTTAGACTAAAAATAATTTAAAAAACAAATTTAACAACAAAAAATCCACTCACAGCACTCTCTCTCGAGTATTATTATAATATATGATAAGACATCTAATATTATTAACAAACAAATCAAAGGCCGAATGAGACCAGCTTCTACAATTCTATGTTGATAACATAAATAAGAACAATAAAAGGTTCACTGTTTGATAATATGATGATAATTTTTTTATTTAAAAAAAAATAAATTGATATTTTTTAGTTATTTTTTTATGATTTTAAATGAGCTTGTTTGTTTTTGTATTTTAAAAACACTTTTAAAAAAATTTAAATTTTTTTATTTTTTTTATTTACTTCAAATTAATATGTTTTTAGTGTTTTTAAATTATTTTAATGTGTTGATGTTAAAAATAATTTTTAAAAAATAATAAAAATTATTAACATATATTTTAACATAAAAAATTATTTAAAATATAATTACAACTTCATCATCAAATAAATCAAATAAATTTTATTGTAGAACTGACTTATCAAATCTACTAATGTCTAACCTTTTTTATATATATTCAATTTATGAAAGTTTGTGCGTGTTGAAATGGCATAATAGGAAAGGAATCGAAGGTCTTATCAAATGTAAAAAAAAGTCCAAATCAAAATATGAAAGCAAACACCAACGTCTTCCACTACATGGAAGAGAAAGGGATTGGTCAGTTCCTCCGTGACATGAAAGGAAAGCGAATAAGATTTACCCGCCAATCACGCATGATGCTATTGTTTCCCTCCTTCTTCTACATGGATTTTTGGCCTTTCAGAGGAGATTACAAAAAGTATAGTTATAATTATTTTTTAAAATATTTTTAATGTAAAAATATATTAAAATAATATTTTTTTTATTTTAAAAAAATTATTTTTAACATCATCACATTAATAAAAAATATAATTATAATTGCTTTTAAAATATTTTTTATTTGAAAATGCATCAAAATAATATTTTTTTTTATTTTTTAAAATTAAATTTCAAAATTTTTCAAAAATAAGACCTATGATACTTTTAAAGCAACAAGTGGTCGTCGTTTTATGAAATGTCAAGATCAAAACGAGGTTCTCTTCTGGAAAAGTGGAGAACACCAGCACATGAGCTGCCCACTTCCGTGAGTGAAATGTATAAATGGATGTGTAACTCAGTTTTTAAATGTTCAGGTAGTTTTATATATGTTCAGATAGCCTCATTGTTCAATGAATCATTCATTACGTAGAAGTCACCAGTGTTAGTGGTGAACATGATTACGAGTTCGTGATATCTCTCTCTCGTGATGGTGTTGTTTTCACTTTAAATTAATTTGTTTTTATTTTAAATTGAATTTTTTTGAGATTTTTTTGGATTACTTTAATATGTTGAGATCATATATATATATATATATATATTAAAAACTAATCACTAACATAAAATTAAACACATATATTCTACGCATGCAGGTACCCTCCAAGCCCTATCCAAAAACAGAACAATGTGATGTGAAAAGATTGCAGTCCATTCCTTACCAACTCTAACATTCGGGCAAGGCATAGGTGAGTGAACAAACAAGGATGGCCTAGGTGGTCAATGTTGTCGAGGGAGAACTTCTTAGGTTTTTCTTTTTGTCAAATTAGCTAGGTAAATTTAAAGATTTAAGAAAATGGTATTATTTGAAAAAGATTTAGTGAAATAATATAATTTAACCTAATTATGTTTTTGAAGCACGATATCCATTAAATATCGTATTTTTAAAGCGCGACAACTTAAAATGTCATGCTTCACAAACATGATATCAATTAAAATTTAAACAAATCAGACACCAACAACACATAGATGTTCCCCCCCTTCTCTCTTAAAAAACCTACAGTATCCCTTATATGTCTCTTAAAAAACTTGTTAATCACTTAGATTTTGCCCTTAAAACAACTAAATTGAATCCATCATAGTCTTTAAGCATCATTTGATGTTTTTGTGTTAAAAACTCATGTCCCCTTTGCTGCCACCGCTGCCCCAACCATTCTTGTAGTCCTATAAGCAAGGTAAACATACTACATTGTTATTATTTTGTATTTGGTTTTATTGAAATCAAATAATTGTTGAGGTTGAATTTAGGGTTTATGATGAATTTAAAGTTTGTTGAATCACTGATAAATTAGTTAAAAATATATTCAATTAGAGTTTATTTGATATAGTTGAACATGAAAATAAGTTGAATTAATTATGTGTTGCGTTTAATTTAGATTAAATTGGTGTATATTGTTGGAACAGGCTAATAATGTAGTTAAATACACACATACGTTCATGCCATAGAGCATAAATGCAGTTGAATTATGACAAATTACATGTTTCATTTAATTGTTGATAAGTTGAAGAATTTAGTATTTTCTTTGAATTAAATTAATTTGCTATGAATTAGTGTTTGATTTAATGAAATTGAGCATGAAAAATATCAATTGATAATGTATTGTGAATGTTAAGTTTGCTTTAACGTTAAATTTTGAGAATTTGATTGAATTTGCTATGAATTTTGCAAATTAAGGTTGATGTAATGCAATTTAGTTAAAATTATGTTAAATTGACTAGAATCCATTTTTTTTTATATAGAAAGTATAATAATATATTTATGTTATGTCATTATGATAGCAATATTATTCCTAAAGTAAACAATAGTACCATATACAATGACGGGAGCAGTTTGTTGTTAACTAGTGATTTAGGCATATCGTGTATAGAAATGAAATAAAATATTTTTCATGGACTTAGGGTGAAGTTATAATGATAATGATGTTGAAATAACTTGAAGGTGTCAAATTGGTGAACAAAAATATTATCTTGTATCGATTTTGTAGGATGGTAGTTTTAAGACAATGATTTATTCTTTCATTCAAAATGGTTTAGCATCATGATTATGTGAGTAGTTGACCGAAATCTGTGTGTGTTCTAATTTTTGCAAGTCCTACAAATTTAGTTAGTAGAGGTAAAAATAGTTTATTGTTGGATGATTTAATACAAATTATAGATGATAATATGTTTGACAATTTTTTTGCTAATCAATATAGATTTGACTATTATGAGCCTAGTGACAATGAAGAAGATGATGAAATTATTCCTCTTGTTCCTAAATTTGGAGATGCTTCTGTGTCAAGTTTCGTTGTTTACATGATTAGGCACTTAGTCATATAAGTATGACAAGAGGGTCTAATTTAGAGGTTGATCAAATTAATATTTAATAGTAAAAATGAATTGGTTAGTGTTGTTAAATGGTGACACATTGCACACTCGACTGAGTACTCGGTCCAATAGTTGAACTCAACATTTGTTCAATTATAATATGTGCAAGCACCATAATGTAAGTGGTATTTGCATGAGGGATATCATAAAATATCAAATTCATTTATCGTGATCACGAGATATTTTCTAAGCTTTTAACAACACATCTTACCATTATACATGCTGAGGTGTTGGCTACCATTCAGGATAAGGATTTCATGTGATACTTATCTCTTATGAAGAGTGACAAAAACACAAGAAACTCTAACAAGTTTTATCACTTCTATAGCGACTACAATCACACACTGAGGAATGTCTAGCCTTGAAAAATATATATATATATATATATATAATAATTGATCTCTAGGGGATATCTCTAATAATTTATAAAGAAAAAGATGCAACATGAACAAATAAGAAAAATTATCGTGATGCACTAACTAAAATCAGAAGCTTTTTAAAAATTATATCCCCACTATATTCTAAAGTTTTGAATAAAAGAAGTAATGTTTCTCTAAATGTATATCCATATATCTAATGAAAAATCTTCACAATAAAATCTCATGTCCCTAACAAAAAAATCTTTATAAATGAGATTTCCATGTCTTTATTGAAATCCTTATGTCTTCAAACGAGTTTTTTATGTCTCAAAACATATCTTTAATATCTCTAACAAAAATCTACATGCAATATGGACATTGAAATCTCCACATCTTTATATAATAGCTTCTTACGCAATGCTTTAACAATGAATTTTTTTATGATCACAAAGCATTCTCTATTTTTAAGAAATAATACACTTTATTGTAAGAAGAACAAACAAACTGATCAAACCCTTATCTCTCTTACAAATCACTCATTTTCTTATATAGGTATGGTCATAAAAGGATACATTCTCATGCAGACATAGCCATAAAAGATAACATTTATACATTAAGTATTTTCTTTTCCTGTTTTTGCTGGTCAAAGTCTTTTAAACATGTTTGTTTAAAATACTTGGGGGAAAATCATAATGTAATAAAAAGAAATTAGTCAACTTGGTTGGGTTGTTATTTGGTTAGGCTTTCACTCAACCAAATCGATCATGAGTTTATGATTAACCACCACCTTGACCCGCTAGTAATAACCTCGCCCAATCTTTTCTTGGCACACACCTTTATGTATTTTTTTGGGTTTTTAGAAGCCATGGACATAATTTTTTCCAGTACTTTTTCTATGCAAAACAACATTCATTTTCTATGTCAATTGCAACATTACTCTCCAAACCATCTTTGATGTGTTAATTTGTCTCTTGTCTTCTACATCTATTCTTCATAACTAACCAATATCTCCATCTTTGATGTGATAATTTATCTTCATCACCAATATGAGCATGTCACAAAAGCATATGATCTAACTTTCTAGGAAAATATTTTTCTTTTCTACGAGATAAGCTTAAGGACTGGGTGTATAAATACACGCCATCACTAGTAAGCAAAGCTAGACCTATTCTTAGCTATTAAGAATAAGTCTTAAGTTTTAGGTCCCGTTTGTTTGCTGGAAAGTATTTTCTTTTTAGAAAGTGGATTCTTGGAAAGTGAAATTATTTTTCAATGTTTGGTGGTATCATGAAAAATAAGTTGAAAAATATTTTTCAGTGTTTGGTTATGTCATGAAAAATGACCTAAAAAATAACTTATTAATGTTTTTTTATTTTCAAGTTTATTAAAATAATGAGGAACAAATCTTACAAATTAAAAAGTTGAACGAGAATGAAATTGAAAAAAAAATCTAATTTCATAAATTATCTCAAATAAAATAAATAACAATCAAAATAATAGAGATCAAATCTAACAGATAAAAAAAATTGAAAGATGATAAAATTAAAATAATAATAATAACAATTTTATAAATTATTTTAAATAAAATAAATATCAATAAAAAAAATAAAAATACATACTTCGTCTAACTTTATTTTATTTTTCTCTTCTTATACATTATTATCTCCTTCAACACTTACTAACTTAAGTAATAAAAAGTCCTTCATTCTAATACAAGATTGTTTTTTCAAGAACAACCCACGTAAAAAACAAAAGATCTAAATTTAAGTCCATCGCTCCAAGCCCATCACTCCACGAATCTAGAACACAATCATAAAAAGTTTAATTTTTTCAGGACTTCATCAATATGCTAGACCTAATCCAATTATGCTTTCCATTACCGTCCAATCACTCCACGAATCTAGAACACAATCATAAAAAGTTTAATTTTTCAGGACTTCATCAATATGCTAAACCTAATCCAATTATGCTTTCCATTACCGTTCAAAAGATAGCAAGAGAAACTCGATTCCTTGTTTACTAGAATTCTAGGAAGGTTCCATCAAAATTTCATAAAGAAAAAGAAAAACGTGTTCAATCAATACTTGAGCTGCCTTCCTCTCAATCAATGGGGACCCAAATGTAGTTTTTGGGCATCCATTTTTCTTTTTCGAAGGGACCCTCTAATGTTTGTTATATTGAAAGAGTACCCAATTTTGATAGCAAATAGATCTTTTACTGTATTAATATTGTATATAATGATTTTATCGAAACATTATGCTAATTGCTACAATTACTTTTATTCTTATTATTTTTGTTGTGTATAAATAAAAATATTAAAAAATTAAATATCCATGAATGAATGATGTATATTGATCCAAATTTTAAAGAGTATATATTATAATATTAAAAACTTAAATTATTTTCTTGTTAGCTCGAAACATATTTTATCAATTAAAACATGCTCGTTCATCAATTGATATTGGTCAAAATGAATTAAAAAATATATTATGATAGAAAAACAATAATGGATATGTGTATATTATATATTATATATTATATTCTCAATGTATATTCAATTTAAAGAAATATTATAAATTTGCATTTTGTTAGAAAGTGTTTATTTGAAAAACAATAGAGGTATAAACAACACATAATTCAACTACTGTATTATCATGAAATTTTTAATAATTCAAGGAGCTTTCATAAGGATTGATGTAATATGGATAATACTAAAATATTTGGGATGCCATGCACCTGCTTTTCTGCAGGAGCTCTCTAATTTATTTTTTCCTCTTTATTTTTTTCTCTGTTTTCTATAAATTTTGTATAGCATTCGTTTAGATACCTTTGAATTAGTTAAATCATATTATATTAGGTAAACTCATATTATAAATTTTCTATAATACTCTTATATGTTTTAATTTCTAAAATGGATAAAGAGCTAGGTTAAATTTTTTTTTTAATCAATTTCATTTTTTTATCTCAATTTTTTCTAGATTTTTTTTATTAGTCGGTTGGATTGTTTTTGAATTGATTAAGCTAACCAGATTATATAGAAATAATTTTTATATAATTTAATTTTAAATTCAAATTAAACAAAGAATAAAGTATAAAAATCTCAAGATTAATAAGCTAGACCAGTATTAATAACAATAACAAGTGGTAATTTATAGCCTGGATATTTTTTATTATACTTTCAAAAAATTGATCATCCGATTGCATAGGATCAACATGTAAACTTATTCTAAAACTAATCCAATAATACTCCCCGTTACTGTTCAAAAGAAAAAGAAAAAGAAAAACTCAATTCCTTATGTACTATAATTCAAGGGAAAGTTCCATCAAAATTTCATAAGAAAAGAAGAAAAAGTTGTTCAATCAATACTCGAGCTGCTTTCCTCTGTCAATCGAAGGGGACCCAAATATATTTCCATCAAATGTTTCTTTCCCAAAGAACCCTCTTGGGAAATTACATCACAACAGGGCTAAAATGTTTGTAATCATCTGATATTTTTGATTGATTTCTCAAAGGGCCACCAGTAATCTTAACCCATGTTATGGGGAGTGTTTGTTTACGAGGGTTGATATGTTCTTCAAAATATTTTTTATAAAAAAAAATATTAAATTAATTTTTAATTATTTTTAATGAATTTTCATGAACTAATATAAAGATTTTTAAAAAGCCTCCAATGACATCCCCAACAGTGCTGATTGTTACAAGACTTACAATTTAACAATATCACCACTTGATGTGTTTTACTTGATAGCTTGGATGTTGACATGACATTACAGGTTGCTTCATAATGTATTGACTTTTCATCTCATGTGGTACATCACGTCTTTTATTATTACCTTTTGTTTTATTACAGCCAAATTACCATATAGTGCAACTTTAGAGAATTGTTTATTGCTAAAAAACTTAACCAATCACTTGTTTTTATGTCCTTGAAACACCAAAAACTCAAGTGCATCTTAGTCTTCAAGCATCATAGGATGTTTTTCTCTTCAAAAGCCTTTGTTGCCGCTATTGTAGCCCCCTCCTTCATAGTCATTTAATAAAGGTAAATATATTATATTGTTATTAATCATATTGGTTTTATATTTAATTTATATTTGGTTTAATTAAAATGAAATTAATATATAAAATTAAAGCCAAATTTAGAATTTATTGAATTAATAATAAATTAGCTATGAATGCCATCATAGAGTTAATTTGATATAATTAAACATGAAAATAACATTAAGAGTTAAAGAATGTTAACTCTTGATCCATTTTTGGGATTTTAATTGGTGAAATGTTGCATTGTTTAAGTATTTTATATTTCTCATGTATTTTTATTTATTTATATTTGTTTCATGAAAACATTTTCATATATAATAGTACATAAATGTGGTGGATGAAAATAATGGAATTTATCAAAATTTTATTTAAATTAAAGAATTTCTTAATTCCTAAAAACATGACTGTTTTTTGTGTGCATTAATTTTCCTGGCTTGGAAATCTGAGCTCAAACTTGAGATCTTTGGCTACCTTAATTACAGGAATCTGAGCCTCCATTGTTGACTGTTGGGACCTCAAATTCAATCCGAGGGAGCAAATGGCTAGGGTTGAATGCACCAACCCACCCTGATTTATATTTAAAGCAAGTCACCGATGACTAATAATAATAATAATAATTAGTCGACATCATATTAAAAACTATGAAATATCTTTAATAATTTAAGCAAGAAACAAAATATGAAATTAAAATAAACATCATATTAAAAACTATAAGCTCCCTCGGACCTCATCTCTCATCTCCTCTCGCGTTTGTCTCCTTGTGCTCTCTATCTCCCTCTGCACTTGAGCTTGGAGATGCTGTTGAGATGGTGTTTTCAGGGGCTCTGCTCTCGTCCTTGATATTGGATACAGCCTGATTTTTTTCCATTTCATATAAAATTCTTGAATTATTATTGTTTTATGGTATACACCATTATTACTTAGTTCTTTCCCTTTTCAAATCATTTTAAACATGATTCTATCTTTATGCCAAGTAAATTTCATATTGATTTATTTATTTAACATAAACCCATTCATTGTTACCAAGAATAACTATCAATTAATTGAAAAAAAATAAGTTATTTGAATGAATTTAAAATGAAAATTAAAAAGTATATATCATCATTTAAGATTTATTTTTTCTTGTCTTTGAAATCCTAACAAAAGAGAGTATCTACCTTTTTAACACTACTTTTATAAATTAACAATTCTTTGGAATTTGCTACTTTGATTTTATTATATAAGCAATATAATACTCGATGCAATAACTATCATTTTATTTTTGTTTATTAGAGAATTTGTTTTGAGACAGTTCAGAGTAATTTTCATGCTTCTAAAAACACACATACATGCGCGCACACAAACATATATTCTCTCTCTAATATTTAAGTTTTTTATCTATTAAAAAATAGTAATTAAATATTACCTCAACTATAATATATTTACATGTATTTTCCTTAATCTTGCCTTTGAATAATCTGTATTTGAGATTTTGAATAAGAATATTACTAATAATTAGTTGTTAAAATAATTTTATTTAATATAATGATCATACTAAATATTATTTCCTAATTTGACTATCCAAAAATCCCGTGCATTAAATTTATGAATTCACTAATAAATATCATAAATCCAAAATCTATGGAAATCTTGCGATAAATTAGCATTATTCCTTCGAAAACTTAATTCTAGATAAATATTATTGTGAGATGAATAGCATTTCAGTTTAATCTTTTTAATAAGTTGACATAATATATCTATATATATATATATATATATATATATATATATTCTTTGGAGAAGAAGATAAATAAACCAAGATTTCCACTCTTCCTTTTTTTTTTTTTAATTATCAATCTTCTTCTTAAAATGTCCCAATGTGATAAAAAAAATATTCGTAATTTCCTTTTTCCTTTATTTTCTATAAGAAATAATGTTGTGTCGATGTGATGAACAAAAACCCCGAGATATGTTGTCCCAGAGTTTATGAAAATTTGTTAATTTCCATGATTTCTTAAGTTTTAATTTTGTATTCAATATTAAAAAAGCTTATTCCTTTGAATATATTAAAATAATATCCCTTACGCCCTCAATTACAGAAGGAAAATTACTTAAATGACATGGGCAGCCACCAATATCCAACTCCCAAGTACTCCTTTTTGACTGGTGAAAGCTCTCCATGGATGATCAATTATGAAGGTCACTTGATAAAAGCATAGATTTGAATGAACTTTTGCAAAACATTAATAGACAACGACAACAATTAATTAATTAATAATAAACTAAAAAAATATTTATAAAACACTATTTATTTTAATATTTTTTAAAAATACTTATAAAAAAAATTTAATCTAAATTAACCCGAATCAATCGAACTACATTATATATAATCTCAAATTTATTTTAAATCAACCCTCGTATCAGTTTTAAATCAACCCTCATATCAGTTTTAAAAATATATTAATTTGTACAACTCTGATAATTTATTTAATTAACTTGTAATTCAATTGTTTATTGATCAGTGGCGGCTCAACTGCTCCAATCAAATGGAGGTGAAAACCAAACCGGATAAAAAAATAATGAATTTATTTATTTGAAAAATCTAACCACGTAAATTTAAACTTTTAGAGAGAGAGAGAGAGAGATCCATATTATTCACATTTTATACCTTGCGGTAAAAAGCTTACATGGCATCGACACCTTCCTAGACTTAAGAAATCAAGCTGTTTTTGGTCATAAATACAAGAGCAGCCATCGTTCAGACCCCCCACTTCACATCTCCACTTGCAAGACACAAGAACCATAGACAAAATCTCCCGTCTTTGCCTCAGTTTTCTTGCTGAAACGAATCATCACTTGCTCTCCTTTTTTGTTTGATCTTTTTCAGCAATGGAGAACTTGATGGGCTTGCTTAGAATTCATGTGATTAGAGGGGTCAACCTTGCTGTAAGAGATGTCTGTAGCAGTGACCCTTATGTTGTGGTCAAGATGGGCCATCAGGTATTACATATGTCTTCTTGGACTGGTTCTTGTGTATCTTTGCTCATTTCTTGCATCATTTTGACTTCTGAATTCTTGGTTCTCTTGTTTTTTGATTGGTTTTTATGTTTGGTTGCTCTGATATTTGATGTTATGAGTTACTTGGGAGTAACTGTACAAAGGGTTTTACCCCTTTCTGTGGTGCTGGTGTTAATCATAGGTTTATTGAGTTATTAAGGTTAATTGGTATTTAAGACTCATGAGCTGGTCCTGTTGCTGTTGCGCTTGGATGACTGCTCTTGTAGTTATTATCATCTCTATTCAAATTCAAGGGGATCCAGGAAAAATAATTTTCTTTTCCCGAATCCTAAAACTCAACCAGCAATAAACTTAAAAGTATTCTTGTTGTTGACTCTGGTTTTTGAGTCCTGTTTTTACTCTTCAAAGTTCCAGCTGATTTGTGATGCTATCTTCTATTCTGAATTCTCTTCAAGCAAATAAGTTTCTTGTTGTTAGCCTCATCACTCTTATCAATTTCATAGATGAAGATCAGAAAGTTGACTTTTAAAATGTAGAGTTCTTGCACTAAGCAGTCTAATGTTTCAAGAAGTTCAAGGTTGTACACCATAATCTTTTCAGATTTGTGAGAAATTCTTGATTTTCTATATTATGGTGAAGTTGCAGAGCCTTTTCCCACTTGAGATTTCCCCTCACCAAAAGTTTCTCTTGTTATGTAATTACTCATTTCCTTTAAGAAAAAAGGCATCAAAATAGAAAGATAATTATAAACAAACAAAATGTATGGCTGCGTCTTTTTCGTTCTTAGTACTAGTTGTTAAAAAGAAATGGAAATAAAATATTTATGTTGGTCTCTTATAATTTGCTGTGGTTAGATTTTTGTCCTGTGCTTGCGGAACCTTGCTATAACACCAAGAATCTTGGATTTTTCTGTTTTTTCTCTCCCTGAATTGATGTTTATAATATATTTTCTCTTGCAGAAACTGAAGACTCGCGTTATAAAGAAAAATATCAATCCCGAGTGGAACGATGATTTGACTCTTTCTATTGTGGATCCAAAACTTCCAGTCTTGATTGTGAGTATACTTGTTTTTTCGCTCGATATAATATGCTTGACTATATTGATAGGAAATGATGACACCAAGCTGGAAAGGAAACAGTTGTAGCGAAGATGGAAGGACTGAAAGTTTGAAGTGGCTTTTCGGTGTGTTTGGCACTTAAAGAAGCAGGCATCGAATATGCTTAGCTTTGACATTAAGATTGAAAATAAAATAGAATCATGAAGGTAACAGTATGAAGTTTCAAAAACATTTGACCACAAATCATTAAATTAAAGAAATTTAGACAATAAATTCTTGTCGCAACAGTAACGCGCATTTAGAGCCAACATGCTTGAAGTTTCACTTGTTTTTCCTTGCCGTATCCTTCTGTGTTTCGAAACAATAACTTATAGGTTACTTGCTGTAGATGGATTGATTTAACAAGACAGAATTCCCTTGTTGCATTTGAGTGCAAAAGGTATTTAATTTGCCATCAGCATGCAACGGATTAGCAGTATGAAATGCATTTCATTACTCTAAAAAGGAGAGATTTTGCAAGCTTTTGATTGCCATGCGCTGTTGATTGATGTTTTTGTGATGAAATGCTTCTTTTGGTGCAACTGCAGAGAGTGTATGACAAAGACACATTCAGCTTAGATGATAAGATGGGAGATGCAGAATTTGACATCAGTCAATTCATAGAAGTCGTGAAGATGCGATTGGATAACCTCCCTAGTGGAACCATAATAAGAAAAATTCAACCATGCAGGGAAAATTGCCTAGCTGAAGAGAGCTGCATTGTCTGGGCTAATGGCAAAGTGGTTCAGAACCTGTTTCTTAGACTGAAGCATGTGGAGACTGGTGAAGTTGAACTCCAGCTAGAGTGGATTGATATCCCTGGGTCAAGGGGATTGTAGATTGCGCCTTTCTGTGCTCTTAAGGTCTGCAATAATAGTGTACAGTTAGAGCTCGGAACGGTCCACCGGTCAGCCGCGGACAAGTTTGTCGGTCAGCCGTGGACAGGTTTGTTTGTGATATTTATTGCTATGCGTGGAGATCAAATATGGAACTTGTATTAGAAGTGAGATTTTGCTATTTACATGTTTTGTATTTCCTAATCTGTTGCTATAAAAACTCCACCGGAGACGGCTTCTTGTGCCATTGTGAGTTTTTGTAGCAAAACAAGGAAAATAAGGAATTTTTCTGGGCAGTGAACACTCTTGAATGGCTCCTGTTGTAGTATAATGCATAGTTATTAAACTCGTACATTTGGTTTGGCTCTGCAGGTTGACCGGAAACTTGTGACCTGAAATTCTAATTTATATACATTTCTAATCTAGTTCATGTGTAAGATCGTTCTTCATTAATCTCAGGTGGCTCGCTATCACACCTTATTCGTTCCCTGTCCTTGGTTATATATACTTAAAGAGGGATTAGAAGCTCCTTCCTTTGGTGCGGTTTATGAAATGCTTTCTACAATCAAAGCTTCAGTGTCTGGAGCTGCCTCGGTATTTAGATATTCAGACGAGGTCTAAAATTCAAAAATGACACTACAGGTTACAAAATTACCTAGCATCCCAATAAATTCTAATTATACAAAAAGTAAACACATCTAATTTGTTTTGTTTTTTAAATAACCAAAATGACGTGATTTAAACCACACACGAATTTATTTTAAAGACAAACTTAATAACTTAGCTGATCCACTGGGAAAACTTACCAGTGGATGTCTCTAAGGCCACTGTAGTTTGCAACTGGGCCATTGTTGTTCATAGCATTGATTTAATGATCCATCCTTTAGTTGGATTTCTACAAAACCTCATCATCAATCACATACCAAAGAATTGATGTTGCTATGGAATATTCTTGTTCCTTATCCATGTAAGAGAAATAACTCATTAAGTTCAATAATTTATTTCTTTTAAGTTTTCCAAAAATCTTGCAAGAAATTTATTTCTACAATTATTTTGCAATGGTACACCTATTTTAAGGGTTATTTACGGGGGTCGACCAGCAAGGCGGAGCTAGGATAATTTATAAAGGAGGGTCAAAGCTAATGTAATAAGAAATTTTTTTTTCTAATCTCCTATACATGAATGCTAAACATAAAAAGATTACATGATTTAGTTTTGTGCAAATAACCTACTACAAAGTTACAAACATGGAAAAATCTTTGAATGGGGTAGAAGGCTAAGAGTAATATCAAATTCAATAAAAACTATAAAATTAATTTTATCTTCGTAATACATTCACTATTTTAATTTTATTGGTTTTCATACCAGTTAAATATAAAAATGCAAAGTTTATAAGAAACGTTAGTTAAAATGAAGCGTTATTTTTATTACGAGGCTTAGCAAAGCATATCAGTAATTCTCATAACATTCTTCATTACATGTAAGATGATTGCAAAATCAAATGATATTAGCAACTTAACTACAAAAGTTATATCACCATATTGAGAATAAATAGATCCATTTGAAGCAATGTTCTCAAGAACCAAACAAGTCATCTCATACATTTTTATCATACTCCAAATTGATTTGAAATACAAACTCCTTTCACTATCTTTAAGTTGTTGAAACCACCTACTTGATTAGCTCCTTAACCTGTTTCAATCTCACTAATAACAATTAAATATTAAATTTTAGCTGCTTCGAAAATTAGAAATTCATCATTGCACTTGCAAGACATACTAACAATGTTAGCAATAAAAATCAAATTCTAAACAAAAATGTAAATATCATATACTTTTTTAGCTACAACAATAAGAACCGACTGTAATTGATGGCTAAACAATGTACATGATATTAATAAGGACAATATTTAGTGAATAAAGCTTGCAAACCATCTCACTCTCCACGCATATTACTAGCATTGTCATACCACGTGACCTATAATATTTTGAATATCAAGATTATAATGAGATAAAATATATTTCTTAAAAGTTAAAGCAGTTTTATCTTTGGCATACATTATATCCAAAAAAAACCATTCTTGTATAAATTCACTTCAATCAACAAACTTAACAATAAAAGTCATTTGGTCTCTTTTGGATTCATCTTGGCTTTATCAACAATTAACAAAGTTTTGCATCATCAATCTCACAACGAATTGAAGACTAAACATTTTTTTAAAATATATCAAAATTTATTTTTCAATTTGATGTGATGTATATTTAGCATTTTATGGAGCATTAGACAAAACAAGAGCACCTACTTGTCTTTTTTTATAATACTAAAAGTTCCATCATTTCAATAAAATTACCTTGGTTTTTTCTTTTCTTTTTTTAATTCTAGTCATACATCATGTTGTCTAAAAGCACATGCTTAAAATGTGAGCAAACAAACAATATCTATTGAGACTTTAATACTCAATGGATTATCTAGAATTTCTTGAGAAGTTTGTCTCTCAACCACTTTCTTAATATCACATGATTGATTTTTCAAATTCTTCAAGCACCTGACAACAAATCTGAGTTAAATTTGGACCTTTTTTCATATAATTCAAAAAATAAACACCTTTTTCTCATCATTAACTTTCTTCCAACAATTAAATCCCTTAAAAATAAATGTGTGTAATCACGTTTTTCCAGTTGGTTTACTTGTAAATAAATAAAAAAGAAATTTAAATGCAACATTTTTCTTTTAATATTCGAGCGAGGAAAAACTTTGAAATCAATAAGACTAAAATTGAAGATGATGTTTTTACTGGTTAGAAGATATTTAGACATCAAAAGTTGATATGGCCTCAGATTAATCTATGCCCTTCAAATTTTATTTTGTTAATTAAATATGTATTTCCAAATTTAAAAGCGATTACTTGGATCTCAAATTAAATAAATAATATCAAAATTTTCCTGTTTAGATTTTGCCATCCAAGAGGTACTCAATAATCAATGCAAAACATCATAAGTTTTTAAGAGCAAAACTTTAGTTAAATGTCAATCAAAATTATATTAGAAAAGTTAATTTATTCATCAAAAAGTTAAAAAATTAATCTAGAAGCAAAAATCTGCAATTTCTTGGAAGTAGATTTGCAGTTAATTTTATCTTTCTAATAAATCTTTAAAACATCTTCATCTGACTTCTTAGCACTTTCTTTTTCAATCAATAATATGTCATTTATTCAACCCTAAGGAGTGTAGCTCAATTGGTCAGGTCCTAGGTTTATTCTCTAGAGGTCATCAGTTCGAGTCTCATAAATTTTAGGGCCACTAGAAACTTACATGATCGTTAACTTCAGTGCCCGTGAGATTAGTCGAGGTATACGCATGTTGGCCCGAACAACCACATTAATTAAAAACAAATAATAATAATGTCATTTATTCTGTATAAGATTATAATGGTTGGCGAATTCTAGAAGAAATGAAAACTTGAGCACATAATCAAAATGAAAATGATGTTTTAGTCATGTGCTTATAGTTAATTGAATCTAGAGCAACATTGTTTTAATCTTTCTAACTTGTATTTCTGTGCTGGCAGACTGTAGATGGCTTTTAGAGCGCTTTAGGCTCCGTTTGTTTACTGGAAAGTAGTTTCCTTTTGGAAAGTGAATTCCGGGGAAAGTGAATTCCGATGTTTGGTAGTGTAATGGAACATGAGTTGGAAAACACTTTCCAGTGTTTGGTTATGTCATGGAAAATGAGCTGGAAAATAACTTATTAATATTTTATTTTTCTCAAGTTTATTAAAATAATGATGAACAAATCTTACAAATTAAAACGTTAAATGAGAATGAAATTGAAAAAAAATATATAATTCATAAATTATCTCAAATAAAATAAATATATAATAATCAAAATAATAGAGATCAAATCTAAAAAATTAAAAAAAATGAAAGATGAAATTAAAATAATAATAATCAACATTTCATAAATTATTTCAAATAAAACAAGTAACAATCAAAAGAATGAGGACCAAATTTGATAGATAAAAAATTTCAATAAAAATATGATAAGGAAAAAGCAAATAGCAATTATAAAATTAAGGACCAAAGTTAATATAAAAATAAAATTTTAAGAGATGAAATTGAAAAATAAATATTCAAAACAAAATATATATAGCAATCAAAAGTTTGAGGATCAAATATGATATAATCAGCAAATAATAACATTTCTAAATTTTTCACAACTTCCGGAAAGTGTTTTCCCCCCAAATTTTTCAAAAAAACACTTTCCTGAAAACCAAGCCAAATTTTCCTTTTACTGGAAAGTGTTTTCCATTGACCAACTTTCCTACTGGCAAACAAACACAAGAAAGTTTGGAAAGTGATTTCCCGGAAACCACTTTCCGGAAAACAAACACAGCTAAAGGAAAACACTTTCCTGAAAACCAAGTCAAATTTTTCTTTGACTAGAAAGTGTTTACCGTTGACCAACTTTTTTAATGACAAACAAACACAGGAAAATTTGAAAAATGATTTTTCGGAAACTACTTTCTGGGAAACAAACATGGTCTTAGTTAGAAAGGACTTAGGTAGTGAAGATAAATATTAGCTTCTTTTTCTGTCAAGTCTACCTATTTTGTCAACTCTCAAAATCATCAGCTAATTTGCTATAAAATTCTCAATAGCAAAATTAAACCAACCCTAAATTTTCAATAATATATCACTCAAATCTTTTGATTACAGATAAAAAAAAAAAATAGAATATAGAGATGCCATAGACTAAATAACACCAACTCATGCGTATATTTACAATAAAACAAGGATTTAAGCCTTTAACAAATATCTCTAGATGTCTACTTGTAAAAACTGTGTTGAAACCTATGGAAAAGAAAGCAAAAGGAAGAAGTTAACTTGCCTTAAAATGAACTTGAATCGAAGTTTTTTTTGTTGTATCCTAGGAAGACGCAGCTTCAATAGAAGAATTTGGGTTAAGGAAAACAAGAGAAGAAGGGATTTTTATCTTTTCCTGGCTCTGTCTCTAGACCCAACTCAATACTTAGATTATTATTTAGGCAAGTGACCCGCAAGTCAGCAGTCAACCCAAATTATGATATTTTTTTTTTAAGATTTGAAGTTGTTTTGATAAAAAAAAAAAAAATCGACTCAAAGTAAAATCTGATTTAGACTAGGCTCTGGATTGAAGAGTTATAGAGTTGACTTATTGTAGTTTTTTTATAACTATAGTTTTTTATAGGAGAATGACAGCATGTTTCCCTTATAAAATGTTTCATTCTTGTTTCTATCTATTTTATAGTCTCTTAATTTAGGTTTCCAATTGAATTTCTTGCATCTCATTCATTTCTGGGTCTATCTTATAATTGGTGTTGTAGAGGTGTCGACTCATCTTAACCTTGGACAGTCCTCCAGAGGAAAATAGCTTCACAAATACTGCAGTTCATGCTCCGGGCAAGATGGCAAACTCCGGTTGTTCAAGCAGTCTTGTTCTTCGGTCTCATAAAACATCTACCAGTTTAGTTACTGCACAATATCTACCAAAAAAATTTTATACGAATCTAAACATAAAATCTATATAAAAGGGCACTCAAATCCCTTTTAATATTTGCTAGGGAAATGCCCTAAACAGACACCTGCTGCATCACCCCTCCGAGAAGCAAGAAGCCCACCCCACCACTCAAAGAAGCAAATATCCCACCCTCACAAGCCTATCTTGGGAGGCCTAGTTTAATTCATCGTAACCTGAATTTATTCTTCAAAGATTATTAGTACTATAAATTTTAAAATTATTAAAAGTTTATATAATTATTAATTTTAAATTCTCGAGAAATTAATCACTATAAATTTTAAAATTACTGAAAATTTATATAATTATTAATTTTAAATTCTCAAGGAATTTACCCTGAATTTATTCTTCAAAGATTATTAGTACTATAAATTTTAAAATTATTAAAAGTTTATATAATTATTAATTTTAAATTCTCGAGAAATTAGTCAAGATAAACGATATCTGACCTAAACACTCATAATTAACAAAAACAAAAACAAAAATCCCACCCCCACAAAAACTGCCTCGAAGAAGGGCCCTAAAAGACACCTGCTGCATCACCCCTCGGAGAAGCAAGAATCCCGCCCCACCACTCATAGAAGCAAGAAAACTGCCTCGAAGAGTTGTGGTTGTTGAGCATTCTTGCATTTCTCTCCATCCAAAGAGACCTCAAGATAGCATTAGTGCCTATCCTACTAATCCTAGCAAATGCTTCGCACCCTACAAGGGATAAGAGATTTCTTGCCGGGCTAGTCAAGGTAAGAATCTTTAAAATAAAGCTTAGTTAACCTCTCAATTATACCTGTACTGAAGTTTGCTGAAGGTATAAGTTATGACTCGATCCCCACCAGCTACTCTCAAATTTTAAAGCTCCAAAAATATATTTTATTATTTTTTTGATATACTCTATTAAAGCTGGAAATTCAATTTCAATGCCGGAAAATCTGTTTTCACCAACACCAGATATCATAAATCCAGAACCAACCATATATTGTGACTCCCAACTATATCATTATATTTGTTTGCATCAACCAATCAAAACTACCAAATAATTAAGCAGCTGGAAAAAGAAAAAAAAAATTCTTGGAAGATAAAGTAACCGGTGGCCCTATTTATTTTTAGATTTCAAAAACACTTTTGAAAAAAATTAATTTTTTTTTTGCTTCAAATTAATATATTTTAGTATTTTAAAATTATTTTAATGTACTAATATTAAAAATATTTTTTTAAAAATAAAAATATTTTAAAAAACAACTATAATTATATTTCTTTTCATCATCATAAAAAAAAAAACATTTCCTTTTAAAGATAAAGTAACTAATAAACAGTAGAGCCAAACCATTCCGCGTTGAGCTCATCATTGCAATATGCAGCAACCATAAATAAACAATAAATAATAGTTTTTTCTTGATAAAGATTTTAGAAAAATCTTTTTAATGTGATTTATGTAGAATTATAGTGTGTTGATAAATAAATAATTGTAAATATATTGTTGGAGTAAAACATAGAATGCAAACACAAAAAATAAAAAATAGTTCTCCTGATTTCCAAATTCCATCGCAAAAGTTTCATGAAGAACTATCTTCATCTCATAATAATCAACAAATAATATACCATAATTAATTTCCTGTAAATCTAAATTTAACAAGAGAATTCCAATTCTATTGACTCCAAATTTCTCTATCCCTCCTTGGTAGATCTTATCTTGGCCTTAATCATGCTTATCGAAGAAACAGTTAGTAGAGATGAGATATTTTTAATTATCTAAAGATCATGTCAAATCTAAAAAAAAAAAATTAAAATCAATAATAAAATATATAAACATCATAAGAAAATATCCAAATAGATAAATCAAAAGATTAAAAACTAAGGTTCCTAATTATCTCAAATCATGTGTTTCATCAAAAACAATTACCAGCAATAATCCAAATTAAAATTAAAATTAGCTACTAAATTCCACTATTATTTTTTCTGTTCTTGCAAATTCAACTTACCTCAAAACAGAAAAGAGCAACGATGGAGTTCAAACAAAAATAAAATAAAATAAAACCCCAAACTAGCACCACTAATTACCCTAATTGTTTTAAAGACTACTCCTAAAACGTTGAACCAAGTCTAAGTAAGAAAATAAAACATGGTAATTAATTAATTTACGCTAACCCTTTAGTCATCATCTTCTTAAACTCTTCAAAATTAACATTACCATCACCATCTTCATCGACTTCACGTATCATCTTACGACAATCACTCAAGCTACTCTTCAACCCCAACATCTTCATTACGGAGTGCAACTCATCAACTGAAATCAGTCCATTCTTGTTCGTATCGTATAAATCGAAAGCATCCCTCAATTCTTTACTGTCATTGCCACCACTGTCGCCGAGGCCACCATTCTGGATGAAGTCAACAAACTCGTCAAGATCAATGTAGCCATCACCATCTTTGTCGAATTCTTGCATTATCAACTCGACCTCTGCTGGTGATATCTTGGTACCCAGTTCGCTAAGGTTGTCTACAACTTCACTGCAAGAAATCTTTCCATCACCGTTTTTGTCGAACTTGTTGAATACCTTCCTTATGTCGTCCATGGAACCGAAGGCTGTTGGGTTTCTTGATTTTGCCATTGTACAAAGAAAAAAAAGAGAGAAAAGAGAAAAGACAGAGACTTTGGTTTTGTAGCTGCTAGAGAAGGAAAAGAGGAAAAGAGGAAAAGAGTGTTTTCTCTCACTTGGTGTGAATTGAGCAGATCAATAAGCGTTTTATATAGGAATTTGTGGGGTTGTTTGACTTCAACGCGGCTTTCACGCGCTTTAGAAGATTTTTCTTATTTATTTTTTTAATTTTGCAAGTGACCAAATATGTACTTTTTGCAGAGTGGTGGAGAATAATTTGTGTTGTTGATCTTTTGAAAGAAAGTTAGGAGTTTGGACACGTTTTTTAAAATTTTTATAGTTTTGAATTATTATTTTTTAGATATTTTTAATATTGTAATATTAAAAATAAATTTTTATTCTATAAAAATGATGGGCAATACTTTGAATTATGATCCATCATATTTTTAAACTTAAATATCATAATTTTTAAAATAAATTTATAACATTATGATTTTTTTTATAAAAAATTTTATAACTTGTTTGAGATATGATCTAATAAGAAGTCAGACCTCAAGATTTAAAAACAAAGATTTTATTTTAAATTGTTTGATTTATTCGTTTTAGTTCATACAAAGTCTATAATTCCCTATTGATCCACTTGTTGAGATTCATGACATCTAACAAACAATATTTAAAACTTATAAAAGTATAACAATATTTAAAAGAAAGCATAACAATATCTAAAAGTGATATATTATTTATCAAGGCAAAATACATCAAATAAACTAAAACATTACATATAATTATATATTTAAAAGAAGCATCAGAACTGTTGTTAACTAACAAGAGAGTATAGTTGTGAGGACATAGTTGTTTCCATTGTTTTTTCTTGAATACAGGGTTTTACCGATCACTTCCAACTTTTTTTTGTAGATCTTGAATAGTATGATTTTATCATGTAAGAACAAATACATCATATCTTTATTGATGGAATTACTTATTGTTTATATGAACCATGTAAGAAAAACATTATTTACTATTTTATTATTTTTTTTATAATTTGAGTTTACATTGTGTTTTAATTTCGTGTTATTTCAAAAAAAAAATTGACAACTTTGATCGATTCTATTATTTTTATTCAAATTATGCTATTTTTTTTTTAATTTTTAATATTAACCTGTTTGAATTTGATTGAGTCACTCAAGCTGCTAAGAACCCGATCGAATTAACTAAATTCTATAAAGTCAAATCGTATAGGAACTCAAAACCGGATTTATATTGGGTTTTGGATTACAAGTTTTTAAATCAACTTGTGGTTCGGTCAGGTTCAACAACCACGAAGTTAATTCACTTTGTCAAAAGTATTATTATGGACAACTAAGTCTTAATTATCTATTGACAAATAATATTCATTAATTTTCATTAATTAGGACAACCATTAGGATATTAATTTACGAAAAAAGACCTCTTGCAAATGAGGGCATATATGCTCTCCTCTCTCAAGATAGAATTATTAGAAGGTTTCAATTTCAATTAAAAAATTGTTAAGGGGCTAATTATATTAAAATGTTTGTTCTGTGACTACTTGTTCCTTGGCAGGATGGAGAAGGAAACAATAAATAAATAAATAGTCGTTTAGATAATATCAGGAAATTTGGGGATTTCCTATGGGCATAATATTTTGCTACCTAAATTAATTTTTTTGTTATCGAAAAGGCCAAGGAATTGGGAGTTATGCATTTGAAAATACAGGCCAACCCATGTTTCTAATAAATTTAATTTTTTTTTGTATATTTTGTAACGTTTTGATGCCCTGATTTCAAAAATAATTTAAAAAAATAAAAAAAATATATCATTTTAATATATTTTGACACAAAAAATATTTTAAAAAACATCACAATCACACTCTCAACCATTTGATACCCTTAAAGCATCTGATACCCTTCTTTGAGAATTTCTTTTCTTTTTTGTTTTATAGTAAATCTTTGATATGCTTATAATATTGATGAATATTTAATGCCGTCCTGAGAAGGAAATTGTTTTTTCTTGTTTGCTATTGATAGGGACTCTTAACTATTCACACGTGAAGAAAATTAATTGGATATAATTATAGAAGTCTTGATGGAGATTGTAATTGAAGGGATGCAAAGGTAAAACAAATTATATTTAATTATATTGATCAATGTTGTGCATGTGAAATTAAATTTCTTATAATTCCACTTATTCTGTAAATTCTCTTGGAAATATTCATAAAGATTAACCATGTGATAAAAAATATATCTTTTTAGCTAATTTATTATTTTCTTCATTTTATTTAATTCTTGTATCTCGAAAAAATCTTGAAAATCTTAAAAAAAATACAAAAAAATAACTGGGATTTGAAAGTGAACCCTAAAATTATAACTAAGGCATGGCATCCAGAATAGGAGGAACAGCCAGCCCACTATAAAACACTTGGTGCTTCTTGTCCACAATCCACAATGAAGTCTCTTCGCAGTCAAAGGGCAAATGTCTTGGCCTTTGGAGGCTGCGAACAGATATGCTTCTGCTGAGTCATGTTCTCAGCTCTTACGTTGATTTCCATTATCCAAATTCCTTGCTTTCTCCGAAGCATATATTTACCAAAATATGCTTAGATTAACTTTTTCCTTATATTTTCTTGCTCTAATGCTAAATGGCCAGAGATCTACTTCATATGCTACAAAAATCGAAGGTGCTAGTGTTAAAGTATAAAATTAAAGAGTTTGCTTTTCTTATAGTTTTAAATTTGAGTCATGTAATTGTTAATATTGATGATTATTGGAGACTTACCTTATCGTTAATTTCATGGCTCGTAGAGATTAGTCACGTACAAGTTAACCCAAACACCCCACATTAAAAAATAAAAATAAAAAAGGCAGAATGGCTTTTTAGAAAGGGGAAAAGGATTTTCCAACAAAATAAAAATACTATAATAAATAACTAATAATTAAGGAATAATTGCTCAACGCACGCGTAATCCTATTTGTTTATGTGCCTTAAAAGCGTGTAATCAATCATGTTGAAGCAAAGAAACGAAGCAAGTGAGAAGGAAATCTTCTTACATGTAAGCTCAGTGTGGTCATCAATGAGGTCTTTTTTTTTGTTTGCTGCCATGCCACTATGCTGAGGAGTTGTGGTCGTTATGGCAGTTTGAGTCAAGTTCTCAAAAGGAACTAAAAGGTAGCTTCTTGTATTCTAGAAAAAGTAAAGTCTGCTCAAGGGAGTGCTTGATTAACAAATCCAGGCGAAAGCTTATTAATTTTTGCCTCGATTATTAATTGTTGTATATATAATAGTTTTTATGATTAGGGTTTAGAAAAATATATTTAATAAAAAAACTATAAATTATAGCTTTTTCATAATAAAGTTGCTAGTCTTTTTGTGTAACATTGGACAAAACATTGGGCCTTTAATTGCAGCATGTCTTTATTCATCCTCCAGCAAGAGGACCAACATGATAACGCGTCGTCTAAAAGTATTTAGGATCTATTTATTTTTGTGTTTTAAAAGTATTTTTAAAAAAAAATTAATTTTTTTTTATTTTTTTATTAATTTCAAATTAATATGTTTTTAGTATTTTTAAATCATTTTAATGTGCTGATGTCAAAAATAATTTTTAAAAAATAAAAAACATGATTGACATGTATTTTAACATAAAAAATTATTTAAAAAGTAACTCCAACCAGACCGCTAAATAAAATCTTAATTACCGGCTCAACTGGCTACCGCCGGGCGAACAGCAGGTGCACTTGCTGAACAACCTAGATGAATTGACTGTATCCAGACTCAAAGCCAGGAGATGACAGAGTGGCGTCTCTAACTTTTCTGATATCAAAGCGCGTAAATCCTCGAGTGAAAAGGATGCCAGTTTGTTGCCCACTTAGAAAACAGACTGGTGACACCTTAGAGCCAGTCAATCCCATGAGTGTTTTGGGGAGGAACAAAAAGAGAGAGAGATGTGATGGCTGATGGGCGTACGCTCTTTTCTGATAGTTTAATTTTGAACAGCGGAACGGTTGGTAGACTGTATTTAGTATTGCGGTAGTTGTTGTGGTTGCGGTTTAAAAAAAATTATTTTATAAAAAGTATTTTTAGTTGAGGTTGGTTTGAAAAAATAGGTGTTTGGTTAAAACTATGATTGAAATTAAAGTTGAAGAAGAAGTAATTTAATGTGTTTGGTTAAGAATACTTTTAAAATTGAGGTTATAAAATAATTTTTTAAAAAATATATTAATATTGATGGTTTTAAATTTAAATATTGTAAAATTAATTACTCTTATTATATCATGAAAAAAATAATACTTTATATAAAATATTTTTTATTATTCTATTAAACTATTTATAATTCCATTACGTACAAAATTCATCCGATAAAAACTGCAGTTTTCATAATTTTTTGAGCGTGTAATAAAATTAGATAAAATATTATCAGATATAAAATTGATATTATTGTACGAGTGAATATAATTCACTCTATATTAGTTTTTCGAGAAAAACATATTATTCACATCGCGAATGAATTTAATTCTCTAAACTAACTTTTTTTTTAAGAAAAAAATTAATACAATTAACACACTAAAAAAATAACCTGCGGACAATACAAGTGAATTGCACTGTTCACGTGAACTGTGCAATTCACTCCTGAATAGTGCAGTGAATTGCACTGTCCGCAGGTTTTTAATCCGCTACAATGCATGCAAAGCAGGTTTTCGTAGCTTTTCCTTTCCAGCGTTTTAAACTCAAAAAACACGTAGGCCCCATTCACAGTAAAGTGATTTTTGTTATTACTAAACGGCTGCGGACTGCGTTTTAAATAAAACGCAGCCGCAGCCGCGTAGACAAACACCCTCTTAAGCGATAATTAGCATTTTTTATTTTAAAATATATTAAAATAATAATTTTTAATATCAATAAATTAAAATACCTAAAATTATCAAAAATATATTAATTTAAAATAATTAAATTTTTTTTCAAAAACACTTTTTAACTCAAACACTCCTAAAATTCAAAAAATAATTTTAAATAAACTCATAATTTTTTAAACTTATTTTCTTAAAAAATACACAAAAAAAATATATGGCCATAATGTATTATGTAATGATGCACCGGCCATTTCTAACTTTTATGCTTAGCTGGTAACTATCTTACAATTTTTCTATATAGTTTGTCAAGGGTTATATTTACCGAGTTATGGTTAGACCTGTTTGTTTTTATGTTTTAAAAATATTTTAAAAAAAATTTAATTTTTTTTTATTTTTTTATTAACTTCAAATTAATATGTTTTTAGTGTTTTCATATTATTTTAATGTACTAGTATTAAAAATAATTTTTAAAAATTAAAAAAATATTATTAACATATATTTTAACATAAAAAATTATTTAACAATCAACCGCAACTATACAATGAAGCAAGCTCAATAAATAAATGATTTAATCATTGAAAGAAAATGGTACAAATTTCAGCTCCATGCATTTACCCGTGTGCTTATTTCATTGGTTGAATAAATAACCTTTATAAAAAAATATAAGTTATTCCATAAATTAAATGGGTATAAAGTGGATTCACAATTGCAGTTATATATTTCTGAAAAATATATAAATTATAAATACAAAAAAATAATAAATTTAATTAATTTTAAATTTATATAGCTCACTTGGATTTTAAATCTATTTAATATTATATTAATGATTGTTTTTTAAAATGTTTTTTATTTAAAAAATATATATTAAAATAATATATTTTTATTTTTTAAAATTTATTTTTATTATCATTATATCAAAACTTTTTAAAAATTAAAAAAAAAACACTCAAATTTTAATTTTAATCACAATACCAATCAAATCCTTTTTAACCCTTTTTAAGTACAAGACAACCTAGTAAAACAAGAGTAACTGATGTAGTCTTGTCCAATAACCACAAACTGACGACACAACAAACTACTTCACTCTCTTGCATCCTCCGCCCAAATCTCAAACACCGTAGTTTTTATCCAACAACACTCCCTATACTCCTCGTAACACCTCCTATCTCTCCCTAACAACTAAGAACCAATACCCAGCCGGCTGATCAGATCAAAAAAGAAAAAGCAACCAAATTTTGCTTACAAGTTTTGATTTTGAGGTGCATGGCTGCTCTACACTCTACTGCTTTTTGTTTAGGTGGTGTGGCTTTGTCTTCTCGTCAAGAACTTTGTTTCAGACGTGGGAATGTTAAAGCCTCAACTTTTTCTTGCCCCCCTTTGGTTTCCATTCCTCGATTGAGCTTCCAAAGTAAGAATTTTTTTTTCTTGGAATCATAGATTAGTTTACTTTATCTTGAGTTTTGATGCACGTCAATGTGTTTTTCTTCAATGGGTTCATCACAATCAGTCTAAATCGCACTGGTTCTAGTTGGAAATGAGTGTCAATGTCTTGTGAATTGAAGTTTTGGATTCCATCGGTTTTAGTCTCATAATAGAAAATTGGACATCAAGGTGAATCTCAAGCTTTGATTTTTCTTTTTCTTTTTTTTGGTAAGTGATCAATTCAAAAGAGTCCATAGACAATCTTTTTAGCTTTTAGGGACCTTATAAAGTTTCGGTCTTGTAGATGCCATATCATGAAGGGCTCAAGCTCTCTAATTGCTTTATTCTACCATTTTGTGAAATGAATTCTGCTGGAAGAACAAGAGGAAATAATTAATGTTTTGCCTTTATAGTGCAAATTCCCTTAGGCATCAGCTTCTTTCACCAAATTCATTACATTTCTGCTTTTACTATCTATTTGGAAATATGAACCTTTTCTTTTTATGTTTCCGAATTGTTATGAGACTCTTGGCTCTTTCTTTTGCTTCCTATTTTATGTAATCCAGGTAACGCATTCGGAGGTGATGGGTCACCAGAAACGAAAGACTCCTCTCTTGTGGTTTGTTTTGGGGAAATGCTAATTGACTTTGTCCCAACCATTAGTGGACTTTCATTGTCTGATGCACCGGCATTTAAGAAGGCTCCAGGAGGTGCGCCTGCTAATGTTGCTGTTGGTATTGCTCGACTTGGTGGCTCGTCGGCATTTATAGGGAAGGTACCATTATAACAATAATGATCAATGTTTCTGGCAATGATTAGAAAATAAGAAAGCAATGGTGAAGTAGCTTTTTTATAATTCTCTCGGACTTGGTAATTTAGGATTGTAGTATTCAAGTTAGAGTCCTATTATAGTGTCATTTATGTTTCCCTTCTCCTTCTTTAATGCTTTAAGACACAGAACTCCTTTTCTTGTTACACATACATTATTTATGCTTAATAGAAAGTTAAGTTGCCAAGCTGATTTCAGGAGTTTCCTGAGTTTATCCGACAAAACAAGTTTATCTGGCATCCACTATCCACAAACATACGTCCTAGGCATTCATGTTATCTGAAGGTGAAAAACTGTCATCCACCTCTCCGAGGTTGAATTAAAGTCCTTTGCATGGAGCTATGGATAGCTGGAGATAGAACAATGATCTGTCACTGCAAGGAGCTGTCAAACAACAATTTTCCTTGTTAACAATTTAGTTCTATTGATCATTCTTTCAACCTAGTGCATTCTTGACAAAATATTACCTGTTCCCTCTTTGTTCTAAAATTTAACAGCGTGTCAGTTTTGTAGCATGCCATACCCTGCTTATATTATCTTATTGACATGTAGTTTTCACAAAAATTAACCATAGAAATTTTATCTGTCGTCTATCCTCTCAGATCTCGAATCTTTTGTACGACATGCACAGGTTGGTGAAGATGAGTTTGGATACATGCTCGCGGAAATATTGAAGGAGAATAATGTGAACAATGAAGGGATGCGTTTCGATCCTGGTGCACGGACTGCTTTAGCTTTTGTTACATTAAGAAGTGACGGGGAACGTGAATTCATGTTTTACCGTAATCCTAGTGCAGATATGTTACTTCAAGAAGCTGAACTTGATTTAGATTTGATTAGAAAGGTATGCAAGGGTTTATACTTGTAGTATTTATTTTAAACTTAAAAGCACAAAAAATACTTTGTTGCATAAAAAAATCATTTTTCTCCTTTTTATGTACCTTGGCAGGCAAAAATATTTCATTATGGCTCCATAAGTCTTATAACAGAGCCATGCAAGTCAGCCCACATTGCAGCAGCAAAAGTTGCTAAGGATGCTGGTGTTGTTTTGTCCTACGATCCTAACCTGAGGCTTCCACTATGGCCTTCTGCTGAGAGTGCCAGAGAAGGGATTCTGAGCATTTGGGACACTGCTGATATCATCAAGGTAACATGCCACCTTATTGTTGTTGGCAATTTTTTTGCTTCCCCTAATTTAGAGGCATGGTGCAATGCAGATAGAAATATCACCCTGATGGTCACATCTTGTTTATGTCTTCCAGATAAGTAAAGAAGAGATATCGTTCTTGACTAAAGGAGAAGATCCATATGATGATGCTGTTGTTCAGAAGTTATTCCATCCAAATCTTAAATTGCTTCTTGTTACCGAGGGACCGGAGGGCTGCAGGTATTACACCAAAGTAAGTACCAGAAATCTAGTCTTTAAAAATTTACTTTTGAAACTTACAAGACCATCCCGTGTGCTCCTATCCCATGCATGTCAATGAGAAATTGTTGCTGTACTATTGCTTTGAGTTTGGATGATGACAGGAATTGAAATAAGAATGCACATCCAAAACTCCAATCACATGTTGCTTACAGGAACTTAAAAGAATTGAAAAAAAAGGAAAGGAGGCATGAGAGAGAGAGAGAGAGAGAGAGAGAGAGAGAGAGAGAGAGAGAATATTGATGCAGCATGCAAGATTGGAGACCAACAGGAATCAAGAAGCAATCTAAATATTGCAATATAGAGTGAATTGGAGAATTTTGAATATTGTGACCGGACCTTTTTCTTATCAACTTTTCCATAAAACTGCAATTTGAGAAAACCTTATCTGCCTCTAAAAGTTTTCTTTGTTGATGGCAGCTCTAAAAGGCTGTCTTTCAAGAGGATTTGACTCATAAATTAAGTAACTAATTGACCTAATATAGTGCTAATGCCTTGTGATATTTCCCTCCTATATTGGAGGTAATGTTTTCTTTAATTATCTCTGTGACTAAATTTTCATTATCTTATATGTTTTCAGGGGTTCAGTGGGAGAGTGAAGGGTTTAAAGGTGGATGCTGTGGACACCACTGGTGCTGGGGATGCTTTTGTTGCTGGAATATTGTCACAACTAGCTAAGGATCTCTCCTTGCTCCAGGTATTGCCATTAACAATTAGATTAAAGAAATGGTAGTATCTCCAGGTCAACACTGCTGTGCGCGTGCAAGCACAAATTTACACATGCATTTGGTATCTTCGTCATGATGCAGTTTAGTCTGTTGATATGCATTGCATAATCCTAGCTTTGTGTCAACGTATCAGCTGCTGGCTCAGACATTTGAGTTTTGGATCTCCCCTAGGCAATCTCAATAACCATATATGATCCTAGCCTATCATTTCATTTCATGCAACTATATAACCATTATAAGGTTCTTTCTTCCATTGTATTGAAGAAACTTGATCTTCAGGGAGTTAGTTATAATCATGCAAGGAATTCATAGAGCTGGACAATGTCAAGAACTTCTCCAAATTGTTTTGTTCTAAAATGATAATTTCCCCCCTTCAGATCATCTGAAAAAAACCAGTTTTCTATTTATGCATGGTTAAGTTTCCGGTCCCGTCCAGGTTATTGTTGTGCAAACTAGTGCAAGTCATGCTTAGTTTTCACAGCTATGCTTTTAAACAACAGTGTACTTTATCTTTTAACTTTATAATGCACTTTCACACTGATCGACTTCTTTTAATCTGTAAGAATGAGGACCGATTGAGAGAAGCTCTCAAGTTTGCGAATGCCTGTGGTGCCTTGACTGTGAAGGAGAGAGGTGCCATTCCAGCTTTGCCAACCAGAGAAGCTGTGAACAGTGCCATAATTCAGCTTGTTGGATAGAGTTTTCGTGATCTCTGTGATTAGGTAACAAGTTCCATGTCAATTCTTTAGATCGTTCGACGATTCTTGCAATGATGGATGGTGCTAGTGTAGGATCTATTTACTCCAATAACTTGCAACATAGCTACCCAGCTCAGTGTTGTACATGCAAGTTTTACCACAATCTGGTGACTGAAATCATTTCAGTCCTGGGGATCACATCAACCCCCCTGTTTCGCACCATATTGTAGACATTCAGATGAGGTACATCGCCAATAAAATAAACTTTATAATTTTGTGATGTCTTGTCTTTCTCTGCAATATATGTCTCTCCCTGCTAGTGAAGGCGTCTTGCCGAGTAAGGCCTGCAAAATTTTGATTAAAGTCTAACAGGCTGTCATCTTATAAACTTTATAATTTTTTAATATTAAAATTATTTTTTTATTAGGTTATCGTACTCTCATGATATGGAGGTTAACTTGGTTCACTAGATTTTTTTTAATTAATTTTTTATTATTTTATTTTTTAATATTGATTTGATTGAGAATTAGACTTTATAATGTTTTTTCTTTGTTTTTTATTTTGGTTTTTTGGTCTCATGACTTGAGAATAATATTTGATAGGTAACCCAACATAGCGAATGTTGTAACCCATTTTTGGGTCCCCATGAAAAATAAAATAAATAGCCAAAAGAGTTTAGAAAAAATAACAGAAGGCAGAAGCGCTCAGGAAACAGTCAGAAAATTGGTCAAGAAATTCAAAAATACAAGGATTAAATTTTTGACAGTATATTCTTGAAGGATGAAAGCCCTATTGAGAAGGAAAATTTGAATTTTGAGGAGAAAAGCCCAAATTTGGATGTTTATGGACTTAATTGGATTTTTATGGACTTAATTGGATTTTTATTTGAATTTATAGAAGATTTGATTGCAAGAAAAATTGATTTTTAAGTCAATTTGGGCTTTAATTTGGAGAAATTTAAGTTCTGGGGCCAAAATATATTTTTTAGGAATTTATTGGGTCAAATCAGGGGCTCAATTGCATAAATATTGAAGTTTAAGGGCCAATTAGGGACTTAATTGTGAAAATCCGAAACCAGGGACCAATTTGGAGAAGGCGCAAGGATAGAGGGGGCTGTTTGGATTTGTTTCAGGGGCTTAATTGAAGAAATTGGAAGTTTATTGATCAATTAGGGGCTTAATTGCATAAATCAGAGGCCAAGGACCAAAGTGAAAAAGGCGGCCAACAAGAGGGGCGGGGACCGAATTTTGGGGACTGATTTGAAGTTTAGCCATTTAAATGAAACAGCGTGTTTTACCCAAAACGACGCCGTTTCATTAAAAAAAAAAAAAAAAAAAAAATTTCGAAAACGACGCCGTTTTGAAAGACACTGTTCATCTTCCTCCTTCCCCCCGTTTTAGCAGAACAGAAGAAGAAAAAATTCGAAAATCTTCCCGCGCCTCTCTCTCTCCTCGCCCCCACCACCTTTAGCATTGGCCGACCAGCCGTTACACGCGATGGTCCCCCACGGTTCTGCCCCTATAAATAGAAGAGAAAACCGAAGAAAAAAAAAAAAAGAGACACCCGAAGGGAGGAGAGAGAGAGAGGAGGCCGAAGAGAGAGAGAGAACCGAACACCGAAGAGAGAAGGAGCCGCAGCGCCGCCCGGGAAGCCACGCCACCGCGGAGCCACCGCAGCACCGCCTCCTCCACGCCAGGTCAGCTCCTCTCCCCCCCTCTCGTTAGTTTTTTCATTTTTTTCCCCTGCATGCAGAATGAACATTCTGCATGCAGGGAGGAGGGGGGAATTAATTCCCCCCCCCCTCTGTTGATGTGTAGCTGGGCCAGGTGGATCCTGGCCCAGCACATTTTTTTTCTTCTTTTATTGGGCCAGACTAAGTCTGGCCCGGCCTTGTATCTGACGGGCCAGACCAGGTCTGGCCCATACCAGCTCTCTGGGCCAAGTCTGGCCCAGATATTTGGGCCGGCCCAGCCCGAATTATTTTTATATTATATATTATATATTATATTATATGTGTGTATATATGTATATATATATAAAATATAATAATAAAAAATAAATATTTTGAAAAATCTTAAAAAAATGTTGTTGATTTTTCTGCATATTTTTGTCAAAATTTTTTAATTTTGGTTTGTATTTTTATACTGTAAAGATACAAAACCAGTGTTATAAATACCCGGTTTTCGTCAAAACATCAAAGATTTTCAGAATAAAAAATGTTTTTGCTTTCAAAAAAAATTCTAAAAAGTCCCTAAAAATGTTGTTGATTTTTCTGCATATTTTTACCAAAATGGTTTAATTTTGGTTTGTATTTTTATACCGTAAAGATATAAAACCAGTGTTATAAATACCCGGTTTTCGTCAAAATATCAAAGATTTTCAGAATAAAAAATGTTTTTGCTTTCAAAATTTTTTTTCTAAAAATTCCCTAAAAATGTTATTGATTTTTCTGCATATTTTTTAAAAAGCGGATTAATATTGGGTTGTATTTTTATACCGTAAGGATACAAGCTCAGTATTAAAATACCCGATTTTCGTCAAAGCATAAAAAAATAATATTTTCTAAAAATTGTTTTTGTTTTAAAATACGGCCTAGTCTCTACAATATATATACATAAATATTATAACATCATATTTTCACACAACAAAGAAAATTTTCAAAACAATATATGTATTAACATGCATTTTGGCTTTAATAACCAGTTTATTCAAGCCATGAGAACTAGGCCAATATTTCAAAAATTCTAAAAAAATCTTTTTGTTTTCTTTTAATATTTGGGATTACGAATTTATACGTAAAACGTATTCCTAAATATTATTAATAAAATTTTGGTATGGACGTTAGAACGGTTAGGATTTTTACCCGATAAGATAAAGACCTCCTTACTGAGGGGGATTTTTCTTGAACCATAGACAGACCAACAACTAGGAAAACACAATAACACTTTAGTTTTTTTTTATCAGACAATAAAACAATGCAGCTTACCTTAGGTAAGGCGTATTTGGGGTGCTAATACCTTCCCTTTACGCAACCAGTCTCCGTACCCGATCTCTGAGACCAGTAAGGGTTCCTAGTGACCAAAATACTAGGTGGCGACTCCAAAGAACCAAATCAAATAAAAATAAAAAAAATTTCGCCAGTCGAACCCGCAATTGAAAATTTTGTATTTTTTTTGGGGTGCGACAGAATGGCGACTCCACTAGGGACCTTGTAGACTAAGCTTTGTTTTTGTCTGATTTATTTGTGTTTGCCTGTGCTTATTTTTTATATGCCTTTCCTTTTATTTAATCGCGTATTTGTTTTTATTTTTACGCGCATTTATTCATGCATTATATACAATTGTCTCATGCATCACTTGCCTTAATTTTGAAAAGCACACACAAGCCTTAAGTTAAGTGGGGAATTAGCGATCTACCCTAAGACTATTGGTCAGGGTTTAAATGCGTGAAACACCCAACTCATATCTGAGTGCCTGCTTGGTAATGGTGGACATACGTGTCTTAACTGTTCCTTGCAACGCCCCCATACTGTCTTTACGAAGAACGTCACTGGGCAGATATGAGACCCTTCGAGACCAGATAGAAAACTTACCCACTATCACTTAATAAATAGAGCTTGTCCTTAGGTTATGTATCTTATTTGCATCAAGATTAATAATGTTATACTCATCGCACATCACTTGTGCATCACATTTTCATCACGCATTTTGTTATCATATGCATTACAGATCGTGAAACATAGGTCCTACATCCAGAGTCCACCAAACCCGGTCCAGATCAAGAATGGAAAACGAAGAAAGAGCTCAATTAGAGTCGCACTACCAGACCGAGTTGGAATCTGTGAAAAATGAAGTTTCTCGACTGACCAGTCTGCTTGAGCAACTTTTAAGAGCCAAGAATGGGGAGGGAACATCTACCCAACCCCATATAGGAGCACCGTCAGTTCATGTCCCGGGGATATCTCAGAACTTGGGGGCAGATTCAGCGACGGAGCAACACTTTGCACCTACCATTCCCATTCAGCCCCCTCAAACTCACATCTCTGTGGAAGGGCCTCCCGATAATAGGTCCACCGGATTTATGAACGATGACAAGATATCAGCCTTGGAAGAAAGGTTAAGAGCAGTCGAGGGAAATGACTGGTTTGACCCCATGCGAGCGTCTGAAATATGTTTGGTACCAAACATCACGGTACCAAAAAAATTTAGGATACCGGAGTTTATAAAGTACACTGGGTTGGAATGCCCAAACACTCACCTTCGATCTTATTGCAATAAGATGGCTGAGGTGATTCATGACGATAAGTTACTGATCTACTTTTTCCAAGATAGTCTATCGGGGTCGGCGCTAAGTTGGTACATGAGGCTGGATAATGCCAAGATCAAGAAATGGAAGGATTTAGTTGAGGCTTTCCTTAAGCAATACAAGTTCAATTTGGAAATTGCTCCAGATCGAATGAGCCTTATGTCAATGGAAAAGAGAAGCCAAGAATCAGTAAGGGCTTATGCGCAAAGGTGGAGGGACGAGGCCATGCATGTGCAACCCCCTTTGATAGAAACGGAGATGGTGAATTTGTTCGCCAATACATTCAAGGCACCCTACTATGAGCATTTAATGGGTAGCTCAGCTCAACATTTCTATGATGTTGTACGCATAGCGGAAAGAATCGAGCAAGGGATTAAAGCTGGACGCATAATTGAGCCATTGGAGACAAAGGGTTTTATCGAAAGAAAAATGAAAGGTCCCGTTAACAACTTCGAAGGTGGGTCCAATGACAAGATAACAGATTCATATAACCCACAAATACCTACCTCTCATGTGGCCCACATAAACTTTAACAAACCTTTTTCCCCTAATCGAGCAAATGGCCAGTCAAACACCCAAAACAACCACCAACGACCAAACACAAGATACATTTCAGAACAACTACCGCCATTACCCATGCCTCTGAAGGATATATATGCCAAACTACTAAGCATTGGACAAATAGCTCCTATCCCTACATTACCACTACAGCCACCATTCCCCATCTGGTATAAGCCCGAGTTGACTTGCGAGTACCATGCTGGTATTCCCGGGCATTGTCTTGAAACGTGCTACGGTTTCAAGAACAAGTTGTTGAAGCTCATCAAGATAGGATGGGTGTCATTTGAAGACACACCCAATATCAATTTAAATCCATTGCCTGGTCATGACAAAAGTGATAGGGGATAAAGGGTTGGAAAACCTTGGTCAAGAATCGTCAATAATGAAGAAGGCGAGATCAAAGGAGAAGACAAGGAAACGCAAGCGGGGAAGGAAGATGAAGCATTGCCTCGGTTGACTTTCCACACACTAAAAGAAGTTTCAGAACGGGTTGACCCAAGAACTTCTCGTAGTTTTCAAAATGTAAAACAACTTTATTTGCCTTAGCATGTTTTTGTCATTTGCTTTTATTTTCTCTAGTGAGCATTCAGAGCTCATATTGTCAGCCAGATTTTTGTGTTTGTCTTTGAGCTTACCTTTTCTTTAAATAAATGATGAGTTTATGCATTTTTTTTTTAACAAGTTTGAGTGGTTACAAATAAAGTATCAATAAAATGGTTTAATATGAAATTTAAGAAAAGCTAACCCTAAAGTACAACCCTATCTCTGATAGCATGGATAAATGTTTAAGTGGTCACTTTGTAATTGTCTTTTAAAGAATAGAGTTTATCAACCATAACAATGGCATTTTGAAATAATAAAAAAAAATCATTATCTATTCACTCACTAAAAAAGTTTATCACCGGCTGAATGAATTGCTTCTCTATATAAAAACCCAGACTAATATCGCACCCCTATACTAGAGGGCAAGACGGGATGTTTTATGAAAAGTTTTACGAATTGAAAACCAAACTAAAGCATTTGACAAAAGCATGACAAAGAGGCAAATACAAGTCATACATTTTGAGAAAAGGACTACTTGAAGAAAGTCAAAGACCTTTTCTCCAAGAATATGATAGGCAACACGAGAGATGAATCCAGCATACGACTTCAAAAGCAAGTTCATGTTAAGAGGGAGTCCCATGAACTAGAAGAAGAGGATGGGGCCTATGTTTCAAAACCAAGTACGAATGCATGCATTGCATCTAATCATAAATCATTGCATATATGTTTTTTTTGGATCGTTACAGGAGGAGATCTTAGCGCATTCCAACAAGATTATGGAGGAAGAAAATCATTGAGTTGATTCTAGAACAACAAGAAGAGAAGATAATGGTTTTCAAACCCTGCCAGCAGGAAGAACGACATCGATAGCATTCGGTAAAAAGGAATCGCCAGATGTGATTCCAAGTTGTTGAGATCGCCAGAAGGGATCTCGTATTTCGATGGAGGTCGCCAGAAAGGACCTCATATTTCAGTTTTGAATAAAAGGAATCACAAGATGGGATTCCAAGTAGTTTGAGATCGCCAGAAGGGGTCTCGTTTTTAAATATTCACCAATGAAGGTCGCCAGAAGGGACCTCAAATTTCAGCTTTGGTATAAAAGGAATCGCCAGATGAGATTCCAAGTTGTTTGGCTAAAGGAGATCGCCAGAAGGGATCTCATATTTCGATAAGGGTCGCCAGAAGGGACCTAATATTTCAGCTTTGAATAAAAGGAATCGCCAGATGAGATTCCAAGTTATTTGAGATCGCCAGAAGGGATCTCGTACTTCGACATTCATCAAGGAAGGTCGCCAGAAGGGACCTTATATTGAAACTATTTCTTAGAAAAGCATGGAGTTTACTAAGAATTATTCCCCTTGGGTTAGTCACCCATACAATGAGACCCTCATTTTTCTTGGGTAGGTCACCCGTACAATGAGACCATTATTTTTCTGGGTAGGTCACCCATACAATGAGACCATTCTCCATCATTTTTCCTGGGTGGGTCACCCATACAATGAGACCATTCTCCCTCATTTTTCTTGGGTAGGTCACCCGTACAATGAGACCATTATTTTTCTGGGTAGGTCACTCATACAATGAGACCATTCTCCATCATTTTTCCTGGGTAGGTCACCCATACAATGAGACCATCATTTTTCCTGGGTAGGTCACCCATACAATGAGACCATCATTTTTCTTGGGTAGGTCACCCATGCAATGAGACCATTCTCCATCTTTTTGTTTACCTGGGTAGGTCACCCATAAGAATGAGACCATTCCTCTTTTTTTTTTTTCCTTGGGTAGGTCACCCATACAATGAGACCATCATTTTTCTGGGGTAGGTCACCCATACAATGAGACCATTATTTTTCTGGGTAGGTCACCCATACAATGAGACCATTCCTCTTTTTTTTCTTGGGTAGGTCACCCATCACAATGAGACCATATTTTTTCGGGGCAGGTCACCCATCATAATGAGACCACACACACATTTTTTGTATCGGTTTTGGGTAAAGGAATCACCAGATGGGATCTCGGATGGATTTCCATATTGATCAAACTAAAGTAAGAATTCAGAGGATTGCTGGATAAGGATCTCGAGATGGCTAAGTTTTGATCATAGTTTTTGGGCTAAGGAGGATTGTTGTAAAGGACAAGGTTTCAGATAAATCAAGCTTCGACCATATCAGTTTCGGGAGTTCCGTTTTGGGTTTATCTTTATAACACTTACTACGCAAAACCCATGCTCCGTAAGTATTATAAAGAGGGGGCATCTGTTGTAACCCATTTTTGGGTCCCCATGAAAAATAAAATAAATAGCCAAAAGAGTTTAGAAAAAATAACAGAAGGCAGAAGCGCTCAGGAAACAGTCAGAAAATTGGTCAAGAAATTCAAAAATACAAGGATTAAATTTTTGACAGTATATTCTTGAAGGATGAAAGCCCTATTGAGAAGGAAAATTTGAATTTTGAGGAGAAAAGCCCAAATTTGGATGTTTATGGACTTAATTGGATTTTTATGGACTTAATTGGATTTTTATTTGAATTTATAGAAGATTTGATTGCAAGAAAAATTGATTTTTAAGTCAATTTGGGCTTTAATTTGGAGAAATTTAAGTTCTGGGGCCAAAATATATTTTTTAGGAATTTATTGGGTCAAATCAGGGGCTCAATTGCATAAATATTGAAGTTTAAGGGCCAATTAGGGACTTAATTGTGAAAATCCGAAACCAGGGACCAATTTGGAGAAGGCGCAAGGATAGAGGGGGCTGTTTGGATTTGTTTCAGGGGCTTAATTGAAGAAATTGGAAGTTTATTGATCAATTAGGGGCTCAATTGCATAAATCAGAGGCCAAGGACCAAAGTGAAAAAGGCGGCCAACAAGAGGGGCGGGGATCGAATTTTGGGGACTGATTTGAAGTTTAGCCATTTAAATGAAACGGCGTGTTTTACCCAAAACGACGCCGTTTCATTAAAAAAAAAAAAAAAAAAAAATTTCGAAAACGACGCCGTTTTGAAAGACACTGTTCATCTTCCTCCTTCCCCCCGTTTTAGCAGAACAGAAGAAGAAAAAATTCGAAAATCTTCCCGCGCCTCTCTCTCTCCTCGCCCCCACCACCTTTAGCATTGGCCGACCAGCCGTTACACGCGATGGTCCCCCACGGTTCTGCCCCTATAAATAGAAGAGAAAACCGAAGAAAAAAAAAAAAAAGAGACACCCGAAGGGAGGAGAGAGAGAGAGGAGGCCGAAGAGAGAGAGAGAACCGAACACCGAAGAGAGAAGGAGCCGCAGCGCCGCCCGGGAAGCCACGCCACCGCGGAGCCACCGCAGCACCGCCTCCTCCACGCCAGGTCAGCTCCTCTCCCCCCCTCTCGTTAGTTTTTTCATTTTTTTCCCCTGCATGCAGAATGAACATTCTGCATGCAGGGAGGAGGGGGGAATTAATTCCCCCCCCCCTCTGTTGATGTGTAGCTGGGCCAGGTGGATCCTGGCCCAGCACATTTTTTTTCTTCTTTTATTGGGCCAGACTAAGTCTGGCCCGGCCTTGTATCTGACGGGCCAGACCAGGTCTGGCCCATACCAGCTCTCTGGGCCAAGTCTGGCCCAGATATTTGGGCCGGCCCAGCCCGAATTATTTTTATATTATATATTATATATTATATTATATGTGTGTATATATGTATATATATATAAAATATAATAATAAAAAATAAATATTTTGAAAAATCTTAAAAAAATGTTGTTGATTTTTCTGCATATTTTTGTCAAAATTTTTTAATTTTGGTTTGTATTTTTATACTGTAAAGATACAAAACCAGTGTTATAAATACCCGGTTTTCGTCAAAACATCAAAGATTTTCAGAATAAAAAATGTTTTTGCTTTCAAAAAAAATTCTAAAAAGTCCCTAAAAATGTTGTTGATTTTTCTGCATATTTTTACCAAAATGGTTTAATTTTGGTTTGTATTTTTATACCGTAAAGATATAAAACCAGTGTTATAAATACCCGGTTTTCGTCAAAATATCAAAGATTTTCAGAATAAAAAATGTTTTTGCTTTCAAAATTTTTTTTCTAAAAATTCCCTAAAAATGTTATTGATTTTTCTGCATATTTTTTAAAAAGCGGATTAATATTGGGTTGTATTTTTATACCGTAAGGATACAAGCTCAGTATTAAAATACCCGATTTTCGTCAAAGCATAAAAAAATAATATTTTCTAAAAATTGTTTTTGTTTTAAAATACGGCCTAGTCTCTACAATATATATACATAAATATTATAACATCATATTTTCACACAACAAAGAAAATTTTCAAAACAATATATGTATTAACATGCATTTTGGCTTTAATAACCAGTTTATTCAAGCCATGAGAACTAGGCCAATATTTCAAAAATTCTAAAAAAATCTTTTTGTTTTCTTTTAATATTTGGGATTACGAATTTATACGTAAAACGTATTCCTAAATATTATTAATAAAATTTTGGTATGGACGTTAGAACGGTTAGGATTTTTACCCGATAAGATAAAGACCTCCTTACTGAGGGGGATTTTTCTTGAACCATAGACAGACCAACAACTAGGAAAACACAATAACACTTTAGTTTTTTTTTATCAGACAATAAAACAATGCAGCTTACCTTAGGTAAGGCGTATTTGGGGTGCTAATACCTTCCCTTTACGCAACCAGTCTCCGTACCCGATCTCTGAGACCAGTAAGGGTTCCTAGTGACCAAAATACTAGGTGGCGACTCCAAAGAACCAAATCAAATAAAAATAAAAAAAATTTCGCCAGTCGAACCCGCAATTGAAAATTTTGTATTTTTTTTGGGGTGCGACAGCGAATATTAGCAACATTTGAATATTTTTTTTTATGTTCAATAAAAACTTGACATGACCCGCAACATAGCGAATATGAATTATCTAATCTTAAACTACAAAATGAAGCAACTTCTCCTATTCTTACAAGATTTGACCCTAAGATCTTCGAGCGCAATCTATATTTGTGGTCTGCATTCCGCCGCAAGTTGGTTAAATATTTTTTTCAAAAATGCTAAAAGAAACAAATTTGAGATACGAGTCATTGAATTAATAATATGAATAAAAAATGCAAACAAAAAATAAATTAACAAAAACAAATAATAAAAAAAAGGTAAAAAGAACCTGACATGACCTCATTTGAAGTATAGAAAAACCCAATATTGGAGGGCAAAATTAAAACAAAAAAATAGTTAAACCAGGTTAACTCACAAATTCCGTAACAATAGACATAAGATTAGGATAACCACATAGAAAAAAAAAACAAAAAAAAAAACCATTTGAAAGGAAAGGAAAAAAATCATGAAGATCAATTTTCAATACATCAAATGTTGAATGATAAAATTAAAATAAATAAGTTTAAATAAATGATATAAAAACAAGAAATTCCACAGAAAGATCTGAGATAATCGAGTTATTTTCAAGACTAACAAGATATTCCACAAAAAGCAAGTTAAAAAAAAAAACTCAGTCTCCAATTGAATAAATACTGAATGATGAAATAAGAAAAAAATAACTTAGATAGAGAGAAAAAAACCAAGTGAACCATGGAAAACATCCTAAACTTGGTCAAATTTTTAAAACCTGCAACTTGTGAAACCTTGGATCCGGGTCCAATCAAGAAGTGTATTACAAACCAATTTAAAAATATTAATTTAAAAAACTTGCCAAAGCAAAAAAAAATTGACAATAAAAATAATGAAGATCAAATCTAATAGGAAAAAAAATAAAAAAGAAGGTGAAATAGTAAACAAAAGTAATTTAAAAAATGATTTTAAACAAAACAAGTAGTAATAAAAATAAGAGGAACCAAATTTGAAAAATGAAAAAAAATTAAAAAGGGATGAAATTGGAAAAGCAAATCAAATTTATAAATTATTCTAGATAAAAAAAAAGAAATCAAATCTGAAGAATCAACAAATTAAAAGGTTATTCTGGAATTTTTAAGGGATTGACATAAAAATCCAAGTAAACAAATAGAGAAGAAGGGAAAACATGGTTGCTAACACCAAATCATCTAGAATTTTGAAACATGTGCCACCTATGAGGTTAGCGCGCCCTAAGACCTTTCAAACATCATTTCAAAAGGCGATGTTTGATGGTTGGAAAGCCTCGCACGCACCATCCAAACAACTTAGAGATTGTCCACATGATGACGTGTGCAACGTAACCTTCAAATATAAAATAAAACTAATGTAAAATAACAAAAAAAAAAAATCTTTGTTAAAGAGTTAAGTTGATTTTGTCTTTAAGAGCATCAAAATAATTATACTATTTAAAAAAATAAAAAAAATCAAAACGTCTCTGAGTAATAGGCATTATATATTTTTATTTTAGGATTTAATTAGTAATTTTATAAAAAAAAAATGACCAAACTATCCCTGTACAATTTATAAAAAATAATTAAAAGCTATTTCATCACTTTATTATTCAATGAATAGGGAAATGTCCACTACGATAACTTCTCATTCTCTTTTAGTTTTTTTTGTTTAATTTTTTAATTTTAATTAATATCAAGTCTCTCGGTATTTGAACATTATTCTGACTTTGAGACCTCCAAGTGGAAATCTAAACTCAATCAAGATGTGATGAAGTGCTTAATATTGTTGAGACAACAGAAGAATTTTCCCATTAGTTCCTATCAAAATTGAGACATTTTCCTGTACACAAGTACAAATGATAAAAAAAAAATTAAAAAAATCTACAGTAGTCATCACTATAATTATAACTCTGCATTATTTGACAAGCTGACTGTTTTAACCGATAACATATCCTATTTTTCACTGTGGGAGTTGTGTCCTGCCTTCCACGTCAAGAAAACAACAAATAGTTAGTGATTGTGTCGAATGATTGACATCCAATGTTTTGTCCTGATTTTTCTGTCGTTTCTTTGAACAATTTCTATGTTTAGATTGGTCTTGTTCAACCCTAGGATATCTGTCGACAAATAGTTGAGAGTTTTCAGGTGATCCGTTCCTTTTCCGAGTTCATTGGTTATCTTCCCTTTAAGAACCCACCTCCTTTAACTCCCAGTCATCCTCGTTCAAAATCACAAGGCTAGGATCCAAAACACACTCACACCAACATGGCTGACGAAAGGCCTGATCTGGAGCGCATTTTCAAGCGTTTCGACTTGAATGGTGATGGCCAAATCTCTGCAGCGGAGCTCGGCGATTGCTTGAAGACCCTCGGTTCAGTCACAGAAGAGGAGATCAAGCGCATGATGGCTGAGATTGATACTGATGGTGATGGATTCATATCATTCCAGGAGTTCTTAGATTTTGCCAAGGCTAACAGTGGCCTGATGAAAGATGTTGCTAAGATATTTTAATGTTACAACATATATCCTTTCCTCTTCTTTGCACTGTTATTTTTTACTCGGGATGTAATGTAATTCGTGATTGTGAAAGGCAGAGGCTAAGTCCATCTGAATTTTGATTGACACGGTCTTGGTTTGGTTGTTACAGCACAAACATCTTTATCACCTCATGTTTCAATATGAGCAATTTGGTATCTTGAGTATTCTGAAAGTGATAGGGCAACAGCAACGCGGTTCTGTGGTAAAAAATAGACGTTGCCCCTTGCATGCTTTCTAATCCCCACTAAAGCATTTTTAATATATATTATTTTAAATTATTTTATAACCTCAATCTCAATTTCAAAAGCATTCTTAACCAAACACATTAAACTATTTTTTCTTTAACCTCAATTTCAACTAAATTTTTTCAACCCAACCTCAACTAAAAGTACTTTTTATAAAATAATTTTTTTTTAAACTATAATCACAATAGCTACCGGCCTACCGCAACATCAAACACTCTCTAAAATAGCCCCTGTTTCAGAACATTTTAGATGCACAGAAAAAAATGACCATAGTACCGTTTTATGGTCATAGGATGTTCAATTCCTTGGCTATTTACTACAGTGTGATCTTCCAGTTCTGCGGTCATGTGGGAAGATTCATTCAAAACCCATATGCTGGTATTCAAGTTATGACCTCGAGAATTCAGAATTCACATTTCTTGGTTCAAACTTGTTTTGTTCCACTTATTAAGGCCACAACACACAACACACACAGGCACAAGCGATATATGCATACATTCAAGCTTTTCTGCAATCAACAAGTAAAGAAAATAAGTCGAACTGCATACTGTGTTTAAGAAAATATACAATCAGACGTCTAACCTTGAAATGAATCTATTACTCAGGGTCTTTAAAATCAGAGAGGGAAGATAACTAGAAAATCAGCACATTGCTTCGAAGAATATAATATTAGAAGTCTAACCTTAAAATCATGTTTGCCATCGGTGCTGTGGCAGCCAAATTTTAGCTATTTACACAATTCCCAGCAAATTCTTTTTTCCTATTTACAATTTCAACACTCTTTTTGATTCTGATTTCTAGGATTCTCTCTCTCCAAGCAAAAAGAAAAATCAGAAAGTTGAATATACCATGTTTTTTCAACGACAATAAAGGTGGTCATCATCCTCAAATTCTGAAACTCCTAACATAGCCAAAGCTAAGTGACTATTCATCTCACTTTTTGTCTGCTGTAGTTGAGGGTAACAATCTATAATCCCGGAAAAATTGGATTTCTTCCTATTTGAGTAGAATGGTTGTTCTTCACCTCTCAATATGCCAATAATTTCGTCTATTCCTGGTCTTCGAGATTCTTCATTGCTTATGCAGGCAGTGGCAGCCTGAATCATCTGGGTTATTTGAGTTGTATTTCTCAAAGTGCATTTAAGTCGTGGATCAAGCAACTCCTCAATGGCTACCTTTCCCTTCTGCAACAGGGGTTTAGCCTGCAAAAAGATTGCAGAGTCCATGATGTCAATTTCACATCCAATAATAAAGGCATAAATGTCATCATGTTGTGAACAAATGGCCAATATCTAAGATAGAGCTGTTTGCTATTTGCTCAAGTCAAAATGATTTTTCATAATGCAATCAAATCCTAATATCAGTGACCTTGTTGCCAAAGCAACAGCACATGGTTTTATTAGAGATTGAAGGCAAAAATCATAGTGAAGTTTAACGTTGATAGAATTCTTCAAAATAGTAAACCATGAGACAGCAAAACAAACTCATCCTCCACATGACGCATCAGCTACAAGAAATTTGGTCAATTTGTGCATGATTCTGGGGTGAAAATTGCATGATAGTTCATGCTTTGGTTAAAGAAGTCGGATAGTTGAGGTTGAAAGTAAACTAGAAGGAATTGATAAAGTCAAGCGAAAGCCTAGAATCCTAGACGCCAGTATCATAGCAGTTTCACTGCCAATCCATTTCGCTAGGACCAACAGAGAAAAAATGATGCAGAAATCCCTGTTCATAGAACTAGAGGACAGAACAATTCCATCCTAACAAAGCAAGTTATATTGCTTAAAGTTTACAAAGAAACGCTATTTGCTCAACATCTGATTCAAGTCTTGACCTAATCTAATAGTTATGCTCAGAATGTGGTTTGTAGACTATGGCATTGAGTAACAGAAAGCCCTATTTATCTATGGAAGCTTATAGCAGGGTCATTCACTCAAACATCACAAAGTCAAAGGGACCGATGGAAAGTTAAAAGGAAACTAATTCAGTAACCTACCCATAGGACCAAATTCTCTTCCCCCAGTGGTTTCGTTGCTTCAATTGGCTTCCTTCCAGAAATTAGTTCCAATAGGACCACACCAAAAGCATACACATCGGTCTTATCGGATATTTTCCCATGCTGGAAATACTCAGGAGCCAAGTAGCTGCACATTTAAGATTTATATCAGCAAATGAGGGGGAAAAAAAGAATAAATTTGTCGAACCATTAAAAAGAACATATATGGTTTCTTTTGTCATAAGTTTGTTTCAGTTCATACCCAAATGTTCCCTTGACAGTTTTACAAAGGAAAGGGACTGAAGGTGCAGAAGTCCAAGTAGCCAAACCAAAATCACACAACTGCAAGCATAATTGTCATTTTTTATCAATAAAAATAACATGCATAGCTTAAATTGATTCTGAATACCATAGAACCACTTAGCCCTTACCTTGGGAACTTTCTTGGAAGAAAGGAGTATATTTGAGGGTTTAATATCTCTATGAACAACACATCTTTCAGTTCCATTATGCAAATATGCAATTGCTTGTGCAATTCCAAGTGCAACCTTATATCTCACAGACCAGGGAAGGCCTGAAGAACCCTTAACTCCTCCCTTCCCTTTCTTCTTATCTACAAAAGGTAGTACTCCAAAAATTACTAAAATTCCAAAAATTCAATCAAATTTCAAAATCCCAAATTAAAGAACAAGAAAGTATACCGTGCAAATGGCGCTCTAAGCTGCCACCAGATACATATCTGTACACCAAGAACAAGCCCTCATCTGGATCAATACAGAACCCGACAAGAGGCACAATATTTGAGTGGTAAAGAGAACTAGCAATCATTAATTCTCTACAGAATGCCTTTGAAGCCTCTTTATCCTCCTTGTCTAATCTCTTAATTGCCACAGCAGTCCTCAAGAACCCAACTTTACCTCTAAAGACAAAGCTCAAAGCTCCCCTGCCCAAAACTCTACCTACCCATCACAACAAAAACAAATCAAAATCTCAAAAAAGAAACAAGCTTTAAGATTCAAAACAAAAAACAGAAGTTACCCATTTCTTACCTTTTGAGAAATTATTAGTAGCAGCAAGAATTTCACTATAACTGAATCTGACCAAAGAATTTGCAACTGGAGAGATACTTCTCTCAAGCGACTGAATTCTCCTCCATTTAAGCTCTTTAGCTCTAGTCTCATTCAATCCATTGTCCAAATTCACCATCAAAACAGTAGCTGAAGAATTCATGTTCATTGACTCAAGCTCAACTTGAGAGCATAAACTGAACCTGAAAGAAGAGTGAACTGATTGTGGATCAGCATTTGTTAACTCTGCACCACCACAGCCACCAGACTCTGCCAACAACCATGCCTTGTTGTGCTCTAAATCTGCGTTCTTCTTATTACTTTCCTTACTGGTTCCATCACTCTTATTTGGCACAAAACAGGCCAAACCAAATTGCCAAAACATTTTTGACCAAAAAGCTTTCATTTTTCGCTCATAATGATGCTCAAAGTATAGGTCTTTGGCTCTGAAAGTAGCAGTGGACAGAGCATCACTAGTAGAGCTATTTGGGGGCTCTTCTGTGTTTAAACAAGAACCTTCAAGGAACCCCATTCTGAAACAGATCTCAATGAATGCACAAACACCCAAAAACCAGAAAAGAGAGAGAGAGAGAGAGAGAATATAAAAAAGTTAAAGCTGATGCCTCCTTTGCTTCAAGGGTGGTGGAGAATTTGCCTAGAGAGAGAGATGGGAAAGAAAGAGATGGACTTTAATGGGCTATGGTCCTTGTGTACATGAATTAAGGAAATGTATGTATGTATGTATAGGTGAAGCATTGACTAGTTTAGAATCTTTAGATTAGAGGGAGAAGGTGGAAATGAAGGAGAGAGATGAATGTGTATTTTCCTTGAAGCTTAACCTATAAACATGAAAAGGGTTTCGTTGGGGTTTGGTATTAGTTGATACTTTACTAATAATTAAGAGAAAAGAAGTTTATTTTTGTAGGGAAAGAAGAGATTCTTCCTGCTGTTTGAGAAGCGGACAAACAGCACCCACAAGTACAAGCCTTGTGCATCAGTGGATGGAGCTAAATAAAAAAATTACCATTAGAAGAGGAGAGGGTACCAAGCAGGAAGATTGTGGGTTAATGAGTGTTTTTTCAGATTAGGTTGAGAATTAAGAATGATTAGTAGGCAATAGGAAAGAGATATGATGAATGGGGCAAAGGTGTATTATTGGGTGTTATGTTATCTGTTAAAAGAGGGAAATAAGAGGCGAAGATTGTGACTTTATGGGGTTTTTTTTATTGTACGGGAGAATGAAAATTCAGACAAGAAAAGAAATTGATTAGGACATAAATCGTACCAAGGATTGCCAACTTGTAACCACCTCTTTTGTTAAATTAATTTTTTAAAAAATTCAGTTTATGCTGTCTTTTCAAATCATAATTCAAAAAACTATTATGATGTAAAACACATATTAAAATTATATTTAATATTGTGGTAATTTTTACAGGTATAATTTTAATATATATATATATATATATTAAGAAAAATATTTTTAATTGTGATTAAAAAATTAAGTTTTAAAAATTAAAATTGATATGAGATGAATTTTTGCATGAAAAAAAATTTTAATGAATAAAAATTATGTTATTTTAGATTTTACAAAATTAAGATTTGAAATATAATTATATCTTCAATATAAAAAACAAAAGTTATTTGAATAATCAAATTTTTCTCTTTAGTTAAATAATAAACAAAAGCTACCATTACCGAACATGATAGTATAAAAATTTGACATTGGTACGTGAAAATTGCTTAAGAAAGAAAAACTTTACATTTAAATCTTTTACTCGCTTGCCTGGACTAAGTTATAAATTAGTTTATCTAATTTTACAAAATAAATTAAATAATCTCTCTAATTCTAAAAAGTTATTAGCTAGTCTTTTTAAGATCATGTTTAATTTAATATTATTTCTAAAAATATTTTTTTCATTAATATTTTCATTTTATCTATTTTGTTTTCTCTATTTCTTGAAAAAACAAGTAACTTGGAAAATAACATGAAATGGATGAAAATGGTTAGGTTGCAAATATATTTAGAAATAAGTTAATTATAATTTACTCTCACAGTAAAGTTGACATCAAGTTTTGTTTTTTCTACCTAATAAATCTGAAACTATTTTTTATTTGGAAAGATGAGCAGTTCGTAGTTTATCGTCGATATGTTAGGTTGCGACACAATATCTCATGTTATTTGCTTTCGCTTTTTTAATCAACGGTCAAGAAATCATAAAATAACAAAATGTAGACAGAAAACTTCAAGGATGATGTGGATTTTGGCATGGCTAAATGAATAGTACTTGATGGCTGTTATGGTTCGAGATAATTGGAATACTTGTAAGATAAATTATTTTAACAAGTCGACAGATTCTTTAATGATTAAGTTTTTATATATATATATATATATATATATATATATATTGACATTCACAAAAGAATCAATTGAACTGGGTTTATAGGAAGAAAGGTTTTTTTTCACGTGATTTATTTGTTATTTTATATTTATTAAGGTGCAGCTTATTTTTTAAAAAACAATTTCATAGTAAAATTACTTGAATACTTTTAAAAATAATAATAAAAAAGCACACATTTATAACCTAAGGGCATTTTTTTTTTTTTTACTTTTTTAAGCACAATATAATGATCCAATTGCTCTTATAATCAAGATTCTCGAGGTATGGCTTGAAGGTCTTTTGTTTTATTTTATAGAGGTTTTAAAATTACCACGCTGCTCCTAGAACTAAATAATTGCTATGAAAAAACCTTTATGAAATGACACAAAAGACCTTCAAGCCATGCCTTGAGAATCTTGATTCTAAATAAAATTACCACATTGCTCCTAGAACTAAATAATTACTATGAAAAAACCTCTATGAAATGACACAACAGACCTTGAAGTCATGCCTTGAGAATCTTGATTCTAAGAGCAATTGGGTCATTATATTGTGCTTAAAAAAATAAAAAACAAAAAAAAAGCCCTTAGGTTATAAGTGTGTGTTTTTAAAAGAAAACACACACTTATAAAAAAAATTATTGATGCATGCGTTACACATGTCAGTCGCTTCGTTGCTTTTAGGTGGTGTGTGTGACTGACACGAGGGATTAAAAAACTTTCTTCCATCGTGCCATTGGATTCTCCACGACGTCTTGTTTCTTTAAAGATAATAAGTGTTGGTTGTTTCTCACTGGATTGTCTCTGATAATATTTTCTTTCTTTTTTCATTTTCCTTTTCTCTTCTCCCTTGAAATTCGCATAGACCATTTAAGATTTCATAGTAGTCCCTTTAGTTGCGCGTATTTGAGTGTCGATCCTTATTCCTTTGATTTGCAATATTTCTCCTTCGCTTTTTTGTAAAAAAAATTTCAGTTGCATCCTTCAATATAAATTTATTATTTTTTTGTTCTTCAATTTTGTTCTTGAATCTTTTTTATTTCTTGATTTTATTTCTTGCCCTTTTTGAAAAATTTCAATTGTTTTCAATTTCATCGTTTGATGAAAAAAATTATATATTTTTATTTTTTTAATTTATTCCTTATTCTTTTGGTGATTTCTTCTTTTAATTATATTGTGAATTTAATTTTTCTTTTCAATTTAACCATTCAATCCAAAATTATTCATCTTCTCATTTGTGTTTTTTTTTTTTTTAATTTGATCATCATTCTTTTAATTGCTTTTTTTTTCTTGGATTCTTGTGTGTGTGTGTTTTTTTTTTAATTTTATCATTTAACATTTGATTTATTAAAAATTAAGCTTTCTCCAGGTTTGGTGTTTCTAACCCAATGGCTCGGGTCACAGGTTTTATAAGCTAACACAGATTGACATTTTTTTTTACTTATTTTATTTTTTGATCTCATTACTTGACATTGAATTTTTTTTTTATATCAAAATAGGTTTTATGGTTTTCTTTATTTTCCTTTCTACTAGATTATATTGATCTCATGACCTAACTCGTGAGTTTGGTAGGTTAACTTGGATGGACTCACACCTATTTTTTGGCTTTTAATTACTCTTTCTTCTTTCGGATCCTTTTGTATGGTTGAATTTATTTTTTTTAATTTCATCCTTCAATATTTGGTTTGTTAAGAATTGAGCTTCATGATTTTTCTATATTTAGTGCTTCTGGTCAAATGGCCCAAGTCAAGATTTTCATAAGTTAACGATGGTTTTTTTTAAATTGAATTTTCATGATTTTTTTCATTTTTCTTTCTATTAGGTTACTTGATTTCTAGGTTTAGTGGGTTGAGCTTATAATTGCTAATTTTCTTTTATCCTTTTATAAGATTGATTTTTTTCTCGAAACCATTCAACATTTGATTAGATAAAAATTAGGTTTTGAGGTTTTTCAAAACATAATTGATGTTTCTGGTCAATTAACTTGGGTCACATGTTTAATAGGTTAACACGAGTTGACTTCGCTTTTTTTAACTTATTTTTTTTTAATGGGAATTAAACTTCTTGATTGAGCTCATGTGTGAGATTTCACAGGTTATAAATTTAGAAAATTAAATTAAGTTTTTTTTTTTATGAATTGAGCTTCTTTTAGTGTGTGCGTGTGTGTGTATTATTGAGGTACCATTTTGGTTTTCATAAGAATGATTTAAACAAAACAAGAATAAGTCAAGCTTTTACCTAACTTATTGGTTATATTATTAATGACCAAAGTGACCCAATTTGGCTCATCACCGAAAAGATTGGGATATGATGCCATTCGGGATAGAAATATTAGATGTGACAAAGTTAGCTAGGATTATGGTGATACTTTTGATTGGTCCAAAATAAGGTTATCTAATTTGATAATTATATTTTTGGTCATGCAAGTGTAGACCCGGTACCTAATTAGGACCAACCAAAGATTAAGAGGTGATTTGGTAGTGTTTGAAATTGTGATAATGGTTATTTTTTAAAGTATTTTTTTCTTAGAAATATATTAAAATAATATTTTTTTTCATTTTTTTAAATTTACTTTTGACATCAGTGTACTAAAATAATCTAAAAATATAAAAAATCTATTCGAAAAAAAATTAATTTTTTTTCTAAAACACTTTTTAACCACAAAAACAAATATCCTTTTGAAATTCTAAGTATGATTGCAATTATTCTCTCTTTTTAATGGAAAGATGATATGCATGACACAATTTCAATGGTTAAGTATAGATTGGGTAAGAGATGTGTAGACTTACTTTAATGGTGATTGTTGTTGTTATTATTCTTTAAGAAGTGATATGTAAAGAATATCATCAAGATGAATAGGTTTAAGAGAAAAAGGTCTACTAAAGAATAGGTTTCATTTTCATCAATTAAGTCCTACTAGAATAAATCAAATTTTATGAACTTAATTTCTAGAGAAATTTGAACTTCTTCATGAGTAAAGTGTGTAACAAGTGTTAAAAAATATGCATTGTAGCCAATTGGTTGGTTACACATAACATTGATTTTATTAATGTAAAATATATTTATTATTAATAAAAGACTTTATTTATCTTTAATATTCAATTATATTTTATTAATGAATGTAATGCTTGATTAATGGATCTAGAGTAAAGATAAAATTCATGAAACAAAAATGTTTTGCATAGGAAATTATAAAGTTGTTGTAATTATAAAATTCATATTTTTAAATATTATTGGTCAATATTCTATTTGGATTGAACATTAATTAGAGCTGTTGAGACCAATGTATATTATGTTTCTTCCTTTCTGAAATAAAGCAACTACTCTTATAAATTAAGGTACAAGGGACACTTGGAACTAATATTCATATACTTATCAGATGATATTTAAATTAAACTGACCCGCTAGAGAATTCTATTTAGAGATCACCTATGTTTATGGAAAAACTCATGTAATAGTTGTGTAAGTGATCCCTAGACTTGAGATCACTAAGTTATCTTATATAAGAAGAATTATGCTTTGTTTGTGACCATACATTGTCTTAATCAATGGTAACAAACGAGCAAATATTAAGTATAACATAAATTATATGAAGGTATTTGAATAATCAAGAGAGGATTCATCATCTTGGCTGAATTAGAAAAAATGTTTTAATTTTTTTCAAATAATATTAATTGTGAAATCCTTGGCTATTGTGGAATGAGTTTTGAAAAGAGTTTCAAAATCTTATTCAAAGAATCAATAACTATAATGTTAAGAATTAACATGATTTAACAAATGAAGGGATAATGTTTAAATCAAAGTATTCATGATGAAATGATAATAATTACACTAAGAAATTGATCACTAAAAAGTTAAGTCAAACCACATATGACTTTCTTAATATTTAGGGGATCATGATAAGTTATTAGGATTGTGATTTATATTTTGGCTAACTTATTAGAGGACGTAATGGGTCACACATATAAAAACTATTGGTTAAAAATTAAAATGAGATGATTAATCAATTATGATTTTATTATAAATAAATTTTAAAAATTAAGGACTAAAATGTAATTAATATAGAGGATTACAATTCTAGACCTAGAAAAAATTGAGTAGAAACTTGATTGAATAAATTTATAAAATTATTCTAAAATAATATATGCAATTTTATTTAAGGGAAAAATTTATATTTTTCCACTCATAGGGTTTTTAGATTTCTTTATAAATAGAATGTTATGCCTCTTATTTTCTATGGTGAAAGAGTACAATACAAAAACACCTAAAAAAAAAAATCTAGCTCTTTAAGGTATAACAATTCCTCTTTACTCAAAGGATTTATGAGATTTCTCAATGGTGGTTCATGTGAATTATTATTAGATCAAAAAATTGAATGACTTGTAGTTTGCGATAACCTAACCTTGAAGCAAATATCCAAATCTGAAAAAAAATAAAAACATCTGATCTTTAGGTAATCTTCATATAAATCCTAAACAACTCTAGATCAGTTTACCGAGATTCTTGAAACTCCTAAAAAAAATTTATATTTACTATTTTTATTGCTTGTATATGTTTCGGGAAATTCAACAATAAAATAGTTCTGATATAAACTATTACACTTTAAATATCATCTCTTGATAATCTATTGCGCTTCAGAACACTTTTCTCAATAAATATATTTATGTATCATTTTTTTCCTTTACTTTGTCTATGTTTTTTATTAAAAAAAAAAAACAATGGTTTTCTTATATTGCAAGGGTTGATTCTAAGCCTAATTTATAGTGTAATAATTTTTTTAATGCAACTTTCTTGATCATATAGATAATTTGGTTGATTGTTTTTATATGTTATATGGATGATAATGTTGTTCCTTTTAATAAGTCGGACAACATCAATATTAAACGAAACATGGAAGATCAAATTGATCTATTCACAAAAAATAAAATAAGAAAACTAGAGAGAGATCCAATTGGTGAACTAAAAATTTTATGGTTGCATGGAAAAATATCCAAAATTTATACATATAATGAGAGGGAAAACTTGGAATCAAATCCTATATTGAGTTTATGTACGCAATTTTGTTTTTGTCCAATTTATAAGCTATAAATTGATTTGTCTACATCACGAAGACAACAATTATTTGCGACATTCATCACTTTATTTCGTTGATGTTTTTGACCACAATCATTCTGCCATTGAAGCTTTGGTGACAGTTTGGAGGCCCACCTTGTGATTCAAGCCATGATTGAAATTGTGTTGAAAATATGACGTTAAGAGTAGGTAACCATGATAATTCATGGAGTCCAGCTGGTCATACACTTATCTTTAGGGTACATTGAGCATGAAGGACGACATTACTGATTACATGGGAGAAGACAGCATGTCCAATTATTAATTTGATCTCAAAGAGCAGGTGCCCTAACTAGATTAAATTAAATTAGAAAAAAAAAAACCATAAAGGGAGAAGGAAAGTTATTGTATGCAAGAAACAAAATATTATTCATTCTAATAGGAGAATGATAAAATTATTCTTGGATCAAGAAATTTTTGAATTAGAGATTGAGAGCAAGATAATATTTTTTTTATCATTATAATTATTTTTCATAAATTATATAAGGTTGGATTAATCATTTCATTGTTTATTTCAAAATAAAATTATTAATTTAATCTTATAATAAAATAATACAATGCTTAATTATTACTCAGGTGTTTTGATCTTTTAAATTTTTTCAAAATAGTGTAAATTTTTAATCAGCATACTCTCTCACAAGAGGGTTTTTTTGTTTTTTTTGTTTTTATCAATTCACATTGGTATATTTGTAAATTTAAAGGTTACTCGGAAATATTATTATAATTGATATATATTAATATTATTAAAAAAACATGTTTTTGCGTGTGGACCACTTCACACTGTTTAGGTGGCGTGTGCATGGTCTTCCAACCACCAAATGCCTCCTTCCGCAATGACGTTTGAAAAGTATTGGTGCCCTTGATGTAATGAGATGACGCCTGCCCCTAACACGTTTCGGGTTTGCTGTTGACGATAGTTTTTTTTTTCTTTTATCTCTCCACCTCAAATTCAGCGCCACCCTATTTAAAAATTTAGACCGCCCTGCAAATTCTCCTTTACATTTGGTCTTTGTTATTTTGATTATTATTATTATTATTATCATTATTATTTTAATATTGAAAAATTTGTAAAATTACAAATGTTTATCAATTTCACACCCCTACTATTTTTTAATCTATAAATAATCTATCAAATTACAATTTTTTTTTCAACTTCACCCCCTATAATGTTTTTAATCTTTCAAACTGGATCCTTATTTTTTTTATTGCTATTTAATTTGTTTGGGATCATTTTCAAAATTATATGTATATATATTTTCAACCTCCTTGGGTTTTTTCTATCAATTTTTATCCCCATTATATTTGTTCTTATATTTTTTGCTTTTGCGAGTTCTTTATTGATTTTTTTTCTTCATAATTTCATCATCCAAAATTAAATTAGTCGGGAATTAAGTTTATTGATTGAATCTAGATTTAGGATTTAACAAGATACAAATTTTAGAGATTAAATAAGGTTTGGAAGCTTTGTCTGAGTTTGCTTGAGTTTTTTTTCTTCTTAATCTAATACTTTCTTATTTTTATCTTCTTTTTTTTTTTAAGTTTTGCCTCAATTTGCCTTTTATAAGGTTAACCCTAAGTTCATAACTATAATCACCAATTTTAAAGGTTAACATTAGTTGATTTTTGTTTTTTTATATTGATTTATTTCAAAATTTTTATTTAAATTTTTTTTCTTGTTTTTTTTATGAAATTATTTCAATCTTATATTTATAATTACAGAGTTTGTGAGTTTACCCGGTTTAACTGCCTAGTACTACAGTTCTAAATTGTGAGAACCTTCATAAGACAGTCTTACTTCTAACTGACACATAATCATGTTTTACAGTAACAGACATACACATTCCTGGAAATAAAAATAATGGTTGTTGTAATGTGTACCTTATAAAGCATACAATATAAAAGTACCATGTGATATATCTTCCATCCTATATTAATGGATTCTTAATTGTTTTGCACTGATAAATTAATTTGTATCTAAATTAACGTTTACGGGAAACAATTATCAAGAACAAAAGGTGTCTTAAAAGAAAAACAACACGTTGTCTTCGTCAAAACTTCTTCTAGAAATACTCTTTTTGCCCACTTTTTTCTTTTTATAATTTTATCGGATTTAAGAACATCTTCAATCTATTCTCGGAAAAAGAAAGATAGAACATCTTCTCTGAAAAAGGGAAAATTAGAGAGAGCCTAGAGTACATCAGCATCTCATCATCTCTTTTACTTTTCGTTTTTCTTTTTCCTTTTTCAAGGGAGCATATATATAGCATAGCATCAGATTTCGATGAACGTTTAGATTTATCCAGGAAAAGATTAATTGAACGAAATGCAAAAGAAAGGAGATTTCCCACGCAAAGAATCAGAAGCACAAGAACAAAAAGCTTACAAGATTCTGTTTAGACGGGCTACAGGGCATGCTCTTTGAGCTGTGATGTCTCCTGTGACACAAACCCAGAAACCGATTATTTGAAAACTATGATTATTATATCTATGTTCCATTGAGAGTCTTCTGTGCGAAAAGTGTTTATTATATCTATGCTCTTTGAGCAATTGTGCTCCCCAACAATCCAACATTCTTTACAATGGCAGTTGTTACCGACTTGCAATGAGACTTTCTGATAATTTATTGGTGTGGATTACGAATGTCTTATACCTACAAATAAAAAATAATATAAATTATATTTTAAAATTATATTTAATTATTTAAATTATTGGGTTGATCAATTGATTCTTTAATATGATATCAGAGTTTTGATATTTAAGCAGTTATGAGTTCGAATCTCATCATCTTTATTTATTTGATAAAAATTAAGCACAAAGTAATGTGAGTCTGTGTAAATTTCAAGCCTAAATTAAAAGCTTTCACTTGAAGGATCGTTTTAAAGAATAATATAAATCATATTTTAAAACATTATCTAATAGTTTAAGTTATTAGATTGAATTGGTTCTTTAACTATCACTAAAAACTTAAAAAACTCTAAAAATATGTAAAATTGTGGATTTTGTTTTAAGTGGCAAGGAAGCCTTTGGGCAAGTTTTCAGACGTATTCATTGAGTTCTTCGTTGATCCGAGTTGAAGCAGTCAATCCTCTCAATCAGATTGATGTATTAATTCGTAGTTGTTTACATCTAAAAGAAATCCTTGTTAAGGACCAGCATGTTTGTCTAAGGAACAATAGGGACAAAATGCAATACTTCAAGGAATCCAAGGACTGAATCGGCACAAGCAAGACAATTGAATTGAGCAATATTGTCGGCAGTGAAGTTGTGAAAGCAAGGTAGATATTTTATATGCTAAGTTGTTTTTATTTAATAAGTACTATTCTATTGAGATTATATTATAATTAGCTTAGTTTAATCTTTGATATTTCTCTACAAATAGAGAAAATTATTATTGCATTAATTCAATGGTTTGTTTCAAATATAAATTTATACCTTATAATTTTGCTCTATTTTTCTTATAATTTTTTTTCCCTTTTCCACATTGTATCTTGTATTCTACTTTCTATTTTTTCTCTTCTTGTAAATTCTTTCGACAGGGATATGCTAAGATATGAGATTACCACATCTTAATCTATGTGTATATCAATCCAACACTTGAAAATTGATTATAATTGTTGGTTGCACGATCAAACCCAACAATATTCCAACAAAATGAGAAAACAAAATGGGTCCTCATTTTTTCTTAATGATGAAATGTCCCAATATTCTTGTTGCCTCGGAGGGCACCGGGTGGACCATGTGGGTTCAGCATTTGATGATTTTCAAACTCTTAAAAAATCTTGACATCAAGATGTACAACGGAGCTGTATTTTCAAGTAAGTGCTTTGATTTCTTAAACCTGTCTTGCTGACTTCAATGCACATGAACATAATACACTAATTAATGCCCTAATAATTGTAACTTTATTCAAAGTTAATCACAATTAGATTCCATAATCATTATTGCCATGTTAGAGCCCCTTTTTTCTTCGTTGGATTTTGATTTCTTGGAGAGTTCGTCTCTTGGATTGAACCTTCGTATAAGATCATCAATGATATTAAATTCAAGTTATCAGAAATCAATTTGGAAAGGGAAAAATCTTTGAGTCATATGAAGGAAAAAACTCAAATAATTAACCAAATTTACAATTCTTCCTAAAAATCATCCAAATACTCAAATAAATTCTGCTTCTTAGGCTGCTATTGGGTGAAAAAATGGAAGAAAAATGATAATAAAATAAAATTTATACAAATAAAACCCACACACCATATCGAAAGCATTAACACATCAATTTAACCAGATCCATTGCCCCTCGTGACCTTAACAGCAGAGCATGGCGCATGGCATGTGAAGTGATTCGACCTTTGCCAATCGTCGACAACATTTAATCGCATCCTAGTTCATGTTCATGCATGCTCCTATTTAAATTAGTAAGGAATTTCCTGTTTTTAATTCCTTTAATTATGGGACACCGAGAGATACCCCAGTGAATTGTGACTGATTTTATGAACTACCACGTGGGTATAGCATGGATGAGAAAAGTCTTATATTTCCCATTTATTTCTTGTATTGTGCAATGAATTAAATGCCATTAATTAATGGAGGGTTTTTTTTTATGCTTAAAATGTTTTTAGAAGTAAAATAGGCCCATATTTTTTTTTTCTATTTTCATTGATAAATAACAATAAAAATACAAATTAAAACAAATAAATGCATGTAGCATGCACATGCAATGTCCCGACAAATATTAATTAGGCATGTGTACAAGTCCCGTCTTGACATTAAATCTCAATGCTCAAAGTTTATCTTATTGAGATGATCTCGAATATTTTATGCATTCACTTCGATTTGCTTCCAAGACTCGCTTTCGGCGATTGAAAGTTTGTCAACACATAATATTTACATTATTAATATCATGTAGTACCGTTAACATAACTCGTGGGCGTGCCGGAGTGGTTATCGGGCATGACTAGAAATCATGTGGGCTTTGCCCGCGCAGGTTCGAATCCTGCCGCTCACGGTTTTGGCTCTTAACGTTTTGAAATCGAAAACTTTGCTACTTTTGAAGTCACAATTTCCTCGGAAGAATCTCTTGGCCCAGGAAACAATAGCTACTGTCTATTTAGCCCATTTTATTCTTGAATCAGATTGCTCGAATCTCGTATACCCAAATATATCACATTCGTCCCATACTTGCCCTGTAGAATTAACATCTTCTGCATCGGTTTGCTATGCTTGCCTTGAGTCATTGTAATTATAGTGTTTTTAATGTGAAATAATAACATGTTATTTAAAATATAATAAGTGTAAATACTTGTTTATTAATTCACAGTCACTCATAAGTAGTTTCTTTATAACTCGAACAATATCTCTTTCCTTACCCAACACTTTTTTTTTTTTATCAAGAGAGATTTAGATAGATGAGAAAGGAGGGATTGAGAATGAGAAATCGAACAAGAAAGATAGGTATTCAAGATGGGATTGGAAGTACCTCTCTAATCACTTCTTATTTATATTTTTTAATTCTTTTAATAATGTATACCCATATCTACACATAATATGCATACCAATAGATATTATCTTAATTAATAGGTTTGAGTCGCATAATATATTATGTTCTTGAAATGTGTTTTTTGAGGAGAGAAGTGATTCTTGTGCTGTATATTGATTTTTATATTATATAAGTGATTAAGATTCTCATCTTTTAGTCAATGTAGGATAGTAACATCAACATCTGTTGTTAATGATAATATGTGATTATTTTTTTATATGACAAGTCCTTTAAAAAATAATATTTTAGTTGACGGGTCGAAGCCATATAATAAGTTTTATTCTTGAAAAAGTACCTCTTGAGAAGAGACGTGACCCTTCTACTATATAAACAACTAAATCTTTATCTCCTAACCAATGTGGAATAATGTTATTTTTATCTTCTAATTTGAATGGATTATATTTTTAATTTGGATGAATTAACTCTTATCCTTCTCTTTTATTTAGCCAAACAATAAGAAAGATGGTTAGTCGTTCATTATTTCTCATCCATTCTTTCATTTTACCCAAAAACATTTTTCGTAATAAACATAACTTAAGGTAATGAGAAACATTAATTTTATTAAAATTGTACTCTTTGTAATTTTATCACAATCATGATGTAATTAGCTAAATTAACAAAACAAAAAAGTCAATTTTTGAAGTGCATTCAATAAATCTATTTAATAAATCATAATTACAAAGTAAATGGAATTTATTTTACTTTTAAAATTAACAATGTATGTTTTGAGTCGTGATTTTACAATAATATTATTAATAACATCATTATTTGATAATTAGTTAAGCCATTGAAGCGTAGGATAAGTTATAACAATATAATAAATAAAAATATTAATAGTTTTTAATTTGAAATGACTATAATTATAATGTCAGAATTAACCATAGCAAGTCTAGCTACTAATATATATATATATATATATATATATATATATATATATATATCACTTCAAGAGATAATTATTGATAATTAGTTACTAATTATGGGAGAGAAAGGGTTAAAGCTTCAAGAGATCACTTCTTTATCCAAGAAAATGACTTCCATATTCTGTGAAATATATTTTATTTTGTGCAATGTACTTTTTATGGGCTCAAAACGATATAATTAAAGTCCCGCAAGAAACAGGGAAAAAAAAAAAAAAGGAGGCGAAAAGGGAAAAAGAAAGCGCTAGAAGGAGGGCTTGAACCTCCGACCTTGTGGTTAACAGCCACACGCTCTAACCAACTGAGCTATTCCAGCTATTTGATCCACCACTTCAAATCTTACTATAAATATCAACTGACATAAAATTCACATCATAAATCAAACTCTTGACTTGGTTAACCTAAAATGATATTATTTAATTTTTTTGAAATAAATTATAAATGTATATAATTTAACTAGATAAGCTTTTAATTTGATTTGATGTAAAATCTAAATTATATTAGATTTTAAATTGATAGCACATCGAATTGACTTAACGATACAGATTTTATTAACATGATAAGTGTATTATTAAGGAAAAGAAAGCACAACAAGCACTACATGATAAATATTTCAAGGGGATTGAATTACTTGAATTGAGCCTCTCCTTAAAGTCAAGGTTTGGGGTATAAAGCAGAGAAGAACTATAAGTCAGTATCATTAATCTAATATGGGGGTTGTAATAGATAGCGAGCCATCGTGCCGATGTGACGTTTATAGCACCAAAACCACTGCAAACAAACTACTACATCTTTTGCATGCGTACTCCATCCATTTTCTTTTGTGTTCCTATATCGAATGAAGCATTATAAAGCATACATTCAAGATGATATGTGCTTCAGGATTGCATATAAGCTTTTGAAGTGTTATGTGTTCCATGAAAAATAGCTTAACAAAAGGCTTTGTTTAATCATACACGTATAGTGTGAATGTGTGTGTGGAGAATCAATAGATTAACAAAAACATATAAAAATTATATAAAAATATACAAAAACCATTAACTATTAAATCAATCCATAAAAATTATGTAAAAATTTATCATTAAATAATACATGTTTATGTTCAAACACTTGACAAAAATACAATCTAGCCTAACAATAATCCGTACTTCTAAATTTTTTTAAAAAAAACCCGCACGCCCGCCTTTTGTCGGATTACAGGCATAGATTATGGAGGCTTTTGTTTTTATGTTTTTAAAATTTATATTTTTAAAAATTTTAATTTTTAAAATGTATTTAACACTCACAAATGCACTTCCTCTTCTTTTAACCATGGATAATCCACCCCCACCCGAACCCTCTAACCCAGCTTCCCTTCCTCCTCCTCCATCTCCTCCTCCTTTGACTCAATCCCATGTTGTATCTCCTTGTAATACTCTTGGTTTGGGTTTGCATTTGGTTCCAGCTCTAGGAATGGCTCATGTTTTGACTCCACTCCACTCCCTGACCCGACCCCAAATCCAACTCAAGTTCCTGACTCCATTCCATCTTCGATTCCGGTTGTCTCTACTATTACCTATAAGTCTTGTGCTTTCTCGAATACATTGGAGAGAAAAAGTGGATTTTTGTTAATGGGTTTGCATTATGGTTTGAGGCTATGTTTTTGGGTGTTTTAAGTTTTTCATGTTTGGGATTTTTGAGATGGCCTTTTGTTTTGTGGGGATTAGAAAGTTTGTATCTTGAAGGTTTATGTGTTTTTATTTTTTTTCGAAAGAGAAAGTTTAAAATAATAATATTTTTTGCTTGTTTAGTAATATCTTGCGTTTTTAGGTTGATTAAATTTTTTTAAAAAAAGAATAATCTTTTGTCTCCTAAAAAGAGAAATGTAAAAAGGAATCATTTTTTTTTTGTTTATAGGCTATTAAATTGCAAAGTAGTTTCTTTCCTTTGTGATGGAGGCGGTGTTTCCTTGTCGTATATAGGAATTATTATTTATTACTAATCTTTTATTTTGTTAGTTTCACTATATTTGTAGAAATTGTGATAAATCAATAATAATGTGCTATTTGTAGAAATTGTAATAAAACAATAAGAAGGCATTTTGTTAGTGTAACAAATCTCTCTGCTTGGCTATGAAGATAAATTATTTAATGTTACTGGAATAATTGTTGGAGTTGTGTATTTAGACTGATATTATTGAATAATTACTTGATTAAGGAATAAGTATTGATTGTTTGATGTAAAATTTGTTTATCTTGGTTTCGTAAAGAGGTCACTCTACTATTATTGAGAATTTAAATTCAACTATTTGATTCTTGAAATCTAATGATTTTTGTTTCTATTATGTTATTGAATTTGTACGCTCAAGCTAGCAGATGGTCTTGTTCATCTTGCTCAGTGAACCTTAAGTGACATTAAGTTTTTTTGCATCTAGGACTTTTGATTGTATGGGATGGCCACCTGGGTGCCTTTATATTTCATATTTAGTTGGTTGCTTGCATGTTTTTGTATATAATTGTTTGAAGTTTGATTATATTCGATAATGCAGATGAGTTAAATTTTATCTGCGTGATGTTTTAAGGCCTTCCAGAGCACTTGTTGTTCAAGAATCGTCTGCAAGAATACACGCAAAGATCATCCTTACAGCTCCCAGTATATCAAACTTTTAATGAAGGATCCTCACATGCACCAAGGTTTAGATCAACTGTGTAGATAGATGGAGCACGATATACCTCTCAAAACACTTTCTTTCATCGAAAAGAAGTTGAACAAGATGTTGCGAAACTGGCACTTGAGAGTATTCTAAAAAGGGTAAAAGATGAAGGATGTCCGCTTCTACATGAGGTTTGTGAACAAATTGTAAATTTTACCTCTTTAAATGCTATTAATTCTTTTCTTCTTCATCTTTTTGTTGTTTTTCTTTAAGGGCTTTATGCATGTATTAGTTTTGTGTTTTAGGCTTGTGACATTCTTCGTTGTGACAGCTTGTATGGCTTCCCTCCATTTTCAAAGCAATATTAGTTTTTTTTCAAATGAATTATCATTGGTTGTCTATATATCTAAATACCTGATTCACAAGTCATTCTACATTATCATTGATGTTTTAAAATCTCTTCTGATTGATCATGTAAGTGAATATAAAATGTTGTCTTGCTTCTTACATTTCCACAAGCTTCTCTTTTTTATTGTTTGGTTATAATTTTCAAATCTGTCCTGTATGAATTTGAAGTCAAGGTGAATCTGGAATGCCCCAGTTAGAGCACTATGTAGTGACAAGAATGTTTAGTATGCTTCTTACTTTTCTACATGTTCCTCTTTGTTCTTGTTTGGCTATATAGGACACGTTGTTTTGCAAATCCATTTCTGAATGAATTTGCGGTGAAAGTGCATCTTGCAAAAACTACTTACAACACTGTTCAGTCACCAGGGCTGCTGCCTGTTTTGTGTCCACTTTTGTTTTCAATGGAGGAAGTTATACTGGTGATACTGGCAGCAGAAATAAGAAAGAGGCTGAATAATTGGCAGCACGCACCATGATACTCTGTCTTCTAGGTATCCTTACCTACACGAGGAATTGAGAATTTGCTTCATATTACATATTATGTTTTTGTAGTTTGTTTGTTTCTTTTTTCATTGGTGGTTGACTAATTAAAGCTGGTGAAAAAGGTGATTCTGGGTCATAGAAAATTCTTTATGAAATAATAAAGTCTAAGAGAAAACAATAATGCTGCGTTGGATAGGGTCAAGGATCCAAGCCATTCCCAACCCAACATTGTGCATGGGGGAGTAAAATTTGGATGTTTCGAGACCACAGTCAGTCAAGAGCAAGAGGTTAGAGTTGCTATTGTTAGGTATGTTGTACCAAAAAGTGCAATTTCACCTGCACCTTCAGGAATGCGTCCACCCCACCATGAGCTCAAGAGATCGAGACCAGATCCAACTCCTGAACCTGCTCCATTTCCAATTGCATTCAAACAACCTGTTTCAGAACAACATATGGTTATAGATGTTGATTATAGTTCAGCCAAAAAAAAAAGGAGGAACAAGAAAAGTGCTAGTGAGAATGAGCAAACTGATGCCCAGTATCACACCCGGACTTCGTGACGACCAATTAAAAATTTTCTAAGAAAGAACATATATTTGATATCTTGTTTGTCGCACGTGTGCGGCGTCGTGACGAAATGCGTCCAAATCTCCATATATGTAAATCAGGAAATGGGGGAGACAAGGATTTCTTGTCTTTTATCAGTGGAAAAGGAATGAGAGTCGCTACCGAGTATTTTGGTCACTAAGAACCTTAACTGGTCTTAGAGATCGGGCACGAAGACTAGTTGCGTAAAGAAAGGTATTAACACCCTAAATATGTTTTACCTGAGGTAAGCTGCATTGTTTAATGTATGATAAAAGCTAAGGTATTGTCATGTTTCTATTTGTTGGTCTGTTTATAGTTTAAGAAAAGTCCTCACTTTCTTTTGGCTTTGTATAGTAAGTTTATAAAGAAAAAAACGCAAAAGCCCTTCCTTTTTTTTTGCAAAAATGGTCAAATTATTTCAGGAGACCAGCCTAGTAGCAAAGAATTGCAAAGATTTTTTTACAAGTGGTCTAATTGTTCTAGGCGACCTGCCTGATTGGTGAAAAATGCATATATTTTTTTAATTTTTTTTAAGTGGTCTCATTGTAATGGGTGACATACTCAGGTGGTAAAATACATAGATTTTTCAAAAGGAGTCTCATTGTAATGAGTGACTTACCTAGGTGAAAAAATATGGAGATTGACCTACCCACTACTTAAATGTTAGGGTTTCTTATGATATAAAAAGAAAGAGAGAAAAGAAAGGGGAGCGGCCATCCAAGAGGAAAAAAATGCACCTTCCTTTAAAAAACCCGAAATCATGCATTTTTTTTTTCTTTTTGATTAGTTATTCAATAGACATGAAGGGCTAAACTCTTTTTCTTGGTTGTAAGGACACATAAACCTTCAGTTGTCAAGAACTATGAGATTTATTTTACCTTTTCTTTTCAGTTTATATGAAGAATGAATATGTTTGAACTCCTATGCTTATTTTCTATGCTTAATTATTTTAATTGCTACAGCGGACTCTAAGTTATTGTTGTGAACAATCTATTGCTAAGTTTGCTATCAAAACCGGAGTTGTGGTACATAAACTTGTGAAGCAACTTAGATTAATAATTGTGGCAGATCCAGATTACTAATCTTAGGGAGAACATTCAATCGATCAAATCAAACATGGATTGCGGATAATTATATTGTCTAGATTAATCAATTCATCTATTTCTTAAGGTTGCCATTGAATTAAATTACTAGTGCGGACTTTGTGGTTGTTTGATAGTTAGGATTAGTTATATAACGGATCTTTTAACTAATCAACATAAGAAAAGATAAATATTCATAGTATAAATTAACATTTTGTTTCCATGATCAATTCTGATTTCTGTAAGTGGACGTTTACTTGCGACTAAGGTTTGTTTTTGCTTGATAAATTTTGGTTTTCTTTGATTTGGCATTGATTGTTTCTTTTTGTATACTTAGCATGACATAGATAAGTTCATAACCCCCCTAGTTTCATATTATATAGCATAAAAATCTGAACTAAACCTTCCTCGTGGATCGACCCCGTGCTCGCTCTATATTATCTTGTTTATTTAAGCTAGGGTAATTAATTTGTGCGACCGTGACATCGCAATAAATTATGGTGTCATTGCCAGAGAAGTGATTTTAGTTGATTCTTGTCTTGTGATTGTTATTTATTTTGTTAAAAAAAAGAGACAAATGTTTTTGCTTGCAACGATACTGTACAATACAATACAATTACTATTCAAAACCAATTTTTTGGTGAAATTAGGTCTTGGCCTTTTGTTTCCGAAGGGAAATAACGTTCTGAACAAGATTGGTGGCCTTTGGGCACTAGCTCCACCCTATCAAGGCCAAATTCTGTTTTTTTCCAGGGTTTTTAGGCAGATTTTGTGTTCTAGCGTAAAATTTTCATTCAATTTGCACCCCTTTAAATCTATTGTGTGGTTGATTTCTTTTGAGTTTTCTTAACGATTTATGCTTGTAACCATTCTAATAACCGAATACAAGTGCAGGTAGATCTTGAAATAGAAAATATTTTATGCAGGTTACGAAAGGTAGCTCGCGTCAACACCATGGTTATTGCACGACAATAAACACTCAAGGAGCTTGTTGCTCCTAACATAGAGAATCAACTATTATGCATAAACATTGACAACAATGCCAACTTCGAGACATAGTTTGTTTCTTTGATTTGGCATTGATTGTTTCTTTTTGTATACTATAGCATGCCATAGATAAGTTCAAAACCCCATAGTTCCATATCATATAGCATAAAAATTTGAACTAAACCTTCCTCGTGGATCGACCCCGTGCTTACTCTATATTATCTTGTTTATTTAAGCTAGGGTAATTAATTTGTGCGACCGCGACATCACAATAAATTTTGGCATCGTTGCGAGGGAAGTGTTTTTAGTTAATTCTTGTTCTGTGATTGTTATTTTTTGTGATTGCTATTTATTTTGTTAAAAAAAAAAGACAAATTGTTTTTCTTGCAGCTGTACTGTACAATACAATATAGTTACTATTCAAAACCAATTGTTTTAGTGAAATTAGGTGTTGGCCTTTTGTTTCTTGAAGGGAAACAACGTTCTGAATAGGACTAGTGGCTTTTAGCCACTAGCCCCATCCTATCAAGGCTAAATTCTGCTGTTTTCCAGGGTTTTTAGGCAGGTTTTGTGTTCTAGCGTAGAATTTTCATTCAATTTGCACCACTTTAAATCTCGTGTGGTTAGTTTCTTTTAAGTTTTCTTAATGATTTATGCCTGTAACTTATTCTAATAACCGAAGACAAGTGCAGGTAGATCTTGAAATAGAAAACACTTTATGCAGGTTACAAAAGGAAGCTCGCGTCAACACCATGGTTATTGCTCGACAATAAACACTTAAGGCGCTTATTGCTCCTAACGTGGAGAATCAACCATTGTGCATAAACATCGACAACAATGCCAATTTCAAGCTCAAGTTTGGTTTTATACATTTACTATCAATATTTAATGGACTTGTCGAAGAAGATCCTCATACTCATCTTAAAGAGTTCCACATGGTTTGTGTTGGCATTAAACCAAAAGGAGTTGATGAAGAACATGTTAAGTTGAAAGCTTTCCTTTTCTCTTTAAAAGGGGCAGCAAAGATATGGCTTTTCTCTATTCTCTCGGGCCCCACTAGAACTTGTAATGGCATGAAGAAGATTTTCCTTGAAAAGTATTTCCCAGCCTCTCGAGTCGCCAACATTAGAAAATAAATATGTGGGATGTTTCAATAATCGGTTTTCAATTTCATAAATTGGATGTTTACTTGAAACTAAGGTTTGTTCTCTTGATAGTTTTCTAATTTATTTAATTTAACTTAATTTTTTTTTATTCTGCTATAGCCTAGATAATCTCAATTCCCCCCCAATTGCATATCGTATAACATAAAAATCTGAACTAAACCTTTCTCGTGGGATCGACGTCTTACTTGCTCTATACTATCTTGTTTATTTAAGCTAGGGTAATTAATTTGTGTGACTGCAACATTGCAACATATATCAGTGGATTGCTTCCTTTTATTAACCATGTAAAGCACTTGATAAAAGCTTTTTTTATTTTTAAGTATTTTTCTTAAAATGTTAGTGATTATTTGTGACAACGTTTTAGTAATAATTTATTTTGCAGGCTACACAACTTGTGTATGAGCAAAATCTAATAGAGTTAAGAAAGAGTAAAAGGAGAGAGACACTCCCGGTGTAGTGAGAGAAGTAGCCCTTCGGTGTCTGTGTCCTTCCCTCTCTGGTAACCATTTATCTTCTCATGTCCCATGCTCTTTCTTCAGTCAACATGACGAAATCAAAGGCTAAATCCTTAGCTATTCGCTCTGGCCAGGGTGATTTTCAGCTCCAATCCAAACGATGCCCTACCTCGCACACGGCTAGGGTTCAGTCCAGAAGTTGTTCACTGGTGCAATCCCCATCTCCGACTTCTATTCCACCTCGATCAAAGGTTGCTTTTGCTGATTTTGTAAATTTCTCCAGTGATGCTAAGGTTTCGTCTCCTCGCAGGAAAAAACCCATGTCAATATCGGGTTCCCCTGCTCCTTCTTCTCACTGTCCCTCTTCTGGTGGTCATACCAGTGGCTCCTCTGGTAATTCCAGGGCCATCCCCTTGAACTCAGACCACCATGAGGTGCGCCGTGGTGAGGCTAAAGCTAGCAGTTCTCGCCTTTGCTCCAAACATGTTGCTCCTTCCCCCACTCCAGTTCAGGGCCACCCTTCAGTGACATGCCCTACTGAGGGATCCCTCTGGCACCCCGGGTGATAGCTACACCCCAAGCTGGCTGTAGCCGAGTTGCTTCGGCTAGTTCACCACCAGGTACATCACATTCCCCTACTCTTGTTCACTTCCCCGACTTTGCATCCTCTGTTGCATGACATATTCAGGGTAATGATGTTAGTAAACCAGTTGATAAATGGAAGTTTTGTTTGGTTAGCTATGTGGCTGGGAAATTTACTGGATATTCTGTTATGCAATTGTTTATTAACTGCACATGGCAACATAAAGCAAATTTCTTTATGCACAATTCGGGTTGGTTGATCTTTGCATTCTCTTCAGAATTAGAGATGTTAGATGTTCTAGGGGCGGGTCCATATGCTATATTTGGTAGGCCTCTTGTTCTGCAAATCATGCCTGATTTTTTTGCTTTCCACTACAATGCACTCACTACAATGCCCACATGGGTGCGATTCCCTAATCTGTCATTACGATGTTGGAGTCATATCTGCTTATCCAAAATTACAAGCATGGTTGGTAAACCGATTCATTGTGATGGGCTTACTGCTCAAATGACCCGGGTTTCTTATGCTTGTGTCCTCATTGAAGTAGACCTCCTTTCTGATTTGCCATCCACTGTCACTGTGCTATTACCCAATGGTAACACTTTGGTGCAGCAACTGGTGTACGAATCACTGCCACGCTTTTTTAAGCAGTGTAAGTCTCTTGGCTATTCCACTCTTACTTGCACCAAAGGTCACGTCCCTTGCAAGAAAAAGAGGCCCCATGACAATTCAACCAGCTCTAGTCCTTTTGTAGAGACTGCTGCTGTTGAGAAACAGGATCAGTATTGTACAGGGCCTTCTGTTAATCTTCAGGAGGATCCTATATCCACTGAAGTTGTTGCAGCAGATCCTACAAGCACCCAGTTTCCTAGTCACAAGAGATCCAAGGCTGATGGTACTGAGCTCTCTGATCCAATTCCTGAAAAGGTGGGCACTGCATCTAAACAACTCAAGAGATAGTATCTCACTCGAAGTAAAGCAGCTGCCATCCCTTGTATGGGGCTGAAACCCAACACCCTTGTTGTAGTCTTTCAGTCGCTGCACAACTCTGATGGCTCTGCCCCCTCATCCACCTTCTGATGGTCTGTCCTTTTGTCTGGCAGAGTTCGTGGCTCTTGCTTTTGGGTGGATGCCATGTTCATCTAGACTATTTTTATGGTTCTTTTTTGCTTTATGTAGCTTCCCTGCTGGTTGGCTCTTGCTTGTGATTATTTGTCTTGTGCAGTTAATTTGTTGGTTCGCCTGTTGCTTGCTTTCTATGTTCCTGTTTGTCAGGACTGTGGGGAATTTCTTATCTCTTATACAGCTTCATCCATGTTTGGTCTCTGCTCTGGCGGTTGATGGGTATTTCCCCTGCTTGGTTGAGGATTTTCACTAGGCTATCTGTTGGTTGGTTGTTGCTGGCTGGCACCGCCTGCTGCTTTGGTGGTTGAGGCCTGTTGTCAATGTTTGGGTGGTTCGGCTGGTATGCTGGATCGGCTTCTTTTGTTTGTTCAAGGGAACATGTTCCTTTGTTCTGGTTTCAGTGTGCTTGTCTGGGGAGGTTGTTCTCCTGCACACACTTTTTATGTTGTAATTATGTTTCTGCAAGTTAGCTTTGCTTTGGTTTCTCTAGGGAGAAAGTTCCCTCTTGTCCATGGTAGGATTGCTTGTTCTGGGGAGAATGTTCCTTAGCTTAAGATTCTTTTTTGGCTGGCTTGTGCTGGGAAGAATGTTCCCCTGCACTCACTTTTTGTGTTAGCTTCGGTTTATTCAAGGGTCTCTCTTCCCTTGGCTGGTGTATGTATTGTTCTGCTAGTTGCCAGCTTGTATTGCAAGCTTGTCTTGCTCTTTTTGATCTATATACTTCTTATATTTGATCAAAAAATAAATCTAATCGAGTTATAAATATGTTGAAACACGTATACAGAATGAGGATAGAAAGAAAGAGGTGCAGTAGTTTATGGACAACCAAGCCAACACATGTTGTAAGTAAATTTTGAAACCTTTTAAATATTTTTTTGACTAATGTTTTTTTATCAACAACATTGACTTCTTTTTTATATAGGAATAATATAATGTCATCATATGTGCCAAATATATAAAGGTCTCTTCAACTCATCTGGAATATAATCTAGAGTTATGGTTGAAGGATTGAACAATTGGTAGACCAATAGGATATAGGATTATGGTACCACTATGACTATGTATGGTTCGGGATATGAGGTTAGGATGTAGCGTCTCGACCATAAGCACCCCATAATTCAGCTCAAGATAGCAATCACAGTCCATTCAAGAGTTGGTGCAAGAATAAGTTATTGTTGTGATGGTCGATCTAAGAGCTGAACTAGAGGCGCAATATGAATAACGAAGTGGGTAGTAATTGTAAGAGTTGATGACATATATGTTTATCCTCCTCCTTATGAATCTCTAGGAGATTTTCCTCCCCCTCCACCTGCAGCTCCAACTTCATTTTAATGTATAAAGACTTATGTAATTAATTTTATAGTTAAATTAATAATATAAAATATGTTCTTCGATTTAATTTTGTTGTTTAATGTCCAATTATTTGATCCAAATAATCATGTATTTAAAAACAATACTAAAATACTAGCAGAATCATTGATAAATATAAAAATCTTATCGGTGAATCCATTAACAATATATGCATTGTTTATATATAATGGTAGAATTTATGGAAAAAAAATCTAATTGAGAGAATTTATAAAAAGTTATTATAAACATAGCTTTAGCAAAAGATAATCAAAATATCACAAGCAAAAGCAAATAGCATTACATAAATAACTCCAAAACTCCAAGAAATTAAAGCACAACATACATAAAAACAAAAAACAAAAAACAGGTAGAGGCATGTCTTAGAGAGGCACAAGATTACATTTTACATTCGAAGGCCACTGGCAAATAGAGAACCGAATAGTTTCATTTCATGCTCCTTCAAGACTAAACCAACTTCAACTCCACCACCTTCGTCTTTGCTCTCCATAATAGAAAAGGCATCCAATCTATCTATGGTCGTAACCTCCACATTGCTTGGCTTCCCCCATCCAAAATCTGCCCCATACATCCCAAATCGGTTTGTCCTAGCAGCCCGAACCTGTCGAATATCTGGTTCCCAGTCATTGTATGGTAACCTCTCCTTTGCTCCCTCAAAAACTGATCTATTCTCTAATCCTTTTATCATCTCAGTAAGCCTCTTCGCAACATAAGCAACCCCATTCTCTTTCATTAGATCTTCTCCTTCCACAACCACATCAAAGGAGCTAACACAATTACCAATATAATTCTTAGGTAATGGAGGGTTTAAACGGGGTCTACCGTAATCAAAATTTTAATCTTATCATTGCTATTTAAGCCTTTTGCTTGAAGCATGCAAACCAGGGTATATGCATATACAAGCACATAAGTCGACAAATTTATTGGCCTTGTTTGATTTGTTTCCTCTTTGGATCCAAAATTATCCAGTTGAGACTTTACCATTTCCCTAAGCTGCTGTATATCTTCACGAGAAAGTTCGAACGTTGTTCTTACCAGGTTTGGTGGAGTTTCTGGAAATGGAAAAGGCTTCAAACTTCGAGTATTGTAATCGGAACCTGGAAGTTTTACTCCCAGCCAGAAATTCAAGTACCACGTGTCTAGCTCTTCAGGATCCTGAACAACTGTTCGATTGAAAAACTGGGTTAGTTCTTCCGGTAACAAGCTAGGGATTTCCATTTTTTCATCGACTAACTGTCTGCAAATGCGAGCCCATGCATTCATGAAAAAGGATAAGCTCAAGCCATCAAGAACAGCATGGTTAATGGTGTGGCCTCACATCCACTCCGAAGCCTCCAGGCATCGGCGTATCCGTCCGCGTCCACCGCGACCCGCGTCGGTCAGATCTGCCATTTGAGGAAGGAAGGAGCAGCCACCAGAAAGAGAGAGAACCGATTACAGATCTGAAATTGAAAAGAATTGACCCGAGGAAACAGATCTAAAAGAAAAAAACAAAGTAAAATCAATTGTTGTGTGCGTCTTTGTTGTTGCAGGTCACGACAGCCTTCACGTAGGCGAGGGAGGGAAGGAGAAAAGAAGGCGTTCCCAGACTCACCCGTTTTCCAGCCTTCCTCGCGGCGGTGCGTGAACCCAAGCGCTGCCAGTAACGGGGGCGCGTGGGAAGACACGCCGCCACTTTTCATGCTGTCCCAGAAAGGGCTTCCCAGCATTGTTATGGATTTTTGAGGGGTTATTTTGTAATTTTTAAATTGTTTAATGTAATATTTGTTTAGTTTGAATTTTTATTTGTATTTTGTAAATATGGAAGCAAAAAAAAGGAAAAAAAAAAGAAAAGAAACAAAAATATAGTAAAAGTGAATGTGTGTGTTTGTATTTGTTTTATTGTTTATATATATTTTTTTATGATAAAATTGCAAGGATTAAAGAAGAATTTAATATTTTGATTGGATCACGGTCAAGAATTATTAACTTATATGTAAGTTGTATTTCTAATATCCGATGAAAAGACAATTATTAAAACTTCTTTAACACATCAAATTCACGAAGCAGCTTACCTCAGGTAGGGTGCGTTAGGGGTGCTAATACCTTCCCTAACCACAACTAGTCCCTTACCTGCGATCTCTGACAAGACCAGTACATTTGGTTTCCTAGTAGCCTTTAAAAAATTTCTAGGTGGCGACTCCAACGAACCAATCAAAGCAAACGACACAACAAAGAAAAATCGCCAGCCCGATGCCGCGTGAATTTTCTGACGTGCGACAGAATGGCGACTCCGTTGGGGAAGGTACTGTTCCTGACATTATTGGACTAAGCTTTGTGTATTTGATGTGTTTAAGTTTTTGTATTTTTATCTTTTTGTTAGAATGTTTTTCCATGCATTTTATAGAATTGTCTCATGCATCACCTATATTTATTTTTGAAAGCACACACAAGCTTCTAGGTTAGGTGGGGAACTAGCGATCTGCCCTAAGACTATTGGTCAGGGTTCAGATGCGTGAAACACCCAACTCATATCTGAGTGCCTGCTTGGTAATGGTGGGTATACGTGCCTTAACTATTCCTTGCAACGCCCCCATACTGTCTTTACGAAGAACATCACTGGGCAGATATGAGACCCTTTTGAGACCAGATAGAAAACCTATTACTGTTCACATAATGAATAGAACTTGTTCTTAGGATGTATGTGCTATCGTTATTTGCATCAGGGCAAACCCTTCTTGAAGCATCTTGAACTCAAGACTTGTGGGTGACATAATGGTCGTCACTCAAAAAAATTTCATTGTAGAGTTTGGGCAAAAATCACGATTCTTGTTCCATCATACAAGAGTTACGACAATATTGTCACCCCTTGAAGGGCGAGTTCATCATATAGATTACATATTCATACATTTGTCATGCATGCACCAGGATGAAAAGTAGGTCCCCTAGGAGTCTACAACACCTGACTTTGCACGAAAGATGAAGAGTGTGTTCACCGAAAGGTCCATTTTTAAGAAGAGTTGGAGTTTCTGAAGACAAGTTTGACTCGCCTATAGCTTACTCGAGCAAATACTAAAAAATAACTTCAGGGAAGGTCCTTCCAACTGACCTATCATCTTTGTTCAAAACCTAACAACGACTCAGCCCAAAGAAATTGGGGGCAAACGTAGTCAAGAGCCTCGGCACAATCATGCATTTCTGCAAAGATTTTTGTGGGAAGGCTAACCGAAGGGGAATTGCACCACCGGTGCATAATGGAGCATGTCTTGTTCTGCAAAAAAAAAAAAAAAACCTACCTCAGTTTGATCATGCCTAGAAAATTTTGTTTCAACCAGTTCCAGTTTTGTTGGTAATTTGGCTCTAAATTTCATAAAAAAAAAAAAAAACTTTCCTTGTCAAATGAGCCTTTCTTGTTAATAAGATCATGTGTTTTCCTGTGTTCATAACATGCCTTCATTTTTGTTGTTGTTTCATACAAAGAACATATTGAGCATAACTGTTAAGTATGAAGCCATTACACCAAGACTCCTTGGGTATGTTTCCCCTTTCTTCTAAAATTATGCATGATCGCACATCAAGGATTTTTAGGAATTCAAAGTTTAGTACAAAAACAGAAATCATGTTGATGGTTGTCCAAAACAAACGAGTTCTGGAAATTCAGGTGATTCCTTAGAAAGGTAACCATACACCTAGAAAACCTAAAAAAAAAACCCATGAAGTGACTCTTAAAGCTGAGTTTTATTTGAATGAATAATGAGAAATCACATTGTATACTCCCATGAAAGCAAGGCTTACCGATCCTAAATGCATGAGTTTGAAATGAAGAAAGACCATCTTTGACAATCTTTTCACGAGGCTAAAATATATCATTTGCAGTCCCTTTTTAAGCCTAATGTTTTTCTTGAGGTAAATAACCTTGGCTAGGATCACACCCCACACTGGGGGCAAGTGCGATGACATAGAGAAAACCTCAATGATTGAAAATGCCCAAGCAATGCTAGGGGGTATAAAAGAAAATTCTCAATCATCAAAGGTGCCCAAACAAAGCTAGGGGGGCATGAAGAAAAATCCAAAGGATCCAAAAGTTTTGAGCATAAAAAAAAAAAAACAATATGATGATGCTCAAAACCATATGAAGAAAACAAAAGCAAAGAGAAAGAGTCCAAGCCCAACACAATGGAGGGCACGGACGACAATTCAAAAGACAAAAGGTCAAGAAACAAACACAAGTGATCCGTAGTTTTGAAATCCCTTAAACACTTTTTGAGCCTACAAATATCATTTTCTTCATAACCAGGAGCCCAAGCCTATATTACATGCCTAATTAAGCCCTTTTTGATCAAAGGCAAGCAATCTGGATCAGTAGGCAATGCTTTCTCATGTGAACCAAATCATTATTCATGCAAATAAAATGAATGCTTTCAAGACTGGATCTTTGAAACTCTCATATTAAATCTTGAACCATTTTGACCAGCCAAATGTCACTTCATATTTTTCACCAAAAGCCAAAACATAAAAGTTTTTATCACTTCTAATAACCTCTCCATAGAAATCACTTGAATTTCTTCAGAATGAGTTTGCTTTGAATTGATGTCAAAATGATTTTTGTGTTTGGAATAGCTTTGGAATTCCAAAAATTCTACATGGAAAAAAAAAACTCATTGTCAAACCTTCCTTCACATAGCCTCATCCCCAAACCCGAATCGAACACTTGGGGGCATGATCAAGCTGGGAAGCAATAAAATATATATATATATCTGGTAGGGTTGGCTCCATGATTTCCTTTCTAATATTAGCTCCTAATATTTTAAATTTCAAACTTTAACCCTTTTAAAATTAAATTAAAAACAAATTGATCAAAAATTAGGTAATGACACCCAGTAAATCATGATTTCTTTTTCTGCACTTACTGTTGTCTTCTTTTGTTTACTTTTGCTTGTGGTGGATTATAGTGACGTTGAATACTTCTTCTGAACCAATTAGTGTATATGCGCATGTGTTTTCTTGATGTTGTATGGGTTTGACAATGTGGTGAATACTTTCATGATTCATAATACCTAAACATTACTAGGTATATGCTAGAACTCGTTTTTGTTGTAAATTGGGATGGGCATGATACACCGATGGTAGGAACTCTGCTTTTGTTAATGATGATTGGTCTTAATACTTCTTTTATTACTGATATGATAGGTAACAACAATTCATGAGTATGTACCCTAACCACTTGCAATAGCTTGGTTACAACCGGTTTGCCTTGAAACTACTTCCATGAACTTCATTTTGTTCCCAACATTTCATGACATTTATGGGGCAAGAGAGTTCATGCTTGTGCCAAAAGCCCCAAACTGTGTAGGTCTATTTGGATGGTTCCGGCTAGTTGGGATTAGTTTGAGCTTCAATCCAGAGTAGATCCCTAGTTAGTGATCTTAAGGGCCCTCCAATTGGGGCCAGCATTCACTCATGTTTTTGTTGTGTTGACTCCTCGAGCTAGACATTGATGTGTTTCGAGTTCCCAAATGCACAGTGTGCTCTATGCTGTCACATGGCTGCCCAAACATAGGCGCAATATGACAAACGGGCGATGGAGGCCCTTTTTTCTTTTCTTTTCATTCCCTTTTTCAATGGTTTTTGAACAACATATGAAGGTATTTCATTGATAAATGATAATATAGGGCAAGTGAGCTGGGCAGTCAATTCTCAGAATTGCTCACTCTGTAATACCTAAACTCCATAAGTAACTGGACGGATATCTTTATATAAATGATGGTATACAAAATTTAAGTGATGTGATGATTTTTTAAAAAATAAATTCAATATGAATGCTATCACTAATTTTCAATTTCTATTTCTTTTTATTTTTTTCAGAATCGAAGAACTTTATTAATGGAGGGTTAGAAAAAAAAGGCCAGCCATCAAGAACAAATGCATGAATGAAAAGACCAAAACACATACAAATCAGAGCCATGGCTTATCAGAGCCCATCCACTTAGCAGCAATGAAAGAGTTTGTCGCTATGATCGAATGAACATGTTGCGCGCAAAGGAGGAGATTTCCAAGGCTTGCTCCATAGCCAGCACCTCAGTTTCATTGGACTCCATATCTTTCACAAGGCATGAGAAAAAAGAAAATTTCGAATCTTATCTTTTAAAACAAGTATAGATATTAATGCTTATTTTTTCCCTTTCATATTGGGGAAAAATATTCTTAGTTTTTAATACCTGTTATTATCTCTTTGTAAATAGATAGAATCAGGGATCCTTTTGCAAAAGTTGAAAAAAAATATGAAGTGAATATATATAGTTTAGTAATTAGGATGGTGTGCTCTATCCGAATTTCAGATGTGAGTGATTTCCTTTTTTAAAAAATCATGATATATATTAGGTGTTACTCTTTCTATTAATTCACCACTTATTCATAAGATAAAATCTTTGAAAGTGTGTCTTCTTTAACCTAAAGGCATCATGGAAGGCCATGTACATGTCGTGCGTATAGTTCAAGTTGGTTTCTGAAAAGTGGAGGTTTTTTTTAGCCTTATGGTGTGATCTTTGTACTGCAATATGACTGCTTTTTCTTGAGCTTTCAGTCTTGATATAGATGCATGCGGTTTAAGCTCATTTCTAGTAAACAAAAAATAAAAAATAAAAAAATTCAACTTGAGAGCACGATGAAAGCTCCCTCCTTGTTAAAAAACAAGTTCACCCCATTTCCCATCTCCTCAAACTATGGATTAATGAAACGCCATACAGCCCAAGAGATTAATGAAAGGGCATGCAAGCATCTCGACCACTTTGATTTCTTTACTAAAAGAATAAGAATGATAAAATTTATTCTATATATCATTTGCTTAGATATTATATCAAAAAACTAGTATATTTAAATAGCTTTTGATTATTGGATAAAAAAATAAAATAAAAACAATTAGAATAAAAACTGTTTGGTTTAAAAGATAAAAAAATTCGTTTTTAAACTGGTTTTGAAGTAAATTTTTATATTTTAAAACACGATATACATGAGACATATGTCTTTTATATTCTCTCTATCATGGTCTCTTTTGTTTCACCATCGTTGTTTTTTTTATTCCAAGATAGTAATTACACTACTTTAAAAAATTAATTTCATATAATTTTATAATGATACCTAAATACTAACTTCTTGTCATGATAAAGTAACGGTAACTTATATGCCTTTCGACGCTGGCAAAGGAAAAAAAAAAGAGAAAACAAAGTTAATGTAATAGAGGGAGATCGATCTTGGAATCTTTTGAGGAACAAATTAATTACAATAATCAATGTTAAACATCAATTAAAAATCAATTAGGACTAAGAACATGACAGATGGATTGAGTAAGTAGCCTAATTAAGGCGGTGTTAGCAAGGATATGTCCCAAGTTAATTATCAATGATTGATTTAAAGAGATAAGATGAATCGACATTAAAGAAACACAAGTGTGTTTATGATGTGTGTTGATCTGTACATAGTGATGAGGTTTACTAAATTCAATACAAAGAAACAACACATCTCCTTGAAACAAGGATTTGCTTTTATTTCAATGCCAGCTCTAATATTTCTGTGATTTTATCCATTACAGTTTTCTTACCAGACAAAGAAAACATGGATCATCATGATCTTCATCGGGTTCGCCAAAGATATAGTTAAAATATCTTAATTTGATGAGGAGCCAAGAGTTTTAACTTCAATGTTAAATTAACTTGTCTAGTTATAATATAGGTGTAGTGATTTCTGGTTTGTACGGATGACTATATAATTTTTTTACCCTAAACTATATATTATATACTCCTCAAGGTCTTGCTTAATTTTCATTGATGATGAGCTTATTATATGCTTAATGATGCCCAGTTAAATAGTTGAAGTTGTTGTGGTCCTTTGCGTTGTTATAGATCTAGCTAGGCATGTATAATCAAAGAAACATGTCCTCAAAATTGTCTAATTAATTAATGTATATAGTAAATCTTCTGATGATTGCTGTAAAAAGTGTATACTAATGTGTGATTGACTTGATTTACAAGAATTAAGTTCATGATTCTTCAATAAGGATGTATATTGTGTTTAGATGTGACAATGGTACATAATGTTGTACCAATCGAAAATGTGAGGCATATATACTCTCTTTTTTTCTTCTTCTTCCTCTTCCTAATCTGTAAGGGATTTCTCTTTAATCCATCTGCCATTGCATACAGCAAAAACTTCTAATTAAGCAAGCATGCATTCATGTTCTTGCTAAAGAGATTTACTAGCGGAAACTATTGGCTAATCCTGTATGAAACTATTTGCATCGGCTTGTACTCAATTGTTTCATAATTATAAGAATAGAACCGATGGATGGCTCGGTTTACGGTGATTAATTTATGTTAATTTAATATTTAATTTTTTTAAAAAAAAACCTATAATAATGTCATTTTGATAAATTCAAAACATGCATTTTTTACTAATCCAACCTGGATTAAATCATGGTTGGTGGATTATTGGATTAACCTTACCGATAACTAGGGTTTCTACCCAGGATGAGTGTTAACTACATACCAAGCTAACTAGGGTGTGCTAGTATTACAAGAAAAAAAATTAAAATTCATGCATTTCAAGATGCACGGTCCTAACTCCGATAAGTCTTGAAATTCTTTTGTCTGTCGGGTCTCTATCTTGATCCATCACAATTAATAGCCTTACCACAAAAAAACATGGTGGGGTTCAAAATTAGAAACACACACACACAACCATGCTAACATGCGAGAAATTTTGAAAACAAAATTAGTGAAGTGTTGAAAAGGGATTTTCAATGTCGTGGTGGTTGATGACTCATAACTATTATCTTGCCAATATATCAAGTGTTGATTGCAACAACTTTATAACCATAAATGCTTCTTTTGCGAGTTTACACAGTAGCATGGAATGTAAGAAATTATAAATTAGGGCATGAATCCACGTGCCAAAGCAACAAGGAAAGATTGAAGGAAGCTGCACCCTATCTAAATTATTCTAAGTTCTTGAAACTGACAATAACTATTGGGGAAACTGAAAGACGTGGGATTGCCGATACATCCGCCGAAGCTTTTGCTGCTTTGCCCTAGTTACCATCTCCTTCCTTCTTGCTTTTCTTCACCTTCTTCCAATTTTATTCACCAATCTGCCAGCTAACAATCCCAATAAAAAGATAAAATAAATTCTTTTTCTACTTCATTGATGAAAGAAAGTAATTGTACTTGGACTTTTTTACCACCAATTGTCACACTTGGCAATGAGAAAAACTACATGCAAATTATATTGTTGTTGATATAATTATATATTATTTTTGAGACCCTACAAGTAGGGGGCTAGAGGTTGTTGTTTTTCTTCATATGCTTGCCTTTGCTTGAGCTACACCAAAGTAACTTCAAACACCGCTTCATTTTTCCTCTCATCAATGGCACTTGCCAAGGACCGTATGGGATCGGTTCAAACTTGCCCCTATAATGGAAATGTGATGGGGGATTTTTCCTCCATGGGATCTTACGGATTTGATGAATATCAGAAGGTAGCATTTCATGAAGAGGGAGATAGCACCTTTGAGAAAACCAGTGGGCTTGTGATCAAGAATTTAGCTATGACGTCCTCTTCTCCTTCTTCTCTTGGCAGTCCGAGCAGTGCGATTTCTGGTGAATTAGTGTTTCTGGCTACTGACCATCAAGCTGAGGAAGCTCATTCTTTGATCAGCTTCAAAGGAATCGGATTCGATAATATCATGCATAATAATGGATCTTTGCTTAGCTTTGAGCAAAGTAATAGGGTTTCTCAAACTAGTAGCCAGAAAGATGACTACTCAGCATGGGAGGGTAATTTGAGTTACAATTACCAGTGGAACCAAATGAGTCCAAAATGTAACACAAGTCCTCGGTTGATGGAGGATTTTAATTGCTTTCAAAGAGCTGGCAACTTCAACTCCATGACTGAAAAGGAAAATCATGGTGATTGGTTATACGCTGAGTCCACAATTGTTGCTGATAGCATTCAGGATTCTGCAACACCAGATGCCAGCAGCTTCCATAAGCGTCCTAATATGGTATTGTAAACATCCTCATGTTGTTCTTCATAATTTGTGCTAACTCTTTTCTTGAATTATAAACCAGGGACAGAATTCAAGGTCTTAACATTTGAAGTGATTTTGTTTGCAGGGAGAGAGTATGCAGGCTCTAAAGAAGCAATGCAACAATGCAACAAAAAAGCCAAAACCGAAGTCCGCAGCAGGTCCAGCTAAGGATCTACAGAGTATTGCTGCCAAGGTTTGCTTCAACATCTCAAGGCTAACCTGTTTTCGATATTAAAAATATTATTTTTTTCTTTCAAAATTAAGAAAAATGATTTTTTTCTTCTCAGAATCGACGAGAGAGGATTAGCGAGAGGCTTAAGATATTGCAGGATTTAGTCCCTAATGGCTCAAAGGTAGACTTCACTGCTAGAGACATTTTCCCCCGGCTTTTATAGAGAATCCTGCAAGTATCCAATTTATTAATTCTCTATTCTTAATGATGTCTCACACAGGTTGATTTGGTTACCATGCTAGAGAAAGCCTTTAGTTATGTTAAGTTTCTTCAATTGCAAGTAAAGGTAATTACTTGGATAAATTTTATCTGCTTAACTTTTCCTATTATATGGAATTGAACCATGCATGTAAGTTGATCCATGGCATTTCTTCTTCTTTTTGCTCCTACAGGTGTTAGCCACTGATGAATTTTGGCCAGTTCAAGGTGGTAAAGCTCCTGATATTTCTCAAGTAAAGGAAGCCATCGATGCCCTACTCTCATCTCAGACTAAAGACGGTAACTCAAGCTCAAGCCCACAGTAAGGTGTCCATGAAAATTCAAGAAGAAGAAAGAAAATCACAAGTACTTATTTCCATGTTGAAGACAACTTTTCAGAAGCAAAGGAAAATCTTTCTTTTGGAAGTTTGTAATGTTGGATTTTGTAGCAAATACATAATAATATTTAGCTTTATTTTCATCTGGAGATCTTGTAGACTTGTAATGAAATCTATTTTCATCATGTAATGAAAGCTTTGACTGCAACCTTTGTCCTAGTTTCTTTCAGCAACAAAAAAATCTATCCATTTTGTTTTTATCATTATGTTAATTAATTAGGTGAATACTCCTACAGTTAGATCTATGATACTTTACAATTAGAGGCATCTGTCATACTATTACTATTCTTCAAAATACATGTAATGGTGATAAGATATTATTAATATTGAGAGAAATTTACAAAGTTTGACATCAACAATTAATAATAAAATTTGAGTTGTTAAAATTCGAAGATTGTCAATTGGTTCCAAAAATAGATGTTGACGATTTTTATTTTTTTTGCGCTCCATCCAACCCCACAAGCTTTTATAAATACTAGCTTTGATACCCGCGCGATGCCGCGGGTTATTTTTTTTTATATATAAAATATTAAAAATATAAAAATCTTGGATTTTTCTGCAAAGTTATACCCAAGAATCTTGGGTTTGACTGCAACGCCTAATCTAAGAGTAATATTTATAATATTAATAATAAAATTAAACTTGCATGATTCAAGTTTAAGTGAGCCTGACTGTAACACCGGACCCAAGAATATTTGATGTGAGTCTTGCTATAAAGTCGTGTCATAAAAATGTGATAATTAAATAGATTAATTAAAAAAAACAAAGAAAAAAAATCAACAAAAAAGAAAAAACTAATGAAGAAAAAGAAAAAGAAATTGAATTAATTGAGTTAACCCTTTAAACCAAGTTATCCCATAAAACCTGGGATTTGCATCATGAAAGTTTGATAACTAAATAGAAAAAAAAAATAACGGGTTTACCCAGAATTAACCGGGTTAACCCATCAAACCAAGTTAACCCGTCAAACCTAGGATACGTGTCATGAAAGTTTGATAACTAAATAGAAAAAAAAATTAACGGGTTGACCGAGAATTAACCGGACTAACCCGTCAAACCAGGTTGCCTATCAAACTTAGGATCCGTGTCATGAAAGTTTGATAACTAAATAGCAAACAAATTGAACATTAACAACCTAAACTAAATGAAAAAAATTAATTAAAAAAAACACAAACAAAACAAAAGATATAAGTCTGTTACTAATGAGGAAAAAGAAAAAAAATCTGAAGCAACTAAGTTAACCCTTCAAATCAGGTTAACCCGTCAAACATGAGATTCGCGTCATGAAAGTCTGATAACTAAATAGAAAAAAAAATTGATGGGCTAAACGAAAAAAAAATAACAAAGTAAACTAAACGAAAAAATTTGATTAAAAAGGAAAAAAAAAATTGGGTTAACTCGTCAAACCAAGTTAACCCATCAAACCCGAGATTCGTGTCATGAAAGTATGATAACTAAATAAATAAAAAAATTCCACATAAACAAATTAAATTAAAAAAAAAATTCATTAAAAGAAAAAAAAGCACAAAGAAAAAACTAAAAAAAAAACCCATAGGCATAAAAAAAAAGGAAAAAAAAACTGTCACAGGACAAAAAAAAAAAAAAAAAGGGAAAAAAAATCTGAAAAAAAAAAAAAAAATTTATGCTTTAGCTACAGTGTTTCACCTACGCGTTTTAGTATATTGTTAATATTAGTAATGGATTATTTATTGGCCTATTTAGACCTTCACAATTAATCCTTTATGACTTGAAATTTAATAATCCATCATTTTTTTCCTGAAAATCTTGCATGGAGAGTCATTTTTTAATCTATTTTGCTTGCGAGTATTTTTCGGGCGCTCTATCTCTAAATTCTGTAAATTGTTCAATTCATTTTTTTTTCTGATTTCCAATCCCCCCCCCCCCCTCCCAAATGGTAAAATAAAAAATTATGCTTAACAAACAATTAATTAACCTAAAGACATTTATTCTTCCTTGGGATTTACTCAAAGAAATAACAAAACAATAAGAATACTGACAATCCCTAGAGCTTTAGAATTCTAACCATAATTCTTAAAATTATTTGAAGGGATTGAGATTCTATATATATATATATAAAAACAAAAGCTAAAGACAAAAATACTATGCTTATATACTCATTTTATTATTCGTTACAATACGAAAATGGCATATTTGTCTTGTCTAAAAAACTCCAATTATCTTTGATTCAAGGTTATTTTAGTTTTTTTTTTTTAGTAGACACATTAGTCAAAAAAGATTTGTAAGGCCATATAATTGTCATTTTAAATTTTTTTTTTTTTAGTATAATAAAATAACCTAATTATTCTCTAGCTTAGAAACTTTAAAACTAGCTAAAAGAGTTTTCTGGTCTTTTTTTTTAAATACAGTAAAATGATAAATTTGCCTTTGAAATAAAAAAAAATTAAGACATTCATAGAGAGGTGTTTTGATTTTTTTCATATAGATTTGTTTTTCTATGAATTCCATGATCATCGAGGGCGCTTTCATCTCTTAAGTTTGTTTAATAAAGTTTTTAATCTAAAAAATTTTTAATGCATGTGGTACATGAGCCAATGAGTGAGAGATGTTATTGCACTATAAACAGTACGGAAGGCATCTCTTAGTGATCAAAATTGCTCTTTTATAGTGTCGTTGGATGCATCTCTAAGTTCTTTTTCTAGTGGTGCAACGTGTGTCGATGGAGGTATGGTGTTTATAGTGCAATAAAAAAATTTTCTCCCTCTCTCTCCTCTCCTAAAAACTATAAATTTGTCCTTTTTTGTTTTATTATTTCAACTTTAATCCTTATTCTTTTTATTTTTAAGTTTTTTGTTATTTTTATAAAAAAAATTATTTATTTTTAATTTCATCATTCAATCCTAATTTATCATATAATATTTTTTTTTCAATTTTGTCCATGTTATTTTGATTTTTTATTTTTTTTTCCTTGGCCCTTTTATAGAAGTTTATTGGTTTCATTATTCAATCTAAATTTATGGTATATTATTTTTTAAAATCTTATCTAATTCTTTTGATTTATTTTTTTTATCCTTTTGTGAATGTTGTTATTCGTTTCAATTTAACCCTTAAATTAAAAATTTATTGTTGCTCTCTAATTTAATTTTTATTTTGATTTTAACCCTCATTCTTTTAATTGCTATGCTTATTTTGATTATTTTTTTGTGCAATATTTTTTCTAATTTCTTCCCTTAACGTTTCATTTCTTGGGGATTAGGCTTTATGATTTTTTTAATGGATGATGCTTCCGATATGATAATCTAGATCACGAATTTGAAAAGTTAACAGTGATTGACATCCTTTTTCCTTTTTGTTTGCTTATTTTGTTTTTCTGATATTGTCACTCGACATTTTTTTAAAAAAAAATTACTTTGTGGTTTTTTTCGATTTCTTTTTCTATTGTATTATTCTGACCTCACGACCTAGGATGCATGTTTGGTAGGTATATAACTCAGATTAGCTTGCCCCTTAATACTCAAATTATATGTCTATCATGCTATTTTAAGTTGACTCACACCGGTTTTTTTTATCTATCTTTTACTATATTTTATCATTTCATATTTAATTTGCTAAAAAATAAACAATATTGTTTTTTTCGTTCATAATCGGTAAGCATAAACTAATAATTGAAAGTATGTATATATTGTACGTGTGTGTGTACACACACGTACAATATGAAAGGGAATTTAGAAGACAAATATGAAATGGGGTATGATATAATAAAAAATCAGAGTAGGAGCTGTCGAGCATGTAATTGCACATGACGATGCATAGTTGACATGCACATGTATAATAAATTCCAGATTTTCCTACTTGCATTGATGATATATCTATGTACATGTAGTTGGGCCAGCAACACATAAGGTTGTCTTCATAATGAGCTCGTACACGTGCAAAAGATCTCCACACGACAAAATTTGGAATCTATTGACTCTCCAATGTTGCTGATGAGCTGAGAGATATTCTTTTCGTATAGCCATATGACCTAATAGTCTTGTTAAATTCTGTGCTTGCTTAGCTTTGGAATGTGGGAGACAAAATGGAATGGGAAACTATGAGGTACTATTCGCAGCATATACCTTTCAATGATACACTTCGACGTCATGGGTGGCGAATCTCGAAACTGTATAGTGTATATATTTTATGAAATACACATCAAACCTATAGTATTTTATAAAGAGAGTGTATACATACGTACGAAAAAATTATACATGAACACTTTACAAACTTGATGTGGATGTGATGTGTTGTATTATCTCATATGAATGATCTACAGAAATAACTGTATCAAGTATACTTGTGAGTTTTAAGAGGGGGGGCAATGCCTTCACTCTCGACGAGTTAATTACTTGGTGCGCGGTTTACCTGTGGAGATTTACAGTGAATACATTTTACTTTGAGCTCGTATTTGAGTTTTAAACGAGGGATCACATGGCTAATCACATGCATGAATCCCACATAAACCGGAATTCAAAGAATAAACTCCAAGTGAAATGAACCAACAGAGTGACAGGAACCAGGTTTTACTGAATCGCTAGTGTTTGTCCGGTTGAGTTGGCCACTACTATCACCGTCCGTACGTCGGGCATTGCTATGAACCACCAAATCGCTGTCTATACGGAGTTTAAATACATCTAGCTAGTGAGCAGAGAGAGAAGATAATCTTGGAGTTGAAAGTGAAAGTTTCCGGTGGCCGCCTGGATATGCAAAATAATAAATGATGTGGTTGCGCTATTAAGTCTCAATTAAATGGAAACTTAGATAAAGGGTGATTTCGAAAACTTGAAAGTTTCAAGAAATCAGCAGACATATAATTTTCAGTTCTCACGTTTTTATTAACAATTGATGCTTAAAACTAGAGGGACATCCAAAATGTTTAGCTATTTTATATATGTTCTTTATATATATATATATATATATATATATATATATATAGTAATCGAGCGAGAATAATATTAAGATTTAGTGAATAATATTTTAAAAAATAGCTAAATAACTAAAAAAAACTATTTTATTATGTTTTTAATGATATTTTGATGTTTCGGTAAAGAAACAGGTGAGCTCTCACATTATCATTTAAAGGTTTCAATAAATCAGAGTAAGAAGACTATTGGTGTAAGAACCCAAAAAGAAATTAGGTTTAGGGTGCAATTAAAAGCATTTATTGCTGTGGAGATTTGTGTATGAATTATTAATATTGCTGCTATTGTGTTTTTTGGGGGGGGAGGGAAGGATGTGGCTGTCTCTTCCGCACCCAAAAAGTTCCAAATGTAAATTCTATTGCTTCCTCAAATGGGGTAAGCATCATTTGTTTATTAATCAATGATTGCATGCTTGTCCTTTGACTCTTAGCTAGATAAGAGCTAATACTATATTGCCAGCCATGTATTAATTAATTTCGATTATCAAAACCCCTCACAATTATCAATATATTTTTAATTCTATATTTATAATCATTATGTCTTGTTCATCAGTCAATTATAGCCTGAATATATTCCAGTATTGCACAATTACCAAAGTTTTCTTTTTATTATAAATTAAGAAATATATAGGCTCATATCTCAACTAATATTTGTGTCTGATTCTCTCTTTTTTTTAATGTATCGAGCTATAATATTAGATTGATATTAGAGTTATAAGTCTCCTTTTCTCTTCGATAAAATAAAGGAAAAGGATAAAGAAACATCTAGTTCAGCGGTTTGTCTGCTTTTGATTCAAAATGAGATTTAATTCAATGTTAATTCACACTTGTAATTAGTTAAAATATGTGACTTTTATTTTATTTTTTTCTCTTTTTCTGTTTTTTAAGGCAAAACATCTCTCACGGTTTATCTGCTTTTGATTCAAGAAGAAACAGTGATTTATTTGATAGTTCTACCAAATTAATATATATGATGTAAATGCAGGAGTGTGCTAATGAAAAAAGAAAGAAAAAAGGATGATAGCAACCAAATCCTTTTTTATTAAAAAATCATCCATGGCTGCAACTGTTTTGGAATCTTACGTATCAATGCTTTGTGCTGCTTCTCATTAATTGTTTTGAATTGTTGTGATTAATGAAGATTGTGTCTATACATATAAAGATCAAGCACATAAATCAAGCACCAAAAGGAGTTTCAGGAATCAATATAGAAGAAGATCACAGTCTTAATGATAATGTTTCATTTTTTATATGATTTGATTTTATTACAAATCCATCTTGCATTAATGGATTATGTTTATAATTATTTGTATTGTCTTCTTTTTTATTAATGTTTTGCGTTGCTTAATTAAGGATATGTTTAGGATTATGATTAAGATTAATTTTTAAAGTATTTTTGCTTGAAAATATATCAAAATAGTATTTTTTTATTATTATTTTTTATAAAAATTATTTTGATATTAGCATACCAAAACAATTTAAAAATATTATAAAAAATTAATTTAAAATTTAAAAAATCAAAATTTAATAAAATAAAAATCAGTCCATATACAGGGCCTAACTTTGAGACATGGGACCAGACGCATTATTGCAAAATTTATATTAATCATGATTAAAAAAACAAAAAATATATGTTTTGTAAATCATGATAAAAATTTAAAAAAAAAAAAAACAAAAGGTCTTCCTATGAATTATTTCTGGGAAAACACAATATGGTCACGAAGGATCACGTTTAACCATGCAAATCAAATATTCAAGTAAGATATATATATATATATAAGTTCGATAGTCATTCCAAATTAATACTGTATATATTTCAATAAGATCATTGAAGGCAGCAATTACTGCTTTGGAATCTTGTATATTATTATTAATGCGACTGAGTTGTTCTGAATTCCTGTACCTAATGAATATTGTAATAATCTACACACACACACACATTACAAGAATCAATCTGTCTGCTCTGAGTGGAGGAAGCAAGATTTAAATCATTGTATAGTTTAGTTCTGTAATCCTTATTTAAAACACTAATCACATACTCCTTAGTTATGATCGAATATGCTATCCCACCAAAATAGTGTCCCAAATCAGATTAAAAAAACTATGACTTGGGTTATTAAATTTGAAGTACCTAATCTGAAAAAACTATTAAGTTCAATTCTCAATCAATCAAATATTAAAGAAAAAAATTGACAGCATAATTTTAATTATACAAAAAGATTTTTTAAAAAAACAATTAAAAGAAACAAGATCAGAATTAAGTACAAAATAAATCTTATTTTTAATTGAAGGGTGAAGTTGAAAAAAAAAATCAATTTAGTGAAAGAAAAAAAAAGAATGAGGATCAAAATTGACACAAAAAAAATAAATACAATGTTGTAATTAAAGGGTTGAATTGAAAAGAATAATATTTTTTTTCAAAAAGACAAAAAAATTAGAAATTAAAACAATGAGAACCAAACTGAAACATAATATCATCAATTTGAACTAGGTGATAAAATTAAAAATCACTAAAACTTTTACAAAAGAAACAAAATTAAAAATTAAAAATATAAATAATGAGGACCACATTGAAGAATATAATATTTAATAAATTGAGATTAAATTGTGAAATTAAAAACAAATAAGATTTTTACAAAAGAGACAAGATTAAAAAAAAATTAAAAAAGATAAGATTTGAAATTGCAATGCCAACAACCAAAAGGGTTAAACTATAATTCTTAAAGGAGGAGATAGAGAAGAAGATGACAAAAAAAAAAAAAAAAACCACCAATACTAAACTGGACCACTAATGAAAACACTCATCACATCAACAGGAAAAAAAACATTGCAATGCTTTCAATTACACGATGAAATGATATTTTTAGACGTTAGGTAGCGCTACACACCTTATTCGAAAGGCATGAACGCCCCTCACAAGCCCCTAAATGTCGTACACAAGTGCCTATCATTTTTTAGTCAAATATAAAATTGTCCTTGAGTTGACTTTGTATTTTTTATATTTATGAAAATATCATAATGTCTTTTAGCTTCAATTATAATAGTTAAAAAACTATTGTGAAAATAAAAAAAAGTCATGTTTATTATTATTATTTTCTCCCATGATATTTGGATTGTTTTATTATGTAATCCTGATGGGTAAATACTTATTTATTCCTACTTTATTTAGTAATAAAAATGAATAATGTAAAAATACCTCAATACCTTGAAAATTTGTTTTAAATCTCTTAAGTGGAGATGAAAAATATTATTATATTGTTTCAGTAAACAGTAATAATAGATCTGTAACTACAGTACTTTTTCAAGGGTTTCAGTTCTTTTTAATTGTGTACATCCAAAGTTTTCTTGAAAAAAGTTCGAATTAAAATAATTCTAGTTTATTTAATTATAGTTTAATGTAAGAAGGTTAGCTCTAAAAAAAGCCTTATTTTACAGCCAAATGAGGCCTGCTGGAGATCTGGTCAAGAATCTTACAGAGTGTAAGGCCCATTTTACATCCACTCCATGCTGGTAGATTTGATATTTCAGAGTAGCAATATGGGCCAAACAGGGCCTAAGATCTTTTGGGTCTAGAATCTTAAAACTTCTGGTCCACTCATCTCAAATAATTTGCACCCATCCAATAATTACACATTAAATATTTGAAAATTTTAATATTTTTAAAGATATTTATTATAAGAAATGATTTTGAAGATAATTTATAATCTATGAAAAAATTAAGAGCCACACAGCTTATTTATCCCTTAATGTATCAAGACAAACTTATCCGTAATTTAAATAAGTGATTAAGTTATAGAGACAACAATTGATCCCTGGACCAATTGATTCGGAATAGATATAAATTATGAATAAGATAGAAATCCACTTTCATTAATACTCTACTGTTCTGCCGTGTATTAGATTTTTTTTTATGTATAAAAAAATTATATATAATGAATTTTTTTTAAGTGTTTTTATATATAAAAATTATGCAACTTGAAACGGTCATGCATTCATGTAATTAAATAAATTGAGAACCATATATATTAATAAATAGAGAAAAAAGTTATTAACAATGACAAGAATACAAGTATAGATCAAAATATTTAATCTCGTAAGATGAAAATGTGCTTGTTGGATTTATTTATTAAAATTAATTTATTATTTAATCAATCGACAATAAAAATAGACTCATATATTAAATTGATTGAATAAAAAAAGATATTATATAAGGTTTCATTTATTAAAAATATTTTTTGAAAATAAATATTTTTTATTTTCAAAAATAAAATTCATCTATATAAATGATTAAAAAAATTATAGATCAATCAAAAATAATTTTTTCTAAAACTAAATACACATACATGCATGCATATATATATATATATATATATATAAGACTTTAATTAAAGCTAGAAATTTGACAATGAAATATGAATTTACATAAAAAAAACATACACACATACATTGTAGCTTGGATCATCATTAGAGATGATAATAGTTTGGGTTGGAGTTGAGAAATATCTAAGTTCATTACTCGTCTCTGATTTTAATCTAATAAAATTATGTGGAGGTGAAGTATTTGCTTCGCCCAACGAGTATCCCCTAGATAGTCGATCTAATCTAGATTTTTATTATTTTAATCAATTTTAGAAAAACAAAACATGAACTTCTAAAAAATATATATATCCCTATCTATGAATTAAAAAAATTATAAAATAGAATCTAAAATTTAAATGTATGTATAAAATCATAAAATAATTTGTGAATCATGAAGTAAAAATCTGCATTATATTAAAAAATAAAATTACAATTCAATAAAATAAAATAAAATAAAAAGTTAGAAAATTATATCAAGAATGGGTCAAATGATGATACCAATAGACCCTTCGTTCACTTTAACTGATTCTACTCGAGTCAGATTAGATTTTATACTCCTTAGTACTAAAAACATAAAATGTGGCGAATTTTGAGGGTAACATTTTCTTACATTTTGATGAGCAATGAATTGCATGAAGTTGATTCGTTCTCAAACGTCAACTGCATGAGATCATTACGAATCCCCTATTACAAGAGATTTGTATGCATAATTAAGTAGTGTTTCTCATCATTTTGAAAACCATAGGGGATATTGTAGCGTGTGCCGGTGCCCCCACTACTTGAGTGAAGACAAAAACATAGAATGAGTTTGCTCATATTTTAATAGAAATGCTAGAAATTTTGAGATATTTATGTGTTTATTTGGCAAGGAATCCTCACTTTCTCATGTTTAATGTTCTTACTGGTGTTAGAACGGGGGGATTGCCTTCCCCATTTAGAGGAGGAGAAAACACCTCTTTATAAATAGTATTTCTTTAAATGGGAATTGCTTTTCTAGTCTTTGTCATTTGCTTCAACTATATTTAAAAAAAAAATTAAATTTGTTAGTTTTAAATTATTTTTTTATATGTGTTTTTTTTATTGTTTTGACGTGTTAATATTAAAAAAAATATTTTGATATATTTCTAAGTGAAAAAATATTTGAAAAATAATTTTTACCATATTCTCGGACATATAATAATAAATGTGTTTTTTTGTGTTATAATTTTCTTTTCAAATTGTTTTTCGCTCGACAAATTTCAAACTAATGTTTTTTAAGTGTTTTTGAATGGTTTTGATTTGCTAATATCAAAAAAATAAAAAAATAAAAATATTATTTTGATAAATTTTTTATTTAAAATTATTTTTAAAAATTACTCTATATCACACTATCAAACACACCCTAAAATAAAAAAAAACATCAATATAATAATAATATAATTAATGCGGCCCACCCACAATATCCATAATTATAAAGCCATTAAAATTATAGTCTTATAAAAAACAATATAAATCTAAAAATAAAATATTTTCCTATGTATAAAATACTAAAAAATAATATTTTTCATATATAATAAAAAAATAAAATAAATATTTTGATATATATTTCTAAATAAAAATTAATTTAAAAAATAAATTTTACCATACTCTCAGACATATAATAATAAATATGTTTTTTGTGTTATAACTTTCTTTTCAAATTGTTTTTTACTTGAAAAATATTAAAATAATATTTTTAAGTGTTTTTGAATGGTTTTGATTTGCTAATGTTAAAAAAACAAAAAATAAATATTATTTTGATATATTTTTAATTTAAAATCACTTTTAAAAATTAATCTACATCACACTATCAAACACACCCTAAAACAAAAAAACATCAATATAATAATAATATAATTAATGCGGCACATCGATATCCATAATTATAAAGCCATTAAAATTATAGTCTTATAAAAAACAATATAAATCCAAAAATAAAATATTTTCCTATGTATAAAATACTAAAAAATGTTATTTTTCATATATAATAAAAATCAATTCATTTTTCAATAAATAAGAAAGGCCCAGATACATAGAAAACGTAGATAGAACGTTATTAGGGAAAGCAAATCTCCTAGCAGTACTGTCAGCAAGAATGGACATGAAATTTGATAGTAACACGAGAAATATGGTGACTCTGAGGAGTTGATTTGAGGGATTTTGACATGAAAAAAAAAAGAAAAAAAAAAGAAGCTTGTGTGGTAGTATAAAATCCACGTGGCAAAGAAAAGAGAATATTCTCCACCCAAAGTCATGTCTCTACTCTCTAGAAAACGAACCAAACTATTTTTGAAAGACATGTGCCTCTGGGCGGCTAACAGTAGAGATAAGACAAAGTAGATTTACAAACAATCTACAGGTTTTGAACAGTCTTTTGTTACAAAAAAAAAAAAAAAACAATATTAGCTGTTCATGTATTATAGGCTGGTTGAATAGACTCCCAAGTTCTTCTTTTAAGCAAATATTGATGTGAAGTTTTTTTTTTTTTTAATTTTTTTAGCAGTATTCTACGGGAAAACCTTTCCTTATTTTTGTATTTATTATGTCTTCTCTCGATGTGATTCTTAATTTCTGTGATGTTAATTTCTTTCTTTGACTTCATGGGAAAATGATTATACTTGATAATAGAACAAGTTTTTTATTTTTATTTTTATTTAGATATATTTATATTTTTTTAAGAGTGAGACTAATCTTGTTTAGGGTTTGAAATTGCTTCTTCCCATAAATATATTTTTTAAAATTCAAATGTGTTTTTATACCTTTACAAAAATATAACAGCATTTTAAACACTAGATCAACACTTTTAGTAAGAAGCCCTTCTTTTAACAATTCTTTTGCTTGATCTGAGGCACGAGAGCTAGTCCTGATACCACAAGAGACTAAAGAATGGCTAACCAAGAGTAACGGGAATCGAACCATGGCCCTAGCCATCGACATGCTCCCCTTTGCTGCCAAGCAAATTATTAATTAAGTGCTATGAATGATTTCCATCTCATTAATTAATTATATTAATGGTGGCTTTGGCTTGGGTGATTGCTTACATTATTATGCAGATTGTGCATAACGACTTTTGGGGCTAGCTAGACAAGGATGGGCAGAGCCGTGCCTTGAGAATTCCCTCTTTCGAACGTAATAGTTTGCCCTCTTGAAAAGCAAGGCCATGGCATTGGCAGGAGAAGAATCGTCGGCAATAATTCTTGAACCGACACGATGAATTAATTCAAGATTTAACTAGTTTTAAAGGTAGCTGTGTATCTGGCCTTTCCCTTCTTCGGTCCTTTTCCCGTCATTAATTATCCAAAATCAAATATTCTTAGATATCGATAGATAAGAAATTAACATGATTCTATCGGACAATTAATCGGTTGTTGTTGTTTGGAATCGATTCATTACTGTAATTGAATTTAATTATAGTATTTGATTTGAATTTAATAGATAAATTAAATTAAAGTCAAGTGTTTGAAAAAAAAAAAAATTCAATTCATTTTATTTTCTATATTACTCTCATTACCTTTATTTTATTTTCTCAAACGTTTTTTCTTTTTAAGATGGCTAGATTGATATTTTGAAAAAGTTAGTTTTAATATTAATTTTTTATATATGTTTATAGAGATTAACACATCCAAAAGATGAGATTTATAGAGATTAAATTCCAAAAGATGAGATTTATAGAGATTTATAGAGATGGCCACTAATTTACTTTTGTAGCATTTATAGAGATTAAATTCCATCTAGAATTCAATTATTAACCCATCCAAAAGATGAGATTTGAATTGAATTCAATTTAAAATGTTCCAAACATACTGATAGTGGGTTGCTTCATGGACATAAAAGTCACAAGATATAATATGTTATATTAGGTTAGAGAAATAAATCAAATATATTATTATATAATCAATTAATCAGTTCTTTGAATTAATGTTCCAAAACATATGGTGATTTATTTTCTAAATTGATCTTATAATTTTGAAAAATTAATATACTTCTTAGCAAATATCATTTAACAAAAAAAGACAAAATTCTCAATCACAAATTAAAATGTTTATACATATATCTAATTAATTAAATTGATACTTGATCAAGAGATAACTAATATTATGATATTTGATCTCGAAACACGGGTAATGTACTTAGTTGTCTTTAATAACTATGTTTCTTAGAATATTATCTTCATTTAGTGAAACAACCATTTGCGCCAATAAAAGGTAAAAAAAAAAAAACCTCATAATTCAATGTCGAACGATGAAACTGAAAAAAAAAACATTAATTAAAAAAAAAGTTACTTGAAAGAAAAAAAAAACATGGTTCAACCTACATAGATGCACTAACATCACGATCATGGGCATGTAATTCAGATAACCTCATAATAAGGAAAGTGGAAAAATACACGAAGACAAATTTCATAATAAAAATTAAATATTTAAAGATGAAATTAAAAAAATATTAGAATATTTCATCTCACAACATGAGCCATGTACTAAGTTGTATTTAATAACTATGTTACTTAGAATCTATTTTTTATATAAGCAAATGATTATATGTGCAAATTATAGATAAAAAGAAATCACAAATGAAAGCCAAATGATATAAACTATGAAACTCAACTATAAAACAACTCAATGTTTAATTATGAAATTAAAAAAATAATTAAATTTTTTTTTTGGCTCAACCCACGTCACTCGTTAACTTCGTGACCATGAGCACATGTTTGAGAGAACCCTATACAAGGAAAAGTAAAAAAGAAAGCGCGAAGATCAATTCTGAACAAATTAAATGTTTGAGTATAAAATTGAAAAATAAATAAATAAAAAAGGAACTAAAAGAATACTAAAGTTAACCCATGTTAATATTTGAAACTCATGATCGTGATTATGAGACTAGGACTTAATGCGCAGAAGGTAACCCCAAAAAAATAACAAAGAAAAAATCTCAATAAAAATAATATCAAGGCATGAAACTTCTAAAAAAGCCAAGGGAAAAAAGAACATAAAGACAAACTCCAAAAAAAAATTAAATGTTGGATGATAAAATAAAATAAAAAACTTTCCAAAAAATAACTTCAAAGAGATTGAAGTTAACTAGTTAGTCTTTAAAACTTATGATCATGGTTATTAGACCACAGAAGGCAAACCCATAAAAATATTGAAGAGGAATTCTCAATAAAATAATGTTGATGCATGAAATTGAAAAAAAAAATAAAAAAATAAAAAAAATATGATCAACTAAGGTTAACCCTATAAAAAGAAAAGAAAAGAAAAAACCACAAAGACCATTTACATAAAAATCAAATATTAAAAGGTGAAATTAAAAAGAAAATATTTTTATAAAAATAATATAAAAAATGACTTAAATCAACTTGTGTTAACTTTAAAAACCCGTAGCTTAATAAAAAAATAATACCAAGGGATGAAATCTGAAAAAATACAATAAAAAATAATCTAAAATAAAATAAACATCAATATAAAAATGGGGGTCAAATTTAACATGAAAAAAATAAAATCAAATAATAAGAGATGAAATTGAGAAAAACTTTAATTGGTGAAATGATTTAAAAATATCAAAAGAATAAAAATGAAATTTAATGTAAAAATTAATTAAAACTTAATGATTATATATGAAATTAAAAAATAATTATAAAAAGATATAAAAAAATAAATTACTATCAAAATAAAAAATACGTCCCGTTTAGAAATAAAGTTGCGGTACAACATTGGTTACAGTGTTTTAGTACAATAACAGCAAAACATTCTTCAAGGGACCTGTCTCCCAGCACGTGGATTCTTGGAAGCTAATTTTAAAAGAACAATTTCTTATTAGAAGTATGAAATTTTATTATAATGTGTTATAATAATGGTTGTTTTTAAATTATTTTTTATTTAAAAATATATTAAATAATATTTTTTATTTTTTAAAAATTATTTTTAATATAAACACATCAAATTCACCCTATTATATTTTAAAACAATTCCAAACATTATCAGAAAACTCGCTTGAAGTCCAAGAAAAGAACGTATTCTTTTCTAAATTTTTATTTATTTTACGTAAAAGGTACACTCAAGAACTCAGAGGAGGGCAAAAGTGCAGTGAGAAGGACCTCGAACAGATCATGACTTCCACCAATCAGGTGGTTTTCATGTTCAAAGCACAGAACGTTTGTCTAATTTGAGGCAATGATGGCCACTCCCCTATAGATGCATGCACGCCGCTGTACAAGTATGATGATGAACACAATTATTCAAGCAAAAACTAAGTACTATTGTTGCTAGAAATTAACCTCCACTCAGAAGAAGAGGCGTTGTAGCTGTTCAATGTTTTGTCTTAGTTGCCAATTATGATTCACGCGAAGAAACTATGGGACTAGTTGGATCATGCATGTTCCCTTCAACTGAGAGAATTTAAGAACAGCATCACTGTGGAGACTTTCTAGCTACATTGATGGAGCTCCATGATTACATCTCATGGCTGATTTGGAACGTAGTCTTTGCCCTATTTGTTTTTTTTAGTTTCAAAATATTTATGAAAATTTTTTTTTTAATTTTTTTTTAAAGTTATTTTTTTGTATTTTCAAATTATTTTGATGCGTTGATGTTAAAAATATATTTTTTTAAAATAAAAAAATATTATTTTAATATATTTTCAAATAATTTTTTTTTAAAAAAATAACTGTAATCACACTTTCAAATATTCTTTTAGATTTGATAATCTAAGAATAATAAGCGATTTTTCTCCCTTAAAGTGTAATATATGACTATATCCTGTTAATTTTACACTTAACTATGGAATTTAATGTCAATATTGATAGAATGAGAAATATAAAAGGTAAAAGGATATCAAGGAAGCAAAAGTGAGACAATTAACTGAAAATAATTGAAAAGACTGATAGAAATTAGTCGAATGAACTGTTTTCCATTCGTTTTTTATAGTTTTAGTTATTTGAATATTAAAAAAAAAAAGAGTTTTAGTTTTAGATTTTAAAAATAAAAGACCCAAACCAAATTGATACAACTCGTTATAAACTAAAGGCTGTATAGATTAAAGTCGGCAAAAAATAAACAAGATAAAAACCTATTCATTTAAATTAGATTTAAACAATTTTAATAAATGTAGAACCAAACAAATCAGTTCGGTTCTTTCATCTATTCTAATTAATTTTTTATATTTTATTTTTTTTGCTAAAACCACACTATTTAAATCAATGTTTTTTAGAAGGTAAATTAACATATCATAAAACCCATTTTCATATTGGAATTGTCCCCTACATGTCTAACAGCTTGATGCCCCCTATTTTCTTGCACTTAAGCAAGGGGGTTCTTGAAAATTCAATGAATGTAGGCAGCTTTGTTATTCAAAGGAGAAGGAAATTTCAATTTGACCAAATACGCAACCTGCCAAATTTTTTGTTTTGAGCGGAAAAAAAAATATTTTTTTACCGAATATAAACATGATTAATATGTTTCAATTTTTCTATTCTGATTTAGCGATTAGAAACGTGATTATATTCGTAATTTTTAAAAAATTATTTTATTATTTGTTTTGTTAAAAAATATTTTTTTTTATATTTTGAATCGTTTTGATGTGTTGATCTCAAAAATAATTTTTTTAAATGAAAAAAAATATCATTTTAACATATTTTAGTATGAAAAATATTTTAAAAAATAACTATAATCTTATTCTCAAATAAACCATAATAAATATTAAGATTCATCCGTATTGAATAATACAATGATTTGATGGAGTTTTTATTTATTTATTTTTAATTATGGAGGAGGGAAGTGATGTTACGTATAATTCTACTCAGCCATTTAGAATTAAGATAATCAACGTATTAATTAACAAAATCTAAGAATAGATCATCAATTCCTTATTATCATTTCGATAGTTTTTTAAATAATAATTAAACAAAATCTATGGTATGGAACTTGATTGGAATCTTGTCACGCAGGGTCCTAGTAAATTAATACTTCCATCTTCATTATTGCTTCGAAGACCCTACTTGACACGTACACAGGAAACTGAGGAAAGGGACTTCAAGGAAATTTCATGAACTGTCGACCTCTAATAAAATGTAAGTTATTGATCTGACATCCACTGGACCTTGAAATATTCACATGCCAAGATTATTTTTAAAATTAAATTTATTTAAAAATTTATTAAAATAATATATATATTTTTATTTATTTAAAATATACTTTTAACATTAACATATTAAAATAATTTTTTTTAAAAAAATTAATAATTTAGGCTAGTATTTTGGGAAGCGAGGATAATAGTATGATAAAATCATCTCCTTTTCTTTCAATGTTTTTTTTTTTAAATATGAAATAATTTTTCTAATTACTTTTTAGAATATTATAAATCTTGCTTGAGAATCAAAGAAATATCAATAATCTAAAAATAATCTCAATAATATTTATCATTTTATCATTAGTATTTTATTCATTTAGAAAATGAATAAAATAATAATCTAAATTCTGTAATAAACCGTATTATTTGACTAATTATCCATCATATAATAATTGTTTTTTTCCTAATCACTCCTTTCATTTATTAATAAGCCTAAACAATTCCAAAGCAACCCGTGGCAGCGCTACATTTGCTATCACATCTTTTTCGTAACCCCCACACGTGTTCTTCATTTACTCGCTAAAGTTCACCAAGTCAGGTTTCCTCACCTGCCTTGAACCCTAGTCGCCACCCACCACCCGCCACCTACTGCTAATCCTTGATAAATTTCACTACAATAAGATAAAGCCACGTGATAGTCGCGACTTCATTACTGAACGTGAAGTACAATTGCAAAACGTGAAGCAAGAATGTTTTAGATCAGGTATCCATGGTATAAATAAAATAAATAACAATACAATTATAGAAAAATACGACGACTTTTAACTCTCCCTTCTTTTCTCTCTCTTTTTAACAAACTATAATTAGAAATATTGATGTCACAAATAGCGATTTATTTTTTATTTTAAACTTATCTTATTATAATAAAATTCCGATTTCTTCTTAAAAAAATATGAAAAACTTTATATTTTGTATCGTAATTTGTGGAATCAAAATATGGTTAACTTGTATGTCATCTAATTAATTATTTTTATCAAAACAACAATTTTTTAACAAGTTATTGACCTAACCAAGATTATATTAAATTAAAAAAATAATTAAAAACTCAGTCAAGTTAAACAGTTATATTTAATTAATATTTAATTTAATTTAATTAAAAATATTAATCAATCCAAGAAACGTTTAATAACTGTATAAAAAACTAGCTAACTATATGCATCGTGAAATATTTATCTTCGTTTGTCAATTGGCAAGCACGGGTAAAAAAAAGAAAAAGAAAAAGAAAAAGAAAAAAAGAGGTTGCTTAACGCCACCCCAAGCCAAGACCCCCAAACTCTCCCACGCAACCAACGACGAAACAAACCTCCCACCACCATAAGTACAGACACCTCCATACAACTATCTCTGTTTTTCTCTCTCTAACGAACCCCTCACTTTCCGATATTTTCTCTTTCTCTCTCCTACCCAAACTCCCACGCAGCTAAACCTCCCAACAGACAAAAAACTAACTCCTCTTTATCTCACAATGAACTCCCCCCCCTCCTCCTGCTCCTCCGCACTCACTCACTCCACCTCTTCTTCCTACACCGACACGCCACCCTCCCCCTCCTCCGCAGTCTGCCGTGCGCTACTATTAATCCAATCTGATGATTTGAGTTTGAAAATAGAAGCGGCGAAGGAGATAAGAAGGTTAACCAAAACTTCTCAGAGGTGTAGGAGGCAGTTAGCTGATGCTGTTAAGCCACTGGTTTGTATGTTACGAGTTGGTGATGATGACTCCGTTGAGAACGAGTCGGCTCTCTTGGCTTTGCTTAATCTTGCTGTTAAAGATGAGAAGTATGTGATCCTTATCTTTCTCTATCTTTGTGTGTGATTTTTTGGTCAGTTTTGTAATTAAGTGGACTCTTAGTGATTTTTCTGTAAATTTCCTCTGTCATGTGGTTTCTGGATTTATTTTTTTTGATTGAATTGTGTGTGTTTTTTCAATTACTTTTAAGGTTTAGGTTTTTTTTGAAATTTCTGATTTTTTTTTGTGGTTTTTAATTTTATTTTTATCAAAATAAGTTTCTCGTTATTTTCTATTTTTTGTGGGTCTGTTTACTAATTAATTGGAATTACGGGGGTTTGTTGCAATTTGTAGAAATAGGGATTTTTTTTATGCAGTGGTTGAATTTACTTTACAAGAGTCAAGGTGAAACTTGTTTAAAATTTTATGAATTTTTCTTTGAATTGTGAAAAATTGATGCTTTTTTCTAGAATTAATTCAATTATTAAGTCTGATGAGGGTTTAGCATTTAGATTCTGTTTTGTCTTTAATTTGGAATTATGAGGATTTTGTTGTGAAATTTGTAGCTTACAAATCTATGAGGGCTTAGGTGAAATAATTATTTTTTTTAGTGTATTCTTGTAGAATTATCAAACAATTGATTGCTGTTTGTGGGGATTTTGATAAAGATTGGTTCTTTGCTTGAAGTTGAAGATGGGATGGTGACTCTGTTTCACTTTCTTTCACTTTTAAGATAAGATTTTCCTTGGATTCCTCAATTTTTGATGTCCAAAAATCTATGTAGGTACTGTAAGCATAAAGAATCTATTCTTTTTCTTTGGTTGCCTTTCTTCTCTCTTTTGCATTTGATTGGTTACTTTGGGTTACTGGGACTGCTTTGACATTTGGGATATTAGTTTATCCGATTCGTGGAAGTTAGTTTATTTTGCTTTACGGGATATTGTAGAAAAGGACTATAACATGTGGAAAGAAAAGGGCCACGTTAAAAAATGATAATTTTTGTATAATAATATATTTTAAAAAATATATTATTTTCTGATTGTGCAATGGTATAATATGTTTGTAATAGTGCTTAGATATCTATTTGTTGGCGGGTTTAGAACTTGTTGGTGGAATTATTAATGAATGAAGGCTTTAGAAAGAATTCGATGCTTTTATGGTTGGAAATTAAAAGCTATTTGATTGGAGGGGGTGGTGGTTTTTGATTCACATGTTAATCTTTATCTTTTTTGCCTTTTCACTTTTCCTCGTATCTTCTTTATGAAGTTATCATATGATAATTATGGGTTCTTGGTTTGGTGGTGGGTGAGGGGGAGGTTGCATAACTTCTTGGAGAGGGAAACTTATGTTCTCTTTCTTTCTTTCTTTCTTTCTTTTTTCGAAGTGTTTCCTTTTCTGTATGTGCCGATCTTTATTAGTAAAGACCGCTGGTGTTACTCTTTTATAATCCTAATTGAGATTTATCTTCTCACTTTGAGGATATGTTGAATATATTGGCTTTGGTGTAATAGGAGGAGGGAAAGGTGAATAAACTATCTGAATGAATTTAATTGTGGACTTAATTACCTCTTGGGAGTTGATGTGAGAGAAAAAGGAGATAAGAGGATAAATTTCTCCAGGAGAGCTTGGTTCTTATGCATGCTTTGTCGTTGTACTTTTCTAGTGTAGTCAGCCTTCTTAATGAGCCTGTATTCTGCAATATTTTCTGCGATAGGATATTGATACCATTTGGTTCTTATGCATGCTTTGTCATTTCCCTGGTTGTTTTGCACTTGGATTGGTAGATATCATTAGCAATTGGACTTATGCTGCTGCCTTTTGAGTTTGAACAAGGAAACTCATACATTATGGCTACCATTTAACATGTTCCCCATCTTGTCTTGGGATCTAAAAGGTCTGTTTTGGTTGGCTCTGTGTTCATAGGGCTCTTATTCTGCTACACCTTGAATATACTTGAAACAAACTCAAATTCATTTGGAGCCTTTGCAAATGAGATACATGCAAGTGATGGTATAGGAGTAAGGTTGTTTACACCTTGATTATGCTTGAAACAAACTCAAATTCATTTGGTTAAGGTACACTAGTTTGCATTTACAATTTTAACCATTTCCTGTTGCATTCTTTTTCTCCACATGAATGTTTTCATGGTTTTGCTTCGTGTTTTGTATGACGTGCTTTGTGACAATGTCTTCAAGGTTGAAGCTATTTGTAATGTATGATTTTTATTTTGGTAACAGATTCGTTATTAATTCGGTGATTGATTGTTTACTTTCTATATTTCTCTGCCTTATCTTGCAGGAACAAAATCAGCATTGTGGAAGCTGGAGCTTTAGAATCCATAATTAGCTTCCTTCAGTCACAAAATTCAATCTTGCAGGAGTATGCAACTGCATCTCTTCTCACTCTATCTGCCTCTACCATTAACAAGCCAGTTATAAGTGCTTGTGGTGCCATTCCTCTCCTTGTTGAAATCCTCAGAAATGGCATCACACAAGCCAAAGTGGACGCTGTAATGGCTCTTTCGAATCTTTCAACACACTCCGATAATCTTGACATAATTCTCAAAACAAATCCAATCCCTTCCATAGTTAGTTTACTAAAAACCTGTAAAAAATCTTCAAAAACAGCAGAAAAATGCTGTGCTCTCATAGAATCTTTAGTTGGTTTTGACGAAGGTAGAATTGCATTAACATCTGAAGAAGGTGGAATCCTCGCTGTTATTGAAGTGCTTGAAAATGGGTCTCTCCAAAGTCGAGAGCATGCAGTTGGGGCATTGCTAACCTTGTGTCAGAGTGATCGTTGTAAATATAGAGAACCAATTCTCAGAGAGGGTGTGATCCCTGGACTACTTGAGCTTACTGTTCAAGGAACACCCAAGTCTCAGTCAAAAGCTCAAACACTGTTACGCTTGCTGAGAGAAACTCCATACCCAAGATCTGAACTTCAACCTGACACATTAGAGAACATTGTGTGCAACATCATCTCCCAGATAGATGGAGATGAACAATCTGGTAAAGCAAAAAAGATGCTGGCTGAGATGGTGCAAGTTAGCATGGAACAGAGCTTGAGACATCTACAACAAAGGGCTTTGGTATGTACACCTACGCCAAATGACCTTCCTATCAGTAGTTGCACTTCTGAAGTATCTTCAAAATGATTGTTTTGGCCACCAGTTTTTTTACTTCTTTACTTGTGGGGTTTGTGAGACAAGTTTTCCTCGTAGAAAAGAGGGGAAAAAAGTATAGTGAAGAATGCCAGTCCAGGCCGTTGTCTAGGTATCAGGTGACTGGTGAGTGTCAATAATCTGGAAGCTGTACGAGGTTGAAAAATATAGTTTTTTAGTTTCAAAATCAAAGAAACTTGGCTTGTATAGTAACTATTGTACCGAATGTTATACAATCAGTACAGTTTCCTGTCCCTTCTATTTTTGAGCTTTGTCCTGATCTTCTGATCTAATCCTCTGTATTAATGATTTGGGTAGACCTGAAATCAAACCATGTGTCTGACCAAGAATAGAATTCCTTGATGATGACATTGAAACTGGTAGCCGACTAGGGTGACTTATTATTCAAGATTCATGGACATGATGTCAGCATCAATCCAGTGCATGCTAAACTGATCTTTGCTTCTGTTTGTTCCAAAAATTTCTTGACTCGATTCCTCTGGCTTCTTGGTTTGTTCAAGGATTTTTGGAATCGTGGTAACATGATTTCTTGACAAGTTAGGTAAGATAGGGAAAGTAACCTGCTAGGAATCATGGAGGGGGAGAATCCTACTGAAAGCGTTGAATGGTTATTACCTGTCTATACCTACTAAAGCAGTCTTATCCCTTATAACAGCTCCTTTGTTTTCTTCGATTTTGGGTTGTTGGATGTAAGTTTGAATCAGAACCTGCCATTCACTCTGTTGTTAGCAAATTAACTAGCATCATAATTACGGCTTGCTTCCATGGTTACATTTCTTATCAAGAGGAATGCCAAAGGCAGTTTTACCTTCGCAGTTTTTACCTTGGACTTCCAGCTCTCTCCTAGCAACTCAAGTCTCAAGTCATACTCTCAAACTTTACCCCAATTACTTGAAGATATATTGTGAAAGAGAGATACTCTTTAAAAGGAAGAAATTTGTAGAAACTTGTAACTGGTATACCACTATTGTGCCAAATACAAGGACCAGACTGCCTGAAGTGTATTTACCAGAAAAAAAGTAAACGATATAAGAAAATTAGAGAGTAGTTTTATATCTGTTTCCATCTCTTGCTTATTAAAAAAAAAAAAAACTAAAAAATATCAGTACAACACTGACCCAAGACATATTTTATTGTTTACTGAAATAAAATGATGTTTTTGCCATTATATATAAAAAAAAAACTAAACAAGCTTGCAATTGAGGGTAAATCCATCTTTTTCTAGGAGATCCATTGGACATTGCAAAATTGATTGGGGATAAATTATTTGGTGCAATTTTTTTAGCACATAGAAATGACTTTTTTGCTCTTAAAAGTAAAAAAATATATATACCTTTCAGTTAGAGGCTTTTTTATCTTTTCAAAGAATCTTGCATAGTAAAATTATGTTATTACCCTTAGAAACAGGGAAAAAACTTACATAGGGGCTTTTCATCATTTTGTTCTGCATTTTTTTAGGTTTACTTAGGGGATATTTAATAATTTTAAAAAATTAAATATTATTGAAAAAAATTGTTGAAAAATATTTCAGCTTGTGAGAGCCCTCAAGCCCTTCGGTGTAACATACAACTACAAGGCTGTCCGATTACCAAATGTTGACATCTATGGTGGCATTCAAAGCAGCATGTCTTTTTTTTTTCAATGGTGTGGCGCGTCATTACAATAGAGGTGTAGTTGGACTCAGTTCCTCTCTCTTTTCTCTTTTATAGCATAGAAATTTATGTCGGCAATTTCAAAAAACAATTGTGTCCTTTAGTTTGTATTTCTATCAATTTTAATCCTTATTTTTTTATTATTATTTGTTTTGCTTTTAATGCTTTTTAAAATTTAAATTTTTTTTAATTTCATCCATAAAAATTTTATTTCATTTGATTTTTGTATCTAATTAGGTTTTATTCTTTTGATTGCTCTTTTTTTTTATGTTTTATTCTTTTCTTGATTTATTTTAAAATTTTATCTCTCATAATTATATTAAATTTTTTGTTTTTCAATTTTGGGACCACTCTTTGTTGGTCTCATTGTTGATATATATATATATATATATATATATATATATATATAGAGAGAGAGAGAGAGAGAGAGAGAGAGAAAGAGAGAGAGAGAGAGTATCAAACAATAAGCTATTGATCAAGCCAAGGATGAATTAATCAATGCTTAACTATTTGTCTATAACGAGGCTCTAAGTTACAATACCATCAAAGATAGAAATAATTGTAAGTGGGTAAGGAAATTCGTTCATGACATAGCATATGAGCCCATAACCATGTAAAATGGGAACAGCCTGGGCTTTTCATTTGAAATCAGTGGAATATTCTAAATAAAATAAATAAATAAAAATAATTTATAGAATTTATCTCAAATAAAATAAATAATAATCAAAATAATAAGAGCTAAATTAAAAAAAATAAAAAGATATAAAATAACAAATAATTCTAACTAGAAAATGATCGCTAAAATTCTAAAATTTAAGGTATTAGCCAAGAAAACCCAACAATAACAAACATGATTTAACATTCATTTAAATGACAAAAAAAAAAAAAGAATTAACTAATGTTAATGTCCCATTCCTCCAATATACTTAAAGTCTCCAATAATAATATTTCCATAATATTTAACTATAAAAGAAGATGCACTTCTAGTTATGATTTTTATTCGGAAGTTTTGAAAAGAAAGAAAGAAAACACTAAACAACATGCACAACCATTAAACTATACATGTTTGTAAACAAGACTCGGGGTCTTAGGTCATTAAAAAAATTGATGAGTTTCATTAATAAATGGTTAGGCTTAGGCCATATAGTGACTAGGAGCTTGGGCTAGTCTAGAGATATTAGGATTATTCTTTGGATGATGTTGGCTATTTTTCGAAATAAGTAGAAAGGTTGGGCAAACTAGGAATGGAAATCGGTGAAACTGAATTCTCTTGAGAGAGACTTGTAAAATAACTCTCTTGCTAAAACAGGGGGCCTTCAAAGCTATAGCCATTAATAATTAAGGAATGAAGATGCTAGTATTTGTAACAAAACTTGAAATTTGCTCCAAAGAATCATGAGCTTTTTCACGGTAGAGTGATGAGCTTTATAGGGTGTTTGGGAGTGTGGTAGCGGTTGCTTTTCAAATAGCTTTTCGTGCCGAAAAACATGCCAATAATGTTTTTTCATTTTTTAAAAATCATTTTTGATATCAGCACATCAAAACGATCCAAAAAGTACAAACCGCACTCAATTTGAGCAAAACAATTTTTTTTTGAAATTTTTCAAAAAACAGGTTAAACCGCAATGCCAAACGGTGCCTTAAATGTAATTGGGCTTTTAGATCCATAATCTCTAGCAAAAAAATCTCTTTTTAAGGCCCAGGAGACCCTCAAGTGTTTAAATTATCAAGGTAAAGGGAAGTAAAGTGGATATAAATGTTATGTGTGATATGCAAAAGAGGAATTAACTTGGTAAAGATATAGGAAATAAAAGTAGCAAAGAAGAATGTTTTTCTTTTTCCTTTTTTCACCCTATTTCTTCTTCACTGTTATAGGGTTTATATACTAGTTTCTTTCTCTAATTCTTGCATGGAGAGGGGGTAAAATGGGGATAAAACCTTTATCATTCATTATAGATAATCATGTAAAATGATTGACGTTAGGTTATTTCGCAATGTGCAAAAGTGCATGTTTAGGGGATAGGTCTAGGCAAAACATGCTTTGATGGTATTGATATGTTCCTTACTTGGTGGGGTTCTGAGATAAATGTTGCTATGTGGTTAGAACTTCTAGGTGGCATGATTCATAGGCTCGAGCATGGAAGTCCCAGGCCAGCTCTTAAAGAGCAGGTTTGGAAAGATTACTGGGATGACGCATAGTTAGGGCAAATGAACTTCTCAAAAAATGGTTTTGTGGATCATTTTTTATGGAATTGGTAAAAGAGTGATCCCTGAACACATTTGGTGAAAATATGGCATAAATGGTGGATAGTTTTAATATGGAGTTTAGGATCCAAATCTTGAGCACTTGTTGGTAGTTAAAGAACTAGCCAAATCTAGTATAAACTTGATCAGGGCAAAGCAAAGAAAGAAATGAAACATTATCGTTTTAATAAAAATAAATAACTTGAATTTATCCTATGATCACTCCACGACCAAAAACTTGAAAATTATGATTTGCTTGGTATTTGACAACATTCATGAGTATGAGGGGACTTCGTGTATTGTGAGGCTTATGCTGGACAAAGCTTCTTAGGTCCTAGGATTTAGTGTTGCTAGTTTATTGATTTTGGTAAGGCCCGATCCCCCATGAATGCAAGCTTTTTAATTTTTAATTTACCAGCAGGCATTCTTGACATGGTGAGTATTGGTTCAAACAATTTAGCTTGGACTAGAAAAATTCAAACTTGTTAACTTGTTTCGTCTCGATTTTATATTTTTTAAAAAACCGAATAAGTCCAATTTAATTAGCTGGACTTTAATTGAGCCATTTTTAACTGCCCTGTTGAAGATTAAACAACAAAAACCATCTCAAGTTGGCTCCAGCAGCTATACCGATTGTTTTTTCTAGGGTTTTTCAGGTTGTCCAAGCAAGATTCTGCCTCCAAATACTGTTGTTTATAGACAAATTCCAAAAAGAGATGTTTAATTATAAGTATGATATTGTGATTTGCAGATGCTATAACTGTGATACTAATACACCAAAGAAGAAATTAAATTGGTCATCCTTCTTCAAAATTATGATTTGCCTGAGAATTGACAGCCGACATGCGTAGGAGGGGGGCTCGGCTAGTGTTGGATAAAGCTCGTTAGGTCCTAGGTTTTAATGTGTGTATACTCTCTAATTTTTAATTTAGCAGCACGCCTTGGCATTAAGGTCCGCGTCGGTTTCAACAATTTGGTTAGAATAATAATAATAAAAAAAATCTTTTAAAAATTTTGAATATTTTTTTCTTGTCTGGAGGGAAACTATATATATATATATATATATATCCTTATCAAACTAGAGGGATAGATAAACATGGTGATTTGAACAAAAAGCCAAACCGAAAGGATCACACGTATATTTCATCCTTTTTTCTCCATGTAGAGCATAAATAAATGCACAAAGTTAAGTCTAGAAATTCCAATTTAAATTATAAGGTTTGGAAGAGATGATTTCCCTATCTATATATCTAAGAAAGATTATAAAAAGAACAAGTTTTGTAAATAAATGTATATCTTCTTAGTTAGATTTTATACAAATCATTGATAATCTTTGTAATAGTTGGAGATTGCATTGATTTGTACAAGTTAGTTTTTCTTTGTGCATGCTGTTTTAATGTAGGTGGAGCCCTTATTTTATTATTATTTTTATTAATAATAAATAAACTGATCTGATAAAAAAAATACCATGCATTTCATAAATACTTATAAATATTTTTAAAAATTATTGTTTTAATATCGTGATTAAAATTTAAAATATTTTTACAAGTAAAGTTTATTGAACAAAAATATATTAAGTTAAATTAAGATTTTAAAATAAACGTATTTTCTTTAATTTATCACTTCGATCATTCTTATTAGATTTTAATGTAGTATCGATATACCAACTTTAACTCAATAAAAATATATGGGTCTGATCTACTTGCTGCTTATTACTATTACTTGCAACACTAAAAATATATGGGTTTGAATTACTACCAACTTTAAAATATTTGAAGGCAAATCACCTACTTTCAATGTTGATATAAACAGTGAAAGCAGGATTGTTTTTCTTTATTTTTTTATTGATTTTTTTTAAAATAAATTATTTTCTAGATTGATTTTGAATTTATCTTTATAATTTTTTTTGAATTGTTTTTTATAAGATTATTATAATCTCAAAAAAAAAAAATTAATGGCATTTAGTTAGACTTAATTTTGCGAGCATCTATTTTTGTTATCAATTAATTATGTGAAATATATATATTTTTTCAAAAAGTTATTAAACATAGTATAGTCCATGACCTGGATTACGAGTTTGACGAGTTAAGCTGCGAATATCGACTTGATCCAATATGTTATCATCTCAATATTAAAAAAAATGATATTATCTTGATTTTTTTTTAAAGTCAATTCATGTTTCCACACGTCATCCAGGTAAATTTTGGTTCCTTCAAGTCGACTGAGTCACATGCATCGGGAGAAAAATAGGTTTTGAAAAATAAAGTTATTAAACCTAATGAAATCTATGATCTAGATCACAGATTTGACGAGTTAAACCATGAAACCTAAGTTGATATATTATGTGATCGTCTCAATATTAAAGCAAATATATCATCTTGAAATTTTTTCAAAGTTAATCCATGTTTTACACGTCATCCAGGTAGACTTTGGACTTGTCAAGTCGACCGTGTTACATCATAGAAAAAATATTTTTTAAAAAATAGAGTTATTAAACCTAGTAAAGTCCATGATTCGGATCATAAGTTTAAAAATAAGCTGTAAATTCTGGGTCTGCCTATAATATTAATAACTCTGGTGCCAATAAATATTCAACTACAAATATTTCCAACTCTGACGTTAATAAATATTACATATAAAAAAGGTAATGTATCATTGACTTTGATGTCTGTGAATATTGATGATTCAAAATAATTCTTAATTCTATTGTCAATATTCCTAACACTGATGTTAGTGAATACCGAGAATATTTCTAGTTTTGGCATTAGTGAATACGAATGTCTTAAACTCTGGCGTCAATGCATAAACAAATAAAATTTGAATTGAAAGAAAAAAAAAAAATATTTTTTATATTTTTGCAATGAGGGAGTTTGTTTTTTGCTTCAAAGAAAAAAGAAAAGAAAAGATAGGTATATTTATACCATATTCATATTTTTATTGCATATATTTGCAACCCAATACTAAGTAAAGTCATAAAAAATTGTGAGGAACTCATAAATAAATTCAAGAGGGTCCCTGAATTTTTTCAAAATTTTTTGATATCTTTAATTTGGCTTGATATTAAAATAAAGAAGAGTAATAAAAAAAAAAGAAGGAAAAATGCATAAGGGAGTGTTTGTCAAACACACCCTTAGCCTAAAGAGTAGCCCGGATGGGCCTGTCAAAGAACCATCTTAACCTAATAGCTTAAGCTTTTAAGTGAGATCCTAAAATATGATTTATATTATTCTCTAACACACACCCTCAAGTAAAAGCTTTTTGGGCTTGAAACTTGCACAAACTCACACTACCTTGTGCTTATTTTTTATCAAATAGATAGGAATTGTGAGATTTGAACTCGTGATTGCTTGGTCATCAAGGATTCGATACCATGAACCCAATAAAACTACTTGCTAATGGATTAATTAACAGATTTAAAGCTAGATTAGTGGCAAAAGACTTTAATCAAAGACTTGGATTAGACTACACTCAGACTTTCAGTCTTGTAGTCAAACCGGTGACCATTCAAATAGTCTTATCTGTTGTTGTGATGCATGTTTGGCCTCTACGAAAATTATACATTAATAATGTTTTTCTTCATGGTCATCTTACAGAAGAAGTATATATGACAAAACCTCCTGGTTTTTTAGATCAATCAAAACCTATTTATGTTTATTGCCTTAGAAAAGCAATTTATGGTCTTAAACAAGCACCACGTGCTTGGTACTTTGCTCTCAAACAAGCCCTACTGGAATTTGGTTTTTTTAATATTAAGTCTGATTCTTCATTATTTGTATATGTTATTGAGTCAACTACTGCATATTTTCTGGTAATGTTGATGACTTAATTATCATTGGCAATGACTCTCATTTGGTTGTAAGCATCGTATAAAAACTTGGGAAGAAATTCTCTCTCAAAGACTTGGGACCCTTACATTTCTTTCTTGGAATTGGGGTGATTCCCGCCAAAAATGGGTTGTTTCTCACTCAACATAAATACATTAAAGATCTTCTGGCCAAAACTTGCATGGATAGATCCAAGGATGTCACCACTTTATTGTCAACTTCGGTCTCTTTGTAGTTAAATGATGGATCCACAATTATCGATCCCACCGAATATAGCCGAGTAATTGGTGCATTGCAATATCTTTCACTCACTCGACCGAACGTCAACTTCGCAGTCAACAAGCTATCACAATTCATGCATTACCTTTCTACAAATCACTAGATTGCCACAAAACGGTTGTTGCGTTACCTTAAGAACACAATTTTTCATCACATCTCAATCTAGAAAAATATTAGCCCACCTCTTACATGTTATTCAGATGCGGATTGGGCTGGAAACCTGGATAACTAAAGCTCTACCTCAGCTTAAGCTTTTGGGTTGGGATAATTCTTTTACATGGTATCATAGCCTTGATGATCAAATAGTCACGAGTTCGAATCTTACCACCCTCATTTATTTGATAAAAAATTAAGCACAAGATAATGTAGGTTTGTACAAGTTTCAAGCCCAAAGAGCTTTCACTTAAAGGGGTGTGTTAGAGAATAATATAAATTATATATTGGACCTCACCTAATAGTTTAAGTTATTGAGTTGTGATAATTCTTTGATTAAATTATATTCTAGAACCTCATCTAAAAACTTAAATTATTGGATTATGATAGTTTTTTAACAAGGCTCGGGATCCCGACCCAACCTGGTCTTAACAATTTTTTTTTCTTGGGCTGGATCTAGCCCAGCCATTAAGACTGGGCTTGATCCAGCCTACCTAGCTTGGTTACTGGTACAACCCAGTGACCAAGCTGGCAACAGCAACCAGGCTAGCATGCGTGCGTAGTAATTCATTTATGCTTGCACAGTGACAAGTTAATTAAAATGCAAACAGGGGAGAAGAACTTACCTGGTATAGTTGTTGCTGGAGGCGAAGCTGATGGCGATGGTGCGTCTGGCCGACTGGTTGGCCCATGTACAACGATCCTTCTCTGCTTCTCTCTTTTTATTCTGTTGTTGCTTTTTTTTTTTTTTGTCTTTCTCCTCTTTGGCTTCCTCCCTGTTCTCTGGTTTTTGTTGTTTTCTGTTTTTCCCCTCTCTGGTTTTTGCGTTTTCTCTTCCTCTGGTTTCTGGGTTCCCTCCTTTTTTGTCTCTTCTCAGTTTTGTTTTTTTCTTTTTTTATGCTGGCCCTTCGCTAGCTTTTATAGGGCCCAAATACAAAATCCCATCATTATCTTCCTGGGGATGGTGATCTTATATGAGGATAACTACTGCGTGGGTATGGTACAATTTTGGTGAAATAACAACACCAATAGTCCTGTCATTGTTGGATTGATGGAGCCGAGTCCTTCTTGTTAGAGGAGAGTCGTGAAGGCGAAGGAGACAGAAACAAACTGAGAGATTTGAAGGTGGCGATTTAGGCTTATGATTTGGGTTGGGTTTGATGAGAAGATTGGGTGTAACAGAGGCCATCAGGATGGCTTCTTCGGACAATCTCCCCTGCTTCAGAGGAAGGAGACGATGAATAGGTTTTGGAATGACGTCGTTTTAGGCTGGAAAGGGTCATCCTACAATTTGCCCCCTGAAGTTCTAATGCCTTGCAATCAAGCCTTTATTTTTTAAAATCTTTCTCTCTCTCTCTCTCTCTTTTTTAATTTCACCCCTGGATCAAATAGAATTGGACTCCTAAATTTATGCTTCATTTACAAAATAGTCCTTAGTTTCAAATTTAATTAATTTAGTCCTAATTAACTCCTCAAACTTTTAATTATTTCAAAATTACCCCTAGTAAAATCAATTAACCCCCTATAGTATCAATGCCTATTCACTTTGGTCCCTAAAATTTAATTTCTTGTAATTTTTACCCAAATTGACCATGAGCTTTGATAGTTTTCCAATTAAATCCTTGATTGCATTAATTAAACTAATTCAATGTTTAATTAAGTCCTTAAACTTATAAATTCTTCCTATTTTTGGCCAAATTGACTTCCAACTTTATAATTTCATCCTCATTAGTTCCTTAAACTTTCAATTTGTGTTGCCTTGATCCAATTCTTAAATTATTTTTTATATATTATTTTTAAAAAATTCAAAATTAGATTATAACAGCTTCCCCTTCTTTTATAATATTTACGATGCAAAGACATTTGAAAATTTTATTTTCTTTTGGCTTTGCGTTATAAATATGTAAGGAAAAGTAGACATGGAAAAGAACTTTTACTTCTTTCAAAAAATCTTAAAAAACTTCGAAAATAGTAAATTGACAAATGACTTTCATTGAGAAATAGTGAAATCTAAAAATTAATCATTTGAAAGACGACCTACCTTGTTAATGAAAAATCCAAATATTTTAAAAAATGATCTAATTATTCCAGAAGACTTGCCTATTAGTGAAAAATACAAGGATGTCTAAAAAATAGTCTAATTGTTCCAGGCGACCTTCTTGTTTGATGTGAAAAATTCAAAGGTTTTTTAAAAGTGGTCTAATTCTCATGGACGACTTGTCCATTAGTAAAAAACTTGAAAGTTTTTCAACATTGGTCTCATTGTAATGGATAATTTACCCAATTAAAAAATACAAAGATTTTTTAGCTAGCCTAATTTTCATAGGTGACCTATCCAAGCGAAAAAATATGAAGATTTTACAGTTGATCTAATTCTCATGGATGACCTGCCCTTTCATGAAAAAAACTTAAAAGTTTTAAAACATTGATTTCATTGTAACGAGTGACTTGTACAATTGTAAAAAATACAAAGATTTTTTAGTTAGTCTAATTCTTATGGGTGATTTACCCATTAGTGAAAAACTTGAAAGTTTTTTTAATATTGGTCTCATTGTAATTGGTGACCTATCTAATTATAAAGATTTTTCAAAAGTAAAAAGTTTTTAAAAGTATTTTCAATGTTGGCCATTTTGAGGTGGCATTTCTTTTGATGGATCCCATCGAGATTTGTTTTATGAATAATATGCAAGAACACATTGTTCAATGATTTTTTGTTAGATGACATGCATGCATCTTTATCTGATTTGAAATATAAGTCTCCCCTTCTTTTCAATATTTTTGTTGCTTGATTGGTGAGGTCTGTTATTTCTAATCTTTTGACTTCTAACCTACTCGAGTTGGCTTATATAAGTTTTTTTTCAGAATGTTTGTAATTTTACTTAACTTAACGTTCTTGATGCCTAGCAAAATCCATTTACTGGATGAAAATTCTTTGTATTGTTGATCATTTTGAGAGAATTATTCATTTTTTTTTTTTTTTACTATCAACCTTCAATGTTGCTAATTATCTTGAAATGATCAAACTGTTTTTTGTAAACAAAAATACTTCATTGTCTCATTGTAGGAAATGTTCCTTCCCTCTTTTTTATAATTACCTTAAAGAGATCAAATCCTTTTCTAAGCACAATATTGCTCTCTTGTATTGACCATTATCTTCAAAGATGCTTTGTCAATGATTCAAATAAATAATGATTTTGAGTAACCTTTCTCTCATTTTTTTTAGTAAAGGAATCTTTATCCAAAAATAACTTTTGAAATCTTGAACTTGCATTTGCATTTTAAAAGTAAAAAATTGTTTCAAAGCTAGTTTAATGTTTTGCTTTTAAAATCTTGCAATTTCTTGGTAATATTTTTGAAAATAGGATGATTTGTTCTTGTGTAAGCAAGATAGCAATGTGTAAAAGTATAAAATGAGGTGACTTTCTACTTTTTATGGGTTTCAAAACGAGAGGTTCGATTTAAAGTTTGAGGTTTTATTTGAGAAATTTTTGTTTTTTTAACACTTATTTTATTAGTATAAAAAACAATATTATCTTATATGTTGCTGTTTTAATACTAAAAAAAAATTGATCTTAATTATTTTTTTAAGTTTTATTTTTATGGATTATATAAATTATTTTTTGATTTATTAAATCACCTAGATTAGATTAAAATAACTCTTGTTAAAACAATAAGAAAATAAAAAATAAGGTAAAAAAGTTTTGAGATCATCTTACATAACATTGCCGAGAATTTTTCCAAAAAAAAAAAGGAAAAGATACATTGCCAAGAAATTCCGACAATTGTTTAACATTCAAATTCTTTTGGTCCCGTAAACTAGTCTTATAATTAAAGTAAAATAAAGAAAGAAATTTTCAAGTCAACTAAAAAAACCGGTGCTTGACCTACCTGCTCTGTAATGACTTAAAACGCTCGAGTCAACTACAGCCACTTCAGAGTTCGAGCTTTCTTTCTTTCTTTCTTTCAAACCTTAAAAACGAAAGCCAACGATCGAGTGATCATATGGGGTTCCAAACAGACATGCCGTTGCTACCAGAGAAGGAAGCATTTGCCGATGATTGGGCTGAAACCGTCAACAAGGTTGTCCCTGCGGTGGTGGTTTTGCAAACAACGACATGTCGTGCGTTTGATACTGAGCTCCCTTCCTCTGGCTCTGCCACTGGGTTCGTTGTTGACAAGCAACGCGGTATTATCCTGACTAACCGACATGTTGTCAATCCTGGTATGTACTTTAACTATTTCTATTTTTGCTGTTGTTGTAAATTGTGATTATGATTTTTTTCTTCTAAATTATTTTTATTATTTTTGAAATTATTATTAACTGTTTGGTTTGGTTGATAACTGAATAGGGAAAGCGGGAAAATGCTAACCAAATAGTTTTCCATACCCAAATCAGAATATCTTGTGTTCTTATTTTACGTTTCTACCCTTTTTTTTTTTTGAAAACAAAAAACAGTTCTTATAATAGATATTAAGTGATCAGGATCATTAACCATGTTAATTCTATCTCTCTTTAAAAAAAAAAAGAAAAAAAAAACATATCTTTTGTATTGATTTACGTTTTATTCCTTTCAATTTTTTCGTTGTAGATTTTCATGTTTTTAGAAAAAGTTGTATAGATGCCGAGTTAATAATTTGAAATATATTACATGATCTATATTAATTTATGTAATTAATTACTAATGATAGAAGGGTAATGCTTAAAGACATGATCCCGTAATATATATGAAAATTTTTTTTTATCTAAGTAGTAGTCATACTTTTTGCCATGTAAACATTAGTAAAATAAAATAAAAATTTACCTATAGAATTATCGATTTGAAAGATTTATTTAATGCATGTGGTTTTTAAGGCCCCGTCAATGCCCAGGCTATATTTGTAAGCAACGAAGAAACTCCACTGCGTCCAATATATAGAGATCCGGTGAGTTTTATTTTTATTTATTTTTGTTATTATTATTAATTTTAATTTAAGGTTTCATGAGTTGCATAATCTTATCATAAAATTTGGTTCATTATGCTTCTATAATCACACTTTCTCCGTCACAAAATAATAGTTTGGTACGTAGGATGATAAAAATCATAGTCTATTAAAAGTGTTTTATACTTGTATTGTAGAGTTTTTTATTTTCCGCAAGTCGGCAATGAAATTGTAGTTCTTAAAACTTTGTAAAATAAATTAAAGTTTTTGACTTTGCATACCAATCAACCATCACCTGGAGTCACTCATTGTGCTGCTAAATGAATTATGATTAATTATTTTTATTAAAACAATATCAATATATATATATATATATAATTTTTTTTTTTATGTTGATCAAACCAAGTTTAAATTTGGTTTTTTGAGGACAACTTATTAATATTTTTCGATTCAATTTAAAATTCAATTGAAATATAAGTCTAAATCATGTAGCAATCAAGTGTTTGTTTGGTAATGTGATTCTTGATATTTTTAATTAAAAATATATTAAAATGATATTTTTTATTTTTTTTATTTTTAATATTAACATATTAAAACTAAAAAAATATACCTAAAAAATATCTATTTTTCATTTAAAAAATAATTTTAAAAGTAGAAGCTGGGAATTGGGCATTAACTATGCACATGCATGAGACAAGGAATACGAAGGAGGACTACTTTCATTATTTGGCCCAAGATCCATTGGGACTCAATGATGAAACATATAATGTAGTAATTTCTTTTGCACTCATGTTTTCTCCTATCAGGTCCATGATTTTGGATTCTTTTCTTATGATCCTGGTGCGATACAATTTTTGAACTATGAGGAGATTCCTCTTGCCCCTGAGGCTGCTTCTGTTGGACTGGAAATCAGAGTTATTGGAAATGATAGTTCTGAGAAGGTATATATTTACCTCTTCACGTTTGAAGTTACTCGTTGTGTTTATATTGCTTTGTTACTTTGAAGCAAAATTTGAAAGGGAATATGCATTTTCAATGGCTATTTTGGTTGGAACTTGGCACATATTTTGTCCTTGAGACAACAGATCGTTGGTTTCTTCTTGGTGAGCAAATCACTTCCTGTTACTTCTTTATTATGGTGATTAAGTCTTCTGTTTACAGGTTTCCATTTTGTCTGGTATCCTTGCTCGTCTGGATCGAAATGCTCCTACTTATGAAAAGTATGGTAAATGTATTCTCTTCAATACTCTTCTTGGATGATAGGCATTAGGATTATATATACATAAATGGCTTCATCCCAGATATCGAGTTTGTTCATTTTATCAAGTTTCGATTTTGAGCCAATATGTATCTCCCAAAAGTTGTCATTTTTCTGCAGTGTAGGGCTTGCTCCCGCTCCCTAACATTGTAACTCTTTTTCTCTGTAATCTCGGGGTTAACTTTTCTTGACTATGCTATAGGTTCAAAACTCCCAATCTACAAATGCACTGTCCGCATATTTATGGAAGAGGGTCATATTCAAACACATTTATAGCTGCGAATTTGAACGAAACAGATGGTTTGGGCTATGGTTTCATGTAATGATTTTAAAATTTGATAAACATGGATATGGTGCATTAGGTTTACTGTGGCTATTACTTGGCCCTCTAGAGTTTTGAACTATAGAGAGCAATGGATTAGTAATCACAGTAGTGTTGTTAGTCTATGATAATATGGAAGATTTTTCTTGGCTGTTCTTCAGCACTTCACACACTTTCTTTTAATGGTGACTGTTATTTGGTGCAGCGATGGTTATAATGACTTCAATACCTTCTACCTGCAAGTAAGTAGTTTATTCAATGCTACCAATTAAAGGCCAAATTATTTGTGTTACTCGAATCATTATTGAATTCATAATGATGGAGGTTAGAGAATAATATAAATCATATATTGGGACTTCACCTAACAGTTTAAGTTATTGAATTGAGATGATTTTTGACATGGTATTAAAGCATTGATGATCAAGTAGTCACGAGTTCGAATTTTATTATCTCCATTTATTTTATAAAAATTAAATACAAGATAGTGTGGACTTGTGCAAGTTTAACGCCCACTTGATGTGGTATCTTAGAAAATAATATAAATCGTATCTTATGAACTCACCTAGTAGTTTAAGTTATTAGGTTAAGAAGGTTTTTTGATAAAGGAACTAAGCCCGCAATCTTATGAATGTGAGATTCTATATTGTCAATTGCTTCTTACTTTCTAGTAGGAATCTGTGACTATAAATAACTCCGACTTCATGGTTATTTAATAAACTGCTTTTCATGTTCGGTACCATTTAATTTCAGGCAGCATCTGGAACTAAGCCTGGTTCCAGTGGTTCCCCTGTAATTGATAAGCAAGGTAGGGCAGTGGCCTTGAATGCTGGGAGCAGTACATCAAGTTCATCAGCCTTCTATTTACCTTTAGAGAGAGTGAGTATTCTATTACTTAGGGGCCTATTTATTATTTTGTGGTTAAGGAGCAATCTAAAATGCACTGCAACTCTTGCAGCAAGATATGGATTTAATGGAGATGACTCTCAAGAATTTAGTAAATAAACAGCAAGCTCCGTGTTTTTTTTTATGTCACCTATAAACACAAATTAAAGTGCATAATTTTTCCGAATAATATCCTCTTGGGAAATATAAAGTTGAATAATGTAGAGTCTCACTCAAGAACAAAACTCTTCTGTGAATTCAACTCTGAAATCTTAGGTAGTTAATTATTCATGTGTTTGGTTTTCAACATATAAGCTTTTGAACAAAATTCTACATTTCTTGGGAACTAATATATATGTTTGCTTAATTTCAGGTTGTTAGGGCATTGAGACTTCTTCAGAAGTGCAAAGATGCTTGTGCCAATAAATGGGAGACAATATCTATACCTCGTGGTACACTTCAGGTCCGTTGTTTATATTACTTCCAAAATTGTTGTGATTGGTGGTCCTTGTGAAACTAGGAGATGTAGGGTTTCTGCACATTTTTAACCAAGAGAATCACAAAACTAATAGTGAACTCTTAAGTTTAAATGATCATGTACTCAACTTAGTTTTGTTTTTCAATGTTTTGTCTCAACTCTTTAAAGTCAACAAAGCGCTAATATGGTCAAGTTTTGCTAACAAATGTTGATGCGTAAGCGTGCGTGCTAAATAATCTTAAAAGTAGTTTTCCATTATGGCCTTCCTCAATATAATATTCTCCATTGAGATGGATCAATCCCATATTCTTGTTCTTAGCAATATTGATGTTTTGCTTGTCTTATTTTCATATATGGTTACACTATCTAAGGCTCTCTTTTTTTTCCCTTTCGATTCAACATAATATAGTGATTTATGATACAGGTAACATTTCGCCATAAGGGATTTGATGAGACACGCCGACTAGGTCTTCGAAGTGAAACAGAGCAGGTATTTCTTTCTCATGAGTAATTGCTTGGAATATTCATAGGTTTCTCATTCTGCTATTAACTTTTTAGATGGTACGACATGCGCCTCTACTAGGTGAAACCGGAATGCTTGTTGTCGACTCTGTGGTGAGCATACTTTGTGCTTTCAGATTCCAAATTGTCAATGAAGAATTTCTTTAGCAACACTTGCTTACTTTTGTTGCTTCTATGATCATGGACTTCTATAGGTGCCAGGTGGTCCAGCTTATGGGCAACTAGAGCCGGGGGATATGCTTGTTTCCGTGGATGGGGAAGTAAGTTATTCCTTTATTCACACAACTTTCTTGAGTCTTGGTTAACTGCAATGAGCAATCTTAGCTCATGAATGTGAATTCTAGCTTGCTGTTGCAAATCGAGGACTTTTCATGACGTCCTTTTGCCTTATTTATGCATTGTGGCTCTAGTTTTGGGGCTCCTTTTTCTTTGTATGTTTCGTATTGAACCTGATTGTGCATGTGTATCAGAGCTCTCTCCCCTAAAGACCTCGTTAACAGTACGAGGCTGCGTTTGTTATAGTGGGGGCTGTAGTAAATAGTAGTCTCAAGACAATGGTAAAAAAATGTATTTGTTCTCATTAGTTCCACAGTGAAAGTTCTCTCTAAAGAATCTGCTATGAAGATTAAAGTATATGAGATGTTAGGCACTTCAAATTGCCTTTCTGTTTTTGTTCTCATTAGTTCCAGAGTGAATTAATTTGTAAGATCTTAAAGGTACATCATCCGATTTTTCTATGTTACATATGTCAAAATTTGGAATTCTATGGAAAATATAGAAGACGTTTCATTTCAAACCAACAATCTTCTGATTATTTTCATATTGCATAGAGTTTGAAATACATTGTTTGATGAATTTTTCTGTGCAGTTAACTACTCGGTTTTTGAAATTGGAGACATTATTGGATGACAATGTTGATCAAAAGATTGAGTTACAGATTGAAAGGGGTGGCATATCATTGACTATTAATTTAACGGTAAGTTTAACACTAACTTAATAATTATCTAAACTTATTTGGTGCTTCTAATTTCATGAGAAAAAATTCTTTAAATAGCTTGTTTTAGTATGACTTTTATATTATCTTGATTGGACAGGGTTTCAAGTGTCAACAACATGCTTTCATGTTTATGTGTTTATGTTGTTTGGTCATTGGTGCCATATCTTGTATTTGTATCCTGCTTCATGGTTTCATATTTTAGGGTGTTTATGAGTGGTAGCAATTGTTTTTTGTTTAGAAATACATCAAAATAAAGTTTTTTTTTAAAAAAAATTATTTTTGACATCAACACATCAAAACGATCCAAAAACATAAAAAAAATAATTTTAAGCAAAAACAAAATCAAAATTTGGTGAAAAGCAAGTTACACTGCAACCCCCAAACACCCCCTTAATATATACTGGTGTTATTATTTGTTCACATTCCTCTTCCAGGATCATTTGTGTTCCATATTTCCTTAGCTTCTTACAAAGGAGGACTTGTCATATTTCTATCTTTCACTTCAGGTTCAGGATTTACACACAATAACTCCTAATCATTTCTTAGAAGTAAGCGGTGCAGTGATACACCCATTGTCTTATCAACAGGTAGGGTGGATTAAATTATTTATTCATATAGCATTACTTTGAAGTACTTAAAACTGATGCTCATATTTTTATTCTGCTTGTAAATGCGTATGTTTTCTCATTACTGTGAACATCTTGACATGTGCAACTTTTTGTGTGAAACAGGCCAGAAACTTCTCTATCCAATGTGGTCTTGTATATGTTGCAGAACCTGGGTCAGTATATCCAGATCTTTTCACAATTTTAATTTGGCTTCTCTTGCATTTATTTGATTACCTGAATGGAAGTGATAGAAAACCATAGGCTATAGTATGTAGAATCAGTTGTCTCTACCTCAGTAGCTTGAAATGCCTTATCTGAATGCATTTAGCATTTGTTTAATGTAATCTATATTTTCTTAGCAAGCTTTTTCTTTATTGATAATGTAAGTACCTCATTTTGTTTTGATGATTAAAACAATTTAAAGTGCCCTGGATTCAAGGATTAATATATCCTGAACATCTGCTTGTCGGATTTGAGACTGAAAGAGAAGAAAAATTGAGAGGAAAAAAAAATATGGATGCAGATTTCAGTTCAAGTTCCTTGCCATGCCATCATTAAGTTTTTTTACTTATGTTGAGATATAACTGTCATGGTCTGCAGGTATATGCTACAGAGATCTGGAGTTCCTTGCCATGCCATCATTAAGAAGTTTTCTGGTGTTCAGATATCACAACTAGAAGAACTAATCTCGGTTTTCTCTAAGCTATCCAGGGGTGCTCGAGTGCCATTGGAGTATATAAGGCACAATGATCGTCATCGAGCGAAGGTATGCAATGCATGAGCTGCTGAGGAAAATGTTACCTGGTGGATATGTTGTTATGCACTGCATTTTTTTTTTATTGTTTAAGTTTTCAGATATATGGTCTTCTGTGCATTCTTTATTTCTGAACAATACAGATCAACTCTTCTTTTCTTTGCGTAAATCAATGGATAATTGAATATAAATATTGGGTGCCTGAGGAAGTGAGAATTCTAATTTTTAGAATAGAAATTTGGATAATCTCTCTGTGTCTGTGCACATGTGCTTGAGTGAGTGTGTTCAAGCTTGTTCATGTGTGCTTGGGTGTGTCTTCATGCATCGTTTGCCCTTTTATTCTGGTGATTGTGTTTAGGATATTGGTGGATTTTTGTTAACTGTTGTGATGCCTGCAGTCTGTGATAGTCTGTATTGATCGCCATGAATGGTATGATGCTCCAAAGATATACACGCGGGATGATAGTTCGGGTTTATGGATAGCGAGGCCTGCTATTCAACCTAAGTTCCTGCAGCTGTCATCTTGTAGCAGTGATGCTGAACAACGTCCAAAAATTCAATCTTTTTCATTATCTGGTGAATCTACTCTGGCAAAACATATGCATCAATCTATGAAACAGGAGTTGACAAATGGTGTTGTGAGGATAGAAGACAGTAATGGACATATTTCTAAGGAAGCCCATTCTGGAGAAGAATGCGATGCTAAAACTAAGGAGTGCCAAGAACAGGGGCATTTTTCTTCTAAGGAAATTGTCACTGCCAACTGTTCTTCTCGTGAAATTGGAGAAAATAAATTGAAGGATCCAAGTACCACAGAAAAAACAGTGTTGAATGGCATTGAAACTGCAACTTCAACTGCTTCATTTGCAGAAAGTTTGATAGAGCCAGCTCTAGTCACGCTCGAGGTAATATCTAACAAGTTTTATCTCACAATCGCCTTGAATCAGCAGCCTGCTTTCACTTAAATGCTTTGACTTCTAGTAATCTATTCTGAAACCTTTGTATTCATTCCTGATATAGCTTTATGAATTTCTTTTCCTTGGAAGAAAAAACTTTGCCACGCTCAACTTGATGATGAATATTGAAGGGGCATGCAACTTTACTCTTTAGATTGCACAAATAACAATCATGTTGGATGTCCCTTAAATATTCATCATCATGTTGAGCATGCTTAACTTGATACTGATTTCTGAAAATAGACCCTCAATTTGTTGTTCAAACATGTAGAATTCAGTCCACCACTTCTTTTTAATAAGCTTACTGTTCATGTTGGAGGGAGCTGGGAGCCATTTTATTCTGTACCTTACAATGGATAGTATGACCTTAATTTCTGTGGAATTTTCACCAAGCTGTCTTAGTAATGACCTCAACCCAAAAGGAGCACAATGCCATTAGCAATCTACCTTTTTATGAAGCTCATATGCCACCTTTTATCTAATATTAGGTGCTGCTGTGTGACTTTTTGGGTTCTCCATCCTTGTTATAATGCTTCTTTTTATGCTTTTCTTGCAAATGATGTTGAATGTGTTAGAATTTCTCTCCATAAATGTTTGTTGTGAGAGCTTACATTAGCATGGTGTCTTAGTGCTTTTTAAGAGTGTACTACCAATCTTTGTTCTCTTTTAAATCTATCTCATTAATGAAGTAAATACATCTTTATACTTTCAGGTTGATGTCCCACCATCTTGTTTGCTTGATGGTGTCAAGTCAGTGGCGTCTTCTGGGACTGGTGTTATCGTGCATCATTCTCAATGTATGGGGTTGGTTGCAATTGACAAGAACACAGTTGAAATATCTGCATGTGATGTGATGCTATCATTTGCTGCATTTCCTATTCAAATCCCTGGGGAGGTAAGATTCTGAGAAGTAGAGATGCTGGAAACCATTGTTGGTTCTTTCATTTACTGCCTAAACTCCATTGCAGGTTGTGTTTGTTCATCCAGTTTACAATTTTGCTCTTGTTGGTTATGACCCCTCTGCTCTTGGAGCTGATGGTGCTTCAATGGTTCATGCTGCTGAACTACTTCCAGGTGCGTTTAATTATGCATTTATTCTCTAGTGATATTAGATGACAAAGTGCGAGTTTCTTTAGCCTTTAAATTCCAAACTGCTATTTTGTTTAGTTGCAGAAAGCGAATCTTCACATTTCAGCTTTATAGTGAAAATTTTTGTCTGATAAATATGGTTCTTCTAAGCCATGGAGTGAACGAGGAGGAAAGACGTGGGTTTTTCCCAGAGGATGAGGGTTTTTCTGGAGCTGGTAAAAAGAAAACCACAGCCAAAATTCAAGCTTTTTGAGCTTTTCTAGGAAAAACTCAAGGTCATCTCCACTCAATAAAATTTTGACTTGAGCATAGCTCAGTGAGTTTGCTTCCAAGGCAAAACTCAAGCTTGACTCATTTAAGTTATTGAAAGAAGCAATCAACATTGAAAATCTTACAATCACCAAATAATTGCTAGTTTTACCACTGACTATTATGAGCAGTTACGAGGCAAATTTAAATCCACAAATAAAAACTTCAGGCTAGCTGACTTATAGAATCAAATCCAAAAATAATCTACCTTGGCCCTTTTACTTGATTACGCTTGCTTGATAACTCCCTTTCATTTCAGCATTATTTGCCTATTTTTTGCTTGTATGTTTTTGCTTAGCAAGTAATTGTATTATTATATATCTCCAAGCTGGTCACTGTAAGGATCATGTTTGTACCTTTTGAGACAGAGCCTGCTCTATGTCGGGGAGATAAAGTGTATCTTGTTGGATTAAGTAAAAATCTACGAGCACAGTCTAGGAAATCTACTGTAACAAATCCATGTCTCGCATTATATGTTCACCAAGTTGATCGTCCACGGTACGGAGCAACAAATATGGAAGTGATTGAACTTGATTCTGGTAAGAGAACAGATCTTAATTTCCCAAGTCTTGGTTTATATTGGTTTCAAATGTCTTATTTTATGTGGTATTTCAGGTTTTGGCACTGAATTCACTGGTGTGCTTTGTGATGAGCGTGGAAAGGCGCGGGCTATATGGGGGAGCTTTTCAAATCAGGTTTCATGGTTAATTTGCTTCTCATAGTTTGCTTTGTTATGCTGGCATTTACAATTATTGAACCTCCATTTTCAACCAAAATCTGTTGGCATTACATCACAGGATTATCAATTTGTTCGAGGTATCCCAATATATATGATCAGCCAAATAGTTGACAGTATTGTATGTGGTGGAAATGGGCCATCTCTTCTCATAAATGGTGTCAAAAGGGGAATGCCACTTATTAGGACTTTGGAGGTTTCACTTTGTCCCATGTTGCTTTCGGAGGCCCGGAATTTCGGTCTCAGCAATGATTGGATTCAGGTATGCTTTCTTCCTGGTCCAATATTTTTATTTCACCTATCTTTGCTTGTGTGCTGTATTCGCATATTATTCCTTAGGCCTTGGAAGCATGTAATTGTAAACAGAAATTTATAACTAGTCTGTAATTTTTCGGTTATGTGCTTTTCAAATAAGTAACATTTCCAAAGAAGATTGTTCCAATTAATACCATGATTGCAGACTGCTAAAACCTTGAGTTGTAAAGAGTGAGCATTTTCCAGTCTTTCACATGCTGGGTAACTGATCTTGAACTTAGCATACTTTTGCAGCAAAATTTTGTAGGGTAAGGGCCTTTTATTATTCTGAATATCAACTATTAACTGTTATTTACTGTAGGCACTTGGTGAGAAAGATCCAGTTAGACGACAAGTTTTGTGTGTAGAAGGTAGTTATGCTGGATCTAAAGCTGAGAACGTATTAAAACAAAGTGACATGTTGTTGGCAGTCAACAAAGAGTCAATTACTTGCTTCCGTGACATAGAAAATGCTTGTCAAGCATTAGAGGAGTGTGGTGACAGTGATGGGAAGCTTAAAATAACTGTCTTTCGCCAGGTAAGTATGTATAATGACTGTTTGAACTGATCAGAAAGAAGTTTTGTAATTTTCTTGCTAGAAATGACTGCACGTATCTTCTAATATGTCATTAATGTGAGAAAATAATTTATTTGATTATGTCTTTTGTGTGGCTTGCCAGGGACGCGAAGTCGATCTTCTTGTTGGAACAGATGTTAGAGATGGGAATGGCACCACACGAGCGATAAATTGGTGTGGGTGTCTTGTTCAGGATTCTCATCCAGCAGTGCGTACTCTTGGATTTCTTCCTGATGAAGGTTATGGAGTATTTGTGACAAAGTAAGGATTTCTTGGTCTCAGAATTTCCTGTCTCCTTGGGAATAACAACAGCTTGACAGTGATGAAAACTACTTGTGGGATTTCCTTTATTTTAATGCAAAAATGCATTATACGGTCGTGTGAAAATGGCACAAAAGGATCCATATAGCTGACCCCAACTAGTTTGGGATTGCGGCTCAGTGGTAGTTGTTGTTGTAATGCAAGAACGCATTACATGGCCTCCAATAAGAAGTTGATTAGTTAACATCTTTTTAATCGACAAGTTGGCCTAAAATGTTGGTGGATTGCTTATATACTGAGCTAATTAACTGCTAGACTCAGAACTGTAATTCTGGGAACAAGCAAATGTTGATTGTTAGATTTGTTAAGCTTAACCTCGTAAAAATATAGAATATTGCATCATAGACACGTGGCTTTCTTTCAACAAAAACCATCCTACCAGAATTCCTCGAATGTCTGAGGAGTGGCATAGAAGGAAAGTTGGTGTTGACTCGTATTTCCGCTTCAATGATAACCAGTTACAGCATCTTATCTTCAATGACAACTATTTATAATTTTGTCAGGTGGTCTCTTGGAAGTCCTGCAGATAGATACTGTCTAAGTGCTCTTAAATGGATTGTTCAAGTCAATGGAAAACCAACTTCTGATTTAGATGCCTTTGCTAATGTGGTAAAGGTATGGCTACAGTTCTTTCGGCCCGAAAGCATTTCGTCTCTGATCGATGTTACTTTCTTATCAGAATAGCTCAGAAATATGAGAGTTTAACAGTAACATCATTGAGGTTTCTGGTTCTCAAGTCTGTTAAAAAAAGAAACTAGAACAAACTTGATTTTGCTGCATTTGTTTTTTTGATTGTATTGTTGCATGCGTTTTAATTTCTGGAAATGTGTTTCATGATTTTTTGTATCAGGAACTAGGACCTGATGAGTGTGTGCGTGTAAAGACCGTTGACCTGGATGGGAAGCCACAAGTGCAAACACTGAAGCAGGATTTGCACTACTGGCCTACGTGGGAGTTGAGATTTGATCCAGACACCGCAACGTGGCGTAAGAATACAATAAATGCATTAGATTGCAGTAATGGATAAACAGATTGTTCTATCAAATTTTGGTATTCCCTTGATCTTTTGGGATTGAGGATTCAGCAGCACTAGTCTAAGTTTCGAGTTTCTAATTTGAATTCTCTCATTTATCTCGATTATTATCTGATTGGTCTCCACCCTATGCTGTTCTTAGTGGAGTTTTATGCTGGTTTTTTCTACAAGAAACCTTGACTACATGGTTCTCTGCTGCTACTGCTGGTATTCTAGCGTATAGTTGTATGTGGTTTATCAGTCTCGGTTTGATAGCTCTAGTTTTGCTTGTTGTAATTGTGTTAACCTCTGTTTTTTAAATTGTTTTTCATTTAAAAAGGAATTAAATTGATACTTTTTATGTATTTTTCAATAATTTTAATATCTTGATATCAAAAAAACTTATAAGAAAATATTATTTTAATATATTATCAATAAAAAAATAATTTTGAAAATTACTTTCCTATCATATTATTAAACAATAAGAAAGTCCGACAAACTTGATGGGGATGACTTTTGTCTTGTTATATCTTGGCTTCTCTTGATATGGCATCTGCTGCCTAGCGGTGCCTAAGAAATTCATGTCCGGATGCTGCTCTTTCACGTGCATGCTTGGGTTGTTTTGATTTCTAGTGTATATTATTACCATGGTAGGAGATAAATCTTAATTCTGCATGATTAAGGTTTTGACATTATATATCTTTCACAACACTTTAATCATGATCATCAATCATAAATGGCACGAATATGAAACAACCACTCTATGGTTGTTTTAATTTCTTGTAAATTTATTCCTCTTAGAATCTGTTAACTGTAGACACGTGTTATACAGCCGGCGTAATTTTTATTTTTATATAAAAAATAATGTTAATATGTTGCAAATGCTTTTTAAAAAAACAAAAAAAAATTATGACTCAAGTTAATTGAGTCAAATAAATTGGTTTTATTAATTAGATTATTAAAAAAAATGACAATAGATAGATCAAATTCAAAAAAATAATCACAAACATGAGAAAAAATATATATTTCTTTAAAGAAGAGAATGATGATGCTTAATTTCCAGTTTATTAAATATGAAAAGATAAAATTAGATACAAAAGAAACTAAAAAATCAACTTGAACAAATCTAAGTTAACATAATAAACATGTAATCTTCGATAATCAGGGTCAAGCAAACCCGAGTTATCCCATCCAATTTATGACTCGGATCATAAAATCAAGATAACCAGATAAAAAAGAAAACAATGAAAACCACAAAGCTTTTTAAAAAACAAAAAAACAATTTCAACTTCTGTGAACTTTTTAAACATGTGACTAAGGTTATTAGACTGAAAACACCGTATCTAAAAAAACCATGAAACCTAATTTTCAATCAATCAAATGTTGAAAGATAAAATTGAAAAAAAAAATTTAATTATATAAAAGGATTAAAAAATAGTTATTAAAAAAATGAGGATTAAAATAGAAATACAAGACAAATTTTTATTTTTGATTGAAGGGTAAAATTAAAAGGAATAAATCAATTTAATAAAAGGACACAAAAAATAATTAAAAGAATGAGGATCAAAATTGAAATAAGAAATACAATCAATTTTTTTATTGAAGGGTAAAATATGAAAAGAAAAATCAATTAAAAGAATAAGGACCAAATTAAAAAATAATAATATATGACAAATTGGGACTGAATGATGAAATTAAAAACAAAAAAAACTTATACAAAAAAAAAAACCAATAACAAAAACTAGAAATCAAAAAATTAAGGACTAAAGTTGAAATACCAACAATAAAGATAATCAAGCTTAATTTTTAAAGGATGAGAGAAAAAAGAAGTAAAAAAAAAAAACCATAGCCCACCAGTAACAAACCATCCTACCATTGCTGACACACACCATACCAATAAGAAAATGATGTAACGGTGCTTCCAACAACATGACGAAAGAGTATTTTTGAATTTGATAGGTGCCGTATATGTTATCAGAATTGCACAAGTGTTAATCATATGTTATTAAGTTCGCCACACGCGCATATATCATTTTTTTAGATACAATCTAATATCAAATTGCCCCTAAAATTATTTCATAATAATAATTAAAAAAATTGTGAAAAGACGAAAAAGCCTCTTTGATACCGATTTTAATTTTTCTTTTCTTTTAACGGCGTTTTGATTGTTTTACTGTTATTTTATTTTTTATTATTTTTTATATTTGATCAAAAATTAAATTGTTTCTCATCTATCTTGATAATAATGAAAAAAACTATTGTGAAAAAACAAAATTTCACCTTCATACTATTTTTTTTTTTTAAAAGTATTTTGGTTGTTTCTATGCTTTTTTTTAAAAAAAAAAACATACTTGTTCGTAATTAATTTAATAATAACTAATAGATGTATAAAGAGATTTCAATATCTCTAATAATTAGTGTTAATTTTTTTTTTGGGTGGAAATAGCAAAACCACAAAAACATTGTTTTAGTGAATATTGTTTTCACAATGTATGTTTTTCATTGGTGTTTTAGATTTTATTAATAATCTTATAATTATCATCTATCTCATACGTTATCGTATATTTACAAAAAAAAAAAAAAGAGTAATTGTTTCATGAAATGGACTTACACTTGATAAATAAAGACATACAATCATAACTTTAACGTTAAAACATGATTAAAGCAATGTTAGGTAAAATAGTTACATTATATTTAAAAGTGTTTTTAATTGATATCTTTTAGATAATCTTGATATATTAATGCTGAAAACATATATAGAAAAATATTAATTTTAGTTTAAACATATTTTTGCAAAAGCATCAAATGTGAATTGAGAAAATATTTTCGTGTTTTGGAAGCTAACCTGAGCTTGATAGACTGATCTATTGACCCAAACCTTTGACTAACCTGGTTTTTATTTTAGACCATTCATGTAATTGTCTTAGACAAACCTTAATGACTCGATAAGTCAGCTTGAAAACTGAGTGACCCGGTGAAAATTTAGATGAGATTTGATCAATTGTTTTATTAAAAAATCAAGTTTTTTATTTTTAATATCCAATACAACACCATCTTGTACAATTTATTTTTAAAGAAATAACCAATAAACTTGTGTCAACCCATTGATTTGCAAGTTGAGCAAACCAACTTATGACATTTATTTTGTTCTACCTAACTCATGAGCCAAGCCTTAGATTCGGTCATGAGTTGGGTTGAGTCTCTTTAACTACCATATATTTCCATCCTGATTAATCCACCAAACATAATCATTAATTAAAATAACTATTTGATTTCTTTCCTCTTAATAATCAATCATTTCTCACTTTAAAATTCATTTATCAGACTATTATTGACTCTATAATTTAACAAAACTCTAAAACGCGTGGTGAATTTAATATAATAATAGACACAATTTATTATGGATTTCTACATTGAATTTAACTTTGTGCCCCTTAGTGAAAAGTTGAAAGACTGGGATATAAGGGTACTTTGATCTTTCACACAGAACCATTGTTCATTAAAAGATTGAACAAGGGTATTATTCTCCTTTTAGATAATTTTGTACAATAAAAATACTCTTTTACATCCAAGGTCAACAAAATTTAAACTTGCTGACCAAGGGTTTTTTTTTTTACTTTGTACAAACTTTAAAATAAGTAAAATACTTATTTGCCCTTAATAAGACAAAATAGCTTCTATGCATTTCGGTGGTGTTTAAATACTTTAACATTGGTTTATTTGTTATTTCTAGGGTTATGGAAGGCTTTTTAGTAATTTAATATTAAATTCAAAAAAGCTGATAGTGGTGTCCATGCTCTTTCGACGACGCGTGTGACACCATTGTTTGTCTGAAAATGGCTTTTCGTTGTTTCACTGGGAGCGCCGCTACATGCTCTTCCTCCTGGTATGGAGCGTATCGGTGGTTGACCAATGGTTTGTTGGCAGTGGTTGTTTCTTCTTTCTTCTTCCTACATTTCTCTTTCTTTTAGTTAAAGTACATGTTTGACCTCTTTTCCTTTTGTTTTTCAATTTCAGTCCTTGTGTTTTTGAGTGTTTATTTCCGTCCTTGGCCGTTTTAGAAAAGTTTTTTATGCTTTTAATTTAGTCTTTAAATTATAATTTGTCATATATTATTCTCTTCTATTCAGTCTTTATTCTTTTGTTAAAGTTTTATTAGTATTCAATTTCATCATTCAATTAAAGTTTAAGTTTTTTTTTAAAAAAATTTAGCCTCTATGTTTTTTATTTTTTTTCCTTTTGTTAATTGTTTTTTCTTTTCAATTTAACCCTACAATTTATTTTTTTAATGCCCACAAATTTATTTTTTATTTTAGTTTCCACCCTTATTTTTTAATTAATTTTTTAATGTGGTTGATATTTTTCCCGATTACATCATTCAGTGTTTGATTTATTTGGGATTAAGTTTCACGATGTTTTCATTTGTCATGCTTCCAATTTAATAACACAGATCACAAGTTTTAACTATTAATATGGTGGGAAATTCTTTTTTTCCTCATTTTATTTTACAATTTTATCATTCCACATTGTTTTAAAAAAATTGTTCTATTGTTACCTTCATATTTTTTTTTTATCAGTTTGTCTCAATCTTATTACCCAAACCAAAAGTTTTTCAAGTTGTTTTTGAATAAAGGTTTTTTTAAAAAAACCTGTTTTGTTTTGTGTTTAATTTTTACTGATTTTTATTTTATTTTTTATTTTACTTTATACAAGTAAGTTTTGTTTTGTACAAAAAAATAACTATTTTGAAATAATATTTTTTTATATGTTTGGCCATGCATACTTTTTTTTCTTTTTTTATTCATTATGTATCATATGTGTTTTTATTTATGTTATTTTTTATTGATTTTAATGAACAATTTTAGTGGACACAAACGGATAAATATCTTATTTTGCAAGATCAAATATCTTGATCTACGTCTATCTCCTAATTTTTTCAGTTTTTCTTTTAGTTATTGTTAATAATTTTTATTTATTTATTTATATAGATGAATATTAGATGTTTGAATAAACTTTTCAATATATATTTATAAGTTTTATTATGTAAAAAAAATATATATATCAAAATAGCTTGTATACTCAAGTTTGTTTTTAGAAAGAAAAATTATAACCCACTATGAAGCGCATATCAAATCAAATTTTTATTTGCTCTCTAATAAATGTTTTTTTTTTCCACCCTTATTTTTTAGATCCTTTCATGTAATTATTTTTTTCTTGATTTTATCTTTTAACATTTGATTTGTTGAAGATTTGGCTTCATAAGATCTTATCGTTTTGCATTTGTTTTCTATAAGTTCATATCGGTCTTATAATCCAAATCACGGGGTTTTGCATGCTATTTTTTTGTGTTTGATTTTTCAAGATGTTATGCTAATTCATTTAGATTTTTTTTTATATAAATAATTTTTTTTAAAAAAATAATTTTATTTTTATTTTTTAATAATATTGCTGATGTTTTTGACATTGCATAATATTTTCTTAGGGTACGAGTTATTTAGTCAGTTTTACTTATTTTTATCTTTTAAATCATGAGTTTTTTAAGTTTTGGGTTTATCTAAAATTTTAATAAACAAGTTTAATAAATGCAATTAGGTGAATGTCTCATTTTATATGGTTGAATATCTTGATTTATATTTTTTTTGGTTATTAGTAATATTTTTTTCCTGCTTAATTACATAAATAATTATTAATTTATTTAACAAGATATTTCTATATATTTTTTAATTTTTAATTTTAATTTTTTATATTAAAATAATTTATATAATCATTGTTTTTTTTTTTTAAATTATTACCCGCAGCAGAGCGGGTTAAATAACTACTTCTTTTATAAGTCGTGACGACTTACGACATTGACATCGTGTTTATCATCAAAACCACCAACAGCAAACCATAAAAAAATAAAACAAATTGCAAATTCCAAAACTGTACCTGCTCCCGTAACGACTTAAAAGGGAGGCCAAGTCAATCAGCTCCTCTTCCAATCCCATTTCCAATTTGAAGAATGGAAGACTCAAATTCGCGGGAGATAGTAGAGTCAGAGATGGAATCCATGGACTTACGAAGCCAGGAATCGACTGATCAGGTTGAGTTAGAGAGCGAGTTGCCACCAGAGAAGGAAGTCATAACCGACGACTGGAGAGACGCCATCAACAAGGTTGTCCCCGCTGTGGTGGTTTTGCAAACCACAGCGTGTCGCTCCTTCGACACCGAACTTCCTTCCTCGGGGTCCGCCACTGGGTTTGTTGTTGATAAGAATCGCGGTATCATTCTCACTAACCGACATGTCGTCAAGCCTGGTAATTTCTACTATCACTACTCGATCATTCTTCTTGTTGTGATGGTGCTTATTGATCGTTGAATTCCCTTTGCTTTTCTTTATTTTTGGTTAATAAGAAAAACGCGGGAAAAAGGGTAAGATTGGTATTATGCGAATGATTGAAGTGGATTTACTTTATTGCCCTTGATATTTGTGTTATTTTTCTTTTTGGTTAAAAATCTGTGGCTTTGTGATTACAATTTTCTCTCGTCGATTATTCATTGATGAGGTTGGTTGTTTTGGGAACATGACAGAATGGTTAACGAGGAAAAAAATTTGCATTATGAATTTACTTTTTTGCCTTTTGAATTTTTGTTTTGAGTTTATTTTCTTAAATATACTTTTGATAATCTATATGAATTACTTGTTTAATTATTTGCTTTTGGAATGTAAATCCTAATTATTATTATTATTTTTTAATTTGTTTTTTTAATTATGATGGTTGTGGTGTTGTAGGCCCTGTAGTTGCCCAGGCTATATTTGTCAACAATGAAGAAATTCCAGTGTATCCAATTTACAGAGACCCTGTGAGTTTTTACTTTTTGTATTTTATTTGCATATTGTAAAGACTACAAAAATGGGGTTTCTTTAGTTTTGCATAACATGTGAGCTACACTAATATACTATGTTTCTACAATTTCTATCAGGTTCATGATTTTGGATTCTTTCGTTATGATCCTAGTGCAATACAATTTCACAGGTATGAGGAGATTCCTCTTGCCCCAGAAGCTGCTTCTGTTGGGCTTGAAATCAGAGTTATCGGCAATGATAGCTGCGAGAAGGTAGTCATTACTTCTCATTTTGTTATTTATTTGTTTACCAAAACTTGTATATGAGAATTTGCACCTTTAAATTTGCTAGTTCGTGGAGTTTTAGTACTTATTTAGGTTTTGAGAGTTAAGTTATTAGTTTCTAATTAGTGCTAGTAACATCAATTTCATAGGTTTCCATTTTGGCCGGTACCCTTGCTCGTTTGGATCGAAATGCACCTACTTATAGAAGGTATAGCAACTTCACTAATCTTTTGCTTGAATCCCTTACTAAAAGTTGCAAGTTGTTATTATACGTTGATGATTTCATTGTCCATCATGCTATCTATGAGTGATGATTATAGGGATTCTGTGTGATTTATCATGATGCGTGATTTTTTTTAGCCAATATGTATCTCCAGAAAGTTATAACTGTACGTGGGTAATAAATCATGTATGTGTTTGCAAGGAAAAAGGTCACGCATCCCCACATAATAGTAACAGCTAACTAGATGAATTGGTTATAAGCTTGCCCTTGGAATGTTCTATAAAATATTTATTTCTGAATTGCAAGTGGAGTGATGTTAAATTTTCTAGCTTTACTTCTATGGTTTTATTTGGCCCATCTTATCTCGTCAAACTATATTTGAACAATAAGTTAGCATCATAGTGTTGAAGAGTCCATGATATATGGAAACTCACTCAACCGACCTGTAGATGCTTAATCATAAAGATTAACAATGACTATTGTTTGGTGCAGAGATGGTTATAATGACTTCAATACCTTCTACATGCAAGTAAGTGACAAGATAATACAAGAGAAATTCTGAAATGTTTTCTGTATATTTCACTAAGAGAGTTACAATATATATATACATCAAGAATGATCAAATCCCTTAATTCTAGGGTCTAATAAACATAATTAGATCCCTTAATCCTAGGCCTAGACAATAATGAAAATCTTAGAGAGATAATCAAGGGATATGCAGCTATGAAAGAAACTAAATAAGGAAAGAAGAATATAATATACAGCTATGAAAGAAACTAAGGAAAGAAGAATATATTGACAGTAAGTAGTTTAATTCATCATGCTGGCAATCTGAGGCAAACAGTTATCTATGGCTTGAATCATTTTGAATTCAGAATCAATAATTCATTTTCCTTTTATAATTAGTTTGACACGTTGACATTGGTGCCTTTTAAAGATGAAGTCCGAACTGATTTAGGTTTCATTTAATGGTTTTTTACTGCCCTAGTTTGGCATATCCCTTTCTCCATTCCTTATAGTTGCATGGAAGATTTATTCAGTGGTTACAACCGCTGAAAGTTCCATATCTTGCTGTTTGTTGTTGACAGCCATTTTTTTTCTTTGTTATTTCAAATTGCCGTTATAAATAAAACATATAAAATTAAAACATATGCAGTGATACTTCAAATGTCCAGCTCAGTGTGAACTTGTTATCTACCCCGACAAATATTCCCTGGTTCAAGCAGTTTGGTACCATCACAGGCAGTAACTGAACCACCTACTAGTCCTTACTCTAAGATCCTTATACAAGGTTATGACTATGAGGGATAAGCCTAAATCTTATGAGTAGCAGATTCCAAACAGTCAAATGGTTCCTTATGTGCAATAAAACTTCTCCAAATAGACCATTTAATAAACTGTTCTTTAATATTTGTTTCACTTTAATTTCAGGCAGCCTCCGGAACTAAGCGTGGTTCTAGTGGTTCCCCGGTGATTGATAAGCAAGGGAGGGCGGTGGCCTTGAATGCTGGGGGCAGTGTATCATCTTCATCAGCCTTCTATTTACATTTAGAGAGAGTATGTTATTATTTAATATAGCTTAATGCATTATGGTCTGTTTAAGTTCTCATCTGAAATGGATGGTAACTCATGCAACAGGGTGTCTAATGAAAATTCAAGTCCTCCATTCTTTGTTACTTTGGTTTGCAATATATGAAGCCTTTAATTTTACATAAGCACCTGATTTTGAATAAAATTATGTGTTTCCTGGGCACTGAATCACATAATTACTTGATCTGCAGGTTGTTAGGGCATTGGCATTTCTCCAGAAGTCCAAAGATGCCTGTAAAAACAAATGGGAAGCAGTTTCTATACCACGTGGCACCCTTCAGGTCTGTAGTTGATGTTACTTTCATGCTTCTTGAAGGCTTCAAGTATTATACTGCATTATGATAGAACATAGATGGAAATTTTGCATTTGACATTAGCCAGATTTCTTTTAATGCTAACCATGTGGAAAGATCATATTTGGCAGTAAAACTATACTTTGTTGGAAGATGAAAACATTACCCCCCTTGCTCTGTAGTCCTTCATTCTGTTTTACCAAATAAAACTAAGCTAATGTCTTAAAAAGTCTTGAAAATAGTTTTCAATAAAAATTTTTGGTCCAATGCAATGGTAATAAAATTATTATCCCACCTTTTGGTTTTAGCAATATGGATGCTTTGCTTTTTTATCCTATTTGTATGTTGATTTACAATATGGATTTTTCTGTTCCTTATAATTTCACATGAGTTTAGCTATTCATGATATAGGTAACGTTTCTCCATAAAGGATTTGATGAGACACGCCGGCTTGGTCTTCCGAATGAAACAGAGCAGGTATTTCTTCCTCGCATAGAATTGTTAAGAATAATGGCGGGTGGCTCATTCTGTTGTCTTGTTTAGATGGTGCGGCAAGCCTCTGCACCAGGTGAAACTGGAATGTTGGTTGTTGACTCTGTGGTGAGCACCTTTTTGTGTTTTTTAATTGAAGATTGTCAAAGAACTATCTTTATTATTCCTAATATCATGAACTTCTTCAGGTGCCATGTGGGCCAGCTGATAGGCAATTGGAGTCAGGGGATGTGCTTGTGCGCGTGAATGGGGAAGTAAGTTATGCATTCAATCTCATATCACTGAATCTTGATCCACTGTAATGAATAATCTTGATGCATTGCATGTAAATCGCTCCATTGATTTTATAGCTGACTTGCCACTATATATACAAGAACATGATAGTATTTTCTCTGTTTTTTCTTCTCTTTTAATTTTTTTTCCCTGTATGTCCTCTTCTTTCCTTCTTTAGATATGGGATTTATACATGCTTCCCCCCCTATTTTTCTTTAACACACTTGTCTATGCATGAGAATCAGACTTCTCTACCATCCATTTTTACCTAGTCAACATTCAGAGGCTGCACTTGTTTATCATTTTTAGGTCAGGACAACTTTCTATTGTTTGGGAATTGTCCAAAGACTAAGTTAAACCAAAGGTACCATCTTGGTTAGTTGATTTACATGCAATCCAAAACACCACGGTTAACCTTTAATAGTCAAATAAGCAGGTCCAGCTTAGGCATTAAAATCGCTGGTGGGAGCTCTTAACGTGCTTTACTTGATTTTTCCATTTCTCATTTATCCAAAGGATTTTGATTGGGATCATGTAGAAGATGATACTACTGAAATAGAGAATCTCTGTTTATCTACGTCTCCTGTAGTGATTGATATGTTGATTTTTGTATTTGACAAATGTCTTTATTGCAGGTGACTACTCAGTTTTTAAAATTGGAGGCATTGCTTGATGACAGTGTTGGCAAAAAGATCGAATTACAGATTGAAAGGGGTGGCACATCATTAACTGTTAATATAGTGGTAAAACTTACTCTGGATATAATTTGATTTTGTTAATAATCAACTAAAATTTCCCGTTGCTTTAAATTTCATTGGAAATTATGTTGTAAGCAGTTGCTTTCTAGTATAACTACTCATTATCTGGACTGGCCTTGGTCTAATGGTAAAACACATTTTTTTGCTTAGAAACCATACCTGTATTAAAAGTTGTGCATTGACTTAAAATAAAAGTTCAAAGACTCAATTAGAAATAAATGGAAAAATTCATGCACACTTGGTGAACATGTCAGCATGTCAGATGTCAATTTCCATGTTATATATATTTGACAGATCTAATAGAAGCACTTGATTAGAAAACAAATTGAAGGTACACATGCTTAAATATCAAAAATAAAAGCAGGAACACTCAAATAGATAAAATCAAAAAGTTGGCACACCAAACAGTAACAATCTCCAAAATAAAGTATCACCAATTAAATCAGTTTTTTAAGTGCTTCTCTGAGGCCTATGGAGATAACTGTTAGAAATGAGAGAGTGAAATAGATGGCATCAAACGTATAGCAATAAGTAATTCTGTAATTCATTTAGTGTTTTGGACTTCTCTACTAATGTGTGAATTTACTTTAATAGGTAATTCTGTAATTCATTTAGTGTTTTGGACTTCTCTACTAATGTGTGAATTTACTTTATCTAGTATATTTTCTAATATTCTAAGTTTGTGTTTGTATTGTATTGTGTCCACATGTTCCATCAATGTCTGTCCTTGCTAGATTCATGTCTAAGTCTATCCTGGTGTAGTTACATGGTCATATTTCTCTCCTGGGATTGCTTATATTCCATGTTGCTTAGGTGTATGGAGAAAAACTAGTATGCTTATGCGCCTATGCTGCAGGTTCAGGATTTGCATTCGATAACTCCTGACTGCTTCTTAGAAGTAAGTGGTGCAGTGATACACTGTTTGTCTTATCAACAGGTTGGTTGGGTTTATTCATCTATTAATCATTTATTTATTTCAGATAGCATTGTTTGTGAAGCAACTAAAAGTGTTTGCAGTTCTTTTTATTCTGTTTGAACTACGTGCTCTTGCTCATCATTTTTCATCATTTTAACACATGCAACTTTGTAATTGAATCAGGCCAGAAACTTCTGCTTCCAATGTGGTCTTGTATATGTTTCGGACCCCGGGTCAGTTTAACAAGATATCTGCGTTTTTCTAATTTGATTGAGCTAACGAATTCCATGAATCATCTCCTGTATTTTTTTGTTTCCCTGAATGAAATTGACAAATTCAAGGCAAAATAGAAGTGTTTTTGTTGAGTAATTTGATGGACTTTTAGGGAGAAGGAAAACTGTGTGATGACTCTTTGATGCTTGTTTTGAAGGAAACCATGTAATAGCAAAGGGGCCAATTCTTTTTACATGATAAGAATTTGTACATTTTGCAGATACATGCTATCTAGGGCTGGCATTCCTCGTCATGCCATCATTAAGAAGTTTGCCAATGATGAGATATCACAACTTGAAGATGTAATCTCTGTTCTGTCTAAGCTATGCAGGGGTGATAGAGTGCCATTGGAGTATATAAGCTACAAGGATCGCCATCGAAGAAAGGTATGCATTACATGTGCTGATGTGCAGCATGACATTGCCTGCACTGTTTTTTTTTGGTTGTGTAGGTTTAAGATATCTGAAGAACTTTGAGAGTTCTCCTTTTTCTTAGTATCACCTCAAGTATTTTGTACAATAAATAGAATAGAAGCTAACCTACTGACTCTCAAAACAGGAAATAAATACTAGATAGGAAAGAATCCTACACTAAAGTAGAAAGCAATAATCTGAAGAATCTGGTTAGCTAATGCCAAATTCTCTTAACTAAAACATATATTCTAAGATTCCTCTAAGATCCTAACTGATTTTCAGTCTGATTTCCACACTCCCCCTCAAGCTAGGTTGTATATGTTATACATGCCCAGCTTGTGACTCAATTCTTCAAAATTAGTACTTGGTAGAGCTTTGGTGAGGATGTCTGCAATCCAAGATTTTGTTGGAGTGTAGATTAGAAGAACAATGTTCTTCTCAATCTTTTCTATGATGAAGTGTCAATCTATTTCAATGTGCTCTGTCCTGTCATGATGAACTGGATTCTTTGCTATGCTTATGGTTGCTTGATTATCACAATGCATTTGGATAGGTGTTACTGATTCCATGCCAAGTTCCTTAAGTAATCTTTGTATCCACATCCCTTCACAAATACCAAGAGCTAGAGCTCTAAATTCAGATTCTGCACTACTTCTAGATACAACATGTTGTTTCTTGCTTCTCCAAGTTACTAGATTTCCCCAAACATAGGATCAATATTCAGATGTAGATCTCCTATCTATAATGTCTCCTACCCAGTATGCATTTGTGTAGATTTCAATATTTATGTTGTCACATTTTTTGTATAGAAGACCTCTACCAGGAGTCATTTTTAGGTACCTCAAGATTTTATTAACTGCTGCCATATGCTCTTCTATTGGGTTGTTCATGAATTGGCTTACAAAACTGACAGAAAAGCCAATATCAGATCTGGTATGTGAGAGATAGATGAGTCGGCCCACAAGTCTTTGATATCTCCCCCTATCCACTGGTATACTAGTATTTTATGCTCTTATCTTCTTGGTTGAATCCATTGGAGTGTCTGCAGGTTTGCATCCTTGCATTCCTGTTTCTTTTAGTAGATCCAAGACATATTTTCGTTGAGAAACATATATACCTTTCCTTGATCGTACCACTTCCATGCCAAGAAAGTATTTGAGGTACCTATGGTCTTTGATCTCAAATTCCTTGGCTAAAAATTTCTTCAATCTCACCGGTTCTTCCACATAATTCCAAGTTAGGATGATGTCATCAACATATACATATATGATTGCTATTTTCTTTTCTGGAGAGGTTTTTACAAACAACGTGTGACCTACTTGGCATTGGGAATATCCATGCTGTGCTACTGTCTTTGTAAATCTGTCAAACCATGCTCGAGGGGATTGCCGGAGTCCATATAGTGATTTTTTCCGTTTGCATACTCTGTTGTGGTTGGAGGATGTTTCTAGCCATGAAGGTATCTCCATGTACACTTCTTCTTCCAAGTCTCTATTAAGGAAAGCATTTTTGATGTGTAGTTGATGTAATGGCCAATCTTGGTTAGTTGCTAGAGATAGAAGGACTCTGATTGTGTTGAGTTTGGCCATTGGAGCAAATGATTCTTGATAATCTATTATGTAGGACTGAGTAAACCCTTTTGCAACCAGATAGACTTTTAACCTTTCAATACTTCCATCAACCTTATGTTTGATAGTAAATAACCATTTAAACACAACTGGTTTCTTTCCAGGTGGAAGTTCAAAAATTTCCCAAGTTCTATTCTTGTTTAAAGCACTGATTTCATCACTCACTGCCAATGGCTGAAACAAATCTCCACCCTGAATCTTTGAGAGCTTCTTCAATAGACTAAGGAACTTGTACGTTGTCAATGACTGAAACAAATGCATGATATGATGGTGATAACCCTTCATATGAAACAAATCTGTTGATGAGATGACTTGTGCATGATCTAACACCCTTTCTCAAAGTAATTGGAATATGTAAATCATTGGTAACAGAGGCAGTATTCTCACAATCAGAAGTTTCCATGCCTGAGTATATTGGGCCAGAATCTGGACTTGGTTCTGAATCTTGGTCATGAGTAACAGGTATTGTGTGTTCTATCTCCTTTCCAAGTCTTTTCCTTCTCGAATAGGTAAGAAGCTCATGATTTGTGATTTGTTTTGGTGTAGGATGAATCTGGTCAGGAGATTGGACTAAGGCTGGTGGTGCTGGGACTAATTGGATTGAGGCTAGAGGTGTAGGGTAAGGACTCAAGACAGGAGAGCTCATAATCATATTGTATATTCCAATTCCGATATTCTCTCATGGTTGCCCCGTGAATATCAGACTTGGGATCTTATGCTTGATGTTCAAAAAATGTGACATCCATTGAGGTATAGACCTTTTTGTTGATTGGAGAATAGCACTTGTAACCTTTTTGGTGTGGAGAGTATCCAAGAAAAATGCACTTGAGGGAGGTAGGGTCTAATTTGCCTCAATGTTATATATGAACAAATACTGAGCAGCCAAATACTTTAGGGTTTAAGGAAGAGACTATTTTGGTGTTGGAAAGACTTGTAAAAGGACTTGACTGGGAGTTCTGAAGTTTAGAACTCTGAAAGGCATTCGGTTGATGAGGTTGGTTGCTGTTAGTACATTTTCTCCCCAGAATTGTTTTGGAACATGAGTAGAGAGCATGAAGGATCTAGCAACTTCCAACAGATGTTTATTCTTCCTTTTAGCCACTCCATTTTGTTGTGGAGTGTTAACACAAGAGCTTAAATGGATAAATGCCTTGATTTTGACAATAAGTGTTAAGACTAGAATTGAAATATTCTTTGGCATTATCAGTTTTTAGGAATTTAGTCTGGAATTGAGTTTGTATCATGGAATTAAAGTTTTGGAAAATTTGGCTAACTTCAGATTTTTCTTTTATAAGGAATAACCAAGTCAATCTAATGTGATCATTAAGGAGACAAACCACTGAGTTCCAGTTATATTGTGCACTTGTGAGGGGCCCATACATCACTGTGAATCATTACAAATGGATGTGATGGTTTATATGAAATGGTGGGATAGCTACTACAAATATGTTTGGAAAGTTGACATATTTCACATTTGAAGGATTGTGAGCTTTTATTGGAAAAGAAGGATGGAAACAACTTTTCAAGGTACATGAAGTTTGGATGACCAAGACGATAGTGCCATAACATAACCTCACTATCTTTATTGACATGAAAATTTAAAGTTGATTGACCCTTGGATGATACATAGATCCCATTTTGAGTTCGTCTTCTTGGAGGAATATCACTTTTGAGGAGATAGAGTCCAGAACACATCTTAGCACTGCCAATCTTCTTCCCCGTATCCAGATCCTGAAATATACACAAATTAGAAAAGAATTTAGCAACACAATTCAAGTCATGAGTCAATTTGCTAATTGAGAGTAGGTTGCAGTCCAGATTAGGAACATGGAGAATAGAGTTTAGAATCATGTCCCTTGAGAGTCTGCTCATGCCTATTCCCTTAACTTGGGAGGAAGACCCATCAGCTATACGGACTGTAGAATTAGTAGTGCACTGATTGTATTCATTAAGGATAGTGACATCTCCTGTCATATGGTTTGATGCTTCGGAGTCGATGATCCAAGGGCTTGAGTATTTCTTACTAACAATAAGGGTTGTTGATAATTTACCTTTTTGTGCTTTCAGTCCAAATCTAGAACCAGAGGCTGACATACTTGATTGAGACTGTGAATTCTGACTAAAGAGTTTCTTTAAGATCTCAAGTTGTTCCTTGCTGAAAGGACTTGTCTTTGTTGGAAGAATGGTGATCTTGTCCTGGTTGTTATCTTAGGTAACATTGTTGGCACGTTTGTCTGTCATTTGTTGATCTTGATGGCTTTCAATTAGCAGGTTTGCCATGAATCTTCCAGCAGTTTTCCCTGGGATGTCCTGGTTTGTTGCAGTGATCACACTAGGGTCTTCCCTTTCTCTATCGACTATCATAGTTGCTGTTTGAATACCCTCGGGTAGCAAGGGCAGATCCTTCCATTGTTAGAGTTGAGGTTTAAGGTCCCATCATTGCTTTCTTTCTACTTTCTTCACGTCTAACCTCATAGAATGCTTCTCTGAGATTTGGAAGGGGTTTGGTCCCCATTATTCTTCCCCTGACTTCATCCAGGTTTTTGCTGAGTCCAAGAAGAAATTTGAAAGTTCTTTTCTGCTCTAAAATTCTTCTATATAGGACTGTGTCTTCAGGGCAGTTACAGCTGTTGATTTCAAACATATCTAGGTGTTGCCCATGACAACAAGTGTTGACGTATTGGGTAATAGAAAGATCTCCTTGGCGTAGATCATGTAACACTGCCTCAATCTCAAATAGTTCTGATGTATTTTCAGAACTTGAGTAGGTTTCTCTTGTCGCTTCCCCGATTTCCTTTGTTGTTCCATATAGGAGAAAATTTTCTCCAATTTTGTTGGTCATTGAATTGATCATCCATGACATTACCATGTGATTTTTAGTCTTCCATGTTCGAAAATTGGGATCATTCTTTTCTGGTATGATGATAACTCCTGTGAGGTAGTCATCTCTGCCCTTTCCACAAATAAACATCATGACTGATGATGACCATTGAAGATAGTTATGTCTGTTGAGTTTGTGTCCTGTGATTTGGTGTGATATGCCTTTAGTGCCTTTTGGAATGCTAATAGGTGATGCTATTCTTGGCTGTGAGGTTACCTCAGAGAGAGAGCTTTGTCCTGCTGCCGCCATTCCGTAGTAGGAGAAGCAGATTAGGGTTCAGAAGTAAGCTCTGATACCATGAAGAACTTTGAGAGAAGTCTTTCTCCATTTTCTTAGTATTACCTCTAGTATTTTGTACAATAAATAAAGAATAGAAGCTAACCTACTGACTCTCAAAACAGAAAATAAATACTAGATAGGAAAGAATTCTACACTAAACTAGAAAGCAATAATCTAGAGAATCTGGTTAGCTAATGCCAGATTCTCTTTACTAAAACATATATTCTAAGATTTCTATAAGATCTTAACTGATTTTGAGTATGATTTTCACAATATCTAATCTTTGATGAATCGATTCTTGTAAATTGTAACATATTACATGAAAATGAAAGACTTACCTTTCATTTCCATAAATCAATAAATTAGAAAATTGCGTTTAAAGCACCATAAGAAGTGAACATTTCTGATATTTAGAATATAATTGTGAATGATAATCTCTCTGCAAGTGCATGCATGTATATGTGCATGCTCTTTTTATTTTGATTAACAAATATAGGATGTTGGAATTGTTTTTCTTAACTCTTGTGATGGCGGCAGTCTGCCCTGGTCACAATTGATCGCCATGAATGGTATGATGCTCCGAAGATATACACACGGGATGATAGTTCTGGTTTATGGATGGCAAGGCCTGCTAGTCAACCGACCACCTTGCAGTTGTCACCTTGTAGTAGCAATGTCACTCAAGGTCTAAACAGCCAAGCATCTTCATTGAATAGTGAATCAACTCCAGCTGAAGGTACGGATCAAGCTAACAACCAGGAGTTGACACATGATATTATGAGAACGGAAGCCGGTTATGAACATATTTCTGAGGAGGCCCATTCCAGGGAAGAGTGTGATGTTAAAACTAATAAGCAACAGGTACAGGGGAATTTGTCCTCTGATGAACTTGCAGTTGCTGACCATTCCTTGCTTGAAATTGGAGAAATGAAATTGGAGACTCCAGGTACCACAGAAATTACAGTTTTGAATGGCTACGAAGGTGCAATAGCAGCAGCAACTAATGCTTCATTTGCGGAATGTGTGGTGGAGCCCACTCTTGTAACATTGGAGGTAATCTGTGACAAGTTTTATCTTCCTATTGTCATCAATCAGCTGTCTAACTTTGCTAAATGCCTCAGCTTCTAGTCAACCATCTTGTGAAACCTCCATATTTGTTTCTGGTATTGCTTTATGAACTTTCTCCTATAACGCTGCTACATTACATGACAATAATGGAATTAGACATAGCCTTCAAAACTACTGTGCTTCGTCTCTTTACTGAGAATTTATCTGCATGTTAGTGATTTTTCTTATATAGAAATCAGATTCTAGATATGCTTTATTCTGTGCAAGTCTGAACAAATTTATGTTCTCAATTATCAAGTCAGAGATACGTCATCATCTGATCAGTGTCTGTTATGAACATCTCGCCGATAAAAAAAGAGACAAGTAATGCTGAAATGGTATATCTAATTAGATATTTATACTTGCAGGTCAACGTGCCGCCATCATGTTTGCTTGATGGCATCCATTCAGTGCATTCTTCTGGGACTGGTGTTGTTGTACATCATTCTCAAGACATGGGATTGGTTGCTATTGACAAGAACACCGTTGAAACATCTGCATGTGATGTGATGCTGTCATTTGCTGCTTTTCCTATCGAGATTCCAGGGGAGGTAAACATTTTCGAAGTAGTGCTATGAAGTTATAAACCATTGTGGGCATATCAATTACTGCCTATACTTCATTGCAGGTTGTCTTTCTTCATCCTGTTTACAATTATGCTCTTGTTGGTTATGATCCCTCTGCTCTGGGAGCTGTTGGTGCTTCTATGGTTCGTGCTGCTGAGTTACTTCCTGGTAGGTTTGACTCTATGTATTTATTCCCAGGTGATATTATATGATCCCGTAGAACATATTTTCTTTTTAAATTCTGAACTTCTACCTTATTTAGGTGCATGCTTTCACCTTTGATTTTCAGTAGTGGCATATTCTTCTCATCCTTGAGGGAGGAGGGTCAAGGGTGAGGGCTTCTATTAGAGTGCAAAAAAAGTCAAGTAGGGCCGAATACTATTTGTTCAAATTTTGCAGAGTAAAGAAACTCAAATTTATCTCTTTAGAGATTCAGCTTGAGCTTACCTCGGTCAATTTAGATCCCAGTCCAAGTTCAAGCTTGACTTGTTTATGCAAGCAACAACATTGAAAACTGACTGCTACCTTGTATTTGTTAGTCAATACCACTACTATTCTGAGTAGCAGTGCTGGGAAAAGCTTGAGCCCATAGAAACATGCTAGTTAGTGAAAACAATGAGTCACATCCATGAATGTTCAATCTTGGTCCATTTATTTAATTAGTCTTGGATTGATGAATCCTTTAATCTCAGCCTTTTTTTGCCTATTTTATTTGTGTTAGTGTGAGTGATCTTTCAATTTGCTCTCTCCAAGTAAACTGAAAGTAGATCCAAGCTATTCACTGTAATGATCATCCTTGTACTTTTTGAGACAGAGCCTGCATTATGTCGTGGAGATCCAATATATCTGATTGGGTTAAGTAAAAATCAACGAGCAAAGTCTAGGAAATCAATTGTGACAAACCCTTACATCGCATTAAATTTTGGCTATGCTGATCGTCCACGGTATAGAGCAATAAATATGGAAGTGATTGAGCTTGACACTGGTAAGAGAATAAATTTGAATTTCCCAAGATTGTGTTTATATTTAGATTTAGTGTCTTATTTTGTTTTGTATTTCAGATTTTGGTAATGCATTTACTGGTGTGCTATGTAATGAGCATGGAAAGGTTCAGGCTATATGGGGGAGCTTTTCAAATAAGGTTTTCACCGCTAATCTACTTGTCATGATTTGCCTTATTATGATAGTATGTAATAACCTTGAATCTTCATTTTCAGCCAAAATCTAGTCACAGTACATCAAAGGATCATCAATTTGTTCGAGGTGTCCCAATCTACATGATTAGCCAAGTACTTGACAAAATCATATCTGGTGCAAATGGGACTTCTATTCTCATAAACGGTGTCAAAAGGTCAATGCCACTTGTTAGGACTTTAGAGGTGGAACTTTGCTCTAGATTGCTTTCAAAGGCCCGGAGTTTTGGTCTTGGTGATGAATGGATCCAAGTATGTCTTCTTCCTAGTAAAATATTTCTGCTCTTTCATCTCTGCTTGTGCCCAGAGAATGCATATCAATCTTAGCCTGTCACTCTCTCATGTTTCTTTTATTTTGTTTGCATTTGAATGTGTGTTAACATTTTCATGGAAAATTATTTCAATAAAAATCATGAAAGTGATGGTCTTAAACTTGAGCTTTAGAGAGTGAGCCTTTTCCAATCTTAATCTTGTTTTAATTGAATATTTTTTCTGGTAATAGAATATTGTTTCTGATAATATAATGTCTTTCAATTGGTTTTTTTCGTGGATAACTGCTCTCTTGAACTTAACATGCTTTGCAGAAAAATGCTGTAGTACAACGTTGTATCATTATTCTGAATATCAAAACTTGACTGATATTTTACTGTAGAGACTTGTAAAGAAAGACCCAATGAGACGACAAGTTTTGCGTGTTAAAGGTTGTTTGGCTGGATCTAACACTGAGAATCTATTAAAACAAGGCGATATGTTGTTGGCAATCAACAAAGAGCCAGTTACTTGCTTCCAAGACGTAGAAAATGCATGTCAAGCATTAGAGAACTGTGTTGACAGTGATGGGAAGCTTAAAATTACCATTTGTCGGCAGGTAAGTTTATGCCAGATGTATATGCTCCTAAAACCTTATAGAGGTATCATTATCTTGTGTTTGACATGTTATTATAACTATTATTTCTCTTCTGGTCTTGCGAAGTATTTTAGCTTGTTTGGTATAATCTCTGATGTTGATGTAAGTAAATTGATCTGATGCCCTTTTCTGTATGGCTTGCTAGGGAGGTGAAGTTGATCTACTTCTTGGAACAGACATTAGGGATGGTAATGGTACAACACGAGCAATAAATTGGTGCGGCTGTCTTGTTCAGGATCCTCATCCAGCAGTTCGTGCTCTTGGATTTCTTCCTGGTGAAGGTCATGGTGTCTATGCAGCAATGTAAGAATTTTTCTTTGAGTCCTAAAAGTTCTGTTTCTTTCTTTTTTTTTAAAAAAACTTTTTTTTTCTTCTGTTTCTTGATGTTGAGATAAGAATTACCTTTACAATGTTGGAAAAATAAGAATATTGCCTTACAGTTACAGTCTATATGATGCGAATGGAAATGGACTTAAAATTTTGGCTAATTACTTGCAAGATGAACTTAGTAATGATGTGTTTATGGCTGTTTTGCTGGATACAGTCAATTTAAATTTGTCATGAAAGAGTAATGGTCTTCAACAAAGGAATTCCTACCCAATTTCAATCAGAAGTCAACCAATGTCAGAGGAATGGCATCATTCTTACTATTAAGTTGTCCTGCATATTTTCCCCAATGATAATCAACCACATAAGACTGCAAATGTTGATCTTATTGAATACAGGTTTGACATTTTCTCAATTTCATAGGTGCTGCCGAGGAAGTCCTGCAGATAGATATGCTCTAGGTGCTCTTAGATGGATTGTTCAAGTCAATGGAAAACCCACTCCTGACTTGGATGCTTTTGTAAATGTGACGAAGGTATGGCCACTCATTTATGTAATTTTTTTGTGTGGAGTTGTTTTTGGTAGAATGCATCTGCAATCAATGCATTTGCTTCCATCCAAGTGGAAACCGCAAATTCTTAAAAACAATAGAATATATGGAAAGCTATGAAGTAAATTAGGAAAAAGGATAAAGAATACAAGGAAAAGAAACGGATGATTAAAACAAATTGACTTTTAGCTTCGAGTTCTTTCATAGTGTCTTTTGTTGCGGGAACATGATGACTGTTTTTTGAATATGGGTTGTAGAAAGGAAGGAAATGTGTGTGCATTATATCTTCATTAAATTTTTTTTTTCCTTTCAAAAACGGAAAAAAGAAAAGAAAAGAAAGAACAAGAATAAAGGCATCATTACATTTTGGTATCTATTTACTAAAGCTATGATACAAATCACACTTTTGAAGTCTGAATTTGGGGGATGCGACTCTCTGAGCACAATATTATGTAACCCATAAGATACCAGTACATGAAAAAACTAGTGCGTGCGTGTATTTTTACCATGACAAGCATTGTGAATAGGAGTACCTTTTGTGAGCTAGTTGCATATTTCTTCAAAAATTGGAATGTCCTTTGTGGAGATGTTCACAACTTCTTACATGAGAAGTTCACTTAAGAATCTTCTAAATAGGACTCTCAAGAGACAAACAGTGGGAGTAGACTGGTACTAGCATGCTAATTAGTTTCGCTCCTCAAGCATTTTTTTATAAAACTCTCTAATTTCTCTGTTAGTATTTATTTCCTTATGGTCAATCAAGCACTTTGTACTGTATTACATTTATCAGGGATTACGATATGATGAGTTCGTTCGTGTAAAGACCATCAATCTGGATGGGAAGCCACGAGTGCTAACGTTGAAGCAGGACTTGCACTACTGGCCTACATGGGAGTTGAGGTTTGATCCAAACACCGCTAGGTGGCGGAGAGAGACAATAAAGGCTTTATATTGCAATAATGAATAAACAGATTGTTCTGATCTCACTTCGTGTTCTTTCCTGGAATGGTTATTGCACGTTCAACACTGCTTCAAGAGCGTAAGTGGTCCACGAAACAGTTGGTGATTTGCACTCCAACTAGGTTATGCTCTTTAATTGGTTGGATTTCTTTTGACAGGCAAACTTGCCTGTTTTAGTGTGCTCTATAATAACAGTCTTGAAAAATAAGTGTACTTTTAAGACAACAATGCGTATGGTATTTCATCAATTAAGTGAAGTTTCTGTATTTGAATGGAAAGCTGATGAGAGGCCATCTATAATAAGAACAAAAGCCAATGTTTTATTTTGTGAATGTATATTTTTTGTATTATTTTTTTTATCAAGTTAAATAAAAAATAGTTTTGAAAAAAAAAATTATAATCTCATTTGAGTCCATATCTAGTCCACATGTTTGATGTGCTATTTTGAGTTATCCGGTTTTGGATGTTTTTTTTAGATTTTAGTCGGTTAATTGTTTGAAATAGTTTTTTTTTTCTTTTTGATTTTATCTTTTAATATTGAATTGGTTAGGAAATAAATTGCATGTTTTATTAATTTTTTTTAGTGTTATCACTATCTTAAATAAGTTATTATTTTTAGGTTAGTAATGAATTTTGTGATTATATATTTTTATCATATATGTAAAAACAATTATAAAAAATAAATTATTAAATTTAATGGAGTTTATAACATAGCTTGTTTGGGGACTAAGATTGATCTAATCTGTTAGTTTTTGTGAAAAAAGTTATTAATTTAGAATTTTATTAAAAGCTAAGGTATGCTTTTAATAATCATCAAGATCAAGATTATATGTAGATTTATGAAATTAATTAATTTAATTTGAGCTAATTTTTGTATAATTTAGTTTGAAAATCGAGTTAGATTACAAGATTTTAAAATTTACTTGTTAAGTAATTTTTTTTTTTTGCATTAATATTATTTTTATATTTTAAAATATTTATTCTGCCTGTGGTAGATTGTGAGTAAATAAACTAGTAGGATGATTTATACTTCTATATGTTTTTAAATGCGACGTGATCTATGACATGAGAGTATAGTTGTTGGATGTGATTTGGATACTAATTGAAAAGTTAGGGTTAATGAGTTCATGAGTTATTAAAAAATTCAATTGGGTTAATTTATTTTTACCATGTTTTCTGCAATTCAAGTTACGTGAATTTCTCATGTTAAATGTGGTTAAATAGTGTTACAAGGAATGTAAAAACAAATGTTGAAAATGAAAGGGTATATAAGTTGTGGATGCAAATATCAAAGGTGTTTAAGTGTAGATTACTATCCCATAATTGATTGAGACTTGGAAGTGTTTCTAATCGAGGTTTAAGTTACTTTTAAAAATAATTTTTTATATTAAAATATATTAAAATAATTTTTATTTTTATTTTTTATTACTAATTAAAACACTAATTTATTTTTCAAAGTAAAAGTACTTTTAAAACTTTTTATGTATTTAGATTTTTTTTTGATAACCCGAGATGTCCGGGCCAGCTTACGCGCACCACAACTAATCTCCGGGCTCACTGAACATCCTGCAAACCCAATAAACATGTAAGATACCGTGGGGTAACAAACGTACATAAATGAAGCTTGAACCCTAATGCAGAGAAAGGGAACAAGTCCTTTCCACCGCTAGGTCACAACCTCATATATATATATATATATATATATATATATATATATATATATATATGTATTTATTTAGATTTTTAACTATTTAGGTCAAGGGTCACCCCATTTCCTTGTCAGCACTTCTTTCTTAAGTGGAATGCCTTTTATTGACGGATTTAAGATTAAAAAAAAAAACAAATCATACAGTAAAAACAAAACAAAACAAAGATGTTTTTGGTTGATCCAGCATACACATGAATAAAATACACAAAATTAACCATTATATTGCTGCTCCGATATGGTGATCTCATTTATTATGCTTCAAATAATTTAACCTGAAAGAACTCAGGAATGGAACTTCTGACATGTGAAGTTATTTCTAGGAGAATGGCTATCTCATCTTAATTTTATCTGACAAAGTGGGTTTTGTTCTGATATCCTGAGCTGCAAGTGTTATGGTAAGGAGCTTCATTTATGAGTCTTCCAGTGGTAGAAAGAACTGACTCACTGACAGCTAGTAAGTGCAATAATGTATTTGAAATACAATGCACCAAGTTTTATTGCTGTCCATCAAAGTGTGCCAAAGAAAACGACTGACTACAACAATACCTTTGATTAGTTGATTGGTTTTATTTGGAGAAAATCGATCATCTTGACTGATAAATTAAGTTCGATAATTGTGTCATGATCATGGCTTTTGGAAAGTTATTTGAGATTGTGATTTATTGTTTTTAATTATGTCTTTTATACATGTTCCAATTTCATTAAAGTTTTGACAAAGGCTGAGACCTCACTCTCTTGCCTGTGCAAGAGTATCATTGAGCTTGTAGCTCATTGGTTATGAATGTTTTGTTGTTAATTGTGCAAAATACCAAATGACTAAATTATTTTTTTCCAGTTTAACTTGAAATCTAGCTCAAGTTGAGCTCTGAGTTGTGGGTTTTTTGAGTTGTTCCCCCAAAACAAACCAGGTTTAACAACTATACTTTGTAAAATAAAATAAAATTTGGTAACTTGATGAAAGGGATAATCCCCCTATATAATAATAATATACCTCATTGTTGGAGTAATTAAATGCTAAGGTAGCAATAGGGTGGTTCGTATTGGATGTTGTACCTACCTCATACCATTACTGATGCAGCTCTAGCCAGTACCGGTGGTGGCACCAATAAGTGATGGTAGATAAAGGGGATAGCTAATTAATGGAGAGGAAAATTTCCATGGACGAAACCCATAAATGCTTCCTTTTCTTGGTAAGGAAACTTGAAACTATTCTTTGCTAGCTACGCCCATCTCTTGTACTGATAATATGCTTTTACACTAATTTCTGGTTATGCAAATACCTTGGCTAATCAAAGAGTGTCGTAAGGAACATAATTTTTGTAATCCCATTTGTCAGGACTCAGGTTTGTAGTTATTTTTCAAAAAACTTTCAGTGGGCACAACCAATTCATGTCCTCGGTGGCCAGAACAATTCATCAATTGGTACTTGTTTATGTTTATATGTAGATTACTAGAGCAATGTCAGGCCAAATCTGAATTCGGGATTCTGCAGGAAAGTGTCAATTTATGCTCCCCTCTCGTGCTATCTGCTCTAGGTGAATCAAGCCCCGTGGTCATGCCCTAGCCAGTTATATCCTACAACGTGACTTGTCAAGATTTCAGTATATATAAAGGAAATGAGCATTTGATTTTGAAGACAATAAAAGGAAAAAATACAGAAATATACGGTAGCATTTGAAATGAGCATGTAATTTTCTTGAAGGAGTCTCCTGCCGATCAACAATGCATGCAGCATTTTTAAATATGTATATTATTGTTTTTCCTATTTTATAATCCTGCTAGAGAAATATGTTCCAACATTGAAGAAGCTCATGAATCAGGTTTGTTTATTCATTCAGCGTCGTCAGTTTTGTTTATCCAGCTATGTGGAATTGAATTGTATTTTGCATGTGGTTAGTATTCCAAGATAAAAATGATAAATACAGGAAAGACAGCATCGTGTTTAGATGAATAGATATAAATAAATATATTTTTGGATAATTTTAAAACAAGATCACCTGAAGCCAGAGTCACTGATGACAGATTAATGTCTTAATTTGAACCCCATATAGTTTAAAAGTGATAATCAGCATATAAATATAATCCTATTTATTGGAAGGTTAATTATGACTGTATTATAATTATAATCTAGCAATTAATTATAATAGATCAAAGACAACATGTTTGATAGGACAACATTAAGAGCTTTGAACTATGTAGTAAATAACTTGAAGACGAACTAATTATCTAATTAGAAGAAAACTAAAATGGAACTAGATAGCCTTGACACCAGATTCTAAGTTACCAAATCACCAGCAGCTCTACAACTCCAAGGCCAACCAAAAGCAGCAACCATCTAACAGCATTCTGTCTAGCACCACTGTAGAATTTCCAATGATCATAAGGATCAGTTTCAGACAAACTCCCAGGAACACTGGTCACATAAATAAACCTCGGGGGTGGTGGTGCAAGAGGAGTACAATACGGAGTCTGAGGTGCCGGTGGTGGTGGTGGTGGTGGAGGAGGAGGAGCCAGCTGGGCACATGGGTTGACGCAAGGACATGATCCACACTTTATTCCAGCATCTAGTTCTCGGGGAACTAATGCTTGGTCTAGCTTTTTTGTCACGATAGCACTACATACGGGAATAATAGTGCATCCCATGAAGGAAAGAAGAGAGAAGAGAAGAAGTTGGTGAGGACTGATCATTTGATGCATGCACGATGACATTTTCATGTTGAGAGAGAGAGAGAGAGGTGATGATGATGATGATGATTTGAAGAGGAGTGTAGGGTTATAAAATTAAGGGAGCTTTTTGCATAAAGATAGGCACATATGGGTTAGGTAAATTTAGTTATTATGAAAATTGCTGAGAGTGGGATATGATAAGACCATTTCAATGTGTTGCAATGTTTTGAAAGCGAAATGCATGTGGAGGAAGTAAATGTTAGGGTCATGCGCGTCCAAATTTTCTTATTTGAGGTAAATAATCAATCATGTCTTGATTTTATTATGTGTTGGTTCAGTGCAAGATAAGTGAGTTCATTTTATTTATTATTATCTTTGATATAAATTTAATAAAAGATATCATGAAAAAATTAAATAAAATTTCTCATGTATGCACCATCTAGTTCGATTATATGTGACCTATTTAAGGTCATGCGGAAAGTAAAAAATCAAATATGAATATAATGTGTTGATTATTTGTTAAATTTACATCAATTATTATAATAATTTTAATATTTTATATAGATATGCTAAGCAATGTATTAGTGACTGACTTAATAGAAATATATATACCCTTAATTTATCTGATTATCCTAAATGATTTTAATGGCATCCACATATATAGTTGGAGATCTGCTATCTTGGCATGCTTGTACAAACATCTATGTCTCACATGTACGAAGGGGGTCAAACAAGTTAGATGATATTTGATATTTTTACAGGTATGAAGTGAAGTGAAAAATACTATTGTTACTTTAATTTTTTGTCATTATAACAAAATAAATGAAAGGTTTTTTTTTTTCATTGAATAACAATTATGATTGTGGTAGCATCTTTACGTGAGTAGACCCTAGATACCCCAATTGTCGTCTATAACTTTTAATTTGATTAATTGTCAAGATTCAAAACCAAGACAAAATTATATTTGATGTCATGATTTACAATCATGATATTTAGTCAAATTTAACTAAAGTCTATGGGTTTTTCTAAATTTTTATCTTGATTTTTTAGTTATAATCAAGTTGATTGAAGGACAATTTGATATATTAATAAATAATATAATTTTAAAAAAACTAGGTAGCACATGAATTGCACATGCTAGGGCATATGTCACTCCTCCGTTCTCAGATGACTCATATGGCGGATTACAGTGACCAAAGACAACCACCATTGATGTGGTTGAAATTATCTCAATGGACCCTCCCTCTCTAGACGTCGTGTGTAGCTTAGTAACCTCTTGTTTGGCATCGTCAACCTTTCCTTCTTATTTTCTCTCTACTCATCAATTTTATTGCACGACCATCTAAATTTTCAAATCAGCCATTCAATTTATTTTTTCTTTGTATTTGATCTTTATTTTTTTATTACTATTTATTTTATTTGAAATAATTTATTAAATTAGATTTCTTTTCAATTTTATTTCAATATTTTATTTGTTATATTTAATCCTCATTTTATTATTTATTATTTATTTTATTTGAGATAATTTTTATTCATTCTTGTTTCTGCCAATCTTTCCTCTCCTTTTCTAGCTGCCTTATGATAAGCCCGAAATTTTTTTCCAAGAGCGCTGAATTACCAAGACCTAAAGCTTCTCCCAAATGGATCATTTTGTTCACTTCATTGTGAGACGACTCTGCTGCAGATTCCTTCAGCTTACGGGTATTATTCACCCTGATGTAAGAGTCTATATAAGATATGCTTGCTGAGGAGTGCAAGGAGAGGAGATCTCCCAGTGGAGGATATTTTCTTTGGTCTTGGTTGTTCGGCTGTTGTGGTCCGGTGGTGGTTGGGTGTCGGAGGCAGGCTTTGGGCTTTGCAGTGGGATTCTAAAGAATTATCACTGCTGACAGGGGTATAAAGTTGTGGCCAGAAAGAGTCTCTTTTGAAGGCCATGCTTTGATGCTCCAGCAGGCTTGCTGAATTCACATCGTTTAAGAAAGGCCCCGTTCTGCTTAGAGCTGATTTTGGGAAAGCTTGTTGGAAGAGAAACAGTGGTGGGGAGTACTAGGAGTCGCTGTCTCTTGAAAGAGATCTTCAACCACGATATGTAGCCGTTCTGTGTTGTCAGTGGCATTTATTGTGGCCGGAAAGCTATGATCGTACGTAGACCTCATATGTCCCATGTGGGCTGTGCTTCCTTTCCTCCACCGTGTGTGCCTTGTCATCAGCTCCTAAATTCTTATCAGCAATAGCCAACCTGCAAATGTTGTGATCTCCTGCCAAGACAAAAGACAGGTCAGTGGACACTTCATCATCTGAGTCACTGTCAGCATCTTCTCCCTGAAGTAACGTGGTTTGAAATTCTGCCACAGAGTATGAAATTCCTTTTGCCTCTGGATATCTTCAAGGGTCAATCTCATCCAGCTGTATGTGTACTAACTCACTCGAAGTTTAGCATGAGATCTATAGAGTCGTGGATCTCCGGCAAGCAGCAAATTAATGAAACAAAAACATGTGTCCTTTTCCTTTACAACAAAATAAAACGTTTCCATATACCAGCAACACGTAGTAACCATTGCCATGAAACGATAACACGTTGCATTCACCCTCCAAAACCCCATCAAATCAGCCTCCATCCTCTCATGCCCTCAAAGCTTCTGTAAGAACTAGTCACAGACTCCTCAAAATGAATGTGATACTGAAAACCCACTTCCTAATTTCAGAAGTTGTCCTCTTCATTAATTTTTCCTTTTCAATCCATTGCCAGCACTTGCTACCTCTCTTCTTTTCTTGCATTTCTTGGTAATTGACCTTTGTGTTATTTTTATCTGGTTGGTAAATATTTCTTGCAATACATAATATGGCCGGTTGAATCAGCATGCCGATGTGAGTCCAATGTGGCACCACTAGCAACCCTTGCCGGTGTAAGGTGGTTGGTCCAACTGTTGGGTTCTTGGCATTTGCTGACGCGGCGGTCGTGGAATGGCCGCTAGGAGCCGTTGTTTATCTCTTTAAACGCATGAAGGGCTGCAGGATCATGGCCACTGTAAAAGAATAATAGGAGCGGAGAAACAGAGGAGAGGAAACATGCCACACTGCTTCTTATTAGATTAGCTGATATAAATACAAAGAATTGTAACAAACTAGAAGCTTATCCCTGAGGATAAGTGTATAGCTTAAAACACAAATTCAAAATTTAAACAAACTGAAGCCGTTACAACAGTGCATGATAAGGAATTATGAGACTTCTCTAATATGACCCCTCAAGATTGGGATAGTGTTACGAGACCAATCTTGGATTTAAGTTAAAGAAATCGAGACTTTCGAAGAGGTTTTGTAAGAGCGTCAGCAAGTTGATCATCACTTGAAACATGATAGACGTGTAAAATGTCATTCTGAACCTCCTCACAAATAAAATGAAAATCAATGCCAACATGATTCATCCTTGAGTGAAAAACTGGGTTTGAGCACAAATTGGTTGCCCTGATATTGTCACAATAAATCACAGGTGTCTAAGGCAGAGCAATACGAGAACTTATCTAGTTAAGCTTGCAGCTGTGGCAGCTACTGACCTATATCCCCCCCCCCCCCGCCCCCCGCGGCTGGAAATTGCCTTGATTTATTTATGAGATTAGCAAGGAGATTAATGTAATCAGACAGTGGGTGGTGGATGATTTTCATATAATTAACGGAATGATTGGTAATAACGACATAGGAGACAAATTTTACTATGACTCCTACCAATAATCTCATAAAATAATTCAAATAGTTTTTGGTTCTTTATGGTCTTTTCCTCGAAGCCTCTCCAGTTTTTTCCAAGTAGAGGCACCGTTCAAAACTTTTGACTAGTAAAAGATAAAAAAAGACTTCAATTCTTCAAGCACGACCCAAGTCAATAGTCAAGTCTATATGCATGCATGTCAGCTCCAACGTGAAACGGAACTGCCAATGAATTGTTGACTAACTGTGTCCTCTTCGAGAATTTTAAGTATTTAGGTAATTTTTCCATACTGGGCAGCCTTAATTCTCAACATCTGCTCTCCTTCACGTTCTTTGTTTTCTGCTTCTGATTTCCATGGCAAGACCTCTACTAGCCCTCTTCACGCAAAACAATTCATTTTTATCAGAAACCCCAATCTCCTGTTTCCTTGCTTTTGTAGCCATACTTAGTGTCTTTTCTCTTGTAACATTCCTTTGCGCTTCTCATCACAAAGCAAAGAAATCACATAGACAAAAAGATGAGGAAAGTGTAACTTCACATTATTCAAGTGAGAAAAGGCTTCTTTCAAAGATAAATAGCGATATTAAAGAAAAGGCTCATTCAATGGTGAAGATGATTTCTTGGAGGAAGCTGGCGCAAGATGAGGATGGTGATGAAGAAATTTGGAGGAGGTCAATCATCATGGGGGAAAGGTGTAGGCCAATAGATTTTTCCGGGAAAATTATGTATGATTGTGAAGGAAATCTCATTCCTGATTCAACTCAAAGAGACTAGAGTGAAACAACTGCTCCCTTTTGGAATTATTTTGAGGTATCAAACATTGGATGAAAAATAATTTATTCGCAAGAAAGAGTTTTTCTTCAAAGAGCCAGATATTTGAGTGGTGATATGATCTTTACCACAAAAAAAAAAAATTGGGGGGGATTAAGTTTCAGAATTGTAAAAAAGTTGTACAAAAACAAGGAATCAATGTAAATGGAGGTTTAGCCCTTTTGATGATGTGTTATTGAAGGCTTTAATTAACTAATATTTTTCTTGACCCTGGCTAGCTTGTGAGTTGACTTCACATGAACAAAAAAATTTTGTTTCAATTATCATAAGGAAATTAACTAGTTTCTAAATAGTGGATGTTTTAGGAGGTGCAAGGGAGTAATTTTTTAAGTATTTTTATTTTAGTTCTCTGGTCTTTCAATTCTTAACATGCATGAGTGGTAATTAATGGTATTCCCATATATTTTCGTTTTTTTCTCTATATATACTTCAAAACTCCTCTGAACATTCAAGTTAATTTGCATGTGTTTTATGAAATCTCTATGATCAATTGTCTTTTTTTGTTACAGAAAAACATTAAGAATATTAATTGCTAAGTCTACGATTGAAACAACATGTGCTCTAGATGTCTGGAGACTTAGAGCCTTGTATCCATATTGTTCAATGCAAGATGGTTTTTTTTTTTTTTTTTTCTGGTTTCTCCTCGAAAGATAATGATGGACAGGCAAATTTTGCAAAAAGTTGGTGTTCGAAGATCAGGATCATTAATTCTCAGTCTGATAATTGGTGGGTGGATCACTTTTTTTTTTTTTTTTTTCTTCAAGAATTCTAGAGCCTAAGGAATGGCTAACAGGATCCAGCATTCTGGTGTCCAATGGGGCATTTTGTATGTACTATTGAAGTTTTATTTGTTGATTAAAGTATTTGCGAGGGATTTTTTTTTTTTTTTTGTTTATCAAATTCATTTCACGTCCCTCGAATTGTTGAAATTGGCTATATCAATCTTTGTACTTGAGTTTTGGGCTTGGAAATCCACACACTAAATTTCAATCATAATCTCATGTGCTCTTTCTGTACAACTCATATTCATTTTATGTTGGCAATGTGTACACATCTAATTGAATGAAGAGATCAGATGCTATAATAAATTGAAAGTTTAAGGGTTTATATATTCAAATTAAGTTCATTGGCAATGTCTAATTTGACAAAGAGTGGTATATGATCATGGATACAAGATCATATATGAGTGATATACCAACGGACATACCGACGGAATCTTTTCTGTCGGTATTTTTCTGCCGAAATCACCGACGGACAATATTCGTCGGTAATTAGGTCGGTAATTACCGATGGACTATGTCCGTCGGTAATTACCGACCGAATTACCGACCGAAAATTCAGAATTAATGAACAAAGGGCGGGCAATGACGCGGAGGTTTTGGCGGGTGATTTTTCCGACGGAATTAAAAACTGGGGCCCGTACGCGTGATGGGACCTATTCACCGTCAAAAAATACCGACGGATTTGAAATGCCAGATCCGTACCGGTGACGTGACCGGTGCACCATTAAAAATACCGACGGAATCACCGAGGGATTTGAATAGCAGGTCCGTGCGGTGACGTGTCGATTGCCCGTCAGAATTACCGACGGTTTTGCCGACGGAGTCACCGACGGAATACAAACCGTCGGTAAGTCCGTCGGCAAAAGTGAATATATGGCCACTCTGCCGACACTCTCCTCCCCCATTTCTCCTTCTTCTTCCTAATCCTAACCCTCCCCATCTACAAAATAACCAGCCCCCCCTCGCCCCAAAACAAAAATCTTCCTCATCTCAGCACAATAAGTTGTATTTGTTTTGTGGTCACAGCATCCGTGTTCTGATTTACCGACGGATTTTATCATTTTTTGTAAGTAATTCTATCTTTTAAAATTTTAACATTTAAATGTCAATTTTATTGTTTTTTTAGTATATGTATTATTTTTTTTTAGTAGATGTACATGTTTTATTGTTATTTCTCAAACAAACTTGTAGTATATGAATGTATAATTTTATACTTGTTATGGTTTGTTTTAGATTTTGTAAGATTGTATTTGTTTGAAAATTGTTAAAACTTAATTTGTAGAATTACCGAATTACATGTTGTGTTTTGAAATAATTAAGAGCTTGCTTAATTAATGGGTCCTTTTTATAGAGGTTCGATAGAAGTCATGGATGATCGTTCATGGATGTATCTAGATTCACCCCAAGGATTGCGGAGGATGGATTATTGTAACGGGGTTCAGGGTTTTATTAATTTCGCAACATCTATTCCCAGAAATTTTACTGGAGGCGGTATTAGGTGTCCATGCAGGAAGTGTCAAAATAAAAAGTATTTGCATCCAGATGTTGTAATGATGCATCTTCTACACACTTTGGTTTGTGGAGGATTATGAGTGTTGGTATGCACATGGAGAGGTATTTGTTAGTAATAGGAGAATGGGAGAAACGGTGGTTGGGTCAACTTCTAGTGCTAGCAACGTGCATGAAGCGGCAAATGACAACACTAATCCTTACAGAAACATGGTTATGGATGCAATGAGAATGAATCAAGATAATGTCAATCATTGTCCAATCGTAGAAGAAGAACCTAATGCAGAGGCAGCTAGGTTTTTTGATTTGTTGAAAGATTCTGACGAACCATTATGGGATGGCTGCACAAACCACAGTAAATTATCGGCTGTGGCACAGGTGTTCACCATCAAGTCAGATCACGGGTTGAGTGAGGCCGGGTATGACAAAATTATTGATTGGGCAAGAAGCATTTTACCAGAAAGGAACAGGCTCAAAGAGAACTTCTATGCTGCGAAGTCCATGATGAAACCCCTCGATTTAGGATACTAGAAAATTGACATGTGCCCTAACTTTTACATGTTATACTACCTTGAAAATGTTGTGATGACCGAGTGCATGACATGCGGGCATTCTCGTTACAAACCCAGAACTGGCAGGGGGAAGACTCTAGTGGCATATAAAAAACTTAGATATTTCCCGATCACACCTAGACTGCAGAGGTTATTTATGTCACCAAGGACTGCTGAGCACATGACATGGCACCAAACACACGATGTCGTTGATGGTGTGATGGTGCATCCTTCAGACGGCGAAGCGTGGAAACGCTTTAACAGTGTTCATCCTGACTTTTCTGCTGAATTAAGGAATGTTCGACTTGGGTTGTGTACAGACGGGTTCAACCCATTTGGGTCATTTGCTGCTCCCTATTCTTGTTGGCCGGTCATTCTCACAGTTTATAACTTGCCACCGGGAATGTGTATGAGGTCGGAGTTCATGTTTCTATCTACTGTCATACCCGGTCCCAGTAGCCCGGGGCGGAATATAGATGTTTGTCTTCGACCGTTGATAGATGAGCTGGCGCAGTTGTGGTCCTCCGGATCTCTAACTTATGATATATCGAGGAAACAAAATTTCCTTATGAGGGCGGCTTTGATGTGGACTATCAGTGATTTTCCAGCTTATGGAATGCTTTCTGGTTGGAGCACGCATGGGAAACTCGCATGTCCATACTGTATGGAAAACAACAAGGCATTCACGCTAGCAAACGGAGGTAAAGCTTCTTTTTTTGACTGTCATCGTCGCTTCTTGCCACTTAATCACAGGTTCAGAAAGAACAGAAAAGATTTCTTTGTTGGTAGAGTTGAAAAAGATGTTGCATCCCCGCGTCTTTCTGGTGAAGAATTGCATCATGTTGTATCAGAGTACGGTGACATTGTGTTTGGCCTTCAATCAGGTAAGCAAAAGTTTCCTGGTTTTGGTTTGACCCATAATTGGGTAAAGCGAAGTATCTTTTGGGAGCTTCCGTATTGGAAGACTAATCTTCTCCGCCATAACCTTGATGTCATGCACATCGAAAAGAACGTGTTTGAGAATATTTTCAACACCGTCATGGATGTGAAGGGGAAGACAAAGGACAACATGAAGGCTAGATTGGATATAGCTTTATACTGTAGCCGTAAAAATATGGAGTTGGTTTATGACGAGTCACGGGTTGCAAAACCAAGGGCAAGCTTCGTGTTAGAGAAAAACGCACAACTGATAGTCTACAAATGGCTTAAGAGTCTGCGTTTCCCGGATGGACATGCATCGAACATATCAAGGCTTGTTAACATAGAGGACTGCAGATTGTATGGAATGAAGAGCCATGACTGCCACGTGTTTATGCAAACACTCATCCCATTAGCTTTTCGTGATTTGTTGCCAAAGGGAATATGGGATGCACTAACGGAGATCAGTCATTTCTTCAGAGATATATGCTCCAGCAAGATGAATGTTGAGCACATTGAGATGCTTCAAACGAATATCATCGAGACACTATGCAAACTTGAGATGATATTCCCTCCTTCATTTTTTGACTCAATGGAGCATCTCCCTATACATCTACCGTTCGAGGCAAAAGCTGGAGGACCGGTCCAGTATAGATGGATGTACCCATTCGAACGGTGAGATATTACAGTTGCAATGGAATTCATATCTTAAAGTATTTTCTATGTTTTTCTTATTTGAAAATACTTGAATTGTACTTCAATGCAGGTACTTGTTTAATCTAAAAAAAAAGGTTAAGAACAAGGCTCATGTTGAGGCTTCGATATCTGAGGCCTATATTGTTGAAGAGATATCAACATTTATCTCGTACTATTTCGAACCTCATCTGAGAACAAGAATCAATCCCATTCCACGGCATGACGATGGCGGTGAAGTGCCTTCTAGTGGGAACTTGTCAATATTCTCCAATACTGGACGACCCACACCTAAAAATGTCGTAAGAGGAAGATATTTGTCGGAAATAGAATTCAAACAAGCACACAACTATGTTCTATTTAACTGTGATGAGCTGAGACCATTTATTCAGTAAGTCTATATATGTGTAATACTAATTAAACTTTGTCAGTAATATACTGTTAATTATATATTGTAATATCATACACTCATTATCACTTGCAGGCAACATCGACAATATTTGCTCTCCAATAACTCGCAGTTGACCGAATCCCAGATCTTTCAATTACAAGATGAACAATTTGCCACATGGTTCAGAACACATGTAAGCACTATCACAAACTCATTCTAACGTATGCATGTCATTACGAGATTCTCGTTCATTTACCGTGTATTGATGTACATTTAATTACATATATTTACAAGGTTTATCAAATGGGAAGGAGTGCGCCCAAGTCATTGTCTTCACTAAGCCTCGGCCCTGAAAGAAAAGTTAAGTGCTACAACGGGTATTTTGTCAATGGATATGTTTTCCATACTGAAGAATACGGGCAAGGAAGAAAGACATACAACTGCAGTGTTTATGTTAAGGGATCCACAAGTAGCCAGTTAGAAGTTGACTACTATGGTAGATTAGAAGAGGTCGTCGAACTGCAATATCATAGCGAGCAGAATAAAGTGTTTTTATTCAAATGCTATTGGTATGACACGACGGACAGAGGAATCAGAGTTGATCTGCACCATGGTCTGGTCGAAATCAACTCAAAAGCTAGACTCCGCAACATAAACGATGTCTTTGTTTTCGCAAAGCAATGTCAACAAGTTTATTACACATACACCCCTTCATTTAGAAAGGATCGTTCAAGAGTTGATTGGTTGTCCGTTTTAAAAACGAAACCACGGGGTCGTGTCGAGGTTGTTCAGGATGAGAACGAAGACACAAGTGTGCGAGATGAAGTCTTTCAAGTTCGTGAGTTGGTTGAACCATATCGAGTTGCTCCTTCGATTGAATTGGAAGAAAATTCAAATTTTCGAGTTCTCGATGATAGTCTTGTTGATATTGACGGAGAGGAGTTGAATGTTGTTCTCAGCTCTAGCGGACAAGCAAATGTCGATGAAGAAGATGATATCCATATTGAAGATTGCGATGAAGATGATGACAATTCAATTGACGAGGAAGAAGAAGAAAATTCCGACTAATTATGAAAATGAAGCCCTATGTAAAAACATTTGTCTCATGTAATTTAGATTATTGATGATGTATTTTGTAAAACAAAATATTTACTGTTTAAGCAATGTGGTTATTGTGTTTATGTGATGGACAGTTTATCAGTTAAGTTTCTACAGGAAGGTAAACAGGCAATACAAAGACAACCTTTCCTGCATCATGCAAGCTTACCGACGTCCATACCGACGGAAAGTGATCCGTCGGTATCTCACAGAGAGTTCGAAATTAATTACCCGAAATGCCACCAACACCGACGACATTACCAACGGCTTCACCGACACATACACCGACAGATTATAGTCCGTCGGTATCTCACAGAGAGTTCGAAAAGAATTACAACAAAATACCACATTCACCGACGGGAATACCGAGGGAATTATATTCGTCGGTATCTCACAGAGAGTTTGAAAATATTTACAACAAAATGCCACAATCACCGACGTCCATACCGACGGACAACCATCCGTCGGTATCTCACAGAGAGTTCAAAAATATTTACAACAAAATGCCACAATCACCGACGACATCACCGACGGAATAGGTCCGTCGGTAATTTGTCGGTCACACATATTACCGACAGAAATACCGACGGAACGCGCGATTTCCAAAGTGTGTGAATTAATGCGCCTCTGAACTTGTCATATTACCAACGGAATCACCGATGGACTGCGAAAAATATGGAGGGCTTTTAAAAATTCGGGGCAAAATTCAAAAAATACCGATGGATTTTTGACCTGTTACCGACGGAATTTTTAACTGTTACCGACGGATATTAATTCCGTCGGTAAAATTGCCCTATAAGTTCCAGCCCCCGCCGCTTCGCCTCATTTTTTTCTTCTTCTCCCCGCCGCTTCGCTTCTCCTCCGTTTTTCACCTCAGATTTTTCATTTTTTTCCCCTCAATCCTTAAACACTTTCACCTTTAATCTCTAGCAAGCTTTGGTGTTGTAAATCTTCATCATATTAAAAGGTATGTGTTTTTTTTTTCTAATTTATTTTATTTTATTTTATTTTTAGTTCTTTTTATTTTTATTGTTTTGGTGTTTTTTGTTGCAATGTAGATAAAGTTTTGAATTTGACACATTATTAAGGTATGTATATTTCGTTCCTTTTCTTGATGTAGGTTTTTTGTTTTGAATTTTTTGAATATTTTTTGTTGTTGTGTTGTTAGAATTGTTATTAGTTAATTTAACTTAGAATTAGTTAAAGTTGAATATTTGAATTTTTTTGAATTTTTTGAATTTGTTGAATATTTGTTAATTTAATTGTTAGTCTATATATTTTTTTAATTTATTGAATAATTTTTGTTGTTGTGTTGTTAGAATTGTTATTAGTTAATTTAACTTAGAATTAGTTAAAGTTGAATATTTGAATTTTTTTGAATTTGTTGAATTTGTTGAATATTTGTTAATTTAATTGTTAGTCTATATTTTTTTTCAATTTATTGAATATTTTTTGTTGTTGTGTTGTTAGAATTGTTATTAGTTAATTTAACTTAGAATTAGTTAAAGTTGAATATTTGAATTTTTTGAATTTGTTGAATATTTGTTAATTTAATTGTTAGTCTATATTTTTTTTTAATTTATTGAATATAATTTATTGTTGTATTGCCTATATAATTATTGATTAATTTATTCGAAGCGGAATCAATTTACCCGCCAGTTCGAGGCACAGTGGAAGGACGATCTTTCAATGTAAGTTTGTTAAGGTTTTAGTTTTTTTTATATAAAAAAAACAAATTTAAAACATAATTTATGAAGTAATCACAAATTAATTTCATTTCTTTTCAGGTTCACAAACATTGAGGCCGCCCGATTAATATCATCAGCGTTTAAAGCGTCGATGGAGATTCCATTGTTTCAATGGAGTCAGATATCCAGACATCCTGAATGGATGCCTCAAATCAATGCATGGTTTCGTAGATTTGAGGTTCGTGTTAATATATAATTTTCAGCTTATTTCTAATAAATTCAAGTTATAATTGTAAATAAATTATTAACATTTTAAAAAATTATTTTTTTATATACAACATCGATTCTGCTGGGACGATGAACATGACATTGTTGTGAGGAGGGTGTGGGAAAATCACGCGACAATTAGGTAACATCGAAAACAATACGACTTTTTTTTACATAATTATTTATGTTTTGAAATGTAATTTTTTCGTGCGTGAATTAGGTTACGTGATTTTTGGTATGACGCCCAGAAAAAAGCATAAAAAACAGCGAGGGATAAGGGGTTACAAGGCTAGAATGATGTTGCGGTTTGGAGGGATTTCAAACCAATATACATCCCGGAAGATATATGGCCGCACTATCTTCAGCACGTGACGTCTGAGCGGTTCACTCGACGCTCACAGTCCGGTGCCGGCAACCGAAATCGGCAAATTCATGGCTCGGTTACAACGCACACCGGCGGCTCCGTTCCGTTTGCTGCACATGCGAAACGGATGGTAAGATTAATTTAAATGAAATATATCGTTCAATTAATTTGTTGTTAATACATTTTTTTCATTATATATAGGCTACGTCTCTTGGACGTGAGCCGAGCCCTATGGAGCTGTTTGTGGAGACGCACGTGCGGAGTCATGACCGCCAAAAGGGGACGCAACAGTTCGTTGACAACCGTGCTCAACAGTTTGTGGTGTGTTTGTTCAACCATTTTATTTTATAAGTTATTATCATGTTTATTGAATTGAATATGATTTTTTTTTCAGGAGACCTATAATAATCGGTTGAGGGAGAGATACGGGGATGATCCTTCGACCCATCCGGAATTCGATCCGGATTTGTGGATGGAGGCTGGATTGTCAGGTGGACCCGATAAAAATCGGGTTTACGGGCTCTCCAACACTACCGCCGCCAAGTTGCGGTCGACCGGTACTGCTTCAACCGGTGGGAACTCCCAATCTGTATCGAGCTCCCAATCTAAGGAGTTTGTGGCCTTGCAGCAAAGGTGCGACCACCTATCAGAGGCGTACACACAACTCAAAAAAGAGCAAAGATTGGCGAACGAACAACACAGATTGGCGGACGAACAACGCAGAGCAGAGTCTGAACAACAAAGAGCGGCCTATGAAGAGCTTCGTCAAATGGTCATGAACATGACACAAGGTGGAACATGTGCGCCTAATCCTTTTTGGCCGCCTAACCCCCACCCTCCTCCTCCTCCTCCTCCTCCACCTTTATATTAATTGTTTTTTTTTTTAACACATTCATTTTGTAATGAATATTATTTAACTTTGAGTTTTTGTTGCTTAATATAAATTTTATTTCCATAATTGGTTTGTATTACTATTAATTTATATTATTTTTTCTAAATAATTAAAAAAAATTACACAGGGATTTACCGACGGAAAAAATCCGTCGGCATTGGACAGTGTCTGCGGTATTCCATCCCATCACCGACATATTCACCGACGGAAATAATTCGTCGGTATAAAAATACCGACGAATTTACAGACGGATTTATTCGGTCGGTATGAAATATCACCGACACTTTTGCCGACGGAGGTAGTCCGTCGGTATTTACATAACACCGACGGAATATTTTCCGTCGGTATATTCCAAGCGGGAAACTTTTTTTTTTTTGCGCGCACGGTCCGTCGGTAAAACCGTCGGTAAATGTTTTTTTTGTATTATCGACCGATATAGCGACGGAATGTGGAATCACCGACAAAAGGTATTCTGACGGGCGTATTCCGTCGGTAATATAGTCGGTAAATACTTTACCGACGAACGTTCTGTCACACACCGACGGAATATTTCCGTCGGTAAAACTGTGAAATCTTGTAGTGATTAGTCCTCTAGTTTTGGAAACGACTATCCTCCTCCTCCTTCTCCTTCTCTTCCAACGTTCTTTTTGTTTTAGTTTTATTGTATTTGAACGTGTAAATTTATAATAAATATATGTTTTTTATATTAAGATAATTTATTTTTACATACTTGAATTTTATACAAATTGTTTTTTGTTAATAGTCGAAATTTTATTAAAAGGAAAAAGCTACAAAGATAGTAGCCTAACTTACATCAGAAGAACAAGCAGAGGAAAGGGAAGCACAAAAACTGTTGCAAGAAACAGGGGATAACAACAAAAGGAGAACAGACAAATCAAAAGAAACCAACTCCTCCCGACTAAACATTCTCTATGTTAAGCTCGAAAGAGTTGGAGTCAAGCCTTAGCCATAAAGTAATACTTTGGCGCACCATGGAGAAACAGATTTGATGGTTAGGGGCAGCGTCATTAAAAATAACATCATTTCGATGAAGCCAAAGATTCCAAACAACGCATGAGAAAAGAAGTTGCCATGAGAGATTTTGTTGCTTGCCTTTAACCATAGAAGACCATTGGTAGCACATATCATCAACAGATTTTGGAAAAACACTGCAAAAGCCCCGATTAGAAAGCAGTTTCGTCCATATATTCCAAGAGAAGTGGCAATGAATGAAGAGGTGACTTGAAGATTCCAAGCTTTTATTGCAGAAAGCACATCTTGACTCCTGAAGGGAGAGGTAGTCGCGTTGAAATAGGAAATCTCTTGTGGTTACTTTGTCTTGGACAAGGAGCCAAAGGAAAAGCTGCACTTTTGGTGGGGTTAGTTTTATCCAAACAGAAGATTGGAATGGTTTGGCTCCACCGTAGAGTAACTGGTCCATCATTTTGGAGCAAGATTTTACACTGAAGAGGTCATCGTTGTTGAGGGTCCAGATTTTCTTATCCATCTTGTGGAAGAACATTGGCTTGGATTCCAGCAAAGATGATAAAAGTGATAGTTGTTCTTGTTCAAAATGAAAAAGAGGTCTGCGCCATTGTAGGGACCAGAGCCAGATTCCATTGCTCCATCTACCCATGTCAGCCACCAAAGCAGTTTTAGAGGAAGACAAAAAATATAGCCTTGGGAAGGCTGTTTTGAGAGGGTCGTCACCAATCCAGCTGTCTAGCCAAAAGGATGTTAAATTATCATTCCCCACCATGAATTTGCAATGATTCGTGAAGACTTGGTGAATGTCGGTTTGAACGATGGACATAATATCCTTCCATATCTTGGATGGTTGGTTGTAGAAAATTGGGATCCCATTCTCATAAGATGGATTGTACATTGAAGAGATAATCATTTTCCATAAGCTTGTACCTGGGGAAGAGAGTCTCCAAATCCATTTTAGAAGCAGGGCTCTGTTTTTTGATATATGGGAGCCTACACCGAGGCCACCTTGTTTCTTATCGCGCATCACTATTCTCCATTGGATCTTGCAGAAAGATCTTTGCTTGGTACATCCACACCACAAGAAACGTCTTTGGATGGATGAAAGAAGCCTGCCTACCCCTTTTGGCATCTTGAATACAGACATAAAATATATAGGCAGGGAATTAAGGACACTTTTAATGAGACATAGACGATCAGCCATGCTAAGTAGTCTCCCCTTCCATATATGAAGCCTTTTATGAAACTTCTCTATCACTGGCTTCCATGTGGAGATACGAGATGGATTGGCTCCTAATGGCATGCCAAGATATTTGCTTGGGAGGGAGTCTGATCTGCAGAAAATAGATGTAGCCAAGCGCAAGCACAAGTGATCATCGACATTGATACCAATAATGGAGCTTTTATGGAAGTTTATATGAAGGCCTGAAGACAGAGCAAACCATCTTAAAATTCTTTTGACTTGAACTAACTGATCAATATCTGCCGGGATGAATATTAATGTGTCATCTGCATATTGAAGATGGCTGACAAAAATTCCTGATGTAAATTGCAGCCCTTTGATAATATTCCCACTAGTTTTATACAAATTTAATTTTTAAATTATTTTCTTTTTCTATTCAATAGATTTTTTTTAAAAAATTATTTTTTAATTATTATGGATGAGGTTTTCGATAGACTCATTTCATCAGTATATTCTAAAAAGTTAAAAAATAATAATGTAAATGTCACTTCAACTGTTACATCACCAATGAAATTATTTCATCAGTATTTTACAAAAGGTTGGAATAAAATTATTTAAAATGCCACTGCCCAGTGGGTAAGTTTTTTTGGTGCACATTGTTTGTCTGTAAAACCATTGGGGTTTTTTAACTGATAGACTTTTGAACAAACTAGAAATTACTAACAAGGTTTTTTTTCCAATGACAGTATAATTCCATCTGTGAATCAATTAGTAAAATACTTATAGAATATTTTATGGTAAAACTGTTCAGCAATAATAACCACACTTAGTATTCTGTTGGTTGTTTGATTCACAACATAGATAGCTAATTTTGAAATTCTCTTCATACCGAAAGCAAAATGTTTCTAACTCTTGACCAATATTCCACGCAGTATATCATTCTCTTTTTTACTTCAAAGTTTTGTGGAAAAGTGTTTGTTACTGGATTTGTTTTAAGGGATATTGTTCTTATCATAATGTTCCCATAACTGGTCCAAAAATACCATGTGGCTGTAAATAAAAAATGAAAAAAAGAAGAAGATTTTTTTAAGATTAATTAACTTCCAGTGTCGTGCTCATTACACCATTGCATTAAAAAACGAACAGAGTCCTAGAAATGATTTGGTTTGAAAGAAAATCCTGTAAATGTGACTTTATGTTCATCATTTTATTACCATTTTCCATGTGCGTGAATGGGAGTGGTTCTATCCATTAGGACACAGCATCTGCTTGAGGTTTTTTGTTGTCATGTTTGTTTACTTTCATTGATACTTGTAATTTTTCTATAATATTAGGCTCCTGGTTTGGACTTTGGACAAAATTAATTTTTCATGATCATAGCTATGTAATTGACCAAATATTGAATAATAAAAACCGAATTGCATTATTGTTGGTTAATTTCTCTTGTCAATAAACTATCAATTAATTTATGATTACTTCTCCGTTACCATAATTTAATTAGTACTTAATTATTTATTTTTCTTATACAAATTTAGACCGCCGGGTTGACAATATTTCAACAAATTAGAATCTTTAAATGTGAAATTGCTAACTGGGATATCTCGCAAACTAAAGAGGTAAATAAATGTATCCAGAAAATCTTATTGAGTTCATTGAGGAATTGTAGTTATTATTGTTTAAAAAGAATTAAAAAAAAAAGGACACAGTAAATGTTGCTAGAATTAAAATTAACAATAAGTCTTGATTAGCCATAGAATCAGGAGATTGGAATTAATATTCTCGAATGGAGATGTTCAATCGAACTAATGGGATACACAAATATGATCACAGCTGATCCATGCCTAAACTGTAGCTATGTATCTTGCAATTAAATTGCAAAAAGACATGATGACAAAATATGTACAACAAAATAGTTGCCAATGAGAGGCTACTGCTAAAATTAATGAAGAGGGGCTTATGGGACTTCTGGTCTCCAAACTCCATGCTTTAAACTAGTTGATTATTTGCTAAGGAGAGGCAACAGCTAAACGGGTTTCCCCCTCTTCTTGAGCAAAACTCACTCGTTTCTGCACATTTGTCTGATGAAAAATGTCAATACATAATTTTGTCCGAATTTCACAGAAATTTAAATATCTGAAGGGTTTTTTTTTTTGCCCCCCCCAAGGCAACTAGGGCGTAATAATTGAAGTATATATAGCTTTCAAGTACCCAATTTAAACTAGAAAAGGAGACTAATTACTAATGTCAACCCAATGGACAGAAGACCTAGACAAGGATCAACAACCCAACTTTATTTTGGTGATTGTAACAGCCAAGAAATTAGGACGTCAATTATAAGGTATGTGACCTACAAGAGTAGGATTCTTATACATCTATAACACTTGTTGTTTAACTTTTTTGAGCAAAAAGTGAGCAATAAATTATAAGATTTGTTCACGAACGATGAAGACAAATATTCTAATTTCAGAAGTATATGAAACGTATAGTATTCTTTTTTCTACTATCATTATCTAGCATTTAGTTAGAGTATGGAGACAAAAAAAAAAGATAATACAAATAATTAAAACTTGTATCCATAAACTTTCTTTAAAAAGATAAAAATTCATTCTATTTTCCATCTCAATCTTTATCGTTTCTATTTATTTTTTTTATTTATCTCTTGATGTCTAAAAGACTAACTAGTCTCAACGTTGATGTTATTTTTTATTTACTTTCCTCTTCCATGATTTGCAGTATGACTCATTCCTCTTACAACAACTTAGAAGCCATAAAGAAATCAGTTTTATTTTAGATGAATCGCAAAGTCAGGACTCTGTTGCAAATCTGCCTAGCATGTACGAAACTCAGGATTAAATTAAGAAATGCACATGAAAATCAATTAAGTTAAAAGATAACACACCTCATTAGCTGCCTTGAAACTCTCCGTAATGATACCAAGCTCCGGCTTCCAATGCACGTGCCGGTGCCCATCTGTACCATTAATACCACCGGAATTTCGCATGTATAGATCAATAAGCTTTTCAGCCACCTCTACTTCATCTTGGCTCTCCTCCACCAATTTTTGCACTTGGGCCTTAGGCAGCCTAACTTTCACCTGTACCGGCTCCCGCCCATCTGATGTTTGACTCGACGATGGTCTAACCATCGACAGGTCAGAAACTGACCTCCGAGATAACATCAAGTTCTCAAGCCGTTCTTTGGCGCTCATCTGTATAGCTGACCGAACCCTCCTAGTACTCCTAGGATCTTTTTCCTCGGGAATTTGAGGCAACTCTATTAGGAAATATATTTTCTTGGCCTTTAATTCTTGTTGAGGCTCTAATGGCTTAGCACGAATCCCAAAATGCTTAACAGCTTCCGAATCCAATAATACATACCCTGGATAATCCTTAACGACCTCGCCGGCCGTTGCCGGAGTCTTTAACTTGAAAGTTTCACCATTGATCAACATCACCTTTGCTTTATTCCCTCCTCCTATATTGTTTCCCATCTCTGCTTGTGAAATGTGTTACTATCATAAAATGTTACGTCCGTGACAGTATTTATAAGCCTTGTAGGAATGACGTTAAACTATTTAATAGGAAGAAGTAGCACGTTTTAAAGTTTGGTATGGTGTGAATTTGTTGAAACGCTCTCCCTATAGATATATAAAAGTCAAAATTAGAATGTGAAACTAGATAGCGGGAAAACTCAAAAATTCATCACGACCGGGTATGTAATTTATTGATGACATGGAAAATAATGATTTTATTATGAATATATGTATTTTATATTGTGGTGTATGGTACTTTTTAAAAGTATTTTTTTGTTTAAAAATATATTAAAATAATAATTATTTTTACTTGTTTTTTTATTTTTATTTTTATTATTAACATATAAAAAAACACTTGAGAAAAGATCAATTTGATGTTTTTTTTAAGTAAAGAACACGTATAAAAAGCACCTAAAAGCAGAATTTGTCACAGCCCAACACTAAGAAACATGTAAAGATATACATAATAAGTTTTTATTTTTCTTTTCTGAGATGGTATATTATAATCATAGTATGGTTAAAATTAATAATCTTTTCTTCAAATAAATCTTAATTATAATCCACTTTTGATGTTCCAATTATGCAAAGGTAATGGGAAAGGGCTTCCGGAGATTCCTTTCTTACCTTGCCATGCACAAAGCGAGACATTGTGGGGATAAACTTGAGTGTGTATGCTTGGCTCAGCTCAAAAAAGCTAGATAAGTGCAAGAAAAATAGAGTGCTTTACGTCACATTAGATGTCTGTAATGTTGTCCTGCCTCCATTCTTATCAAGTTCACGTCAACAACAGTACATTAAACAGCAGCAAGGTCGATCTCAGCGAGCCAGCAAAATCGAACACAATCCCGCTTGAATACTTCTTTTCTTTCTTTATAATTATTATTTTTTTAAAGTTAAGAATTTTATTTTAAAAATTGAGGAATATGTTAGCAATATCAATTTTATTAAATAAAAAGGGGAAGTATAAGAACACATACCTTCAATCATGTCAATTACATTACAAGAAAACACAAATATCAAATTGTGAAAAGACATCAATAAATCTTTTGTCTAATTTGTCCAAGAGAGAACCTTTTATTTTTATGAAAAATCCCCCATATTTTTATTTTATCGACGGAATGTTCCGTCAATATTTAGATACTAATTTTGTCAGCATGATTTTTATTGATAGGATCACGGACAATTATTGTTCGTTAAAAAAATTATCGCTGATGATTTCTATTATGCCGATCATTTCAATGGATTTATAGACAAAAATACATGTCATACAAAAAACAATTATCGGCATTATTTTGTCGATATTTCCATCGTTAAAAATGGAATATCACCGATGAAAAAGATCATTTGTAATTTTATCAATGATTTATTTCCATATTACACATAAAATTAACATGTTGGTGATTAAATAGTATTAGTGATATTTCCAGTAATTCTTTTCCAACTCTTTGGAATATACCGACAGACTTATTTCGTCAATAAACCCATTAGTAAGTTGTTTAAATATTTTTTAAAAGAAAATATAATAAATAGAGTAGAAAAAATTAAAATAAATTAAAAAATCAAATATTTATTACAGATTTAAAAATTTATTAGTTTAAATACAATTCATCTAGAATAAAGGGGTTGAAGGAGGAGGAGGAGGTGGGTTTTTGCCGAGACCGAGGGGCGATAAGGAGGCGCACATGTATCACCAATGTATGGTTTAAGCTCCATATACAATCGTCGGAGTTCGGTCATCTTAGCACTAAGTCATTTTGTCTCAACAACAAGATGGGGCGTCCAACCTTCAACTTGTTGGTTAAAAATCACCTATAACTCTGGATATTGAGTGCTTAGAACCGATTATGAGCATTCAATGGTTGAAACACTTCGATTCGTCCGCAACTCCTTGATTTTAGTGTTTAAGAAATCATAAACTCAATTTCTATCAAATCCACCAGATGATCCTGCCTCCAACCATAAATCTAGATCGAGTTCCAGATGGGTTGAAGGTTCATCCTTGTATCTCTACTACAACTAGGTGTTATATATTTTCTGGAAAAAAAGTCAACTAATTCAAAATAAAAATAACTTAAGAAAAGAAATTGTTGAAATCCAACATACCTCTTTCTGACGGTCATCATTTTGCATGAGTTTTTACAAAAAAAAATTCAATGTTCTTGGTTCGTGTCCAAGAATCGTAGCATACAAAAGAAAATTGTTGTTAGTTAAACATTTTCATATAAACAATAATTAAAAAAAAAGGATGTAATAAAAAAAAATCTTATGATTCATTTCATATACGAAATGAACGGAATGGATCCACATGCTAAATATATTTTGCCCATATATGCTCAAACATCACGTGTTGAATACAAAGTTGTTAATACCGTTCCGTTTCGGCCGGAATTCCCGGAACGTCTCGTACCAGTTAAAAAAATGAAATAAAACGGAACAAGTTTCACCTCGCTTAAAATCTCGGGTTGATCCGGAAATTCCGGTCAAATTTCGGCCGGAACATTCCGGCCGAAATCCAGTTATTCCGTTTCGGGTTAAAGCCACAAAACCATCCGTTCCCTTTTCAAATAATTGTGTCGGCAGTCTGTATATAATTATATATAAACCAAGTATACGTCAAAAGCAATTACTTATATAATTATATTAGTGCAACAATTACTCCCAGGTGGCAACTCCTGTTATCAGAGTTCCACATCACGTACGTCACTCATAAGCCCTTCCCTTAAAAAGGTTGGCTTGGGACGAGCTCTAGCCGACCACTTGGCCGCGTCCCCACCGCAATGCATTCATTGATCTCTTCGTTTGTAGAGACAAATAAAAAATAGGGAAATCCTGTTCTGGTCTATTGTGAGTGTGCTCTATGGCCTTTAGCGGTAAAAACCTCTCATGAGATCTGTCCAATGGAGGAGTACATCATGGACTCTTCTAGCATTGCTATCCCTGACATTTGCATCCACATCTGTGGTGAATCCAAGGGTGACTCGTTAATGGCTTGGATTTGGCTAAGTGAGAGCCTAACTCTGATGGGACCGACGTTTGAGCTAGATAAATTATAATTTAAAATTTTAAAATTATATTGCTTGACATTGTGTTTGTACTTTGTAATGCATAATTTATCTTGAATTTGAATTATATTTGTTGAATATATATATATATATATATATATATATATATATATATATATATATATATAGATGAACAGTACAACTCCGAAACGGCACGCCGAAACGCTCCGAAACTGAAACATTCCGTTCCAATTGAAAAAACGAAACACCTGCCGAAACGGAATTGACAACCTTGGTTGAATATATTTGCCCATATAGCCTCTAAGGCATACAGAGATCTGAAATCCCTCCAAACCGCATGTCTCTACAACTTGCAATATCTAATTCTTTAACATAATTTTTTGCTTTTTTCTACATTTCATACCAAAAATCAAACAACCTATATGATAAATATGAATTATTGGTTAATAATTGAAAGATGAAATTTTAACATTTAAATAAAAATTAATCCATCCTATCTAACCATTCGGCTGAAACTCGATACATTCAATAAAGATCATCCATTACTTATATCAAATCTATATTGAATATTGATGGCAACATGTATTAATTAATTATGTGAACTAAATAAATTAGCTAACATTGATTTAACTTAAACTTATTCAATTTATTTTAACAGTACTTTTAAATCATTAGCAATCTCTTATGAAATTCAAGTTCCTCCACATTTAGTGAAATTTTCAACTTAAAATTAAAATTGACAAAATATAAATTGCATCTATTAAATAAGCCATTATTTATTTTATTATAAAACACCTAAGTAACAAAATCAATTTCATCAAATTAGAAACAAATATATTTTTTTCAAAATCTCAAACAAATTGAAATATGTACAAATCATACATTTATACAACAAATTTCCATAGAAAAAAGCTATAAAACAAGTAAACACACAAACAAACTACATATATTAATCAAAAAGAATAAAAAAAACAACATTTTTAAAATGAGTTAAAAAAATATGTAATTTTGCCTACATAGTTTTCAGCTAAATGACTAGGCTAGCTAGCAAGATAAACTTTTTAGTTTCATTCTTTTTAAGGATCACACAAATTGAGTGAGTAACTGGTGATCTTTTGCTGTTTTTTACAGGAAAAAAATGGAAGAAGAAGAAGAAATAAGTGAGGAGGAGAAAGGGGCTCGATTGACAGGTTATAACTTTAAAAATACTAATAGATTCATTGACGGGTATTAGTGACGGGTTTATTGCGTCGGTAATACCATCTGTAAGAATGACCCGTCATTGTTTTCTTTGTTTATTTTTTTCTCCAACCTTCTTTTATCACTGTAATTCCTTAGTATACCAAAAAAAAAACATTTTTATTAATATTTTTGTTTATATTTATCAATTTTCTAGTAATGCTATTTTCTAAACATTTTCCAGCAAAAGAACAATTATATAATTAATAGGCAATTAACATGTCCCAATAGACCACCTTTCATATACAACTTTTGAGAATATACAACCTTTCAGCAAAAAAAATATTTCATATGGGAAATTTATTATTCAAATATTAAATGAATTAATGAGCCACAAAAATAACATTTTAACTAGATAAATAAAAAAATATCAGATCTAATAAAAAATAATGTTGGATCTGGGATAATATTAATAATAATAATAATAATAAGTTGGCGAAGACACCACAGCAACTTATGGAAAAATCTTTATTTCATATCCAACTCTCTACTTAAATAAACTAATGTCACCATTAATCGAGACTCGGAGGAAGTTTAATTTCTCTTTCTAATTCAAGATGACCTTATGTATTAATTTCCCTTTTCTCATGATTATAAACTTAAAGTTCGTGGAAATTAAAGAAAAGACCGTTCCTTAAAAAAAAAAAAAACAATAATAATAATAACAAACACGTTTTAAGAGATAGTAATTTATCATAATCCAACTGCCTCTAGAATGCTGAATACTTCTCTCACAACAATAGGAGATATTTTAAATTAGTCTATTTATCAGTCAAAATTAAGTTTCGAATTTAAATGATTTTAAGGAAATTAACGAAGAAAGAAAGAAATTAAGTATCAGAATATTCAATATTTGCTTCATGTTTGAAAACGTTGAAATCTCAGGGAAACCTGCTGGGCTAGCCATCTAACTGTTCTTATAAGGCGCCTGTTAAGCATGAGAATGAGTAGGCGAAGAATGATGAGAATCCAAAGTTTATTGTGTTTAGTTTTTTTTTTTTGGCCATGGTTGGCTTTCTTTAGGGTCAATGGCATGGCTTTACAAGAAATTTTGTGGTATTTAAATTGTAACTACTAGATATTTACAGTATAGAAGATAATTTAATACATGAAAAGGAGAGAAACAAGATGGATAATTAAAAAAATAATAATTTTGAAGTTGGTAAAAAAATTCTTACTATTTTTTGGTGAATTTGGATAGTATTTTTTTTTTTAATATCTATCTCTTTAATACTATAAATATCTAGTAATTATAGCTTAAATATCATAAGATTTTACTGATTTGACTGACCATACAGATTTCATTAATCTGACGTGGATTGTTGTTAAAATTAAAGATTGATGGAGAGAGTTGAAATATTCAATAACCAATATGTTACGTATAATAAAAGGTAAGACAACATAATATATGCTTGAACGTTGGAGATTTTTTGTTGCTTTCATTTCGTGCAATATATTAAAAAATCAGATTAATTTGGTCAAAATGGAGAATAGTCTTTGATCAAAGTAAAACCTTCTCGATCTCTATAATGCAACATCCTCATCAGCCTGCCGTGAAATTTGATGTACGGGAGGTCGCAATTTCATGATCCGGCTGCCATTTTGGCAAATAATAGCATTACATCGTCAACAAAGTTCATGATTGCTAAAAAAAAAACTTAATTATTCTTGCCAGATGATCCTCCACTCCATCTGTTTTTCTACTTTTGAATATTTATAAATTCCTTCGATTGTGTCATACATTTTATGAAATTGGTACTAATGTAAGCTCAAGCAATAATTTTATACTGAAACCACTATTATTGAAACGGTTATGCCCACAGGGATAGACTTAGGGACCAAAAGTCCAAGCTGAATTTTTAAGAAATAAATAAGAGTTACCATGATCATATCTAGAAAAAAAAATAGAGTTAAAATATGAGAAATAATAATTTTTTAATTGATTGGAGTTAATTTATTTATAGTCTATTTGAGAGTGTGGTGTTTCTTTTCAAAATATTTTTCATCAAAAAATATATTAAAATAATATTTTTATTATTATTATTTTTAAATTAACACGTCAAAATGATTGAAAAACACTAAAAAATATATTAATTTAAAACAAAAAAAATAAAATAAAAATTAAATCTTTTAAAAAATGCTTTAAAATACAAAAACAAACAGGATTTTAATCTATAATCTAAGTCTTGAATAATTAGATTATTGATCCGGTAAAGTTCATTAATTTTAGTCGAAATTTGAACTTTTGATATTAAAAAAAAAGAAGGTGATATATAAAATGAGTCATTTGCTTTGACTTTTGTGTGATCGAACTTAAATTATCATAAAAACGTTGGTTTGAAAAAATCATAAAAACCATGCTTGAATATTTGCACATATTATATGCAATTACTAATATACCTTTCAGTATCTTAACTTTGATAGCTAGGATGCGTTATGTCTTTTTCTCTTCTTTCTTTCTTTCGTTCTATATTTCTTACTTTTTAAATAAGCCTTTGCAGCTCTCTTTTCCAAAACCAGCACATCATTAATTTTACTGCTCACATATGCATATAATTTAAAAATTACGTTCTAACAGATTTTGCAGTTAAAATCTTTTAATTTGTTATTTGATTATTATAAAAATAAATACATTCATTAATCATGGTATATTAGTTTCTTTTTAAAAAAAATATTCTAGCCATTTAGGCATAGGCCAATCAGTAGAAATTGCTGGAACTCCCGATTGTTAGGCCAAGCCCAAATATGAAGGAAAGTCCAGCCATACAAGTTTTTATCCTTCCATGCAAAGTTTCTCTCCCATGCATTTCATAATAATTCAGCTCCGAGCATGCATTAAATATGTATTTGCTATTGTAATGTAAAATATTTTTTAAAAGTATCAAATAATTAAAAATATAATAAAATAATTATTTTAGTTTTAATATCAACCCATTAAAATCATTAAAAAACATTAAAAGAGACATCAATTTGATACTTTTTTTAAGTGAGATGCACTTTTAAAACAAACACAATAAAATAGAAGCTATCACACTTCAAAACACCAATGCACAAGTTGACATAGCAAGAGTTGAGAGAAAAAAGAAAAGAAAACGAAAGAAATAAAGAATGAGTCATTAAGAGCCTGTTTAAGATTATGGTAGAAATTGCTTTTCAAAGTGATTTTCACTTGAAAATGCAACAAAATAATAATTTTTTTATTTTTAACATTATCAAATCAAAACAATCCAAAAATATTTAAAAAAATAATTTAAAGCTAAAACAAATCTTAAAAGCACAATTGGACTACAATGCCAAATAGAGCCTAAGACCAAATATAAGCTCTAATTATAACACCATTAGTATCTTTGAAAATATTTCAATGAGATGAACCTGTTAACATCTTAGATGACATCTTTGGAGGCTATAATGGATCACATATGTTGTTGCACAATCATCCTCTCGGATAGAGATTGTCAGGAATGTGGGTGGAAAGTTCAAACAATTCTTGTCCTTTATCATTAGAAAAAAGAGAATGGAAGTCAACATTAGTATTTTGGTCACTAGAAACTCTAACTGGTCTCAGAGTCTGGGTAAAAGGACTAATGCGTAAAGAGAAAGTATTAGCACACCTAATACGTCTTGCCTAATGTAAGCTGCATTATTTATTTGTCTAATATAAACTATGAAAATGTTGTATTTTCTAACCGTTGATTTATCTAGGGTTTAAGAAAAGTCTTTCTTATCAAGGAAATCATTATCTTATCAAGTTAAGAACCTAACTGCTCTAATGCCAACATAAAAAATAAAATAAATTATATTTTTATTTAATATTAGGAATATATCTTACATATAATTTCATAATCTCATATATTAAAATAAGCACAAAAAAAAATTGTTTTGATATTTTTGAAATGTAGGCCAAAATCCTTTAGAATTTTACGAACTTGTTGTAAAATCTATGCAATTTTTTTTTTAAAAAAAAACATGCAACAAGATTTAAATTTTCTTTGAAAAGGATGCTGAAATAATTTTAGAATTTTTGGCCATATGTAAGAAAAAAAATATTTTTTATTATTTTTTTAATTGTATTATTTTTTTAGGTTTTATTTGGCAAAAAACCATTGTTTCTTGTAATAAAACTACCTAAAATAAGTTAAATGAATTGCCAAACACACTCTTAAACCCAAAAAACCCTTAACAAAAATGGCAAAGCAAACAGGGTACAAGACCACTTGACCTAATTGTTTTTTAACTCGACCCGACCGGGTTGACCCAAAGGTTTTGCTTCCATCATAAACCAAACCAAAAATCTTAGTTTGACTCGAAAATAACCCAAAAACAAAACCGAAAAAAGATTAAACACCCAAAAAATATATAAAAACTCAAATACTTGAACAAAACAGATCAAACATTAAAAAAAAAAAAAACGAAGAACTCAAATAACACTTGAAACCAAACCCAGCAACGTTGGTTCCAAATCAAACAAGATTTGGTTACAACAAAGGTACATACATGTTGTAAATCATGTAAGGATTAATAATCTAGCATCCAATCACTTCGATTACCACTAAAACATCATGATTTTTTTTTTTATCAAAATAGGTTTCGGTTCTAAACCAAAACCCTAGGATTAAAAGCCATTGAAATCGTGTTATTGATGCAAATAAACACTAGATTATTCGTTAATCATGTATAAGGAAGGGTTTTGGGCAAATAAATGAAACAAAACAAGTCAAAATCATGTAACTAAGGCAATGCTCTTGGGAAGAACATGAAGAACATTCAACGTGAACCAAGATTTTGTTTAGCCATTAAAAAACAAACTTAAACAACAACTTTAATATATTTAAATCATCAAAAACCTACAAAATAAACATTATTAAATAAAAACACAGTAACAAAGAGGTGAATACAACATTACTTGTTGAGCATTTCAACCTTTTTTTCTATGCTTATAAACATAAATATAAAACAAAAGTAAATAAAAATAACATCAAAAGCAAGACATAAATGACCTGCTTTTGGATCAGAAAAGTATACCTAGAACAACTATTCTTTCTTTGTTTTCTTTCGCAAACTTTTACCTCTTATAAACTTGCAAAGCTAAGAAATATTTTGTTTAGTCTCTTGGACCTCTATACTTGTGTTTCTTATTGATATTTCTCTTCTTTTTTTTTTCTAATCTTTTCTTTTGTTTTTCTCCTCTTCTCACTTTTTGGCTATTTTCTTTCTCTAAACTTGGGGGTATTTATAGGGTTTTGCTTGGATTTTAAGAGGTTTTGAATTCATGTGTGACCTCTTAATCTTGAAAAAAAGGTTGTAAACCCTTAATAAGAACTCATTGAGAAAGCTTTGTGTGTGAACACACAAAAAGAAAGTCAGTTTGTCACACTCGAACATCGTGGCGGTCTTAAAAAATTCAAAACTCACAGGAAAGAACAAATTTCTAGCATCTTGTTCTTTGATGGAGGAAATGTATTGTTTAAGGAGTCGACACCTAGTATTATAGTCACTATGAACCCTAACTGGTCAACATAGACTAGTTACGCGAAAGGAAAGATGCTATGACCCCTTAAGTGTCCTACCTAAAACAAGTTGTATTGCTAGTTTTGTTTAAAATTGTTAAGAGTTTGTTCTCTATTTTTTTTTGTTTTTCCTATCATGTTCCTAACTTTGGCATTAGTGAACAGTACATACGACTATTTCCAACTCTATCGTTAGTAAATATTGCAGAAACCCAAAACAATACGATATTCTTGACTTTAGCATCAGTGAATAAGTTTGCAAAATTTTGAATCTTTAATGAAGAAGAAACAATTTTTCTATGCCTTTCTTTTTTTTTTTTACCATTTTTATTATTTGCCCTTTTAACAAGAAAAAAAAAAAGCATTGTACAACATATTTGTCTATACAAAAGGAGATAATATTCCTAGCTAGGCCAGACAATCCCACCCTTGGCCATACAAAGCCAAATTAACCATGCCACATGTCGCACCCGACATCGCGGCGGCCCTAAAAATAATGATCGAATTATGAAAAAAAAAAAGATATCTGACATCTTGTTCTTTTAGGAAAAATGTCTTATTTAAGGAGTCGCCACCTAGTATTATGGTCATTAGAAAACCTAACTGGTCAACATAGATTCTATGGTACGAGACTGGTTACGTAAAAGGAAAGATATTATCACCCCTTAAACGTTTTACCTGAGGCAGACTGCATTGCTGATTTTGTCTTAAATTGCTAAACATTTATTCGCTTATGCTATGATGATTTGTTTATAATATTTCTGACTCTGGCGCCAGTGAATATTCTATCTCGAATAATTCCAACTTTAGCGTTGGTCAAAATTCCACTATGAATAATTTCAACTCTGGCGTTGGTAAAACATTTCCACCATGAATAATTCCAACTCTGACGTTGGTAAGAATTCCACCACTAATAATTCCAACTCTGGCGTTGGTAAAAATTCATAGCTATTAAAAAATCAATATATTTTCTTTTTTATTCATGATCCTGATATCATTGAATAAGTTGATAAAAATACATTTTTTCTAAGACATGCAAAAATTTTTATTTCTATATTTTCTATTTTATTTATTTATTTTTTATTTTTTGGCTGGGCCCAGCGCAGCTCATAGGGGCTGGGCTAGACCCAGCTGACTCAGTTGGGTCACTGGTCTAGATCATTGACCCGGCTAGGTGGGACAGTAGCAAATGAATTATAATTAACTGCTACTGTAACAGTGAAGTAAATTGCAAAGGAAGCGACGCTTACCTCAGTGCAGGAAACGAAAGGGACGAAGACGATGGTCATGGCGAAGGCGCGCTGGCTGGACAATAACCTTCTGTTTCCTTTTTTGTTTTCTTTCTTTCTGATCGTTCTTTGTTTCTCTGTTCTTCACGTTCGTCTTTTGTTCCTTTTGTTCTCTCAGTTCATCATCCGGTTTCCCTCCCTTGGTCTTCCCCTCGGTCCTTCTCTCTCCCCTGTTTGCGTCCTCTGATTTTCCTTGTTTCCAGTCGCTCACTCTCTCTGTTTTCTTGCTCTCGTTCTTTGTCTCCTGCGTTCGTTTTTTTCTCTGCGTCTTCTGGTTTTTTCGCTGGGTTTTTGCTCCAGTTCCTCCCTGTTTCTCTCGGTTCTGCCCTCAGTTTTGCCCCAGTTTTTCTTCCTCGTGTTCGTGGCTTTTCTTCCCCCCCGTTTCTCTGCCCAGTCTTCTCCGTTCAATATGAAGACGATGGTGGTAAAAGCACGAGGTGCTGCTGGTTGATGGACCAAATCTTCCCTGGTTCTGTTTCTCTCCCCTCAGCCCCTTGGTTCTCTTTTTTTTCTCCCCTTGCGTTCTTTGTTTTCTATGGCTTTATAGCCACAGAATGCCACCGTTACCAGGTAATAAATTGACTGTTAATGCAGGAGTAATGGCGATGCATCCGTTTTTGTTCGGTCGAGTGAAGAAGAAGATGAACAGTGTTGATGGACATGGCTAATTACATTTTCATCCTTGATATTTTGAATTTTGGCCGTCCAGTCCTTGGCTAAATTTTAATTGAACCCCTGCATGTCAGCATAATTTACACATTGGTCCTTGGGTTTTAATTTCTTGCAAATTTGACCAGAATCAGACCTATACTTTGACAATTTTTCAATTAAGCCCCTGATCTCATTAATTAAATTAATACCAATCTCAATTAAGTCTCAAAACTTATCAATTCTCCAATTAAACCCTTGATTGGATTAATTAAATTAATTCCAAGCTCAATTAAGTCTCAAAACTTATCAATTCTTCAATTAAGCCCTTGATTTGATTAATTAAACTAGTCAAGAGTTTAATTAAATTTTTAAACTTCCAATCATGTTGCCCCTTAACCCAAATTTTAATTCATTCTTCATTTATTTTATTTTTACTTGTTTTTCATCATTTTTTTAGTAAATAAAATAAAAATGTCAAAAATTGGGTTATGACAGTTGCCCCCTCTTTATAATATTTACTATGCAAAGATATTGGAAAATTTCATTTTCTTTTAGCTATGTGTAGTAAATTTATAAAGAAAAGTAGATATAGAAAGAACTTTTTTTTTTTTTTTTTGAAAACTTCGAAAACAGTAGATTGACATATGACTTTTATAGAGAGATGTAGGAATCAAGAAACAAGTCATTTGGAAGACGACCTATTTTTTTGTTTTTTTGTTTTGTTTTTTTTAAATGGATCAAATTGTTTCGGGCAACCTACCCGATAATAAAAGAACACGAAGAATTTCACAAGTGGTCTAATTGTTCCAGGCGACCTGCCCGATGTTTGAAAAATAAAAGGATTTTTCAGTTTGATCACATTGTAATGGGTTACCTGTCCAGGAGAAAAATACAATGATTTTTTAAAAGCGATCACATTGTAATGGGTTAACTGTCCAATAAAAAAATACAAGGATTTTTTAAAAATGATCACATTGTAATAGTTACTTGACTAGTTAATTACTTGAGCCTCAGTTAGGCTATTCTCCAGGCAACAGATGCTGATTCGAAGCTTAATTAGAACCAACATGATTGCCCACGTTTCAATAAAAAATAAAAAATAAGGCTTTAAGTAAGAATTTTGATTAATTGGTACGTACAGCCATGGCTTGATGTTTCACGCATTCTTATTAAAGTCTGTCAGTCGATATGGAAAGTCCATGGTTTAGAATCTGATTCAGCTTAAGTTTTAAGTTGAAATTCAGTTTATTCGACCAAATTTTCAGTGATTTTAATTGATCCAGTTCGAATATAATCAGGTAAATTTTAAGAATTTAAAAAAACAAAACCATTTTATTTTAATAAAAATAATTTATATTTGAGCAGATCTAACAATCTAATGATATAAACTTTTTTTCGAGTCAGTTCTACACCAAGTCTTGAAACTATGATTTTTTGTGTCATGCCCAATATCCAAAACAATAATAGACATCTTAAAAATGATGTTTTGGTTTTCTGTTTGTACAAGGTAATAAAACATCTCATGATATATGCTTGTCTATATAGTCTAGCCATGCTTTATAACAGCAACCAAGGACCAGACACAATAGAGCCCGTTTGGTTATGCGGCTGCGGCTGTAAATGAAAAGCAAAAAATTCATGTTTTTCACGCATTGTGCAGCTAATTATATATGGTACACTGTTCACTTTTAAAAATAATACAGTGCAAGTGAATTGCACTGTTCACGTGAACAGTGCAATTCACTTGCACTGTTCGTCCAGTTTAACTTTTTTTTTCTACAGTGTGTTAATTTTATTAAAAAAATTTTAAAAAAAAAAAACTAGTTTAGAGTGAATTAAATTCATTCGCACTGTGATATGAACAATATTTGTTTCTTGAAAAAATAGTATAGAGTAAATTAAATTCACTCGCACTATAATATCAATTTTATATCTGATAATATTTTATCTAATTTTATTACACACTCAAAAAATTATGAAAATTGTAGTTCTTATCGGATCAATTTTGTACGTAATAAAATTATACATAGTTTAATGGAATAATAAAAAACCATCAATATTAATATATTATTTATTCCATGATGTAATAGGAGTAATTAAATCTACAATATTTAAATTTAAAACCATCAATATTAATATATATTCCTTAAAATTATTTTATAACCTCAATTTTCAAAGCATTCTTAACCAAACACATTAAACTACTTTTTATTCAACCTCAATTTCAACCACAGTTTTAACCAAACACCTATTTTTTCAAACCAACCTCAATTAAAAGTACTTTTTATAAAAACAACTTTTTTCAAACCTCAACTACAACAGCTACCACAATACCAAACACACTCTAAGCTATATTACTTATGAGGAGGTAAAAGCGACAAGACACCTTTTTAGAGTTTCTCTATCTTGTTAAGACTCACAACAAATTTTTTTACGTGGTTTTTATGAAAAGCAAATTACTAGAAAATGAGTTATTTTTTTATGTTTGGTAATATAATAAAAAAAAATTGAAAAATAATTTATTATTATTTTAATTTTTTTCAAGTTTATTAAAAGAATAGCGATTAGATATGATAGATAAAAACATTGAAGGATTAAATTGCAAAAAAAATTAATTTCATAAAATATTTCAAATAAAACAAATAATAATCAAAAGAATAAAAACCAAATCTGATAAGTAAAAAATTTAAAAGATGATGAAATTAAGGGAAAAAATTAATTTTATAAATTATTTTAAATAAAATAAAATTTTAATAAGGATAAAATATAATATATATAAAATTTTAATTAAGAAAAGAATAAGAAATAAATAAATAACAATTAAAAGAATAAAAACCAAAGTTGATATAAAAATCAAATTAAGTTAAAACATGGAGATTAATGGTTCAATTACCATGCACACTAGCAAATCTATTTTGCATGTGAATTGGATGGTAAGATTTTTTTTATTAATTAAATTTTAAAAAACAAATTCTATGAAAATGTTTGATTAACAACAATTTCTTTTTTATGGCTACAGTTCTTGGACGTGAACCAAGATCGATGGAGCTTTTTTTAGAAACTCACATGTGAAATGACGACCATCAAAAAAGGGTGCAACAACTCATGGATAGTCGAGCTCAAAAGTTCATGATAAGTTGGTTTTCAACAATTTTTTTCTCAAGTTATTATTATTTAAAATTAACTAACTGTTGTTTTTCTTTTTAGGAAACATGTACCACATGATTGCATGAGAGATACGGATGTCGCACATGTGCGGCATCGCGACGATCGCCCACCACCCTCATCAGGTGTGAGTGTCTATCCTGGAAAATGTGGGGAGACAGAAAATTCTTGTCTTTTATCAGTGGAAAAAATGAAATGGGAGTCAATACCTAGTATTTTGGTCGCTTGGAACCCTAACTGGTCTTAGAGATCGAATACGGATACTGGTTGTGTAAAGGGAAGGTATTAGCACCCCAAAGACGCCCTACCTAAGGTAAGCTGCATTGTTTTATTGTTTGATAAAAACTAAGGTCTTGTCGTGTTTTCTAATTTTTGGTCTATTTATGTTTTAAGAAAAGCCCTCCTTAGTAAGGAGGTCATTATCTTACCGGGTGAAAACCTAATCGTGCTAACGTCAAATAAAAAAACTATATTTTTAATATTGGGAGTACGTTTTACATATAAATTGGTAATCTATATTAAAAGAAAACAAAATATTTTTTGGGGTGTTTTTTGAAATATTGGTCTAGTTCTCATGACTTTAATAAATTGGTTATTAAAGCCAAGATGCATGCTAATACATATTTTTTGAATTTTTGTTGCATGAAAATATGATGTGATTTTTTTTTTAGAGACTTGGTCGTATGCATGAAAAAAAAACATTTTTTTTTCAAGGTTTTAACAAAAATCGGGTATTTAATATCGCATTTGTATCTTTACGATATAAAAATACAAACCAATATTAAACAAAATTCCGTAACAAAATACACTGAAAAAACACAAATTTTTCTGAAAATATTTTTTTGGAAACTTTTGTTACTAGGCCGGACCCGGCCCAAAAAAAACATCTGGGCTGAATCCCCCTGTTGCATGAACAGTGGACGTGAATTAATTCACACCTGCTGTTCATGCAGTGAACAACGGGGAAGAAGAAGAAGAAGAAGAAGAAGAGGGGGGAGGAAGGTTGACCTGCGATGGCGGTGGTCTGGCCGGCGTGAAGGGCAACGTGGTGCAAGCGGTGGCAATAGTGGCAGCTGGCGGTGGCTGCAGCAGGAAGAGGAAGAAAGGAGAAGAAATCTGCATAGGCTGATGATGGCGACAGTCGCGGTGGAGAGAGAAAGGGAAGAGAAAACGAGCGGGCTGCAAAGAGGAGAGGGAGGCCGATGGTGGTTCTAGGTGGTCGACCAGCGGTTGTGTTAGCTTCATGTTATGGATATGGAGGTGTACGGGCTAATGGAAACGGGGTTTGGCTCTGAAACGGAAGAGAAAGAAAGAGAAGGAGGGTGAAGGTGGCAGACCAGGTGAGGGAGGTTGGTTTTCTTTTTTTATCTTTCAACCCAAATTTCTCCACCCCTAGAGCATGAAGATCAAATCTATTTATAGGTGGTGGAATAATGACATTTTGTCTCTTCTGGTGCCAAATCTCAGCCCTTGCTTCGACCTGAATGCATCCCAACCACTGGCTCAAAGTAGCAATGATGAACTGTCAGTTTTGTGTAGGAAAACGGCTAGTTGAGTTGGCCATTTTGGGGCGGTGCCACCGTCTCTGAAGCCTCAATCAGCCCGAACAGCTTACACTTGCGTGTATTCAGGTATCACAGTATCATTGGCGTGTATGTTTTGTCCAATTTGGTAAAGAAACAAGGCGTCAAATGCCTTGGGAAGGTGGCCACCCAACCAGCCTCATTGGAGAAGAAGATGAACAATACCTTATGATTTAGTCCTTTAATATGTGATTTATTTCTATCTACACCACTGATTGGCTTCACAATTTTAATTTTGTTCAATTTTACCCATAAAGAACTTCAATTTAAACCCCAGATTTCGACGTCTTTTTTCCTTTGGTCCTTGGTTTCGGATTTATACAATTTGACATTTAATTGATACTTTCAATTTCTTCAATTGGACCCCTGATTTTGTCAATTTTAGTCCCTTTATTTACGCACCTTTTCTAATTTGGTCCTTAATTTTGGATTTCTTCAATCAAGACCCTAATTGGCCATCAAACTTCAATATCTATGCAATTAAGCCCCTGATTTGACCAAATCAACTCTTAAAAATTCTACTTTGATCCCAGAACTTTAATTTCTTAGAATTAAAGCCTAAATTGACTTAAAAATCAATGTTTCTTGTATTCAAACCCTATATAAATTCAATTCAACCTCCAATAAAATTTAATTGAGTCCATAACATTTGATTTTGGACTTTTTTCCTCAAATTGAATTTAATTGACATCGGCCCAACCTCCTTGCGGGCCGAGATCGGCCCAACCTCCTTGCGGGCCGAGATCGGCCCATTCATTTGGGCCGGCCCAACCCGAATTTTATTATATATATATTATGAATTATAGTATTTGGTAATATATATGTGTGTATATTGTGTATATATATTTTTATTAAAAAAAATATATATTTCGAAAAAATCTTGAAAAATATTGTTGATTTCCCTGAATATTTTTTGTCAAAATGGGTTAATGTTGGTTGGTATTTTTATACTGTAAAGATACAAAACCAGTGTTAAAAATACCCGGTTTTCCTAAAAATATCAAAGATTTTCCGAAAAAAAAAATGTTTTTGCTTTCAAAAAAATTTCTAAAAGTACCTAAAAATGTTGTTGATTTTTCTGCATTTTTTTTATTAAGGTGGAATAATATTGGGTTGTATTTTTATACCGTAAGGATACAAGCTCGGTATTTAAATACCCGATTCACGTCAAAAAAGCAAAAAAAAATTAATAATAATAATATTTTCAAAAAATTGTTTTTGTTTTAAAATACGGCTTAGTCTCTCCAATATATATAGATATAAATATCATAACATCATATATTTTTTACACAACAAAGAAAATTTTCAAAACAATATATGTATTAGCATGCATTTTGGCTTTAATAACCAGTTTATTTAAGCAATGAGAACTAGGCCAATATTTCAAAAAATTCAAAAAAAAATTCTTTTTGTTTTCTTTTTAGTATTTGGGATTACGAATTTATACGTAAAACGTATTCCTAAATATTATTATTTTGGTATAGACATTAGAACGGTTAAGATTTTACCCGATAAGATAAAAGACCTTCTTACTGAGGAGGATTTTTCTTGAACCATAGACAGACCAACGACTAGAATGTACAATAACACCTTAGTTTTTATCAGACAATAAAACAATGCAGCTTACCTTAGGTAAGGCGTATTTGGGGTGCTAATACCTTCCCTTTACGCAACCAGTCCCCGTACCCAATCTCTGAGACCAGTTAGGGTTCCTAGTGACCAAAATACTAGGTGGCGACTCCCACTCCATTTTTACCAATGAAAAATAATATTTTTCGTATCTCCATATATATATATTACTTCGACGATTTAAAAATGGAAAAAACTTAGTCTTTTCGCCGCGACGCCGCATACGTGCGACAGAATGGCGACTCCACTGGGGACCTTGTAGACTAAGCTTTGTTTTTGTCTGATTTGTTTGTGTTTTTTGGGTGTTTATTGTTAATATGCCTGTCCTTTTATTTGCGTATTTATTTTATTTTATTCATATTATTCATGCATTCTATACAATTGTCTCATGCATCACTTGCTTTAATTTTAAAAAGCACACACAAGCTTTAAGTTAAGTGGGGAATTAACGATTTACCCTAAGACTATTGGTCAGGGTTTAAATGCGTGAAACACCCAACTCATATCTGAGTGCCTGCTTGGTAATGGTGGGCATACGTGTCTTAACTGTTCCTCGCAACGCCCCCATACTTCTTTACAAAGAACGTCACTGGGCAGATATGAGACCCTTCAAGACCAGATAGAAAAACTACCCACTCTCACTTGATAATTAGAGCTTGTCCTTAGGTTGTGAATCTTACTTTCATTTTGCATCACGATTAATACTGTTGAATTCATCTACCCAGGTTTTTGAGCTGAAATCATGACTAAGTACCTCTCTTTCCAAGAATATGGACAAGAGTCTGAGTTGGCTCAGATTGCCGAAGGAAAATGCCCAAGAATCGATACTAGTGGTTTACCATGCATTACCAAGGTAAATCACATGGTAAACGACTTAGGAAAGTTGCTGCCTATCATGGAATATGTCGATGAGACTTTGTTTGAAAGGCGATATGGGAGAATTACATAGATAATGAGGTTACCTGTACAAGCAGCGGCAATCAAAGCCCTTCTGCATTTTTGGGATCCGAGTTATCGGTGTTTTACCTTTGGAAACATCGATATGACACCCACCTTGGAAGAATATGAGAGAATTCTGGACTTTCCAAATGATAGCCACAGAATCTACCACCGACGCAGATTTGAAGACACAGCTTCGGAAGTAGTCAGCTTATTAAGTTTAGGAAAGATCAGCCAGTGTAGAGTCGCTGAAGGGGGTTTTAAATGGAAGGTCATTGAAGCCCGAATGAAGAAAAATGCCGAAGAAGGCAAGTTGGGAGACGAGCGATATAGGTTGGTGGCCTTCGCCATTTTTGGGCTAGTGTTGTTCCCTTCTGAAACTGGGGTCATCAGTTTAGAAGCAGCAAGTGTCTTCGTCGAGTATGAGCGTGACCGGATCAATCCTTCCTCAGCCATCTTGGGGGAAACCATGTTATCTCTTAGTCACTGCCGGACACATGGAAAAGGAGCTATGAGATGATGCGTCCCTATGTTGTACCTATGGATAATTAGTCATATCGAAGCACCGAGAGACATCTTCAACAACTTTTGGTGGTTTGACTTGCGACCGCTAAAGATTACCATAGATGAGACTTGGAAGAATTGGGATGAGAAAGCATGGAGGGATAAGTATGCAGCATTGCCAAGTAGCAACTTCAAATGGAAAGCGCCGTGGATGAACAACGCTATTTGCACAATGAGCTGCGGAAGCAAGATATGGGTTCCTCTAATTGGTGTAACCGGTTACATCAACTATGCGCCCGCCCTCGTAACAAGGCAGTTGGGCGGAATGCAATATACGCCAAGAACCTTGGGTTTAGCTGATTTTATTGGGTTATTCAAGGACCAACCGTTCATAGAAGAAATGGCGCTTATCCGACAGGATTGGGAAAGGCCCGTGAAGGTGAAAAGAGAAGAAGGAAGCAGTTTTGAAACCTCATTCAGCCATAATTATACAGTTTGGAGGAATGAAGATTTTTCTGCAGCGAAGGGTCTCTCTACACAAGAACAACCAGAGGCAGCGATAGAACCACAGAAAAGGAAAAGAAAGGATGACGAAGAAGATCTAAGAACATAGTTAGATCAATGTGTAATAGAACTCAGCGAAAGCAAGGGGCGACAACAAATGCTAGAGAACCAGCTCGAGGAGGAAAATACGATGAGGGTTTTCTTGAATCAGCGGTTAGAAAAACAAGAGAAACAACTAATGTCTCTAAAGGAATGGCAGAAAAGGGCCGAGGTAGCTGAAGAGGTAACAACGGGGGTCCAGGTTGAGTTAAGGAATCGAATAGCTGATTATGACGAGTTGGTCAAGAAGAATAGGGTAGCAGAAAAAGAATTGGCTAAGGTTAAGAGGTCAACAAAAGGCGTGAATGTGGATAAGGAGATGATGGATTCTTTGAAGAAGGGAAGGAAACTTCTTTTAAAGAAAATAGAAGATGAAAAGGAGAAGAATCGTCTAGCCAACCTCGACATAGAAGAAGAAAGGAAGGTTAGAGCTCAATACATGGTGCAACTAGAGGAAGAAAGAAATGCGAGAAGGGCCGCTGAGTTTGACATGAGAGATTACCAGAAGAGAGCTGAGTCTTCAAAAGGAAGGATGAGGGCGTTACAATCGGAGATCGAAGTACGAGAAGAAGAGTTTAGGGAGTTGAGAAGCCACTACTTCGAGATGGAAGAAGAGATGAGCAAGGCTAAGCAAGAGCGTCAAGAATGCCAAGACTACATGGACAGCTTCGCAGTTCAAATCAATTCCAAAATAGCAGAGCTGGACATCGAAAAGGAGGAGCTACAGAGGACAAGAGATAAGTTGGCACAATCAGAGGGTATGGTGCGAGTATTGGAAAGAAGCAATGAAGCATTAGGAGCCAGCAACGAAGCAATAATCGGAGATAACGCTGTATTCCATGATAAGATAAGACATATGTCAAAACAGGTTGAGCACGTAGCCCGTTGTGCGGAAAGGTTGCAACAGCAAGCCACCGAAGTTGGAAATGACGGTTCAAAGTATCGAGAATACATGGGGGCCATGGTCTGTTTTATTAGGGATTTAGCTAATAGGGGAAATGCCTTTTAGAAGTAGCAATGTATAGGACTTCTCTTTTCCATTATTGTTTTGTATGAACTATTATGTTATTTATAAGAAGTCCATGACGTATGTCGCACCCCCTAAAAAATAAACAAAAAAAGTTTGTTTTTGCGACATTCGACTGGCGACTTTCGTTTTGTTCTGTTTTGCTGATTTGGTTCTTTGGAGTCGCCACCTAGTATTTTGGTCACTAGGAACCCTAACTGGTCTTTCAGAGATTCTAAGGTAAGGGACTGGTTGCGTAAAGGGAAGGTATTAGCACCCCTAGTACGCCCTACCTAAGGTAAGCTGCTTGGTGTTTGGTTTGCCTTATAATTGCTATGGTGTTGGTATTTTTTTTAGGCTCGTCAATTGATTTTGGATAGAAATCTAAGGAGATTCCATGTGCTTTAAAAGCTCATTTTTCCCTTAGTATTTCAAAAGTTTGCGACTAATAAATCGTGGGATAATAATAAAAAAAATTTGAAATGTCCTTGATTATAATCAAGGCTTCTTTCAAGAATGTGTGCGGATTTATTACTCCCAATAATATTTTGGATATTCATCCTTTTAAGGATTTCTTTATCCAAACATTAGCGGTAAATAATAAATAAATTCCTTTTCCAAAAATAAGATTTTTATAGTTTTTTGAATATTGGCCAATACCCTTTGGAATTTTACAAACACGTTGTAAAATCCAGAAATGCAAGAAAATAATTTGTGTTTAAGAAATCTATGCGAAAACACACTTTCGAAACTTCCAATATATTTGTTTTATAAAAAAAAGAATATTCAAAACATGTTAGAGTATTGGCCGTATGCAACACGCAAGAAAAATATTTTTTTTTTTTAAACAATATATTTTTTTTTTTGACGAAATCGGGTATTTTTAATACTGAATTTGTATCTCCACAGCATAAAATACAAACTAATATTGAGTCATTTTAAAAAGATGTACGAAAAAAATCAACAATGTTTTTAAGGAATTTTTAGAATTTTTTTTGAAAGCAAAAAAAATTTATCTTTAAAAATTTTGGGTGCCACGACGAAAATCAGATATTTTAAATACTGAATTTATACCTCCACAGTATATAAAAAAAAATACAAACCCCCTTAAAAATATATATATATATATGAAAGGAAAATAACAACATTTTTTTTTAGATTTTTTTTTACAAATATTTTATATATATATAACATATACACATATATATAATATAATAATATAATATAATTATATATTAATTATTAAGGGGGCTGGGCCGGCCCAACTAACTGGGCCGGGCTCAGCCCCACAGGTGACTGGGCCGACCTCGGCCCAAGAAAGAAACTTGGTCTGGGCCGGACCCGGCCCAGACTGCCGGGTGGGGCCAGAATCCTTCTGGCCCATATACATGTTTCTGGGCCAGAAACAGTCTGGCCCAGAAGATAAAACATAAAAAGGGGGGGGGGAATTAATTTCCCCCCCCCCGTCCCCTGCATGCAGGGGACGAAACCTAAGCAGATAAAGAAGAAAAGAAAAACAATGCAGGGGGGGGAAGAGCGTACCTGGCGAGGCTGGAGACGGTGGTTGGCTGACGGGGCTACGGTGGCGTGGCTCGTGGATGGCGGTTCCGGGTGGCGTTGCTGCCGTTTCCAACAGTGACGAACAATTCTTCTTCCTCCCTTCTCCTTCGGTTTTTTTTTCGTTCTCAGTGGCTGCCTATTCTCGGTTCGGTTTTGGTTTTGTTTCGGTTTCCTTCTTCTTGGTTTGTTTCTGTTCTTCTCTCTCTCTTCGGGTTGCTCTTTCTCTCTTTCTCTCTTCGGGTCTTTCGGCCTTTTTTCCCTCCTCCTCTCTTCGGTTTTTCTTCTTTATTTATAGGGGCAGCACGGGTGGGGGACCATGGTTAGTGCGCCTTCAATCACGCATGGCTGGTCGGTTCTTTCGGTGGTGGTGGTGGGGGCGAGGAGAGAGAGAGACGCGGGAGGTTTTTTTCAAAATTTTTGCCTTTTGTTCTGCTAAAACGGGGGGGGGAAGGAGGAAGATGAACAGTGTCGTTCAAAACGACACCGTTCTGATCTTCCTCTTTTTTTTTTTTTTTTTTATATATATATGAAACGGCGTCGTTTTGGGTAAAACGCGCCGTTTCATTTAAATGGCTAAATTTCAAATCAGTCCTCCACATTCGGTCCCCGCCCCTCTTGTTGGCCGCCTTTTTCACTTTGGTCCTTGGTCTCTGAGTTATGCAATTGAGCCCCTAATTGATCAATAAACTTCCAATTTCTTCAATTAAGCCCCTGAAACAATTCCAAACAGCCCCCCTATCTTTACGCCTTCTCCAAATTGGTCCCTGGTTTCGGATTTTCACAATTAAGTCCCTAATTGGCCCTTAAACTTCAATATTTATGCAATTGAGCTCCTGATTTGACCCAATAAATTCCTAAAAAATATATTTTGGCCCCAGAACTTAAATTTCTCCAAATTAAAGCCCAAATTGACTTAAAAATCAATTTTTCTTGCAATCAAATCTTCTATAAATTCAAATAAAAATCCAATTAAGTCCATAAAAATCCAATTAAGTCCATAAAAATCCAAATTTGGGCTTTTCTCCTCAAAATTCAAATTTTCCTTCTCAATAGGGCTTTCATCCTCCAAGAATATACTGTCAAAAATTCAATCCTTGTATTTTTAAATTCCCTGACCAATTTTCTGACTGTTTTCCGAGCGTTTCTGCCTCCTGTTATTTTTCTAACCTCTTTTGGCTATTTATTTTATTTTTCATGGGTACCCAAAAATGGGTTACAACAGATGCCCCCTCTTTATAATACTTACGGAGCATGGGTTTTGCGCAGTAAGTGTTATAAAGATAAACCCAAAACGGAACTCCCGAAACTGATCTGGTCGAAGCTTGATTGATCTGAAACTTTGTCCTTTATAACAATCCTCCTTAGCCCCAAAAACCATGATCGAAACTTAGTCATCTCGAGATGGAAATCCATCCGTGATCCCATCTAGTGATCTCCTTTAACCTGGAATCCCATCTGGCGATTCCTTTACTCATACAAAAAATGTGTGTGTGGTCTCATTATGATGGGTGACCTGCCCGAGTGGAAAAGAGAAAGAGTGGTCTCATTCTTTGGGTGACCTACCCAGGGGAAAGAAATGGCCTCATTATAATGGGTGACCTACCCAGGTAAAAAAAAAAATGGAGAATGGTCTCATTCTTATGGGTGACCTACCCAGAAAATATAGTCTTATTGTGATGGGTGACCTACCCAGAAAAAGGAAGAGTGGTCTCATTCTTTGGGTGACCTACCCAGGGGAAGGAATGGCCTCATTCTTATGGGTGACCTACCCAGGTAAAAAAAAATGGAGAATGGTCTCATTCTTATGGGTGACCTACCCAGAAAATATGGTCTTATTGTGATGGGTGACCTACCCAGAAAAAGGAAGAGTGGTCTCATTCTTTGGGTGACCTACCCAGGGGAAGGAATGGCCTCATTCTTATGGGTGACCTACCCAGATAAAAAAAAAAATGGAGAATGGTCTCATTCTTATGGGTGACCTACCCAGAAAAGTATGGTCTCATTGTAATGGGTGACCTACCCAAGATGGAAAAAAATGTGAAGTGCGGTCTCATTGTAATGGGTGACCTACCCAAATAAAAAAAAAATGGAGAAAATGGTCGCGTTGTAATGGGTGACCTACCCAGAAAAATGTTGGTGAGGGCTCAAAGACGCACTCGAAAAGAGGTAGGGTTAGAAAACGCACTACCCGAGAAGTGAGGGCTCAAACAGCGCACTCGAAAAGAGGTAGGGTTAGAAAACGCACTACCTAAAAGTGAGGGCTCAAACAGCGCACTCGAAAAGAGGTAGGGTTAGAAAACGCACTACCCAAAAAGTGAGGGCTCAAACAGCGCACTCGAAAAGAGATAGGGTTAGAAAACGCACTACCTGAGAAATGGTGATGAAATCCCAATCTGAACAAATGTTGAAAGCAATATATTATGGTTAATATGCATGTATTTTTTTGTTACCTATCTTGGAAACATAGGTCCCCCTTTCATCGTAAACCTCTTTGCTCTATGTTTCAAGCTTTTCTCATGAAACGAAATATCCTTCATATCCTTTTAGTGAAGAGATCTTGGGTTCCTTATGGGGCCCTTTCTTGCTCCATTGAGTTTTGCGTCAAAGGAAAAAAAAATGGTTTTGTTCATGAAAACTGAAACTTTTGATGCAATTAGCAAATTTTATAAAAGATGCTTTTTTAGAAGTTTTTATTATGATATCCCTTTTGGGCTTGGGTTTACTATGGACCCCTATGTGCATTTCGTGCACCTTTTGCCTCCTAGTGTGATGTGCAAGTAGATTTGATTTGGTTCACCAATTGATGGAGTCATCTTCTTAGTCATGCCAAAAAAAAAGTTCTTTTGAGCAAAAGATTCAAAATGCTATGAGATCCTATGTTAAACACATATATAAAAGGACTCTTTACAAAGAGAATTCATGGCTGAAATTTATTTTTATTGACTGGGAAATTATGAAATACATCAAGCGTAGTATTTCTTTACAGAGTCGGAATTCACAGGCCTAGCTAGATCTTCTCCATCCATTCTAGACAGTAACAAAGCTCCTCCTGAGAATGCTTTCCTCACCACGTACGGCCCCTCATAGTTAGGTGCCCATTTACTCTGATCTTCTCCAGGTAAAGGTAATATTTTCTTTAGTACAAGATCTCCTTCGTGGAATCCTCGAGGTCGAACCTTCTTGTCGTATGATTTAGCCATCCTTCTTTGGTAGAGTTGATGATGACAGATCGCGGCTATCCTCTTTTCACTGATCAGATTCAACTGTTCATATCTAACCTTTGCCCATTCTACCTCTTCCAGCTCAGAGTCTAACAACACTCTCAATGATGGGATTTCCACTTCTAAAGGCATCACCGCCTCCATTCCATATACCAACATGTACGGGGTGGCTCCTGTTGAGGTTCGAACTGCAGTGCGATATGCATGAAGGGCAAATGGCAACATCTCATGCCAATCCTTATAGGTGACTACCATCTTCTGAATAATCTTTTTGACATTCTTGTTAGCAGCTTCTACCGCACCATTCATCTTTGGTCTATATGGCGAAGAATTGGAATGCTTGATTTTCCATTTAGTGCAGAGCTCTATTATCATCTTGCCGTTGAAATTTTGGGCATTATCCGTTATAATCTTTTCTGGTGGACCATACCGACAGATCAAATCTCTCTCAATAAATTTCTTCACCACTTTTTGCGTCACATGAGCAAATGACCCAGCTTCTACCCATTTTGTGAAGTAGTCGATAGCCACTAGAATAAACCTATGACCATTACTGGCTTTTGGATTTACCGGTCCAATCACATCAATTCCCCACATCGCGAAAGGCCATGGAGATGTTAAATTAAACAGAGGAGCCGGAGGAGCATTGATTTTGTCACTGTATACTTGGCACTTATGACATTTCCGGACATAATCGATACAATCCTTCTCTAATGTCATCCAAAAGTACCCGGCTCTTTGTATCTTCCTGGCCATCATATGTCCACTAGCATGAGTTGAGCAAATCCCTTCATGGACTTCCCGTACTGTGCTTTTTGCCTCAAATTCATCCAAACATCTCAACAAAGTCCCGTCAGATGATTTCTTATACAAAATCTCCCCATCAAGATAAAAATCCATTGCCAACCTTCTCAAGGTCTTCTTGTCGATCTTGGATGCCCCCATGGGATATGCCTGGTTTTGGATGAGATTCTTGATATCATAGTACCATGGGTTTCCATCCACTTCTCTTTCGACTGAGTAACAATGAGCGGGGTTATTTCTGATATTAATGTGTACTGGCTGTACCTTGTGCCCAAAGTCTATCTTGGCCATAGATGCTAGTGTGGCCAAAGCATCTGCAAACTGGTTCCCTTCCCTTCCCAGATGGGTGAACTCTATTTCCTCAAATTCTTTAGCCAGCTTAGACAGGTATTCTTGGTAAGGCCTTAACTTCTCTTCTTTGGTTTGCCATTCTCCTTTTACTTGGCAAATGATCAACATTGAGTCTCCATACACATCTATCTTTTTGATGTTCATCTCTAATGCAGCCTCTAAACCAAGAATGCAAGCTTCATACTCAGCCGTGTTGTTGGTGCACCCGAACTGCAGCTTAACTGAAACCGGATACTGCTTTTTATCAGGAGAGATTATCATTGCCCCCGCTCCGTTACCACATACATTTACAGCACCATCAAAGTACATAACCCACCAATCTGATTTTTCTTCCTCGATTGCAAACATATCTTCATCGGGAAAGTCAAAGTTTAACGGCTCATACTCTTCCATAGCATGGTCAGCCAGGTGATCGGCAATAACACTCCCTTTCACGGCTTTCCTTGTCATATATACTATGTCATACTCAGCCAAAAGAACTTGCCATCTTGCAATTCGGCTAGATAGATAAGGTTTCTCACAAATGTACCTTAATGGGTCTAACTTGGAAATTAACCATGTAGTGTGATACAACATATACTGACGTAATCTCTTTGTAGCCTAGGCTAGTGCGCAGCACAGCTTCTCAATCACAGTATACCTAGACTCATATTCCGTGAACTTCTTGCTTAGGTAATAAATGGCCCTTTCCTTTCTTCCGGTTTCATCATGTTGCCCAAGCACACATCCCATTGCTGTTTCGGTTACTGTTAGGTATAAAATCAATGGCCTTTCTGGTACGGGAGGAACAAGCAGAGGTGGATTTAGCAAGTACTGCTTGATTTTCTCAAAAGCTTTATCACACTCTTCATTCCATATTACAGGGTTCTTCTTCCTCAACAAACGAAAGATCGGGTCACAAGTCGCGGTTAAATGGGATATAAACCGAGCGATGTAATTCAACCTTCCTAAGAAACCTCTCACCTCCTTCTCAGTCTTGGGAGGTGGCATAGATTGAATAGCTTTTACTTTTTCAGGATCCATTTCTATCCCTTTGTCACTCACCACAAATCCCAACAGCTTACCGGATTTCACCCCGAATGAACACTTCGCTGGGTTAAGCCTCAACTTATATTTCCTTAATCTTTCAAATAATTTCTTCAATATTTGGACATGATTCTCTCCCTCTTTAGATTTAGCAACCATGTCATCCACGTATACTTCAATCTCTTTGTGCATCATGTCGTGAAACAAAGTCACCATAGCCCTTTGGTAAGTGGCCCCGGCATTCTTTAAACCAAATGGCATGACTTTGTAGCAAAAGGTTCCCCATGGTGTTATAAAGGTTGTCTTCTCCCTATCCTCTGGCGCCATTCTTATCTGATTGTAGCCTGAAAACCCATCCATGAAGGAATATGTGGAGCTACGTGCTGCATTATCAACTAACATATCTATGTGTGGTAAAGGGAAGTTATCTTTAGGGCTAGCCCGGTTTAAGTCCCTAAAGTCCACGCAAACTCTGATTTTACCTTCCTTTTTGGGTGCCACCACTATGTTTGACACCCATTGTGGATACTTCACTACTTCCAAAAAACCAGCGTCCCATTGTTTTTCAATTTCCGCCTTTACTTTGATTAAGACCTCCGGATGAGTTCTCCTTAACTTCTGCTTAATCGGCTTGCATCCTTCCATCAGTGGTATTCTATGCACTACCATGTCCGTATCCAGACCAGGCATATCCTCGTAGGACCAAGCAAAGACATCCACATAATCCTTGAGCAGTGCAATCAACTCTTCCTTTGCTTCGGGGGTGATCAAAGTCCCTATCTTCAGCTCTCGCTTGATTTCTTCATTGCCTACATTTATGGTTTCAAGTTCCTCTTTAGCGGGCCTCCAAGCCTGTTCGTGTTGTTCTATTAATTTTGTGAATTCCCATATGTTTTCCTCCTCCCCTTCCTCATCTTCTACAGCCACTATGTATTCTTTAAATTTTGGCCATTCATTCTCAATGTAAAGTGCAGGTGTTGTTGTGGAGGATCCACTTTCAGGGTTCCTGAAAGCGGAAAGTGATGTGTAAATGCATAGTAAGACATCAAGATGAATTTTGAAAATGCATGATCTCATTGAAAATAAAAGATTGGCTCACAACAAAAATAAAATCCCATTGACATCATGAGCCTCGATTGTCAATGAATAAAAAAAAAAGAAAAGAAAGGCAAACAACATAGATAAAAATATAATCCAACCATCATTGTTGATTACATTTTAAAAACCAATGGAGCTTCTTGGGTCTCCCAATTCTGGAACTTTTCCCCTTCGGCTAGCTTTCGGACAAAAGTCTTGACGGTGACTTCTTCCAAAGTGTGGATGGTCAATTGTGGCATCTCTTCAATCCTCCTTTCGGACTCGATTTTCTCAGCAATGTCCTTGACTTGATTTTCCTCCAGAGTGTTTATGTTCATTGAAGAAAGCTTCTGAAAGAGGTCTCCATGTCCCCCATCAGGTTGTATCACATATGCGGCCTTTGGAAATGAAATCCTGATTGGAGGGATGGCTAAGTTTTCTTCTACAGGCTTCCTTCCTTCCATCCTAGCCATTCTCTTCTCCCTTCTTGCACCAGCAGCTCGTTTGTAATCCTCTTTCTTGGGCTTATATCCAAGCCCAAACCTCTGTTCTGCAGCTTTCAATTTGATTATACCCCTCCATTCAGGCCTTCTTTGCTCCATATCGTATGGGAAAGGAATCTTGTTTTTCAAAAAGATTTTAGCGGCCATTTTAGTGGCTTCAGAGATTTCTGGCTTCCTCAACACAGTGTTCTCGGGCACCCACTCGGTATTCACAATCTCAAATGCATGAAGGTTTCCATCCCTACAATCTTCTGCTTCAATGAATGGAACCGCCACATTTCTTACCATCGATATAGTCTCCTCAGCCTTAACAGTAACCAGGACACCGTTGGCAATGTACTTTAAACATTGATGTAGCGAAGAGGTGACAGCTCCCGCAGAATGTATCCATGGCCTTCCTAACAGCATGCTATAAGAAGGGTGGATATCCATCACTTGAAGGGTTACTAGAAAGACTTGTGGACCCACAGCTAGTTCAACATCAATTGACCCTATAACTGGCCTTAATGAGCCATCATATGCTCTCGCCGTTATCACGCTGGGTTGCATATGCGAGGGATCTATCGGCATTTCATCCAGCACATGCCTTGGTAACACATTCAGGGCCGAGCCGTTATCAATGAGAACTTTGTCGACGAGACAATCCTTGCATCGGATCGTGACATACAAGGGCTTGTTATGTCCAGTTCCTTCAGCGTCAAGTTCATCTTCCGTGAAATACAAGTAATTGGTAGCATGAATCCTCCCTACTAGATGTTCCATAGTCTTTTGCTCGATATCTTGGGGCACATAAGCCTCATTCAATACTTTTTGCAAAGCATTACGATGTGGCTCCGAGTTGAGTATTAAAGACATGATGGAGATCTTAGCAGGGGTTTTCTTCAACTGATCCACTATACTGTACTCACTATGCTTCATCAGTTTCAAGAACTCATTTGTTTCTTCCTCAGTCACAGGTTTATTCACCTCAAACTCTTTATCGAGGTCCAGCACCTCCTTTCCTTTAGCCTTTCTTTGTCTTTCTAGCTCTTCAGGTGTGTAACAACGACCACTCCGAGTTAGCCCACTTATCTCTGTTCGGAACAGCGACAAAGGAGCTTCAATATTCGAGGTATAACCATAATCTCCAGGCATCGCTCCATAGTTTACTTTGCTTGCATAGGAGGGCCTAGTTAATACCAGTTTTGAGCGACCATTAGCTGTTGATTGGATTCTACATTTCTCTATCATCCCTACCTCTTCATCGTCACTTACGTCCTTAATCCTCAACTCTCCCAGAGTTAGCATTCTTGCAACTTTTTGATGAAATTCAATGCATTCATCAATGTGATGCCCTTCCTTTTTATGGAAAGGGAAAAAGTTACTTTCCCTTGTGCAGTACTCAGTCGTTTCTTCCAACTGTCCAGACTGTACCAACATCAAGTATAGCTTGGCCATGGTCACTTTCAACACCCTCTTTTTGCTACCAATCTCCATGGTATTCACTCCTCCCCTACCATCAACATGCTTAGGTAAAGGGTTGGAATTCTGATTTGGCGAATCCTCAAAAGTGACCCATCCCACTTTGATTAGTTGCAACACCTTTCTTTTAAAAGCAAAGCAAGACTCAATGCTATGGCCTGCGTGACCAGCATGGTATTCACAAGTTACCTCGGGGTTGTACCAGGCAGGGAAAGGTGGCTGCATAGGTGGTATGGGTAGGGGAGCTATCTGCCCAATACTCAACAGCTTGGCATACAACTCTTTTAAGGTTATGGGTAGAGGAGGTAGTTGTTCTTCTGACGGTTGCTTATCTCTTCTTTGGTAATTGTTGTGGTTATTTGCAGGGAATTTTATTTGATTGGGCTGATTTGGAGTGGGGGGTTTGGAAAAGTTAATACTAGTGACTCGGGGGGCAGGTATTTGATAGTTTTTGCTTCTCCTTTCTAGGTTGTTCACCTCAATTTCTTTCTTCTTTCCAATGAAACCTCTCTTCTCTAAAGGTTCTGCTATTCTCCCACTTCGGATCCCTTGTTCAATCCTCTCGGCGATCCGCACGACATCATAGAAATGTTGTGCTGAACTACCCATAAGGTGTTCATAGTATGGAGCCCTGAAAGTATTGGCAAACAAAGTCACCATTTCTGTCTCTATCAGCGGAGGCTGCACATTGATAGCTTGGTCTCGCCACCTTTGAGCATAAGCCCTCACGGACTCTTGACTTCCTTTCTCCATGCTGATCAGACTAGTCCTATCAGGAGCAATCTCTAGGTTAAACTTGTATTGTTTCAAGAAAGCGTCCGCCAAGTCTGTCCACTTCCTGATCTTAATATTGTCTAACCTCATATACCAACTGAGGGCCGATCCGGTCAGACTATCCTGGAAGAAGTATATTAACATTTTGTCGTCGTGGATAACCTCTGCCATTTTGTTATAGTAGGAGCGGAGATGGGTCTTCGGGCATTCCATCCCAGTATACTTAACAAACTCCGGCACTCTGAACTTCTTTGAAATGACAATATTAGGTACTAAACATACCTCAGCGGCCCTAATTGGGTCAAACAAATCATTTCCTTTAATTGCCCTTAGCCTCTCTTCTAGGGCAGTCCATTTATCATCTCCTTCATGATTAGAGAATTTAAAGTCATGTGGATCTTCGTTTGTTAAATCCATTGTAATAGGGATTTGGATGGGCCGAGCAGGACTCTGCTTAGTTGGTGTGTTTGCCCCTATGTTTATAGGTGCGACAGGAATTTGAGATGCTGCTGGTGCTTCATTAGGTTGAGTAGATGTTCCCGCTCCATCTCTGGCTCTTAATAATTGCTCTAACATACTGGTTAAGTGTGCCACATCATTCCGAACTCCTTCGAGTTCTCTTTGGTACTGAGATTCTGGTTGTGACCTTCCTTCGTTTTCCATTCTTGCTCTTTGTCGAGTGTTGTGGATTCTAGGAGGGGGACCTATGTTTCTTAATCTGCAGATGCATGCATAGATGTATGAGAAAATGTATGATTGTGATGGATGCATGATCGAAAAATGCATGCTTTATTGGGTATGGATGCATCCTTTTTTATGAACGAATAAAAACCACCATATTATAAGCCTTCTCTTGTCACATTACTTTGATAGGAGTTCTGCCTTTCGAGTCGTTTGCTTGAATCATGTTCACCAAGAGACAGATTTTTGCATAAGAAGATGGGTCAACGCCCTTTTCATTAATGCTTGGATAAAAATACATTTAGAAATAAAAGAAATACAACATGCTAATCCCTTTCCTCCCTAAACTCTTTGGCCAAAGGTAAGAAAGCAAAACCACGGTTCTCAATCTTCCCTAGAAAGGCATCGGTTTCAGCTAGGCTTCGGCGATAGCGAATGATGTCTCCCCCCACATTCCGCGAATTGATTCTGACCATTCGAGCATGTGCAGCAGCTTCGTCCATTTGCTCATCTGTCTTGGTCATTTTTTCTATGAGCAACATGTTGGTTCTGTTTAAAGCAGTGTTGTTGGCGTCGATTTGATCTTTGTGCTTCTCCATTGCTACTAGCTTTTCATCTAAAAACTTCAAATTTTCTCGTTCTTTGTCAAGCTTTATCCTCATGACTTTTATCTCATTCTTCTTGACTGCTAACTCTGCTTTAACATCCTCGAATCCTCCCTTTTCGCTTTCCAACTCCATATATTTCTTATTCAAATCCTCATACTTCCTAATCCTATCCATCATCTCGAATTGCACTTGTGCAAATTTGTCTTGGTAATATTCTGCACTTTCTTGGCAATCGCTAAAGTCCATCTCCATTGCTTGAAGTTCAGAGCAACTTTGCATCCAATCCAAACTCATCCCTTTAAGCTCCTTCTCACTTCCTTCCTTAGCAATCTTTTCCTCAACCAACTTTAGCTCCAGCTTTGTTATTTTCTCATCTCTAGACTGAATTTGCTCATCTAGAAATGTTCTCATTTTATCCTGTTCTAGCATCATTTCTTCCAACATTGCTTTGTCTTTTCTGCTCTTGCTCAATTCTATTCGTAGTCTCTCCACTTGCCTTCTCAAGTCTTCTTCATTACTAACTCTCTTTCTCTTGATAGGCTCCTCTTCAGTTGGAGAAGATTTGACTTCTACACAAGGCATGGCTGAAGCAGCTGAATCATCTTCAATGTTCACCCTTTTTCTCTTAATAGGCTCCGCTACATCTTGAGGAGATTTAGCTTCTACGCGAGGGGTGGCTGAAGTGGCTGAGTCTCTCCATTTTTCATATCCTTCGCTCACACTTGGATCTCTTAACCCTTCTATCTCCACCAATACTAGATGCTTCCAATCTTGCTTGATGATCTCCAAAACCTCTTCTGCCATGGGATCTTTGAACAAACCAGAGAATTGAGCAATTCCCATAGTCTTGGGAACGAACTGCATGCCCCCAAGTTGTCTTACCACTAAGGCAGGAGCATAACTCACATAACCCGTGATCCCCACCAATGGTACCCAACGCCTTTGTCCACAACTCATTAGGACCTTCACTGACGTTACCCATGGGGCCCTCCACTTAAACTCGCTATTAGGTAAACCTTCTAATTTATCAACCCAACCCTGGTTGTCTAGATCTCCCCATTCTTCTTCTTCTACTAACTTGAGGGGTTTTTGGGTGAACCACCAAAAATTATTGAAGACAGGTTTCTTTGTCTCGATATGGCTAACCATCCAAATATACAATAGTTGCGTGCAGCATCTCATTGCTCCTTTTCCGGCCCTCCTACAATGGTTAAGTGTCAAAATTGTTTCGGCTAAGATAGCAGCCACTGGATTGATTCGTGTATTCTCATACTCCACATAAGCAGCAGCGGCCTCCAAACTCACTAAACCAATCTGACTTGGGAACAACACAAGGCCAAATATACTTAGGGCAATCAATCTCTCTTTTTCTACTCCTGACTTCTTTTCCAATTCTAACATCCTCCATTTCAAACCGGTACCATTCTTCTCTTGAAACTTTTCCAAGTTGGAGATTCTGAGCAGCTTTGACAGTTCAGGGATGATCTTGTCGGATCTTAAAGGAGAATAAATCCGATACAGGTCGTTGGGAAACTCGGTCAACAATCCATATTCCTCAACCGTGGGGCATAAGTCTATGCTTCCAAAGGAAAAACATCGGTAGTCTGGATCCCAAAAATGAACTAAAGCTCGCACAGCTGGGCTTAAAACTTCTACCTTTGCAATTTCCATCAAACGTCCGTATTTCCTAAAAAATGCATCTTTATCCACATTCTGAAAATGAGTCGTTAATTTGTTCACCTCATTCAATACGCAATTCAGGTTCTTGATTGGTGACATCTTTTTAGCATCGCTTCTAAGGCAGTCTCCTTCAGTCAACTGTGACAGTTCAGAATTTTTTCCATATTCTAAGATGGAAGATTTAGTGATGATGGCCATTTCGTTCACAAGTCCTGTAATTCAAAATGCATTGGGGTTTAGACTTTGTTTGGATGCAAAAGATATGTTGGAACATACACCCTAAGGATAGGTTCTAATTTCTCTACGTGAGACATAGGGTAGGTTTACTATTGGGTCTCTAAAAGAGGGTCTCTTGCTGTTCCAGTGATCAGCCTTCGTAAAGGCGATATGGAGGTCTAGCAGATAGTGGGATGGTACGTGTACCAATCACAATCAGTCTAAACACTCAGCAAAGAGTTGGGGTTTACACAAACTTAAACCTTGACTCAAGTCATAAGGCAAGCTGCTAGTCCCCCACTTAAACTTAAAGTTACATGTGTGTGCACTCCAAAACATAATAATAATAATAAAGTGATGCATGACTATGCCATGTATGATAGAATGTAAAGATATATGCTAAAGCTTTTAAACAAAGCATCATAAAAAAAACAAAAACCAATAGCACATAACATAAACAAACAAACAAATCAAGCTTAGTCCAAGGGTCCCCAGTGGAGTCGCCATCCTGTCGCACCCCCTAAAAATAAACAAAAAAAGTTTGTTTTTGCGACATTCGACTGGCGACTTTCGTTTTGTTCTGTTTTGCTGATTTGGTTCTTTGGAGTCGCCACCTAGTATTTTGGTCACTAGGAACCCTAACTGGTCTTTCAGAGATTCTAAGGTAAGGGACTGGTTGCGTAAAGGGAAGGTATTAGCACCCCTAGTACGCCCTACCTAAGGTAAGCTGCTTGGTGTTTGGTTTGCCTTATAATTGCTATGGTGTTGGTATTTTTTTTAGGCTCGTCAATTGATTTTGGATAGAAATCTAAGGAGATTCCATGTGCTTTAAAAGCTCATTTTTCCCTTAGTATTTCAAAAGTTTGCGACTAATAAATCGTGGGATAATAATAAAAAAAATTTGAAATGTCCTTGATTATAATCAAGGCTTCTTTCAAGAATGTGTGCGGATTTATTACTCCCAATAATATTTTGGATATTCATCCTTTTAAGGATTTCTTTATCCAAACATTAGCGGTAAATAATAAATAAATTCCTTTTCCAAAAATAAGATTTTTATAGTTTTTTGAATATTGGCCAATACCCTTTGGAATTTTACAAACACGTTGTAAAATCCAGAAATGCAAGAAAATAATTTGTGTTTAAGAAATCTATGCGAAAACACACTTTCGAAACTTCCAATATATTTGTTTTATAAAAAAAAAGAATATTCAAAACATGTTAGAGTATTGGCCGTATGCAACACGCAAGAAAAATATATATATTTTTTAAACAATATATTTTGTTTTTGACGAAATCGGGTATTTTTAATACTGAATTTGTATCTCCACAGCATAAAATACAAACTAATATTGAGTCATTTTAAAAAGATGTACGAAAAAAATCAACAATGTTTTTAAGGAATTTTTAGAATTTTTTTTTAAAGCAAAAAAAATTTATCTTTAAAAATTTTGGGTGCCACGACGAAAATCAGATATTTTAAATACTGAATTTATACCTCCACAGTATATAAAAAAAAATACAAACCCCCTTAAAAATATATATATATGAAAGGAAAATAACAACATTTTTTTTTAGATTTTTTTTTACAAATATTTTATATATATATAACATATACACATATATATAATATAATAATATAATATAATTATATATTAATTATTAAGGGGGCTGGGCCGGCCCAACTAACTGGGCCGGGCTCAGCCCCATAGGTGACTGGGCCGACCTCGGCCCAGTAAAGGTGACTGGGCCGATCTCGACCCAAGAAAGAAACTTGGTCTGGGCCGGACCCGGCCCAGACCGCCGGGTTGGGCCAGAATCCTTAAGGCCCATATACATGTTTCTGGGCCAGAAACAGTCTGGCCCAGAAGATAAAACATAAAAAGGGGGGGAATTAATTTCCCCCCCCGTCCCCTGCATGCAGGGGACGAAACCTAAGCAGATAAAGAAAAAAAGAAAAACAATGCAGGGGGGGGAAGAGCGTACCTGGCGAGGCTGGAGACGGTGGTTGGCTGACGGGGCTACGGTGGCGTGGCTCGTGGATGGCGGTTCCGGGTGGCGTTGCTGCCGTTTCCAACAGTGACGAACAATTCTTCTTCCTCCCTTCTCCTTCGGTTTTTTTTTCGTTCTCAGTGGCTGCCTATTCTCGGTTCGGTTTTGGTTTTGTTTCGGTTTCCTTCTTCTTGGTTTGTTTCTGTTCTTCTCTCTCTCTTCGGGTTGCTCTTTCTCTCTTTCTCTCTTCGGGTCTTTCGGCCTTTTTTCCCTCCTCCTCTCTTCGGTTTTTCTTCTTTATTTATAGGGGCAGCACGGGTGGGGGACCATGGTTAGTGCGCCTTCAATCACGCATGGCTGGTCGGTTCTTTCGGTGGTGGTGGTGGGGGCGAGGAGAGAGAGACGCGGGAGGTTTTTTTCAAAATTTTTGCCTTTTGTTCTGCTAAAACGGGGGGGGAAGGAGGAAGATGAACAGTGTCGTTCAAAACGACACCGTTCTGATCTTCCTCTTTTTTTTTTTTTTTTATATATATATGAAACGGCGTCGTTTTGGGTAAAACGCGCCGTTTCATTTAAATGGCTAAATTTCAAATCAGTCCTCCACATTCGGTCCCCGCCCCTCTTGTTGGCCGCCTTTTTCACTTTGGTCCTTGGTCTCTGAGTTATGCAATTGAGCCCCTAATTGATCAATAAACTTCCAATTTCTTCAATTAAGCCCCTGAAACAATTCCAAACAGCCCCCTATCTTTACGCCTTCTCCAAATTGGTCCCTGGTTTCGGATTTTCACAATTAAGTCCCTAATTGGCCCTTAAACTTCAATATTTATGCAATTGAGCCCCTGATTTGACCCAATAAATTCCTAAAAAATATATTTTGGCCCCAGAACTTAAATTTCTCCAAATTAAAACCCAAATTGACTTAAAAATCAATTTTTCTTGCAATCAAATCTTCTATAAATTCAAATAAAAATCCAATTAAGTCCATAAAAATCCAAATTTGGGCTTTTCTCCTCAAAATTCAAATTTTCCTTCTCAATAGGGCTTTCATCCTCCAAGAATATACTGTCAAAAATTCAATCCTCGTATTTCCTTTCTTAATGTGTTGAGTAAGCCACTATGATAAGAACTTGGCAAACCCTCCTTTATGGTAATCCGGTCAACTCAGAAATCTTGTTCAGAGGGTTACGAAAGTCATGAATCGGCTCATAATATATTATATATATACACATTACATATGCATCGCATTCTCATCATACATTTTGTTTTTAATTCATCATATGCATGCCAGATCGTGAAACATAGGTCCCATATCCAGAGTCCACCAAACCCGGTCAAGATCAAGAATGGAAAACGAGGAAAGAGCTCAATTAGAGTCGCATTACCAGACCGAGTTGGAATCAGTGAAAAATGAAGTTTCTCGACTGACCAGTCTGCTTGAGTAACTGTTAAGAACCAAGAATGGAGAGGGAACGTCTACCCAACCACCTATTGGAGCACCGTCAGTTCCTGTCCCGGGGTTATCTCAAAACTTGGGGGCAGATTCAGCGACGGGGCAGCACTTTGCACCGGCTATTCCCATTCAGCCCCCTCAAGCTCGCATCACTGTAGATTTAACAGCTGAGGGGCCTTCCGATAATAGGTCCACTGGTTCTGTGAACGAGGACAAAATATCAGCATTAGAAGAAAGGTTAAGAGCAGTCGAGGGAAATGATTGGTTTGACCCCATGCGAGCGTCGGAAATATGCTTGGTACCAAACCTCACGGTGCCAAAAGATTTTAGGATACCGGAGTTTATAAGGTACACTGGGTTGGAATGCCCAAACACTCACCTTCGATCTTATTGCAATAAGATGGCTGAGGTGATTCATGACGATAAGTTAATGATCTACTTTTTCCAAGACAGTCTAGCGGGATCTGCGTTAAGTTGGTACATGAGGCTGGATAATGTCAAGATTAAGAAATGGAAGGACTTAGTGGAGGCTTTCCTAAAGCAATACAAGTTCAATTTAGAAATCGCTCCAGATCGAACGAGCCTCATGTCACTCGAAAAGAGAAGCCAAGAGTCAGTGAGGGCTTATGCGCAAAGATGGAGAGACGAGGCCACGCATGTGCAACCCCCTTTAATAGAAACAGAGATGGTGACTTTATTCGCCAATACATTCAAGGCACCTTACTATGAGCATTTAATGGGTAGCTCATCTCAACATTTCTATGATGTTGTACGCGTGGCCGAAAGAATAGAGCAAGGAATTAAAGCTGGGCGCATAGCGGAGCCTTTAGAGAAGAAAGGTTTTGTTGGAAGGAAAAGAGAAGGGGACGTCAACAATTTGGAGGACGGGTACAAAGGCAAGAAAGTAAATTTCCGTAGTCCACAAGCACCTACCGCTCAAGTCTCACGCATAAATTTTAACTAATCTTTTTCACCTAACCGAACAAATAACCAGCCAAACTACCAAAATCACTACCAAGATCACTACCAAAGACCACACCCAAGATACACTTCAGAACAACTGTCGCCTTTACCCATGCCATTGAAGGACATGTATGCCAAGCTGTTGAGCATTGGACAAGTAGCTCATATCCCTACACTACCATTACAACCACCATTCCCAATTTGGTACAAGCCTGATTTGTCTTGCGAGTACCATGGGGGTAATCCCGGGCATGGGATTGAAACTTGCTATGCCTTCAAAAAGAGGTTATTGGAGCTTATTAGGGCGGGATGGGTATCCTTTGAAGACAAGCCCAATGTTAATTCAAACCCATTGCCTAAGCATGCTCCAAATAGTGGTGGAATAGGCATGATTGAAGTGGGAAATCAAGGCAAGGTGTTGAAGGTGCCGATGAAAAGGTTGTACGACATGTTAGTACAATCAGGATTTCTAAAGGCAAAGGCGGTAAGGCAATCGGGGAGAGGTGACTACTGTGAGTTCCACGGAAGAGATGGACATCACATTGAGGATTGCGTAGAGTTTTGCGAAAAGATCGCAAAAATGTTGAAGATGGGACAATTGAGGATTGAACCCATGGAGAGCAGGTGTGAGGTGAGCATGATGGAAGGCCAAGATGAGATGGCAGGAGTTTGCCGGATCCAACAGACTGCTAATGGGCCCCCAAGGCTGATCTTGATTAAACCGTCCTGCACAAAAGAGAATCACAATGCCATGCCGTATAATTATGGGTATGCCTCCGACATTCGAGCGCCTCTTCCTTTGTTCCAGACGGAGATAAATGGTTTGACCAGGAGTGGTCGTTGCTTTACGCCTGAAGAATGGAGGAAGGAAAAGGGTAAGGAGGTGGTAGATCTGGACAAAGCTCCCGAAGTTAATAAACCAGTAACGGAAGAGGAGTCGAATGAGTTTTTGAAGTTGATCAAGCATAGCGAATATTGCATAGTGGATCAACTAAAAAAGACTCCAGCGCGGATCTCCCTTATGTCCTTGATACTCAGCTCTGAGCCACATCGAAATGCCTTGCAAAAGGTATTGAATGAGGCATATGTACCTCAAGACATTGAGCATAAAACCATGGAGCATTTAGTAGGGAGGATCCATGCAACTAATTACCTCTACTTCACGGCTGATGAGCTTGATGCCGAAGGTACCGGACACAACAAGCCTTTATACATTACTGTTAGGTGCAAAGACTGTCTTGTAGGGAAGGTGCTCGTCGATAATGGCTCGGCCCTCAACGTGCTGCCAAAGCACATTCTGGAGGAAATGCCGATTGATGAATCTCATATGAAGCCAAGTACTATGATGGCCAGAGCGTATGATGGCTCACCTAGGCCAATACTTGGGACTTTAGAAGTGGAGCTATATGTGGGACCGCAAATGTTCCTAGTGACACTTCAGGTTATGGATATCCACCCTTCCTATAGCATGTTGTTGGGAAGACCTTGGATTCACGCGGCGGGGGCAGTAACTTCGTCATTGCACCAATGCCTGAAGTACATCATGAATGGGATGTTGGTAACTGTCAAGGCTGAGGAGGCAATATCCATGATAAAGAATGTGGCTGTGCCTTTCATCGAAGCGGAGGATTGCAAGGATGGCAATATCCATGCTTTTGAGATCGTGAACACCGACTGGGTGCCGGAGAACACCGTGCTAAGAAGGCCAAGGATTTCAGAAGCAGCAAGGATGGCAAGTCTATGCTTCTTGAACCGTGGGGTCCCACGTCAATATAACCTCGCTTGCGGAATACCAGAAGGGGCTAATCCGACAAGGAAGAGAAAGGCTGATCAAAGATTTGGGTTAGGATATCAACTTAACCAAGAGGATTATCGTTGGGCTGCTAATCGGAGAAGGACAAGAAGGATGGCTAGAATCAAAGGAAGAGATCTTGAAGAAGAACAATTAGAAATCCCTCCCCTTAGCGTATCATTCCCAAGAGCTGCATACATAGTGCAACATGATAAGGGAGCTGAAAGCCTGGGTATAGAACTAGCTCAGATGAGCATAAACACCTTGGAGGGAAACGAGAGGAAAGGGGATGACGTGAAAGCAGTCACGGGAAAAGAAGATGAAGCGCTGCCACAGCTGACGATCCATACGCTAGAAGAAGTCTCCGCCAAGACCGTTGTGCGCAAGCTGGCTCCAGGTGAAAAGTTTCAGAATTGGGTGACACAAGAAGCTCCAGTGGTTTTCAAAATGTAAACCAACTTTTGTTTGCCTTAGCATGTTTTTGTCATTTGCTTTTGTTTTCTCTAGCTGACAATCAAGGCTCATGATGTCAGCTAGATTCTATATTTGTCATAGAGCCCACTTTTTTCCTTTGAATGAATGTGAGATCATGCACTTTTTCAGAAATTGTTTTTTATATATATATGCATTTACACCCAGCACTTCCCGCTTTCAGGAATCCTGAAAGCGGATCTCCAACAACATCACATACATTTAGCATCAAGAATAAATGGCCAAACTTGAACGAGCATGTAATAGCTATGGAAGAAGAAGAGTGGGATGAAAGCAATATCAGTGAATTCACCAGGCTAGTAGAACAACAGGAACAGACTTGGAAGCCTGCCACCGAGGAACTCGAAACCATCAATGTGGGCAATGGTCAGCTCAAGAAAGAGTTGAAAATAGGTACCCTAATTACTTCTGAACAAAGGATAAAAATGATCACCCTATTACAAGAGTATTCAGATGTCTTTGCTTGGTCCTATGAAGATATGCCCGGTTTGGATACAAGTATTGTAGAACACAAGATACCGTTGGAGGAAGGTTATAAGCCAGTCAAGCAGAAGCTAAGGAGGGCCCACCCAGACATCTGGATCAAGGTCAAGGCAGAACTCGAAAAGCAGTGGGATGTTGGTTTTCTAGAAGTAGTTAGATACCCACAATGGGTATCTAACATTGTTGTGGTGCCTAAGAAGGAAGGGAAGATTCGAGTTTGTGTGGATTTTCGGAATTTGAATAAAGCTAGCCCTAAGGATGATTTTCCTCTACCACACATAGATGTTTTAGTGGATAATGCTGCCCGAAGTTCCACTTATTCCTTTATGGACGGTTTTTCAGGATACAACCAAATAAAAATGGCTTTAGAGGATAAGGCGAAAACAACTTTTGTCACACCTTGGGGGACCTACTGCTACAAGGTCATGCCATTTGGGTTAAAGAACGCGGGTGCAACATATCAAAGAGCAATGGTGACTCTATTCCACGACATGATGCACAAAGAAATTGAGGTGTATGTAGATGATATGATTGCCAAGTCTAAAAAGGAACAAGATCATGTGGAAGTTTTGAGGAAGTTATTTGAGAGGTTGAGGAAGTATGAACTAAGGCTTAATCCTGCAAAATGTTCATTCGGAGTTAAATCGGGCAAGCTGTTGGGATTTGTGGTAAGTGATAGAGGTATAGAGGTGGATCCGGATAAAGTAAGGGCCATCCAGGCCATGTCGTCCCCTAAGACGGAGAAAGAAGTAAGAGGATTCTTGGGAAGGTTGAATTACATTGCTCGGTTTATAGCTCAGCTAACAACAACATGCGAGCCTATATTCCGGCTACTAAGGAAAAAGAATCCCGGAACCTGGAATGAGGAGTGTGAGGAGGCATTCAATAAAATCAAGCATTATTTACAAAATCCACCTTTACTGGTTCCTCCTGTATCAGGAAAACCTCTAGTATTATATCTAACCGTTACTGAAGTAGCCATGGGTTGTGTATTGGGTCAGCATGATGAAACTGGAAGGAAGGAAAGAGCTATTTATTACTTGAGTAAGAAATTCACTGAATGTGAGTCCAGATACACGGAGATAGAAAGGCTCTGTTGTGCGTTGGTGTGGGCGGCAAAGAGGTTGAGACATTACATGTTATACTATACCACTTGGTTGATTTCAAAAGTGGATCCTCTGAGGTATATTTGTAATAAGCCTTTTCTCTCAAGTAGGATTGCAAGGTGGCAAGTTTTGTTAGCAGAATATGACATAGTGTATATGACAAGGAAAGCCGTAAAAGGGAGTGCAATCGCAGACCATCTGGCCGATAATGCTATTGAAGATTACGAACCTTTGGATTTTGATTTCCCTGATGAAGATATATTGTCAATAGAAAAGGAAGAAGAAAAGACAGATTGGTGGACCATGTTTTTTGATGGGCAGTAAATGTATATGGTAACGGGGCAGGGGTGGTAATAATCTCTCCTGATAAGAAACAATACCCCGTTTCGGTCAAACTACACTTCGAGTGCACCAACAATACAGCTGAGTATGAAGCTTGTATCCTGGGTTTAGAAGCAGCATTGGAGCTTAAAATAAAGAAGATAGATGTATATGGGGACTCAATGTTGATCATTTGCCAGGTAAAAGGGGAATGGCAAACCAAAGAAGAAAAGTTGAGGCCTTACCAGGAATACCTATCCATGCTAGCAAAGGAATTTGAAGAAATTAGATTCACCCATCTGGGAAGGGAGGGGAACCATTTTGCGGATGCTTTGGCCACATTAGCTGCTATGACTACCATTGATCTCAAGAGCAAGGTACAACCGGTACACATTGATATTAGAAATGATCCAGCTCACTGTTGTTTAGTTGAGGGAGAGATAGACGGACAACCTTGGTATTACGATATCAAGAATCTGGTGCAGAATCAGGAATATCCGGTGGGAGCTTCTAAGACGGATAAGAAAACCTTGAGAAGGTTGGCTATAGACTTCTATTTAGATGGAGAGATTTTATATAAAAGGTCATTTGATGGAACCTTGTTAAGGTGTTTGGATGAGGCAGATACTAGAAGGGCATTAAAAGAGGTCCATGAGGGGATTTGCTCAACCCATGCTAGCGGACATATGATGGCAAGGAAAATCCAAAGGGCTGGTTATTTTTGGATGACACTAGAAAAAGATTGTATAGACTATGTCAGAAAATGTCACAAATGTCAAATTTATAGTGACAAGGTCAACATGCCACCAGCTCCTCTGTTTAACCTAACATCTCCATGGCCCTTCGCGATGTGGGGAATTGATGTAATTGGACCTGTAAACCCAAAAGCGAGCAATGGTCATAGATTTATCCTCGTGGCTATTGACTACTTCACAAAATGGGTAGAAGCCGGGTCATTTGCTCATGTGACGCAAAAAGTGGTGAAGAAGTTTATTGAGAGAGATTTGATATGTCGGTATGGTCCACTAGAAAAGATTATAACTGACAATGCCCAAAATTTCAACGGCAAAATGATAATAGAGCTCTGCACTAAATGGAAAATCAAGCATTCCAATTCTTCGCCGTATAGACCAAAGATGAATGGGGCGGTAGAAGCTGCTAACAAGAATGTCAAAAAGATTATTCAGAAGATGGTAGTCACCTACAGGGATTGGCATGAGATGTTGCCATTTGCCCTTCATGCATATCGCACCGCAGTCCGAACCTCGACAAGGTCTACCCCATATTCTCTAGTATACGGTATGGAGGCAGTGATGCCTTTGGAAGTGGAAATCCCGTCGTTAAGAGTGTTAATAGATTCTGAGTTAGAAGAGGCCGAGTGGGCTAAAGTGAGACACGAGCAACTGAATCTGATCAGTGAAAAGAGGATGGCCGCAATATGTCATCACCAGCTTTACCAGAAACGAATGGCTAAGGCGTATGATAAGAAGGTTAGACCGCGAATGTTTCAAGAAGGGGATCTAGTATTAAAGAAAATATTGTCATTACCCGGAGATGATCAAAGCAAATGGGCACCAAATTACGAGGGTTCTTATGTAGTAACAAAGGCATTCTCAGGAGGAGCATTGAAGTTAGCTAGAATGGATGGAGAAGACTTGGCTAGGCCTGTGAATTCTGACTCTGTAAAAAGATATTATGCTTGATGTAAGCCCTTTAAATCAATAAAGCAAAGTTTGGCCATTGATTTCTTTCTTCTTGCATTGATCTCACAACATTCATCTTCGCATTAATCCAAACAGTGCATGTCTTGGTGTTATTCTCATCACTTATTAAAATTTTTAGCAGCGGCTGAACGCATTTCTTCTCTATATAAAAGCCCAAACTAGGGTCACACCCCTACGTTGGGGGCAATACAAGATGTTTGTATAAAAGTATTACGGAAGCCAACAAATTTGAAAACCAAGCTAAAGCATTTGACAAAAGCATGACAAAAAGGCAATAACAAGTCATACATTTTGAGAGAAGAAAATCAAAGAATTATTCTCCAAGAATATGATCAGTAAAAAGAGGCAGCGCGAGAGATGAATCCAGCATATGACTTCAAAAGCAAGCTCGTATTAAGAAAGAGCTTCATGAACTAGAAGAAGATGATGGGGCCTATGTTTCAAAAACCAGGTACGGATACATGCATTGCATCTAATCATAAATCATTGCATGTATGTTCTTGTCTCTATCGTTACAGGAGGAGATCTTAGTGCATTCCAACAAGATTGGGGACGAATAATGAATCGTTAGAACAACAAGAAGAGAAAATAATCGTCAAAACCCGCCAGCAGGAAGAGCGACATCGATAACATTTTGGAAAAAAGGAATCGCCAGATGGGATTCCAAGTTGATTAAAGGAGATCGCCAGAAGGGATCTCGTGTTTTACTATTCGGAGGTCGCCAGATGGGACCTCGTATTTCATTTTTAAAAAAGGGAATCGCCAGATGGGATTCCAAGTTGATTAAAGGAGATCGCCAGAAGGGATCTCATGTTTTACTATTCGGAGGTCGCCAGATGGGATTCCAAGTTGATTAAAGGAGATCGCCAGAAGGGATCTCGTGTTTCACTATTCGAAGGTCGCCAGATGGGACCTCGTATTTTATGTGGGTTGAAAAGGAATCGCCAGATGGGATTCCAAGTTGATCGCTAGAAGGGATCTCGTGTTTCACTACTTGCAGGCCGCCAGATGGGACCTCATATCTCATATTTCATATAGGAATCGCTAGATGGGGTTCCAAGTTGATTAAAGGAGATCGCCAGAAGGGATCTCATATTTCGATAATTGTCAAAAGAGGTCGCCAGAGGGGACCTCATATTTTCTATTTTCAGGGAATCGCCAGATGGGATCCCAATGTTTGAGACCGAAGAGGATTGCTGTAAAGAAAGAGTTTCAGATCGATCAAGCTTCGACCAGATCAGTTTCAGGAGTTCAAACTGGGTTATCTTTATAAAACTTACTACGCCTTTGCTCCGTAAGCATTATAAAGAGGGGGCATCTGTTGTAACCTATTTTTGGGTCCCCACAAAAAAATAAAAATCCGAAGAAGGTTAGAAAAATAACAGGAGGCATAAGCGCTCAGAAAATGGTCGAAAGATTTGTCAAGGAGGTTAAAAAATACAGAGATTGGATTTTTGGCAGTATTTTCTTGAAGGATGAGAGCCCTGTTGAGAAGGAAAATTTGAATTTTTGAGGAGAAAAGCCCAAATTTGGATGTTTATGGACTTAATTGGATTTTATTTGAATTTATAGAGGATTGGAGTGCAAGAAAAATTTATTTTTAGGTCAATTTGGGTTTTAATTGGGAGAAATTTAAGTTCTGGGGCCAAAATATATTTTTTTGGAATTTATTAGGCCAAATCAGGGGCTTAATTGCATAAATATTGAAGTTTAATGGCCAATTAGGGGCTTAATTGTGAAAATCCGAAACCAGGGACCAATTTGGAACACGCGGGTAAATAGAGGGGGCTGTCTTGATTTGATCCAAGGGTGTAATTGAAGAAATTAGAAGTTTATTGATCAATTGAGGGCTTAATTGCATAAATCAGAGGCCAAGGACCAAGATGAAAAACGCGGCCAACTATGGGGGCGAAGACCGAAATTGGCAGGGACGTAATTGAAAGAATCAAAAGATAATTGAGGGCTGAGTTGAAATTTTGCGTATTCTGGCGCCTTTTTTTTAAATGAAACGGCGCGTTTTCCCCAAAACGACGTCGTTTCATATATTAAAAAAAAAAAAAAGAGGACCGAACGGTGCCGTTTTGAACGGCACTGTTCCCCTTTCTTCTTCCTCCCCTAACGTGCAGCAGCATGGACGAAAAACGTTGTTTAATCAACCGGTGCCCCTCTCTCCTCGCGTGCACTGACAGACCAGGCCCATGCACCTCGGACGACGCGAAGCCAGGAGGGCCACGCCGTGATCGACCACGCTCACCGACCAGCCGACCGGCGCTATGCTGCTCCCCACGTTGCCCAGCTCAACCCACGTCATTCTGCTCCCCACGCTGCCCATGCAGGCCCTGCTCGCCTATAAAAGAATGGTGGAGATTGTAAGCACGGGAAAAAAGGAGAAGGAAAATAACCGAGACGAAGAGAGAGAGAGACTGAAGGAGAGAGAAACAGTAGACTAAAGTAATAAACACATAAAATTCAAGGAAACGAAGCTGGGAGAAGGGGTAAGAAGATTGAAGCCGTTGGGAAAGCTTAGTGGAAAGAAAAAAACCAAGCACGACCCGAGAGGCACCGGACTGTTGGGAACCGTCTTTGTGAGCCGCCGACCTCCGCTGCAGCACCGTCAACCCGGACGTTCGACCAGCAACATCACCTCCGCCGTGCCAGGTATTCTTCTTTCTCCCCTGCGTTCTCATTTTTTTGTTTATATTTGTTATCCTCCTGCATGCAGAATCGTTCTGCATGCAGGAGGTAGGGGAAGGGAATTATTTTCCCTTCCCCGTGAGTTTTTTTTTACACTGGGCCGGGTTTCCGGCCCAGTTTTGTTATTAGTTATTTTGGGCCAGACCGAGTCTGGCCCAGTCTAAAGAGTTTTTGTGTTGGGCCGAGATCGGCCCAACCTCATTGCGGGCCGAGATCGACCCAGCATTTGTTGGGCCGAGATCGGCCCATCCTCCTTGCGGGCCGAGATCGACCCGATTCCAGCGGGGTTGGGTTCGGCCCATTCATTTGGGCCGGCCCAACCCGAATTTTATTATATATATATTATGAATTATAGTATTTGGTAATATATATGTGTGTATATTGTGTATATATATTTTTATTAAAAAATATATATATTTCGAAAAAATCTTGAAAACTATTGTTGATTTCCCTGAATATTTTTTGTCAAAATGGGTTAATGTTGGTTGGTATTTTTATACTGTAAAGATACAAAACCAGTGTTAAAAATACCCGGTTTTCCTAAAAATATCAAAGATTTTCCGGAAAAAAAAATGTTTTTGCTTTCAAAAAAATTTCTAAAAGTACCTAAAAATGTTGTTGATTTTTCTGCATTTTTTTTATTAAGGTGGAATAATATTGGGTTGTATTTTTATACCGTAAGGATACAAGCTCGGTATTTAAATACCCGATTCACGTCAAAAAAGCAAAAAAAAATTAATAATAATAATATTTTCAAAAAATTGTTTTTGTTTTAAAATACGGCTTAGTCTCTCCAATATATATAGATATAAATATCATAACATCATATTTTTTTTACACAACAAAGAAAATTTTCAAAACAATATATGTATTAGCATGCATTTTGGCTTTAATAACCAGTTTATTTAAGCCATGAGAACTAGGCCAATATTTCAAAAAATTCAAAAAAAAATTCTTTTTGTTTTCTTTTTAGTATTTGGGATTACGAATTTATACGTAAAACGTATTCCTAAATATTATTATTTTGGTATAGACATTAGAACGGTTAAGATTTTACCCGATAAGATAAAAGACCTTCTTACTGAAGAGGATTTTTCTTGAACCATAGACAGACCAACGACTAGAATGTACAATAACACCTTAGTTTTTATCAGACAATAAAACAATGCAGCTTACCTTAGGTAAGGCGTATTTGGGGTGCTAATACCTTCCCTTTACGCAACCAGTCCCCGTACCCAATCTCTGAGACCAGTTAGGGTTCCTAGTGACCAAAATACTAGGTGGCGACTCCCACTCCATTTTTACCAATGAAAAATAATATTTTTTGTATCTCCATATATATATATTACTTCGACGATTTAAAAATGGAAAAAACTTAGTCTTTTCGCCGCGACGCCGCATACGTGCGACAATGACAACGGGGACAATCCTTCAATCTATCCAGAACTCAATCTGGATTTGTAGTTAGAGGTTGGATCGTCCAGTGGAGTCTATAAAAATTAGGTTTACGGTATCTCAAAAACTAGGGTTGAGGATCTATGGACACGTCGTAGTGTATCGACCGTTAAATCCTTGCAATCAACTTCAAGTTCACAATCTCTATAGCTCTGATTGATTTTAAACCAACAAGTTAAAACTTGGACAACCCATCTTGCTACTTAGATAAAACAACTTAGTGCTAAGACAACTGAACTCCAGCGATTGTATATGGAACTGAATCATATATGGATGGTACATGTGGTCCACCTCATTGGCCCCCCGGTCCCAACCAAGACCCTCCTCTTCCTCCTCCTTGTCCTCCTTCAGCCCCTCTCTTTTAGATGAATTGTATTTAAAATGATTGATTTTAAAATCTATAATAAATATTTAGATTTTTATTTAATGTTTTTCTACTATGTTTATTGGAAATCGTTTTTTTATAAATAAACAATTTACTAACAAAATTATTGACAGATTACCTTCGTCAAAAAGTTCTAAAGAGTTGATAAAAAATTACATGAAATACCACTTCTTATTTCAGACGGAATCACCGATGAAATAAATATATCAGAGAGTTCTAGAGAGTTAAAAATATTATAGGAAATGCCAATGACAATACGTAATCACCGACAAGAATATTTCATCGATAATATTCCATACACAGATGAAAATACCAACGGAATGATGCCGATAATTGTTTTTTTTTTTTGCATTTTTTTTTCATTTGTAAATCCAACGGTAACTATATTACCGATAGAATTATCGATATGCTAAAAATCACTGATGATATATTTTTTGATAAACAACATCCATTTGTGATTTCATCGATAAAATTATTACTGACAAAATCAATATCTAAGTACCGATTAAAAAATCAATCAATAATATATAAAATTCTTGTGGTGTATACTTGTTAACAATTTCTTAGGAGCTAATTAGCCAATCTTTCTCTGCTTACTAATTAAATGCAATGAAACTAAGTTTAAATTAATTAATTTCTAAATATTCATTGTTATAAAAATATTTTAATAATTATCAACAAAATAATTATCCTTTAAGTAAGCTAGTAGCATTTAGGAAAATCTCTACGAGCATGTCAATCAACTAAATTCCTTGCATGACAAGTGCTCAGAAGTTGGGGTGAGTAAAGTAATTGAATTATCAAAAATATCCCATAAACATTGACCTAAAACTAACCAAATTGAACGATTTTTCAAATTTGAGTGGGATAATTTTAGTTAGAAATCTTTATAAAAAATAAATCAAATAGATTTTGGTTTTAATTTTTAAAAATTAAAAAAAAAATAACTTGAACCAAACGGAACCCATTGATTTATTAAAACATGTAAGAAAATAATCAAACTAAAGGCTCATTAATCAAAACATGTTAAAAATAACCCAACTAAAAACTCATTAATTCAAATTTGACTTCACAAATGTAAAACCTAACTAATCAATTTACTTCTTTCATTCAATTCGATTCGGATCAAAAATTAAATTAATTTGTCCAAACCAAACGGTTTAAATCGATGATCTTCATACTATCGAGGAATTGCTTCATCTAAAAAGAAGCAGAGTTGGCAATGATGATGGGTCTCTCTCAACTTGGCTAGTTTTGCCCCACTTGCAATTTTGTTGCTTGTTTTCAAAAGTGGTCCTGTGACCCGGAGAAGCTGGAGCTGCAATGTTGAGATCAATATTAATGCTTGAAGAACCAGAAGTTGCAGCTTGCTGTGTCACCAAAGATTCATAATCATCTTCGAGACAAGTTGCTGTGTCAGAAACCCTATCACTGTCACCATCTGATAAACTCTTGGGTTTGCTTGCAGCAACATTATTCTTAGACCCTGTAGTAGTTGATGTAGCAATAACAGGAGCAGCAGGCTCAGCTTGAAGACGAGGAAGAATTTGGTTCAACCGATGATTATTTGGGTCAATTCCCATGTTTATTAGCTTTTTCTTTAAATGAGAGTTCCAATAGTTCTTCACCTCATTGTCAGTTCTTCCTGGCAATCTTCCTGCTATCAACGACCACCTACAGCACCACACAAATTAACATTATTCTTTAATTAGGATCATATATATCGTGCTTATTATATGCACATGCATAAAATTGTTTGCTACGAGCCACAAGATTAAGGAATCGCCTCCTCGACCATCGATCCGGCCAACCCCGAAAGATTAATATGCTATGCATGTGTTTGTGAGACCACAAGTGAATGATGCCCTCTATGCCTATATATGTTTTTCCTTTATTTGTAAAGGGAGACCATACCTATTGCCAAGGAGAGCATGCAGCTTAATAATGAGGTCCTCTTCATCTTGTCCAAAGTTACCTCGTTTTATGTCTGGCCTAAGATAGTTTATCCATCGTAGCCTACAACTCTTACCACAGCGGTGCAAACCTGATGAATTACACAAATTTCTTCAGCATATATAAAGTGGTTGCATATTGCAAGGCGGAATTGATACTTGTCCGGAATATATATATATACCTGCGGCCTCCGGGATAGAACGCCAACAACCTTCACCGTGAGTTTGAATATAATCAATGAGCTTCTGATCTTCTTCCGTGGACCATGCTCCTTTGTTATTGCCTCGTTTATCGCAGCAAGGTTTTCTCATAGCTCTGGCACTTACTCTCACCTTTCAAAGACTCCAAGAGGTGCCCGAAGAGATATTGAGGGAGAGAAGGAAATGGGAAAGGCTGAAACAAGGAGCCGATTCCATTGCAAGAGAGATGAGCATTTATAGATGTAGCTGAAAGGGCAGGGTGCCGAGTGCTTGGACGGTTGGCTTGGACGGTTGACTTGGACGGTTGGACTGGTGGTTTTGGGTTCTTGGGTAGGTTTGAGATTTGAGAATGTCTTAACAGTTAGAGTGGATAAGTTATTTCCTAGTCTTGTTGCTTGCTGTTAAGTATCTATCATTTCCTTTACCTGTGTAATTTTTTGTTACTTGTTATTTCTCTTCTTCTTCTTCTTCTTCTTCTTCTTCTTTAGGGTTTATTAGCTCTTATGGTAGGCACTGAAATGAGAGATCAGTTAATTAAAAAACATTTAATTAAATGATTGAGATAATTTTGGATCAATTTTCACTCGAAAGCTAGGCCCTTCTTGTTCCAGTTTTTGTTAGATGCATTCACTTGAATTCAAACTCGAGATATTAGCATAAATAACAAAATCACTTGTTCAACTAACATTTTCAATTATAGATCGATGATCGTTCATCTCAATTATTTTTTAATTATATATAAGTTGTATACCATATTAAATGTAATTAAATTTAATTATAATGTTGAATTAGGATGCTTAATTGTTATGATATTTTTTTTATACTTTTAACTATAAAATGCTTAAACTTTCATTAAAATTCTTTAATGAAATCATTCGAAGTGACGCCCACTTGCGTTGCAGTGATGTCCTTGACATGCACAGTTGCATGCTGACTAAAACCATTGCCATTATAATCACTAGGGTGTTTGAGAGTCTGGTTGTTGTTGCTTTTCAAAGTGCTTTTCACTTAGAAAAGCATGCTAATAATATTTGTTTTATTTTTTTAAAATGATTTTTGAGATCAGCACATCAAAATAATTTGAAAACATCAAAAATATATTAATTTAAAGCAAAATAAAAAATTAAAATTAAAAAATTTCGAAAGTGCTTTTGAAAAGCACTCCCAAACAGTAATATCCTTAATTTAGTCAATAAATTTTCAATTAATTTTCCAGCTTTCTCTGATCTCAAGTGTAAGGTTGCTAATAGATCGGATTATGATATGTTTTCGGTATAATTAAATGGATGTGTGATCCTTTCTGATAATGATTCTTCGGATATATTACTCCTTTTATTAATTGAATCAATAGGTGTTTAATTATCGTGGTCCGACCCCATAATAATCCAATTGGAAATTAATATTAATATTATTTTTATTTTTATTAAATATAATATTTTAAAAGCATGAAAATTTTGAATTTGGGAAATGAAAAGGTATAAATATGGTAAAAGGTGTAAATATATTCGAATTAGAGTTTATTTACTTTGTATGATAAATATAATTTTGTATGATATGTATAAATTTTCCAAAAAAAAAATTGATTGGATAACAAATCTAATGGATCTGCGAATCCATTAGAATTCAAATATGGAATGATATTTGAAAAATCCAATTTGAATTCATAAAAAAACAGATTTAATCCATTTATTGAATTACTAATCGGATCTATATCTATTAAGATTGGATCCTAATCTTATTCATTCAAGTTCTACTCTAGAGTTTTAATTTGACAAAGAAGGGGAAATCTATTTGGTGGTTGGTATTCTGTAGTAGCTACCAGTTAATTACACTATTTAATGTTTGATTCAAATGGCAACTAATTAATTTAATTAGGATGCTTAATTTTTATGATGTTTTTTTATATATTTTTAACTCTGAAGTGTAATTTTAAAACCGGTTTGAAATCAAATCACATGTAAAAATAAATTTATTTTATTGTAATTTTTATATTTAAAATAAAATATATTCAATTATATTGTTTGGATCGGAATACATGTAGAAATAAATTGAATTAACAATTTTGATTATTTTATCTTTAATTCAAAAATTATTTCTTTTTATTGCAACTATCCTTATATTTATTTTGCTTATAATTATTTAATAAATATTGGTGCTTGGATTAATTGATGCATAAGCAAGAAGTCAAATTAATCTCCACTATGATAAAGAGGAGGAGCTAATAAGAAAAGTAGCATTATTTTAGATTCCTAAACTTCAAAAAAGTGCAAATTGGAAAGAGATTTTTGGTGTAGTTAGACATTTCCAATGAAATTGAATGTTAAGAGAGAGAAAAAACCCCAACTATTCAGTTCGTGCTGCTATGCCTTATTGTCTTCTTCTTAATTTATTGAAGAAATCAGATAGTTCTACTCTCCCCTTGCGTTTAATTATATATACATGAACATAGTTATAAAAATGATAACCTCATACTTCAAGACTGTCTTCTTCTTCAATGCTTGGAAGGATCCTGTAATCTCATGTTGATTAGAAGTTTTAGGGAGTTAGAGGGGAAATATGTAGATGAACTCCCAGTGCTAGCCATGAACAAGTTGTGGGTGTTGTTGGGTATTTTTAGACTGTAAGTTTGAAAGATCTGTTTGGGGAGCTTTATGTTTAGCATTGTTTGGACTATATGAAATGCTAGGAACAACTTGATATTTGAGGATCAAAAGTCAATATGGAAAGATATCCTATGGCTTTTGTTTTACTTTGTTGCAGGATGGATCAGGAATCTCAACTCTTCCTTTTGGTATACTGGTGCTGATCTATACAGGAATCATGAATGCATTTCGGCATGGTCTGCTTAATTTCTGATTTAATGTGGGTTTGTTTTTGCTTGGTCTGATAGTAGGGTTATAGGGTTTCTTGTATTCATTTATTGTATTTAGGTTGATGCCTAGGCTACAATCTATGTAGTTAAAGCTAAAGCCCTGCTCGCACTGTTTATTCCTTTTCTTTTATATTATATCTATTCTCGATTTCAACAAAAAAAAAATTAGAATATTTTTTAGTGTTAATATTTAAAAAAATTGATTTGCAAATAAGAGGTTCTCTTTGCTTTTACTTATTAAAATCAATACTTTTACAAACATGATGATTGATTCTATATATATTTATTTGCTTATAAATTCAACAGAAAACACATGTTGCACATTGGAAGAGTAAATAATTGAGAACCCTAGAGTTGCATAGAAAGGTAAAGTTATTATATACCATAAAGTTTCACTATAGGTTGGTGCTTTCATGTACGTAAGATTGTATGATTTTATCAAGAAAATGTTTAAGAGTGTAATAATAATTTTTTAAAAAAATATATATTTTTTAATATATTAAAATAATATTATTGTTTTATTTGTAAAAAATACATAAAAAATTAATTTAAAAAATTATTAAATCTTTTCAAAAACATTCTTAAAGCAAAACGTTAAAACAACCACCACCTTTATAACTTCAAGTGTAAGCTGTTGGCACAAAGGTTTGACAAAAGCGTGGACTGGTGGGGCTATGGAAACGCTACCATCTAACAGTCATGCATGCAAGGCTTCTACTACATATGGGCGATTCTCATCTCATCCTTTCCTGCTGACAGCCAACAGTCCTACCTAGCTAGCTACACAGATTCACCATTGATATTTCAGTAAGCTCAATTCAAGCAAAGAGAGATTAGGGCATGGATTAGCATACTCGGACACTTAAAAAAGACTGAAACTATATATCATTAGCAGATTAACGACCTTCAAATTTGACCTGCAGATGGCTGTCCAACAGTCTAATATTTTGTTTTCTCCTTGAGAAAGTTCATGTTAGTTCTCGCCTTGTCAATGTCCAACGACAGTACTGCGAATATATATATATATATATATGTGCCTGTGACTTGGTCTTTACTTTGGATAAATTGCGCAATTAACGCACTTTAAACATAAAAAAATTGCGTAATGATATTTTTTTTATGAAGTAGCATATTTTAAAGAAGTCGCAGTTTAACAGCTAAAAACCAGGACAACAATTATAATTTTGTCGTTCTCAGTCACGTTTTCTCGATGAAATTAATGAACAATTTCTTTTCAATAGAAGGAATCAAGTCTCTATAATCATCAGAGACCGTACGTCCTTTTCATTTTGTCTTTTGCTAAATCTCTTACAAACCCATAGCCTCTCATTTCAACACCAAGCTCTTCCCTTCAACTTACAGCCAGCAACTCCTCATTTACCCTTTTACCCAAGTAATTCTAGGAATCAAATAAATTGAGAAAATAGTAAGGATGAAAGTCATGAAACAAGTTAATCGATCAGCCAGCAACTCCGGTTCACAGTTCTGTTTGTTTGCTTCAATCCCGTGTGGCTGGGTTGGAAGTTAATATTTCATTATAGCAGCCCATTTCAAGTTTTTTTTATTATTATTTTCACAGAGCCGATCAATTCTTGCCATGGTCAATATATGGTTAAGATTTAGGTCGAAAAATTGTGCCTTTCAGGGTCATATGGCTACCTTCTGAATTGCAGGCCTGGAAGTAAGTTTGAGGTGCAACGCTGTAATATTTGTCTGGGCAACATTTCCTAATGTCCAGTGCTGGAGTAGGGACCATACTTCCTTTTCATTTTGTCTTACAAACCCATAGCCTCCCATTTCAACACCAAGTTTTTAAGCTTTCGTGTTTTAAAAGCACAATATTTACAAGATATAGTCTTTTTGAAACAGAATATGATCATTATTTTTTTTTCAGTGTTATTTTGCAATAATTTTAAATTTACTGTGCTTATTTTTGTTTTTTTAAAAAAAAAAAACCCTTTACCTTGCTATTCTCTTCAGCTTTTTTAGCTGTAAATATCAGCAATGATTGGTTGGTTCTGCTATCAAACCTTAAGGTGAATAAGGTGAATAAGGTGAATAAGAATAACTTCAAGAACAAATGCAGAAAAAGAAAAAACCTTAAGGTGAATAAGGTGTACTGTTCTTTTCTATCTTTTATATTTTTTGTTTTGTAGAGATTTTCCCTGAAATCATATATATATACAAGAGTTGAAGGTGAATCTCCATGTTGTTATCCATGTGTGAATATTTTAGTTTTATCAGCTCATTCAAGAAAGTAAATCTTTTACGAGGTCTTTTGAGATATCAAATGTGAATCTTACGTAAGAATACACTTGTAATATCAAAGCCAATGGCAACAAATAGTACATGGGTAGTGGAATCCATGGTTGCCTCACTCGGGTAATTTTGTAAGAGTAGAATGTGTATGTACAGTGTGTATTTGTTCAAACACAGGCTAACATGGGGGGGTAAATTGTAATTCACTTGTACAAATTCTTTTGCCCACATTGTATTGTCCCTATCATAATCTCAGAGGGAGCATTCTTATCACATGAGACAACATCAAATTACTACAGCAACATTTTCTCATAACTAGGATTCTTGCTATATAAAAATGGTGGTTTTAGGCTTTTAGGTGTATGACAGAAATTTCCTACTGTTAGACTGGATAAGGAGTAGAGTCTTTCATTCGAGTCAGTTGTTTACCGGCAGGTATACATCCCTATCCTTGCCCTTGAAGTTCTTGGTTTGCCAGCTGAGCAATAATACTAAATAAAAGAATTGTGGGATGTTAGGGCTTCCATTGCAATTGTAGGTGGGTTAGCCCACCAATCAGCAGAAATAAACCCTATTCTGGACCTGCAAAATACTCTCACTTTCAACTTTCAACCAAGCAGGTTTTGACTTGGGGATTTTAAATTGCTTCCATTCCACTTCAAACTTTCGGATCTAGATCCATTACTTGGAATTTGAAGCAAGTTATACAAAAATAAATAAAATCATACCTCTGACCAAGTCTCTGCTAAAGCAGATTCAATATATTAACAGGGAAAATCAACCTTAAAGCAAGACTTGCGCAGCAGTTGCATTTACAGGTACTGAAGAAATAAAAGAGTCAAACCCACCTTTCAAAACCTATGACTGAAGGCAGCAGAACTGCTAGCCAATCAAAATCTCAATAACTTAAACAATGATTAGAAGACGGTGGTTAAAACAGGTACCTGTAGATTTTGGTCACCTGTATCTCAAAAACTGCCTCAGTGAACACTCACCCCTACAAAGCACAGAATGGGGGAAGGAAAAGACTCCGATTCAAGTCCTGCCATTGTTAACATAAGCGAAAAACAAGTTTCTTTGGGAAAAAACAGGTATAAATTATGAATATGAGCTCATTCTGGGTTTGTCAAATTGTAGCTTGCTCATGTGCTGAACTGTCATGTCCCTGTTAAGACTTTGGAGTAACAAGTTGTCATGTGCTACCGGTTCATCTATGATTCTACACCTTAAACAAAATGTAATATGCGTACACTCACACAGTTTGCCTAAGGACATCCTTCGAGCAAAGTCTTTAGGTTTGCTTGATAGTTAAGACCCTCAAAGGTGGCAGGGAAGTCCCAAGGAAAGCTAAACCAATCATAGTCGTCTCACAACTTAGATTCTTCGTTTGTTTTCATCTTCTGTTTTTGAGTCTCGTGTATGGTCTGACCTGCAGACACCATCAATAGTCATTCATGCGCAGTTGGGGCAGGTTTACCAAACTCCGCCATAAATGTGTGACAACCTTCCACGAGTCTTTGACTGACAGGTTTATCGAACCTCGACAACGCGTCTAACACAATTGATCCTTATCCCTTCTTGATAGAACAGTCCTAGCTAGCGAGATTCAGTGTTGATATTTCGTCACTTGTAATCAAGAATTTCCCTCATATCCTATTAGATGAAAGCCAATAATTCTGTCAGGACAAACTAGGTATTCTAGGCCAGTAATAGGTTGTCCACGTGTAAGCTACATAGCCTCTGAAACTCCTGTTAGCAAATTATCTACCTTCAGTTTGACCAACAGTTGGGCCAACCCTTGTTTTCCCCCGGGCAATCTGATTTTTTCCGTGCTCGAGAGAATGTGTTAAGATCTAGGGCATCATTTGATATTGTGGTTCGCGTATTAGTGCGTTTGGGTTGAAAAGCATCGACTTGATGCTTTTCAGGTGCTGATTGATGGTTTTGAATCCCTCGTATCAAAAAAAAACTGAAAAATAGCTTCAACTTGATGCTTTTTAGACAAAAAATCACTTTCAACCGCATTACCAATACACTTAATTAATCTGACTCCCAGGTGAATTTCTAGTTTCACATTTCCAAAGAAAAAAATGCTTCTCTTGTAGGGATTGGATGATCACTGTCGCAGGTGTACGTGTACCGTGTCGTGATAATCTTTCTTTCAAGTAGGGATAGCTCTTATTCTTTATCAGTATAAAAAAAACAAAATCATCGCCTAGAATTTTAGCTACTAAAAATTCTAATTAGTTTTAGAATTCAGGTTAAGAAATTAATTACATAAAAAAAAATATTTACATCTCTAGTGCACCTTACTTGAGATAAGTTATATTGTTTTTTTATTGTTTGTTATGATTTAATGATGTCAATAACTACCTATTTATATATTATGACGGGTTTGCTACGATGAACAAACCCTAGTTTTCTAGGTCAAGAAGTCGATTTGAAAATATGAAATATCCTCAAATATTGTTAAGGCTTTTTTCAGGATAAAACTGGAATTTTTGTTACCGCGTCGTTCCAAATAATATTTCAAATAAAATTTCTTGTGGATTTTATCCTTATATTAGAAGTAAATGAGTTGCATTATTCATAATAATATTTTAAATATTAACCTCATGTAGGTTTTTTATCCTTATATTAAAAGTAAATAATATCATTATTATCCCTAATAATATTTTGGATATTAACCCCAGGTTTTTTATTCTTAGATTAAAAGTGAATAACATTTTCTTGCCAAAAATATTTTTTAAATATAGGCCAAAATCATGTGGAATTTCACTTTTAAAATCCATGCAATATTTTTATTAAAAACAAATGTGCCAAAGTGTTTTAAATTTTCTTGAAAAAAGATGCTCAAATAAATTTAAGCTTTTTGACCATATGCAAGAAAAAACTAATATTTATTATTATTTTCTTAGGTTTTGTTTGCTAAAAACCCATTTTTTGTAATAAAACTAACCAAAATAGACCTAAAGGGTGTTTGCCAAACACAGTCTTAAACCAAAAGACACTTAACAAAAAATGGCAAAAACAAACAGGGTGTAAACCCTTTGACCCAGATTGTTTTTACCCAACCCGACTGAGTTGACTCAATTAGTTGACCTGAAATCTTTAATTCAACCATAACAACACCAAAAATCCTGGTTTGACCCAAAAACAAACAAAAACAAAATCAAATCCAAAAAATAGATTAAACTTTTCAAAAACATAAAAACTCAAAAAAACTTCAACAAAAAAGATCAAAGACAAAAAAAAATAAAGAACAATGAAGAGCACCAAGAGACTTAAACGAAACCCAGCAACATGGAACCGAACACAAACCAGATTTGATAAAAAAAAAAAAAAAGAATATACATTTTGGAAATCCTTCAAGGAATAATAATCTAACATCCAATCACTTTAATTTTCACTTAAAATTCACGATTTTGTCCAAATAAATTTCAATTTAAAATCAAAACCCAATGACTAAAGTCTATTATAAACATGTTATTGATGCAAATAAATACTAGATTATTTATTAATCATGTTGAAAAAAGTGTTCTCAGCAAATAAATGGTTCTAAATTGATCCAAATCATAGAGCTAAAGCGATGTTCTTGGAAAGAATATGAAGAACACCTAAAAGAATCCAGCAAGATAAACTCAAATCCAAACCAGTTTTGGTGAAACAAAAAAGCACATACATGTGGGAAATCATGCAAGGAGAAATAATATAGTATCCAATCACTTCAATTTTCACTTAAAATTCATGATTTTGTAAAAACAGGTTTCGGGTCAAAACCAAAACCTAAATATTAAAATCTATTGTAGATATGTTATTGATGCAAATAAACAATAGTTTATTTGTTAATCATGTCCAAATAAGTGTTCTAGGTAAAGAAGTAGACCAAAATTGGTTCAAATCATAAAGCTAAAGCAATATTCTTCACAAAAACATGAAGAAAATTAGCCAAAAACCTAGAAAGGCAACCCCTTTCAAACCTTCAAAACTAACATTTTTAGCTTCTAAAACATGTTTTTTTATCCCAACAAGTTATACTAACATATACAAACATATTTGAATCTAAAAACCTAACAAAAAAAACACCAAAACATCAAAATAAAGCTTAAGATATCAAATCCAAAAAACAACAACTTGACACAGCCTATATGTTCATGCAAAATATTTTCACTTAGAATTCAAATTTGGCTTTTTAAAGCTATTTTATGCATAAACAGGCTTGGCAAAACCAAGGTAAACACTTTTGCATTAACATGCATAGCTTAGGTCAAACACAAACTAAAAACAACATTGTATGTGTGTGTGTGTGTGTGTGTGTAAACTTAAAATAGCAATTTTATAATTAAAAACCTAAAAAAAACCCTCAAAATAACATCATTAAATAAAAAAACAGCAACAAAGAGGTGAATGCAATATTATTTTTAAGCATTCCATACCTTTTTTTATGCTTGTGAACATAAATATATAATAAAAATGAATAAAAAAACAACTAAAATAGGCCACAAAGGCTTGTTTTTGGATTAGAAGGATACCTAGAATAGTTACTCTATCTTTTTGTTTTCTTTTGGAAACTTTTATCTCTTCCAAACTTGCTATCCTTTCCAAACATAGGAAAACCTTTTCTTAGGTTTATGGGCCCTCTTTCCTTATGCTAACACATTAATATTTTCCCTCTTTCGTATCGGTTTCTCCTCTTTCTTCTATTTTTCTACCTACTTCTTTTGATCTTATGGGGTATTTATAGGGTTTTGGGGGGTATCTAAATCTATTCTTCACCTTTTGATCTTAAGGAAAGAGTTGTGAACCCTTGATAAGAACCTATAAGAAGCTTTTAAGTGTGAACACATGAAAAGAAAGTTGGTTTTTTACACAATTATGTTTCAACCATGGCTGACTGAGTTGCTTATTTTTTAGGCTTCGTCTGAGCAATTCTAAAGTCATCGTTGCCTAAGACTACCTGAAGTTGGTAAAGGGAATGCACACCTTTCATTTGAATCTAACCTTACCTAATTTGAAGGTATATAGCTCCACATCCAAACATTTAAAATTGTCAACTTAATCAGCTAAAACTGTCATAGCTGACTAGGTTGTCTATTTTCGAGGCCTTGTCGAAGTAATTATGACGTCATTGTCACCTAATACCACTTGTTAGTAGATGGGATGCACACCTTTCGTTTGAGTCCAAACTTGCTCATTTTGGAGGTCTGTAGCTTCACATTCATACATTTAAAGTTGCCAACTCGATCAGTCAAAACTATCACATACAGACGCCAAGTTAACTGAATGACGGGTCCCTCACATTCTCTTCTTTAAGTCTAAATGACACATCATCAAGGTAATATTAAGGTTTTAAATTTAGGATTTAGCAAAGTTCAATTAAGTCCTTATTCTTCTAATTATGGCATACGCACCCTTAATTGCTTCTAAACTTTTAATTTCTTGCAATTTCACCCTTGTCAAACTCGTTTGCTAGCCCCTAAAATGGCTGTCTTTTTCATTTTTTTTCCTTAATTCTAAATTTGTTCATTTTCACCCTCAATTGACCAACAAACTTTCAATTTTTACAATTTGGCCCCTGAATTGGTCAATTATAGCTCCTATATTCACGCTTTTTTTTCAATTTGGTCCTTGGTTTTGGGTATCTTCAATCAAGTTTTTTAATTCCCCATTAAACTTGACTATTTATGCAATTAAGCCTCTAATTTAACCATATTAACTCTTAAAAATTACAATTCAACACCCTAGATTTTAATTGTTTTCAATTAAAGCCTAAATTGATTTCAAAATTAATTTTTCTTGCAATTAAGCCCCCAATAAATTCAATTAAACCTTGAAAAAATCTAATTGATTCTTTAAACATGCAGTTTTGAATTTCTCTCCTCAAATTAAATTTTCTTTGCTAATAGGGTCTTTATTGGTTGAAAACACTATCAAATTTTTAAGCTTGTATATTTAATCCTCTCATCAACCAATCTTCGATGATTTTCTTGGCATTCTGGTATACTTTTCTCACTTATATATTCTTTTATTTTCTTTCTACATTTTTTATTTTTTTTGTTTATGTCGGGCTTCAAAATAAAAATGGGTAACAACAATCAACATAAGCCATGAGGTTTGTAAATGCAATGAGTGATAAAGCCATGAACCTTAAGGTTCGTATAGATTACTAGACTGATGTCACGCTCCACTATGGGTTTGAATTATTTTTCTAGTAAGATATTTAGGCGTTGCAAGTGTGTTTTAAAAAAAGAATTTTCATAACTCGGTTTATAGTTCTAATCAACTAATTAAGCTGGTTTTATTTGGACCATATTAAAAAAAACAAAAAAATGCAACGATAGCAAACAAAAACAAAAAAATTGATCACGATAAAATAGGAAAAAAAAAACCTTTATCTAAAAGCAAAAATAGGGTCACCTACCTAGTTGTGTTTAATGAATTTGTTTATTAAAACTAATTTGTAATACAAATTAACACGGACATAAAATTTATTGAATAAAAAAAAAGAAAAAAGAATATTATACAATGCTGCACATATTAAAATATAATAAAAAAAATAAATATTTAATCTATAAAAAAATTAAAAATATATATATATGAACAATACTGACCTCTTAAAAATTTGAACATACCCAATATAATTAAAAAATAATAATTGCTATTTAAAAAAGGCTAAAAAACAAAACAAATAATAGAGAAGAGGTATTAATTAAAGCATAAATTTAAAAATTATTTTAAAAAATATATAGAAAAAAAAGTATTAAAAAATGAGAATTTAAGAAGAAAGAAAAGAAAGAAAAGAACCATAATGAAAAAAAAATGCACTATCAACTTGGATTGAAAAGGTGAAAATGAAAATAAGAAATCATAAGAATAAAGATAAAATTGAAAACATCAATACATTATAAAATAATGAACATGTAGAATTTCTCAACGTGGTTTTTTACATAAAAATATTATAAATGTAAATCGAAAAACTTATGCACTCATCTTATATAATAAATTACAAACCATTGTGTAAATAAATAAATAAGTCATTATCGATAAATAAAAACACAATTAGAGAAATTGAGAGACAAATGTAGATCAAGATATTTAATATCGCAACATGGATCATTCATTTACTTGGTTGTATTCAATGAATTTATTTATTGAAATTAATTTGTAACAGAAATTAACACACACATATTGAATAAAATAAAAGGAAAAAATTTGTTCAAGGCTGCACATACTAAAAATATTATAAAATATTAAATATTTAACACACACACACACACACACACACACACACATATATATATATATATATATATATATATAATATTAAAAAAAATTACAGATGAATCATACTAACCTCTTAAAAATTAAACACCCCCAATATAATTAAAAAATAATCGTTATTTAAAAAAGGTTAAAAAGGCCAAGAAAAAATCACATAGAAAGGGATATTAACTAAAACATAAATCAAAAAAACTATTTTTAAAAAATATAAGAAAATGTATTAATAAAAAAATCAAACTTTAAAACATAAGAAAAGAAATGAGGCCAAGCGTTGTTGGGCCTAGTAAGCCAGGCCAAGCGTCTGACCCATCAATAAAAGGGCCACACATGGACATTTATTTGTTTTTTCCTTAATTCATTGTGAAGCATTTTTTGCCTTAACAAATGACCCATTGTATGGAACTCCTAGAATTTGGCAACTGGTGTGGTTGAAAAAACAGGGTTCATGGATTTTTCACCAAAAAAACTATTTTGAACCAATTCTTGACCCAAAACACTTAGGAAACATCCTAAAAACCTTGTTAAATTAATTCATGGCCTTCAAAAGCACAAAAAACCACCTTGAAACTTGAAATCAACCCGAAACCAAAAATCTTCATGAGCTCAGATCTATTTTTTTTTAGTCGTTTTCAAGGTAAAAAAATACATAATTTTAAAATCCCCCTCATCATATGAAACTATTTGACATAAAAATAAATTGTTTTGATGGTCGAAATCATCATCAACGACAATTTTCTCTCTAAGCTAGAATCCAACTACCCCTTCTCTCCTTCACCCAAAAAAAAAGATTGAAAAATAAAAAAAATAAAGTTCGATAACAAAACACATTTTTAAAAAAAAATTATAGAAACCAGTCACCTGATAACTAAAAAAAATGAGGGATGAAAATGAACTTTTCAAAAAAATCTAAAAGTCACCGCCTATATTACCATCGCTTTTCACTTTAGTCGTCTTTCTTTTAATTCAATTATCCTCTTAAAAAAAAACATGCAATTGGGTTTAAATTTAGGCTTAAAATTGCCCAATCATGCCAAAAAAAAAAAAAAAAGTTTGAGAGTCAAAATAAAAATTTAAAAAAAAAAAAAAAAGCATTGCTACAATTCACATCGTGAATTATAAGAGTTAACAGTAAATTAGAGTATTTTACCCGCCGGCTTTAGTTTTGTTAATTCACAAGTGGATCTGTATAAATGTGAGAAGAAGAGACAGTACACCAACCACAATGAACAATTTTCCTAAAATTTAATCCGACTATCAGTAATTAACATTCTTGCCATCGTGGTTTGGTTCAAGCATGTCATATTCTATACCAATTCAGAAGATAAAAGGCATTGAATAAGTATGAACATGTCAAGGCAAGAACTGATTTAGCCTAGTTTTAGCTTGTTCCCTCTGTTTAGTCTAACTTATAGTCCTAATTGCTTCTACAGTTATTGTTAGGGTTCTACAACAATCCCGGTAAGTTACTTACTGGAATTCAAAATTGTGATATGTTCAGATTCACCTTGTGGACTTTCTTTTTCTTTATTTTTTGATAAATCAAACAGAATTTTAGTATTGAGAAAATGAAAAACAGTTCTCATTGCTACTGAGCAGGCTTATATCAACATTTGCCCCTCCCTTGATTGGGGACAGAGATCAAAATTGCTGAAGCCTGGAGAAAATACTATTTGTTTTCAGTTCTAATATGAACGCTCGTTTTCTGCTCCACTTCCAAACAATGGAAAATAGCATTCCTTTCCTTCCCAATTCATTCTTCCTATCTTCATCTCTACAGAACACTGTATTTGAAAAGCACAGTTATAATAGAAAAGGTCCCTAATATAGAACTCTACAGACAACACGTTGCAGCCATTAATCATGCCTATACAATGCCTCACATGTATGCTGATGGTGGTTCTTTCCAGAATTCCTAGAAAAGGAGAAAGCGGGCAAACAAAATTCAATCATGGAAACAATGGCTCATGATTCGGGCTATGGTAGTGATATTTTAGGCCTTTGTCATTTCCTTCTAACTAAATGGCCCCATCTATGCTCTAGTTATAAATTCTTGAGCAAAAATAAGTGATGTGTTGAAAGACCAACGCAGAAACTTCACACACAATCAGACCTCTACATGCAGAGAAATCACAATTTGGTTCAAGGTTGTGGAAAGGCAGATTGTGATGAGTGGATAACATAGCTAAGATGACCTACTGGCAAATGGAAATTCTACAGAGTATCCAGTCTGCTTTGAAAATTCCCACTAGAGAACAGATAATAACAGAAATGAAGAAGGGAAGATGATAAATCTGTACTTTGCTATGGAGTTGGAGACTGCAGAAAATAACTCCTGCCCCGGGACCAAGAAAATTATACTTTTGCACTGGAAGTTATGCACAAGTGTTAAAGATCGTCCTCTCAAAAAATTGCTTCAACCTAGCATCCTGGGGGGTTAACTGCTCCAGCAGCTATTCTGCAGACACTAAATCACCAAAGAAGCAAAACATAGAATGAAAGGATAGTTATTAATCCAAGGGTTGTGGTAAACTCCATGCAAAAAGCTTCTTGGAGCTTACCAACCAGGGATACGATACCTTTCTGGCTCAAACTATGGTTAAATGTGTGCAAAGATTCAAGATTTTGGTACTTGAAGCATTCTATTTTCAACTACTGCAGATATTCTGCCAATATTATCCTAATACTTTGGAAGCAAAACCAAGTCTTCCTGTTTGACATCGAGAAATTTTGAGCACGTTGGTTGATGCTGTTTGTTCTATTGACTACTTACAAACTTAATCCAACCGAAGCTTTAGGAAAGATAAAATCCTTCACCTCTACATCTTGCAGAGTCCCATCAACTTTACATTATGTCTGATAATTTCGTAATTGTCCCCTGTAATAAAGCTAAATTTTGAGGGGTAAATTCCTCTTCTTCAAGTAAAATTAAGTGTTCATATAAAACACCAGATCCAACATTTACACTTGTGTTTGTTTTAAAGGACCATAACTAAGAGATGCACTGAAAATAGCCATCGGACTTACAGTAAATCCACAAGTTTTTGGACCCTTTATTTATCCAGCTTGCCTACATATATTCTGACCTAAAGATATTCCACAAACCCCAAGCTCGAAGCCTCATTGAACAAGGGTCATCAGTGTCAAATGAAACATTATCTCTGCAACTAAATCCAAACGGACGAGAAGTTTGGTCTCACTGTCAGCAAAGTCATTTCCTAAACAGTTCTACACTTGTTTTGTTTATCAACAATATGCCCTCTGTTTATCCAACAGATTCACGAAGGGGAAAAAAAATCATCTTATGAACTCGAAGACATCAATCAAGAGTTTCTGGGCTATTTTCCACAATATGACTTTCTAGGCAATACTCCTCAAACCTCCTTAATTTACATAACAAAGTGTCTAGATCTCTCCAAAACCTATCAAATTAGTTTTTGTATCTGACAAAAGTAATGTCCAATCTTAAATCCATAACTGGAAACTAAAGAGCGGAGTTGAGAAGTTTCAAAAAAGTGTCTGAATAGCATTCCATAAACAGCAATATTCAAGGAAAAAGAAGCACAGTCCCAAAATATTATTGTCATGCTATTATTGTACAAAAATATGTAACAAATCATTCAATTATCATCAACTGATACATAAGATGAAGAGGGTTAAAATCTCACTCTACATGAACTCGGAAGGAGAATTGGCATCAGGCTTCCCACTGTCACCCAATCCTCCAGGATGTTGTAGATTCTGCAAAACCTGAGGCGGCAACCCACCCAATCCACCACCTAAACCATCATTTGCCGATCCAAAAAACTGGCAGATAAACCTAGCCATAACTCCAAGTATCTGCATTTGGTTCTGGCATGCGTCAGCATGTATTTGCATCATTGCCTTCTCATGCTCAATTTGCATCCCCAACATTCTCTCCCTCCATTCCATCTCCTCCTCCTCCCTTTTCTCCTCCATTAGCCTCCTCTTTCTCCTCTCCTCATCCAACTCTCTCTCTACCCTCTCCCTTCTCTCAAATTCCCTTCTAGCCCACATCAACTCCCTCTCTTCCAACTCCATTTCCCAATTCTCCACCCTCTCTTCCTTCTCACTCCGCCACATGTCTCTCCGATACTCCAACTCCCTCCTCCTCTTTTCACTCTCTAACACACACTTCTCCCCATTAAACTCCCTTTCTCTCCTTTTCTCCTCCCTCCTCAACACCACATCCCTCAAATCCATCACTTGTGCACCAAGCAAACCCAACCTCCTATTTCCTCCCAAACACTTCTTCATTTTCTCCTTCCGACCAATACCCATCTCCCCATTTCCTTTCTCTCCCCGAAATTCACCATCTTCCTCACCGCCACCAACATTATCATTACCACCATCACCATTAACATCCTCTTCTTCTTCTCCATCTTCCTCTTCTTGATCATCTTCCTCTAAATAATCCTCACTATCAATCCCAAACCCCAAATCCCCACAATCCTTGAACAAATCACTATCACCACTACCACTTGACTTCTTGCTCTTAACTTCAAGCTCAACATCACCAAAAACCTCTTTATACTTCAAGAAATTCTCCCAATGATTCTCCCCATCTTTCCAATTAAACTCGTCCTTTGATATTCTAATCTTTTGCTTCACGCCCAAATACTGATGCCTCATGTTTTGAACTTTTATAGATACATCACGCCACGACCATTTAAAAGGGTAGCCAATTGGGTCTTGAAGATGGTGTATGGTGTTTACATGGTCTGCTATTGGACGAAACTTTTTCTCTCTGGTTTTAAGCTTTGATAAGGTGCCTGAAGTAAGGAGATCGGAGTATTTGGACAAAAGGGTTTGCTCTTCTAGCTCTGACCATTTCTTTCTCTTCATGTTTTTTGGTGGATTTTTTTCTTGTTTGTGCAGTAAAGTGTCTGTGTGCTCGTGGAGATTAAAGTGGAGGGCTATCTGAAGAGAAATGATGCAGAGGCTTTCGTTTGAGGGTTGACATTTGCAAATAGCTGCCGGTTTTAGCACGTCAGTGTAAATTTCTCTTAATATAGTCCCTTTACTTCATACTCTCTTGATAATTTAGTCCCTACAATTCATAAATTTACCCTTGTATTTGTGTCAATTATTTATTTATGTCCTTTTATTTTTAATTTGTTCAATTAACATCATGTTCTCTAAATTCATTCAATTAATCCTTGTGTTCTTTGAATTTGGTCATCTAACCCAATACTTAACTTCTATCGGTATTCAATGTAAATTTATTAACAAAACTCTAAAAAACCTCATATTTTCTTGGTAGACATAGCCTTAGCGTGCTACAGGTTGAATAGTGTTAAACAGTAAAATAATTATTTTATTTTTCTTAACAAAAATTAATAATTGATGGTCTTATTACTCAGGTAATATGAGTTATTCTTTATGATTTATTAGTTATTATTAGATTGATGAGCATCAATTTGATTCTTTATTTTTTATAGCATGATAAAATAATTAAGTTACCTTTAAAAATTAAAAAAAATACATCCAAGGGCTTTTTAGTATTTTTCATCTGGTTTTTAGTAAAAAAATCAAATTGACTGAGAAGAAATTAAATATTTAAATAAATATTAAATATTATTTGAAAATCAAAAGTGGTTTTTCCACAACGGATATGCACTAGTGTGTGGGATACCCCACGTGCCTTTGGATGATGTCTCTTGATAGCCAAACATCGAATTCTACGAAGCCATTGAAAGCAGCACATTGAGATCTTCCAACTAGTAGGGCTCGTGTTAGCTTGCTATTTTTTCTTCTCCCTCCTTTTTTCTCTATCTTAACCTCAAGTTTTATGTCTGCTCTTCCAAAGATTAAATATTTCAGTCGGTTTGTATTTTTGTCAATTTTGATCCCTAATTTTTTTATTGCTAATTGTTTTGCTTTTAATACTTTTTTAAGTTCATTTTATTTTTCAATTTCATCCCTCGACATTTGATTTTATTTAATTCTTTTATCTAATTTGGTTATCATTTTTTTATTGATATTTTTTTTGTTTTTTTTTATCATTTTCTTGATTTATTTTATTTTTCAATTGCATCCCTCATTATTTTATTTTATTTTATTTTATTTTTATACCAAATTTAATCCCCATTCTTTTGATTAGGGATTTTTCTTTGTGATTTCTTTGTGTTTATCTTATAAGAGGTAATCTAGATCTTATGACCCGTATCATAAATTTCAAATAATTAGCTCGATTTAACTTTGATATTCTTTAGATTTTTTTTCAATTTCATCATTTAATATTAGATTATTGGGCATTGAGCTTCATGATTATTTTTGCTATATATTTATATAGGGTTGTTCCGATTTCATATCCCAAACCGTGGATTAGTCGAGTTAACTTGAATTGACTTGAGTTTTTTTTTATATATTTTTTAATTTACTTTTTTTTTTCAGTTTCACCTTTCATCATTTAATTTGCTTGAGATTTCACCTCTATTATTTTATTTTAATTTATTTTGTATGGGGTTATTCGGTCTCATGACTAGTCCATGAATTTGACATGCTGATTCGAGCCTTTTTTTTTTTGGTCTTTTTATAAAATTAATTTTTTTCAACTTGTCCTTTAGCTTTTGATTTATTGATAATTGAACTCTATTTTTTTTTCTTTTTATAAAGTTATTCCGTTCTCATTCAATTTTTTCTATATTACAAAATAAGTTCATTAAGACCTTTTAAGAATATTTAGAGAATATTTTTCATGATAATTATAAAATGTTTACTTTTTTTATTAGCCATTGTTGTTTTTATTATTGGCTTTTTTTATATATAATCATATTATTAAATTAACAAAACTTATTGAATCTAGTCAAATCAATGATATTGTTCCTTATTTTTCTTACTTCTTTAAAAATGTTATAATTACATAGATATTTTTTTTTACATTAGAAATAATTTGACATGCAACGTAATGTTGGTTATCTATATAATACACATTAATTATAAGGTATTTTTAAAACATTTTTACTGCTCATGATATGGTATTTTTTTTAATGTTTCTATCACAAATAAATTGTCTTAGAAAATATATTAGAAATGAATTTTAATTAAAAACTAAGAAAATAAAATTTTATCTTATAAATAAAAAGTATATAATAATGTGACATCCATATTCATAGTTAAGATTTGGTAGAAGTTATCTATCTAGTAACAATTATCCATGAGTCTTATAGATTTAGAACGAGAAGGGATTAATTGAATGAATTAAAAAAAAAATAGACCAAATTAAAATTAAAATCATAAAGGAAAATTTTACACAAACATGTGGATAAATTTAGGGGTTATATATTTTTAATGGCTAAAAAATACTAGATAAACCTTTACTTTCAATTTTTAATCATATTAACCTCTTTACATGATTTAACAAATAAAAACCTTTTTATTAGACAAGTTGGTACTTGTTAATAGTCTACTCATCCTTTTATCATACAAGTTTAATAGTTGGATTAGCTCTCTTTAGTTGAAGCGGATGAAGGATCTAAGGATATATATTTAAGATAATAGTAATATTGTTTTTTATAATATTTTTATTTAAAAATATATTAAAATAATATATATTTTTTATGTTTTAAAAATTATTTTTACATCAATATATCAAAACGATCAAGAAATATAAAAAAACATATTTTAAAAACTCTGATTAGAATGATATAGTATAAAACTAAAGTTAAATTATTATATATATATATATAAGGCTTATAATAATAAAAAAAATTCTTAAAACTAATAAAAAATAATTTAGTTAATAATAATAAATAGATTATATTTTTTTAATAAAATAAAAAATATAAAATTAAAATAAATTTAACTTGAATAAAAAGTGGTCAAAATTATACTTAAATCAATTTTTAACTTTGACTTAATGATTCTAATTTATATTATCTCTTTTCTTTTCAAAAAAAAAAAGTTGTTCAGGATCTTTTTTTTTTCAAACATAGTTTTATAAATATAATTTTTTTTTAATCATAAATTATTTATATATAAAAAAAAGAGATTTTTGTGAAGATTTATTTTTCATAAGCAACCCTTAATCATGAGTTGTCTGACATGCAGTCGTAACATTAGCTTTGTCATTTTCGTTATTCCACGACAAGTCTCAGTATAAATAAACTAGAAAATCAAGATGCCATCGCTTCTACTCTGCTTCGTTCTCTTTTTTCTTGACGAGGAATCGAAATGGCGCCTCCGATCTTGTCCTTGGCTGGCTCTTCCTTCGGATACCGGTCGGGTTCTCAGTATTCAATCTCTTACTGTTCAGGTATTTCGTTTTCTTTCTCTGTAGAATCTGAGGTTCTGATTTTTTTTTCTTTTCTGTTTGGTTCTCGAGAAAATTGATTGCGGGAGGTGAAGTGAGAGTTAACTTTTATGGTCAAAGTGTGGATTCTTGTGATATTAAGTTTATATTAGAATCAATCAAATGTAATTTGAATGCTGTGCTATATATAGTGATATTTGGTTTTGGATTAGATAAAGAATTAAATTATTTGAATGATTATGATAAAAAGTTGGAAAATTCTTGTGAAATGTGTTTTAATGGGAAGTTTTGATAATAGTTTGTGAAGGTTGACAACGTTGTTGGCTTTGGAATAGTGTGTGAATTTGGTTGCAAAAAGTAACCATATGGTCTTTAACTACCTCTTTTAAGTACTTATATGACAAATGTGGTTATAAACTGCATATAATGTGGTTCGATGTTGCTATTGTGAATGCTATGTGCTGGGATCTATGCTTGATCAGTCCTTGATATGTATGAAAAAGGAAGGAAATAAAAAGGATGCATTCCCACTTGAAACCCTTCCGAGATTTTGCGTAAATTATGCTTATATAAATTTTCAAAGTTTCCAATACTTGGAGGCACTTCTGCAGAGGGCATTGGATGATTATAAAACAACTGGATACGATCCCCAGTCAAGCAGTTTAGAGACTAGATTGATCCAAAGCCAGGATGACATTCATCACCCACAAGTTTAAATGGGATAGTTTTTGTGTTGGAAATGTATTTTATTTACCACATGCCATAGCGAATAAGTTTTTTATTTTTTTTTCCTTTTAGAAATAGCCAAAAGGAAGAAAAAATATTTATATTAAAATGAATGGATGATAGAGCCTTCTATCCATCAGATTTTAACCTAATTGAAGTATCCATCTGCTACACTTTGAATTCTTAAGCCCCAAACTCTCTTTTGCACAGCCTTTTAATGCTTTATTTCTCCACTGTCAGTTATAGGCTTAACCATTAGAGAATTATCTTGAATGTGTGTGTGTGTGTGTGTGTGTTTTTGGTGTTATCCAAATCTAAGATTAGATTTGTTTTGCAGGTATCTATCTATCCAATATCCATCAACTTTATAAAGAATTTGATCTTTGTAAAACTTTTCTTGGACTTGATGAGAGACCAAAAAAAAAAAAACAACGTAGGTTGAATAAAAATCATGTACATGTTATCAATTTGAGCTTGCAATTGCTAGATACAAATTCTTGGAATCATCCATTATGCTTGACAATCCCCTTGCAAATTTGGGGTGGTAGGTTTGGAAAATTAATGTCTACACCGTGGAGCCATTTAGGCTTTTAATTATTTTCCTTTTCCTTGCAAGACCCCTTAGCTGAAAAGATAAGGCTCATCTCTCATCTCCATTACTAAGACAACAAGCTATGGCTGTTGCGCTTGTTTCTGTTCTTGTGGGTTCCATGTTGGAGAACTTGTCTTCGGTGCTTCTCAAAGAGGCTGGACTTGCTCGGGGCTAGCAAACTGATCTTGAAAGCACACTGAGTACACTTCAGGCTGTTCTCCATGATGAAGAGAAGAAGCAACTGAAGAGTGAGGCTGTGAGGAATTGGCTGACAAAGCTCAAGGCTGCAGCTTATGATGCAGAGGATGTGGTTGACGAGTTTGCTATAGAAGTTGAAAGGCGTAAACAGCCAAGAGGTTTGATAAACCCTTTACAACGCTTCTTCTCTCTTGATCAAAATCCACTTATTTTTCGAGTATAATTGGCACACAAGTTGAAGAACGTAACGGACAGATTAGATGCTATTGCCAAGGACAGACAGTTCCGTCTAATAGCAGGAGGTGGGGACATCAAAGCTGATAGTTCTGATGGGCATCAGACCTGGTCGCTGGTTGATGAGTCAGAAATTTATGGAAGAGCTCAGGAGAAAGAAGAGCTAATGAAGTCACTGGCAAACAATTCAGGCGATCTCTCTATTTATGCAATATGTGGAATGGGAATTTTGATATTACAATCTGGATATGCGTCTCTGATGATTCCAGTGTAGAAAAGTTGACAAGAGCCATGAAAGAGTCTATTCAAAACAGCCCTTGTGACATAGAAGGGTTGGATAACTAGCAGTGATGTCTGCGAGAAAAGCTAAGTGGAAAGATGTGTTTTTGTGTTAGATGACGTGGGGGATGATTTCAATGATAAGTGGAGTAAATCGAAGGTCTTAGTAAAGTGTGGAGTGAAAGGTAGTGCTGTTCTAGCAATTATCCGTATTGAGATGGTTGCTCTCAAAATGGAACCAATTTTATTGCAACACATGGAAAGACTATCAGATGCTGATTCTTGGCTTTCTAGCGCTTTGCATTTGGGATGAGAAACAGAGAAGAATATGCAAACTTGGAGGCCACTGGAAGAGCAATAGTTGACAATTGTGGCGGGGTTCCTTTAGCTATAAAGTCAATTGGAAGCCTTACGCACTTGAAGAAAAATGAAAGCGAGTGCTATCTATGGAAAGGAGTGAGATCTGGGATCTACAAGAAGAGGGTAGCAAGATTTTACTTGCCCTGAGGTTAAGTTATACTAACCTTAAGTCACATTTAAAGCAATGCTTTTCATTTTGCTGTATTTTTCCTAAAGATAATGCCATGCCTAAGGATCACCTGATAGCCATGTGGATGGCAAATGGCTTCATTCCTTGCAAAGGGCAGATATGGGCAATGAGATTTTCAACGAACTAGTTGGGAGATCATATTTTCAACAAGTCAAGGAGGATGAACTGGGCTACATAACATGTAAGAGGCATGATCAATAATGGCACGTCAATAATGGCACGTCAATAAAGTCGAATGTTGTGTGGTTGAGAGGGATAGGATGCTGGAGATTTCTAGAACAGTCCGTCATGTGGCTTTTTTGAAGAAAGGTGGTGCTCCTGCTCATTAACATCTCGGTGCCCAATCATTGCGCTCATTTATTCTGCGTTATCCTGATGCCCAAGGAATGGGTTGGAGAAAAACACTGCATTTGTTGTTTACTGGACAAAATCATATAAGAATCTTAGCAGTGAATAATTCTTGTGAGGTCGAGGCACTGCCCCAATCCATTTATAGTTTGAAACATCTAAGATATCTTGATTTCTCCAGGTCCTCCATCAAAAGGCTACCTGAATCAATCACCTCTCTTCCAAAGTTGCAAACTCTGAAATTGTGTTACTGCAAGCAGCTTCGTATTTTACCAAAACATATGAAGTATGTGAAAAAGTCTCGTGTATCTTCGCGACGAAGGTTGTATTTCACTTCCTTCTATGCCTGCTGGAATGGGACAACTGCCTTACCTACGAAGGCTTGATCTGTTTATTGTAGGCAAGAATGAGGGTCATCAGATAGCGGAGCTGGAAAGGCTGAATTATCTTGGTGGTGGTTTGATCATCTCGGATCTTGGTAATGTTAAAGATGTAACAGATGCCAAGAGTGCTGATTTGATGAGAAAGACAATTCTCCAATCATCGACTTTATCTTGGCATGGGAATGGAGATTACCTTTCCGGGATCCTATTAACATGAGCAGGAGTATCTAAAAACAGTGTTATCCATGAAAATACAGAGGAGATCCTTGATGGGCTTCAACACCATTCAAACCTGAAGCAATTGAAGATAATTGGATATGAAGGTTCAAGATTCTCAAGTTGGATGACGGACTTGGAGCTACCCATTCTTGTTGTGGCAATTGTGCACAACTTCCACCATTAGGGAAACTACAGTTCCTTAAGTATCTTTGATTATGTGGAATGGATGCTGTGAAGAGTATTGACAGTAATTTTTATGGAGATGGGGAAAATCCATTCCCCTCATTGGAGACTCTGTTATCTTTTGGACATGAAGAAGTTAGAGCAATGGGCAACAGTCGGTAGATGTCGGGGCTTCCTCGCCTTCAACATTTAGCTGTGTATGGATTGCCCCATGTTGATCGAAATACCAATTATACCTTCAGTGAAAACATTAATTTACAATAAATTAAAAGAACCGATACAGGCATTCAATTGATATCATGGTGTAACCAAATAATCTTTGGTGATTTGTGCGCCATTGGTTATTTAATTCCATAACTGTGTAAAACTTTAAGAATCCAGAATATAGAAATTCAAGCCAAAATCTTTTTTCCAATGTGCATGGATTTTGATAACGACTGTCAAAAATGTGCAGCAAGATTTGAAGCTTCACTTGTATTCAGTGTTCCTTCTCTCCAGGAGGGAAACTTGAAAGCAGTTGAAGATCTTGAGTTGGAAAGGAAAACTAAATTTTTGAGAGATTTAAGAGTAGAATCAGAATACATTGAATCTTGCAAAAAATAATGATCTATTTAAGTTTTTTTTTTTTTGTCAGGTTGCTCTATGTTATTATGCTAGAAATCATCAATCCTTTTTTATCTTTTTTCCATTCCGAAGTCATGTCGGGGTGCCCCAAGGTTTCAGAAGGTTAGACAAATACATCAAAAATAAAAAAAGTGTTCAATTACAGGTATGAGGATATCGGCATAAAATATTTTTTTTTTCTATTTTGAACTAGATTTCTTTCCTTTTAAAACAGGAAATATAGATAAACATGTTTTAACTTTTTTTTTTTTTTCTTGAAACAGTAGCTAAATGCCATTGAAGAGCTTTCTCATGACATGAATTTGCATGTCTAGCATAAAAGACAATGAACCTAGCGGCTAAAAGGCACCTCGATCCCCATCACCAAGAGATCTTGGTTTTAGGGCCTCTCATTTGCAATAATAAAAGACGAAATATGTCTAGGTATCAGAGAGGTCCACATTTTATCTCAATTCCTGGTAGTGTCACACCACTCTTTTTACCACAAGCATATAAACATACAAAATTAATAAAAAATAACATGGCTTGAGAAATATATTCATGGATAAGTTAAATGATGAATTTACCATTCCAAAAAAAAACTTGAATAGGCTATTGGAGGTGTGATGGTCATTGTAAAAGGCTCGTTTAGTTATTATCAGATTATTTAGGGTAAGTTGATCATTCTTTTTATTTTAGAAAAATACCAATAAATGCAAATTTTTTAAAAATAAAATCTAGTCACTTTAGTCTTTTTACATGGATTTTTTTAGTAATAATTAGGTTAGGTAAGGATAATTCAATCTTTAATAAATATAAAATATATTAAAAAAAAAATAACTAGTATGTGCAACGTACATACTAACAAGTAGAAGGTGTCCATGCATTTCAAGCAATCCAATGTCGGTAACTTTTTTTCTTTTCCTCCCACTTTTCTTTCTCTTCACCTTGAAAACCGTGATGCTTGTGAAAAATCTCAAAATTGTCCTTTGTTTATAGAGATAACAACTTCAATTCTTATTATTTTAATTTTTAATTTTTATTCTTTGTTATTTTGTAAAATTTTGAATTGTTTTCAATTGCATCATTCAATCTCAATTTGTGATATGCTATTTGTTTAATTTGGTCCTTATTATTTTTATTTTTTAAACCTTTTATTAAATTGGTTGTTCTTTTCACCATTCAATAAAAAAATTATTTTATTTTTTTAATTTTACATTTAATAAAATTGATCTGATTTGATCTTGCACATGCCCAATTATTTAAAACCTAATCTAGATTAAGCTTTATTTTAAATTATTTCTAGACATTAATTTGGTTAAACTTGAATGATCTAGTATGTTAACTTATGATTCAATTGATCTAGCCAAACTCATGTGATATCTAGTCGGGTCAATTCTAAAATAATTTTATAAGAAAAAAATTTAATAATATTATTTTTAATAAAAATAATTAATTTAAATCGATTTAACAATAAAAAAAATTGATTGAATAAAAGAACAACCTAAACCCTAAGCATGTTTGTTTGCAGGAAAGTGAATTCCAGGAATTTACTTTCCTGCTTTTCCCATGTTTGGTAACATTTAGAAAAAGAGTCAACGGAATTTGAATTCCGGTCAAAGTTAAAAAAGCAACACTGTGAAAGGAAAGTGTTTTCCTTTCTTTAACGAAAGGAAAACACTTTCCTTTTTTTTTCTCTGCTTATTTGTCTAAATACTACCGTCTCTCTTTCTCTTTTATTTCATCAAAATCAATTGGAAGCTGAGAAACAAAAGCATTTTTCTGGAACAACGTATTTTCCTGGACCAATTATCACGTAATTTCTGTGAACAGCGAGAGGCCAAATCGGGGGGGGGGGAGATTTCTGTGAACTTTACTGTGAAGCAGCCTCTCCATGTCCCCGGATCCGACCACCGTACACCCAAGGTCCTCAAGGGAAGGGGTATGACAGCACTCTGCATCTTTCTTTGTTGGGATTGCTTTGGCCTTCTGTTGTGAGTGAAGGAGATTTCGATTAAGCGGGGGAAGGAAACCGAGCCAAGTAGTTCATTTCGAAAGCCCTTGGTCCAGTGCTTGGGCGCCGATGCAGAATAAAAGGAAGCGGCGCAGTATTGGTGCCTGGGGCAATAGGAAAAGATAACAGGGGAATTGGGGGAACCAATTATAAGACAGAGAGGGAGAGGGGAATGGGGAGACCGAGAGAGGGGAGGGGAATTATAATGGGAAATGGGAATTACAATGTTGGAATTATAAAACCGGTTAGGGAAATGGGAAATGGGGAATGAATTATTGAGAGGAGGGGAATGAGAGGAGAGGGGAATTACAATGCACCGAGAGGGGAGGGGAATGGCAACAATGCATTTAGGTTAGGTTAATGGGGAATTATAAAACCGGTTAGGGAAATGGGGAATGATATAATATTAGATTTTTTTTAAAATATTATATTAAATATAATATAATATTTTATATTAAATATTATATATATATTAGATTTTTTTTATTGTAAGTAATTAAATATTTTATATATATTAAATAAATTTGAAAAAAAAATAATTCATTAATAAATTATTTTCCAGTTCATTTTTCATAACACAAACAAACACTGGAAAATGTTTTCCAGTTCATTTTCCATAACCCTACCAAATATCGGAAAATACTTTTCCGGAATTCACTTTCCAAGAATTTACTTTCCCCGGAATTTACTTTCCAAAAGAAATTCACTTTCCTGCAAATAAACGGGGCTAATGATTAGATTGGAAACGGAGTCTAACAGCAAATACAATTTAATTTCTCTATACTCATCCACTTTTATACTGGTGAAGTAAGCTTTGAAAATACAAGAAAAAAATCCTTCAATTTAATAGATTAGCTTTAAGATTGATTGCTTGATTAAAAGTGATTATGCTACTTAATTCGAGGAATTAACTTTAGAAAAGTAAGAGAAAAATAAGGCGCCAAGGAGCAAAAGCAAGGAAAGAGAGGGACCCATGGCCCCACCAATTCCATATTAATTACGGCTTTATGTATAGAAAGGCTCTTTGGTCACCATCACAATCCCCTAATTTGATGCCCTCCCTCTCTCCTTTTCTCTCTCCTTGTACCCTTTCCATAATGTCTGCCACTGTTGCACACCTATGTCCCATCATTCCTTCCTCCTTTCACTTTTTATTTTTTTATTTAAAAAAAAAAAAAAAGAATCCCAAGTTTTTTTTTTTTTTTTAATAGTGCATGAACTTAAAATGTGCAGCTGATTTTTGATGTTATAACTAAAACATCACAGCAGAAAATCACTTGTATGAATATGAAGAAAAGGTGCAAAGCCTCTTCAATAAAGAGCTTCTCAGCCAAAGTTGTGGTGTGCTTTAATTTTGAGATTTGTCAATGTTACTCGGGAAGGAGCTGGTAGTGCTTAATAGAGGAGATAAAAATTAATATAATAAGATATATTTTTAAAAAATTTATTTATTTAAAATAAAAATATCATATTATTTTATATTTAAATATTTTAAAAGATTAAAATATTTTGCATGGCCGGCCCCTGCTTGCCTCTTTTAGTTCCGTCCCTGATGTGTTACCTTTCTAGTTAAAATCTCAGTTTTACAATATCTAGTTCTTTTTCTTTTTTTTTACCTGAGAAAAGATAAATCAAGATTTTGTATACAATTAGCTAGCCCTCTCTTGTTTTTTTTTTTTCCTTCAAAAATCCTTGAATTTATGTAAAAAAAATATATATTTAACAAGTGAAGTTTGAAGAATATCGTGGATTATTGGATTAAATATTTATGAGTTTTGTTATCTAACAGATTTTTATATTTTTAAAATTTATTTTTATTATTATTTATTTAAAAAGCAAATTTATTTGCGTGTATATGACTATAAAAATATTCTTGAACCAGTTTGTGTATCGATCGAGATTAGATTTTTTTTTTCTAGTAATATTAAAGTTACACTCCACACATTAACTTGATGTATTTAAGAAAATTTATAATAATATTTCACGGGTAATGCTTCCTAAATTTAAAATGAAAAATTAAATAAAGTACTTTATAATAGTGAGATATAATAAATTTGTATACGATTTTTATCAATTAAACTAGCTGTAAATCATCACTCATCAGTAGCCATCATAAAGATTATTTTTAACAATATAGTTTGTGATTATTTTTTTATTAATCAACTATCCTTTTTCTGTTAGGATAACTAAGCCTATAAATAGTACAAGAAAAACAAATAATTTATTAAAGAGACAAGGCAAAAGCAGCCCCATGGGAAAACAGCTATGTGGGTCAAATTATTCAGTCTTATTTATAATATATTTGTGAAGTAATTTTCCCTTCACATTTTGTTTTAATTATTCAATTAAGAAAATAATAATAAAAATAATATAAAATGCTAAAGAGAGCGTCTGACTGCAGGTGGGCCAACCTATTTATAAAATACTTGGCCCACCAACTCAATTCATGTGGAAACATGTGGGCCGTACCTTCCGCGTGGTCTGACCCAAATCAATTCATGTGGACCCACCATGGCTAATAGATTTTTTCTGGCTACAGTAGCAATCCATTCTAATAGATTTTTTCGCGAGTGTTTTGCAAGAAATTAAAAATTTATTTCCACATGGTAAATTGATGGTTTCTATAGATATTAGATATTAGGGTTAAATTGAGTAATTATGAGAATTTATTTTTTATATATAGAATCAATACTATTTCATGGATTAATTTTTTTATATATATACATGTATTAATATATTTTATATAAATTTAAAAGTAAAAAAGAATCGTTTAAAAACTAAATAAGATCAATACACGGTAGATTATAAAAAAATTTAAAATTGGCAAGATTAAACCTCAATCCATATCCAAGAATTGAGTGAGGATCCTTTTTTTTTTTTTTTCTTGTTTTTTTTTGTTAATGTCATAAATGTGGCATATGCTATTATTACTTTTACAACTCATCATATTATAAAATCTAATTAATTAATTTACTGTTACTATAAGCAAAATTAATACATTCTGAAAAAGCATCACTGCTTCTCTTCTCTGCAACAACTCAGCCATTGTTGCCTTGTCAAAACAACAGAAACATTCTTCATTCCCTTCCTCTTTAACCTCTCTCTCTCTCCGTGTCTGGTCACTGTGAACAACAAAAGTCAAGAGTAGGAAACCATGGCAGGCAACAGGTTTGCAACCATGCTGCAAAGAAACACACACAAACTCACTGTAATTCTAGTGTATGCAGTTCTTGAATGGGTCTTGATCATTCTTCTACTCCTCAACTCTTTGTTCACATATCTGATAACCAAATTTGCCAAATACTTCGGCCTTCAAAAGCCTTGCCCTTGGTGTTCCAGGATTGATCATATGTTGGAGCCCGGAAAAAACACCAACTCTTACAGAGATCTTGTGTGTGAGAGTCATGCAACTGAGATTTCCAAACTGAGTTATTGCTCAAATCATCAAAAACTCGCTGAAGCACAGAATATGTGCATGGACTGCTTGGCTTCTCGGCCAAATCACAGCGATCAGTCTGGTGGGATGACAAGGAGAATTGCTCTCTTTTCTTGGGTTAGCAAGGATGCTACTGCAAATGGTGAAAATATTGTCAGGTGTTCTTGCTGCAATGAGAGCTTAAACAGCAATGTCTACCCTCCTTATCTGCTGTTCAAGCCTTCCTGGGAAGCTTTGAAGTATAGCAAGAAAGGAAATCTGATCGTAGAAGAGATGGATGATGAAAAGGATGGAATTTACTTCAAGGAAATAAGCAAACCTGATAGCTTGGCACATTATACTGACCATGAAGACAGCAATGAGATTGAAAGAGATGATAGAGAAGGACAACAGGAAGATGAAGTGGCCGCAGATGAACATCAAATGCTATCTGAAGTCGGAAGTTTTTGCCTCAAAGATGCAGTGGGGGAAGACTACTGTTCAAGGTCTGAATCAAACTTGCATTATGATGAAAAGGAAGCTCACATTATGGAGCAGGACTCGTATGGTATGGACTCTATTCATCAAGGATTTGATGACAATATGATTGAATATTGTTTTGATAAAGATAATTCTCTTGAAATCATCAATCTGCATTTGGAGAGAAATCTTGGCTGTGACTTTAGTCGCTTGATCCCAGTTGATTTGATTGATTCATCAACCACTGCAAATCAAGAACCATACAACTTAAAGGAAGATCCTGCAGAGGAAATTCATCAATATGGAACTTCTGATTCTGCATTAGACAATGAAATGAATAAAGAAGAAATGACAAGTTATGCAGAAGTTGAAAGCATGGGAATAGCAGTGGATTGCTGTGAGAAATCTTCAGTTTCAAATTTCACAGAGATGAAAAATGATTTGGACGGCAAGGAGCACGAAAAAGTTACTGCTCCAGAAGAAGCTCTAACATTATCGCTTGGTGGAAACAGTGTTGACATGGAAGAAACAGTAGAACCAGATGAGCTTCCAGGTATAAAATAACTGTTCATTTGCTTGTCCAATCTATATTTTTTTCATGAACATTATTAGCTTAACCAACATTGTGCAATTATCTAATCAAAAGCAGCTTATGAGGAAGAAATTAATGGCTCCAACTTGTTTACCGATCAAACCAAATCCAAGGACTTCATAGAGCTTTCTGATTTTGGAACCAATCAAGCTCAAGAATCAACAAGATTGCCATGCCTGCAAGAAGACCAGTCTTCTGAAACCGACAATGAAGCTGAGATCCCAGATGCCCTTGAAAGTAATGAGCTTGGTAAGCAGAATTCCATATCTTACCTACTCTAATAATGCTTGCTCAATTTAATTACAAAGATCTGCAAAACAAGAAGTAAATCTAATGCGATTTTGCTATACTAGGTCCAAACGACACAGAAATAACTATCGAAGGAGAAAAAATGTTGTCAGCTGATGATAACCAAGTGGGTATATTATCTTCACATTTGGAGTCTAATGAAGCTGAGGAGGAGAAGTTTCCCGAGACACCTACTTCTGCTGACAGTGCTCACTACTTGCATAAGAAGCTTATGCTATTCGAGAAGCGAGAGTCAGGGACCGAGGAATCCTTAGACGGAAGTGTGGTAAGTGAGATGGATTTTGGCGATTCAGTTCTTACTGTTGAAAGGCTGAAAACAGCTCTTAAAGCTGAAAGAAAAGCTTTCGGAGCATTATATACAGAACTAGAGGAAGAGAGGAATGCCTCTGCAATAGCTGCAAACCAGACCATGGCTATGATAAACAGGCTTCAAGAAGAGAAGGCAGCAATGCAGATGGAAGCATTGCAATACCAGAGGATGATGGAAGAACAGTCTGAATATGACCAGGAAGCCTTGCAACTTCTAAACGAGCTCATGATCAAGAGAGAAAAGGAGAAGCAAGAGCTTGAGAAAGAGTTGGAAGTGTATCGCAAGAAGGTTTTGGACTATGAGGCTAAAGAAAAACTGAGAAAGATTAGAAGAATCAAGGATGGAAGTATAAGAAGTAGAACTTCTTCTGTTACATGCAGCAACACAGAGGATCTTGATGAGCTATCTATTGATCTTAATCGTGAAGCAAGGGATGAAGATGGAGGCAGCAGCTTTGGAAACCAAGAAAGTGGTAATAATAATACTTCAGGTGATGATGTTGTAAATTTGCAGGAAATAGCACTGGATTGTGTGAAGCAGATGACTGCTCTAGATGATTCCCTGGTTGAATTTGAGGAAGAGAGGCTGTCGATTTTAGATCAGCTCAAGGTTTTGGAGGAGAAGCTACTCCATTTGGATGACAATGACGATATTGAGGATGCGCATTCGGGAGAGCAGTCCTCAAATTATAGCGTTAAAGGATTCGGTGAAAGCTATGAAATGAGCACTCCAGACGAAAATGGGATTTCAATTGATACGTCGAAGGATGGACGTTATCCCGAGAGGAAAACAATGAATTCCATGGCAAAGAACCTCCTTCCTCTTCTGGATGATGCTGCTGATAATGAGACTGAAGAAGGGTTTATATTCGATGAAAATGTTGAATCTGAGTTTGTTGAAATGGAAAACTCTTTGCTTCCCGAATTTGATCTAGACGGCAAAAAACTAGCCATTGAAGAGGAGGTAGATCATGTTTATGAGAGGCTACAAGCTCTTGAAGCAGACAGGGAGTTCTTAAAGCATTGTATGAGTTCAATACAGAAGGGAGACAAGGGGATGGATCTTCTCCAAGAGATCTTGCAGCATCTGCGTGATCTTAGGACAGTGGAACTCCGGGTGAGGAGCTTTAGTGAGGATCCTCTGAAGTAAAGTTCCTCCTACCAACCATGAAACAGGAGACGAGGTAAGTTCCATCTCTTTTCTTGCTAGTCATTCCAAGCTCCAAGCTCATTTAAAATCTCATTTAACAAAGTTTAACAATACAGCAGGACTTCAAATATCAACACAGTATATTTGTTTGACAATCCAGGTCCCTTTCTCATGGATGAGAAGGGGAACTTACTCCACATCAAGCGCAGGCCCAAGAGTTCGAGGAACTTAATGTTTTCTGCAGAATGCCAGGATATCTCCTGATGGAACAGAGGATTCCTGGTCTTTAGTTTGTTTCGGTCAGTGAATGATATTCACACACAACAAAAACTGAAGTCTGCCACCAACTTCTAAATGGTCTGTTTTGGGCTCTACTGAAAAGGTGTAAGCCCAAAATTTTGCAGTATCTCCTCCTAGCAGCCTTTTCCCAGGCAAAGGAGAAGGGCCAGAAGGATTGCACAAGCATTCCTGGTTTGATTGCATAGGTTAGGTTACTTGCAAAAGTAGACTACGGTTTATATCTACCATTTTCAGATCATATTCTTTTGTTTCAGACAGGGAGGGGTTGAAAGGGATGGGAAGGAGGATTAAGCCTTCCTTCCAGGTTTTTGCATTGGTTATGTCATATGGGTTGAAATACCGTGTCAAGAATTGTGAGTGGTGGTTGCCATTAATGCTTTTTGTTGCTTTTATACTTCCCCTTTCATGACAATATTGAGATTTCGACACATTTCCAGACTAAAAGCAGAAATTGCAACCATATTTTGTTTGTTTCATTAGTAGATCTTTCTGCATCTTCAATGTATTACATGTAAAACAATTGAATTTCCCCATGCTGAGAGTGAAGAAGAATCAGCCCTGAATTTAGAAAAAAAATTAGATGTTTTTAGATGGTAATTCAAGTATGGCAAGATTTGCAAAAAACTCATCCTCGGTGGAATCTATTTTCTCAGGCATATTAGCTTCCAATCAAACTGAATTATCTCAACTCAGTCTGCAGTTCTTCCAAGTAGAATGTTTGTGATATATGGATCACATTCCATTTGAAGGCAGGCATTGTCCTGGTGAGGTGACGCGATCCAATCAGCAGACAACTGTTAGGAATCTCACAAGCTATATATTAGGAATAGATAATCTGTATACATAACTTTTCTATTGTAAAGCCTAACATATAGGATGACAAACTATAAGGTAGTAATTGACTTCTAAGTTCTGAGAATGACTGGAAGTCTCTTTGTATAAATATATGATGTGATCAATTATACAATCATTCCAGCAAATTCAATTTTCTCTTTATATTTACATGGTTTCAAAGCAGAGTAATATCCTAAATTCTAGCACCGCATCCTTCCTTACGTTCCTTAACAAGAAAATTATCAAGAGAAAACAAAGACTTTTATAGATAATTCAAAAGCAAATCTCTCAAATCCTTACTTCACTCACCATTTAGATCATCCAGGATTAGTTCTGATCTCAAAACCCTTAAAAGACAATTATTTTACTTGGAAAAAGGTCATGCCTCTTGCCTTAAACTCCAAGAATAAACTAGGCTTTGTCAATGGCTCAATCAAAGCCCTCTCAAGAAATTAATCATGAAGACTATGTAGCCTAATTTCGGTGCAATGATATGATTCATTCCTAGATCATAAAAAATTATAGTCCAAAAATCTCAAACAATGTGATCTATTACTCAACAGCCCTTGCAGTTTGAGAAGATCTTCATGAGCAATTCTCCCAAAGCAATGCACCTCGCATATTTGAAATTCAACGAGACATTGCTTGTCTTCGACAAGAACAACTCTAAGTTCATTCCTAGCTTTTTCTTTGGCAGTTTTTGTTGGTGGAGAAGACACTTTCAGATAAATAAATGTGGTGTCTCCGATCACCTCTAAGACTGTAATAATTACCATTCAACTAAGAAACTCCCCCTCTATAAAGATCATTTATTCATATCAAATGTTTATATACTATTTTCTTTAATGAACTCAACAATATTTTATCCTTTATCAGCCATCACTATATTTTCAGATTCTCGCTTGAATGAGTTGGAACCTTCAAATGAATGAATATGGAGCTATATGCTTTTAAATTGACTAAGAATAGATCCAATCGAAATGTATGTTTACATTGGAGCTGCTCTAACGAAACCTTAAAATTGGTCAACTCAGTTAGCCTTAACTAAGATACTCATTTCATAAAACCAGTAATTTTATTCGTGTGTTCACACTTTAAGCTTTCTTAGTGGGTTCTTATCAAAGGTTGGTCATATTTTTCTCAAGATCCAAAGGCCAAAAACAATCCTTTTGGTCTCCAAATTTGAAAAAACCACCAAAATCTCCAAAAATCAAGTTTGTTACAAAACAACCATCGTAAAACCAACATAGGTATAAAGCTCACAACTATAAAATATATTCAAAAACTCTCTCAATTTTATTAGAAGGCCATGCTTTGATGTAGGAGGAGCAATCTTTGATTAAATTCTAGTTTAAAACCCTATAAATATCTCATTCGCTTAGATATCTGTTTCCTCATCTAAATGATGCAAAAAATCTAAAATAATCCAAGTCAAGCCGATGAACTTAAACTTAAATCGATTGAGATGATCCCATATATCTTATAACTATGTGATAAAACGTCCAAAGAGTTACCATAATTAACGTTCCCAGATTAATAAGTTATTTGTATCTTATAATTAGCTATCCAGTACTCCTTTGGGTTTGAGAGGAGGAGGCGAGTTTACAACTAGATGTTCATTGTATGGTTATAGACATGTGTCCCACATATAACCTCATGGATGAGGCTATTCTATAGCTAGGGGTGTCAATTAGCCCTCCCATTTAAGAAAAATCATCACATAGATAGATATTGTGTTATTGCTGAAAATTAAGGGTTTTGTAGGTTATATATTAAAATGATCCTGTTGAAAGCATTATAAAATTAAATTGTTTGGGTTATTTCGGTAGTTTTGTGTATGAATTTAATTAATTAATTACTACTAAATGAATAAAAACTAGCTTTCTTCTCTCTCCTTTTGTTTTCCATTTTCAAACATTTTACCTTATATAGGAAATACAAAATCACCACTTTCCTTTGCAAAGTGAGTAAGAAATTTCTTAACTTGAATAAACCTTTTTCTTGTAAACAACTGAAAATCAGATCCTATTTACCAAATTATTCATGTCTTTTTTTAAGGTATGTCATGCTGTGCATTTAAGTTCCCTTTAATTTTTTTTTTTTTTTAAATTCTCCATTTCTTTTTTGTTCTTTCAAGCATTTTCTTTTAAAGTAAAACTGTAAACTTTTGATTTCTAAATTAGAGACACAAGGTAAAACTATTAATTTAATTCTAAATAGTTTATTTTTATATAATGTAATTTAATTTATTGCTATGTTTGTGTTAATAACATAAAATAGATTTTTATTAATGATACTAATATATATGAATTATTATCGGGAATTGGTTTATATATAATTGGTAACTTTGATTATATACTAATATGAAAAATCTTTAAATATCTATTAATATTAGTTTATTAAAAAGAAAAAACTCTTGAGCAAACAATATACAAAATGTTAGATTCTCACCATTGTTTTTTCTTTGAGAAGGCATGGGACCATTCCATTCTACATCTTTCTTTAGTACAAGAGGCCACGATGAGGATAACAAAATAAAAACCAATCTCAAACAATGGAAAAAATAAAAAAAATACCACAAATATTCACAACATGCCACGTCATCAAATCTAAGTCACATCCTTATGACACGTTCTCATCCGTTAGATCACCATCATCAATTAAACAATCCTAACCATCCATCCATTCTCTCTCCTAAACCAATAATAAAGAAAAAAAAGAAAAAAAAAACCTTGTGGTATATCCTTTTTAGCAATATAGATCAAGAAATAGTGATTTCTTACAAGATTCTGAAACAAAGCAGTTGTTGTTGTTAGAGTTCCTTTTGTGGGGACTCACTTATTTCACTTCAGTGAAGAGCGTGGACTTTAAAGTTTCAAACTTTTTCTCTATTTTGTTGCGAATTTAATGGCAGCTGAGGAGATTAGTAAGCCTCCATCACTCCCTCTTTACCCTGAGGTACTTAACTTCACACTCTATTTTCCTTTTCTACACGAAAAAAGGGGGGGAAGTTTCTGTCTTTTTACTGTTCTTATTGATCTTTAGTTCTGAATAGCGTAGCTTACTTCACTGAGCTTCTTTTTTTTTAGATTTTTTTGGTTTTGATGCTTGAAATGGGGAAAATGGCCTCTGAGGAAGATGAGGAAGACCCTTTTTTTTATTTGATTTAGATTTCTTTATTAAGATTGAGCTTGTGTTTTTTAGCGTTTTTTTTTTTTTGCTTCCAGTCCTGCTTGAATTTTTCATATTAAAGGGGAAAAATGGAACTTTCTGGGAAATTCAGTTTTCTTTAAATCATCATTTGCATTTTGTTATGATTAAAGAGGTTTTTTTTTGGTTTTGGATTTCATTGACTTGGTTATGCCATTTAAAAATCAAAGCTTGAATTGGTGACCCCCCCTCTCGGGCTTGGTTTTTGTTGACTCAGTTCATGTTAAATTTTGGGTTATTGAAATAGAACAGTGGTGTTTTTTTTTTCTTTTTAAAAGTATATTCAAGAAGCCTGTTCATATATATGTTAAGGAAAAAAAATAAAGTTGACTGTATTTAGCATGTTTTTTTTTTTAATATGCAGAAACTCTGAGAAGTACTTTTTCTGCTTGTAAAAAAAAGAAAAGAAAAAAAAAAGCACTGTTTCACTTTGGTGCTATTGAGATGAATTTTAACAGCCTCTGAAGCATCATGTTTAAATCTCCAGCGTTATGTGCTTAAATATGTTTTGAAAAAATTAAGATAAAGCCATTTTCATGCAATCCTCATCTTACATTTTCCTCATCACAGTTGAGATTAAATGCATTTGAATTTCTTTATAGTAACTGCTAGTATTCTATGCTTTTATTTTCCAAGCAAAGGGAAAAGGGATTTCTGTATCTTTGGTTTACATTTTTCTCTTAGTTTTTAGCACTTATAGTTCTAGTCCCTTTCTTGTATTTATTGAAAAAAAATGTTACATAAAAAAATCCAAAGGAAACTTCTGAGGTCATAATTGATTGCATAGTTCTCAAGAATAAGCCTTCCAATTCCACCGTGTTGGTGGCATGTATTCTTTTTGGTCCTTTTGCAAGGAATTGATTTTTGTGATTTTGATGGCTCTTTTCCTATTGCTCTCAGATGATTTGGTCAGCCATTGCAGCATTGAATGAGACAGGTGGCTCTAACAAGACATCAATATCGAAATACATTGAATCAAAACACGAGAACTTGCCGGCTGGCCACACAGCTCTCCTCGCACACCACCTCAATCGAATGACGGATACCGGAGAGTTGATGTTTTTGAAAAACAACTACATGAAGCCAGATCCCAGTGCTCCTCCAAGGCGTGGTCGTGGTAGGCCCCCAAAGCCCAAGGATCCACTTGCACCACCCGCAGACCTGGCCCCCGCCAGACCGAGGGGTCGTCCGCCAAAGGATCCAAATGCACCACCAAAGCCAGTGAAGCCGAAGGCTACCACTGCGGGAAGTGGAAAGCCAAGAGGGAGGCCACGCAAGATGGCACGACCCACCGGAGGAATAACCGGAACACCCACAGCCACCTCAGCAGTTCCAATGACAACAGGTAGTGGAAGGCCAAGGGGCCGGCCTCCAAAGGTGAAGGCTGCTGCTATGACTGAAGTGAGTGTTCAGAATTAGGCATCTCCTTCCAGTAGTGGTAATAACAATTGATGGACTCTGTTGTTTCTACATATCCGTAGAATTGGGCAGTTGTGCGTGTTCTTTGTTGTTAACAGTGGTGTGTGTTTCTGTGCATGTAACTGCGTCTTGTCTTCTTGTATAATTGGATGATTTTAACTGTTATTATTGAGCTTTCATGGTTTGTTGTAGTTTTCGTAGAGAATGATGTTCATATCTGCATGTTTTTCTTAATGCTAACCCGCTTGTCCCATGACTGAGAAAACCATTACCTAGTTCATGTTTGTTTCTTGGAAAGTAGTTTTCGAGAAATCATTTTCCAAACTTTCATGTGTTTGTTTGTCATTAGGAAAGTTGGTCAACGGAAAATACTTTCTAGTCAACGGAAAACACTTTCCGGTCAATTTCAGTCAAAGAAAAATTTGACTTGGTTTTCAGGAAAGTGTTTTTTCTTTAGCTGTGTTTGTTTTCTGAAAAGTGGTTTCCGGAAAATCACTTTCCAAACTTTCTTGTGTTTGTTTGCTAGTAGAAAAGTTGGTCAATGGAAAACACTTTCCAGTAAAAAGAAAATTTGGCTTGGTTTTTAGGAAAGTGTTTTCCTGAAAAAATTTGGGGGAAAACACTTTCCAGAAGTTGTGAAAAATTTAGAAATATCATTATTTGCTAATTATATCAATTTAATCCTCAAACTTTTAATTGCTATATATATTTTATTTTTATATTAACTTTGATCCTTATTTTTATAATTGCTATTTGCTTTTTCCTTATCATATTTTTATTGAAATTTTTTATCTATCAAATTTGGTATTTATTCTTTTGATTGTTACTTATTTTATTTGAAATAATTTATGAAATGTTGATTATTATTATTTTAATTTCTTCATCTTTCATTTTTTTTTAATTTTTTAGATTTGATCTCTATTATTTTGATTATTATTTATTTTATTTGAGATAATTTATGAAATTATATTTTTTTTTCAATTTCATTCTCATTCAACTTTTTAATTTGTAAGATTTGTTTCTTATTATTTTAATAAACTTGAGAAAAATAAAATATTAATAAGTTATTTTCCAGCTCATTTTCCATAATATAACCAAACACTGGAAAGTGTTTTCCAACTCATTTTTCATTACACCATCAAACATCAGAAAATACTTTCTCATAATTTATTTTTTTCAAAATTTATTTTCCAAAAAAAAACTATTTTCCAGCAAACAAATAAAGCCCTAGTCTTCTGTTCTCTCTGTTTGAAAACAAGTAGAATTTGAAAACAAGTAGAATCTTGTCCAAAATTGTTAGTCAATTTAGACCGATTGTGACTCTAGGACGATGTACTGAAATTTCAAAACCGAGGACAACATAGTTTGACAACGTTATCTGTTGCTGCAAGAAAGAAGCACGTTCCTCCATTTTTTTCAGTTTGCTGACTAAATGTTATATATTTCTTCTTCGAGATGTGGAAATTGGGTATTATTTGGTTGAAATATTATAAAATTGTTAATATTATACTTCACTGTTAACAAGTTGAAAATTGTTAAAAATTTATATAATTATTAAATTCAAAACTTATAAAATTAACTGAAATATATACAGCTCAAATATTCATGTATGGTCAAATGTGCTCTTAGTCCAAGGAGTTAAAATTCTTGTTATGGGGCCTACCTGATGTCTCGTATGGAGGCAAGAAAAGGCATAATATGATACTTTTATTTATGTGTCGAAAGCACCAAGCTATCATTTGTGGGTTGGATTAGTTAGGACCCCTCAATCCCTAAAATCTTCCATGATCAATCACTAGGGCAAATGAAAGCAAACCTAGCTAGCCTTCTCTTACGTTTTGCAGGTCAATAACGAGGTCCACTTATAGAACACGGGCCATGAGAGAGTGGGGATGCCTATATCTTTGCTGAAGTTTGTGTCGAGGAATAGCTGGGAGAGTTCATTAGCAATAAAAAGCAATAGTATTGTAGCTCCACCGCCTAGAGCAAAGCAATTTTCTCCGACCGATGGTGCTTTTTATTCCGGTTGCGGTTGCTTTACCAAACACGTAGCATGCCTCAAAGTGAGGTTCAAAAAATAGTTACCCTTGCGAAGGACATATTTGCATACCATCTACCAGCAGTGGCAACTGCCATGACCAGATCAGAACGGCTCCATAGTGCCAGCTAGCCAGTACTCTTCCTTGGAAATCGAAGGCAACGTTCAAGCAGTATACCTGAATTTTTCTTATGATGATGAAAAGGAATGGGCCATTGCAAAGGAGGGATATTGTTCCTCTGTTACCAAAAAGAAATTTATAATAGCTCGTATTCTCAACACAAGAAGAAGAGGGATAAAGCTGTTACATTTTCTCTGAGCCAAACTGTACAGGAGCTGCTTTATGTACATCCAACACAGCAACAGCTACTTGTAGGGGAGGGGAAACAGTGAAGAACATGCATTGCCATGCATTGTGTCCTCTCCAATCTAATCCAAGAAGCTTCACTTCCTGACAAAATTTAAATATTAATTCCAGAGTCTAGCTTCTTCAATAATCATCATGCTTCATTCCAAGCACAGGTCCATCATTGGTGATGGAATTGGCAACTACAATTCCTCTACTTGGACCGAAAATCCACAATGACACCGCTTTGTCCTTATTGAGGTCTCCTCATCAAAACTGTGATCCTCTACCAAAAACACATGCTCATGGTCATCTGTTAGAGTCATTGATGGAGCATTTAACTTACGATCCTTTGCATCTTTTTGGTGTCCTGGAGGTTGTGTACTACCAACATGCATGTCCGGCTGGTTATTTGTGTTTTGGACATTGCTTGGCATTTGAGGCAACAAACCATTCCCGTACGAGTTCTTCAGCCTTTGTCTGGTTATGATTGATGAAAGAAGTTGATACCACCTAGAAATAGCTTGCGCTTCATTTCTTTTCTTCTCTTCAGCATCTCTTCTCTCTTCTTCTTCAGCATATGCCTGGAGAGAGAAAAACAAAAGATGTGCCTATCAGTTGGAAGACACCAGGACCATCTTGAAAGGGAGTCAGAAAGCGTGAAAAAAAAAAAAAACTTTGCATGCAGATGTATGAAGGACATACTGAAGAAACAGAAAAGCAATTTCAAATAGGTGTAGAAAAAGTTCAAGCACCATTCAACTTGTTACATCATTTTCCTTCAAAAAATTGAGTCAAGGTAAAGAACTACGTATCTTAGTTGGTGTGAAATGAGAGAGAGATGAGCATCTTAATAGTGAAGTATAAGCAATATTACAAAAAAAAAAAAAAGAGGGAAAAAGAGGGGGCTTCAAGATCATACTAATCATTAAAAAATCATCACACCATTTCAACAAGTTTCAAACTTCAACAAGCACCCACAAGTAGCAAGCTATTTACCTCTAATATTGCATCCTTGAACTCATTGCACACAACAATACCATCAAAGACTGGAACAGATCTACCATTTCTAAATTCAAAACCAACCATGGCAGGTGCATAGTCAATTTCCAGTCTCTTGGCAACATAAAATACCCTTGGCAATCCTAAGTGCACAGTCCCTGGTGGCAGGCATTTCTCAGACCACACATCAACTTGACCTCGTTCATTCTGAATTCAGATTCAAATTGAACAGTCAGTGAAAATATAGTTTCATTTACAAAAGAAGCAGCATCAACCAAATAAGTGTTAACTTCTAAATCTCATTGTTAAATAAACTACATATGAAATTTTACGTGGCATTTGGAAGCTGTCCTAAGAAGGCTTTATACATCTGTAAGTCATACAACCAGCCAAATGATGAAGGTACAGAGTGGAAAAATACAATTGAAATGAAGTCATTCTATGTCCTGATAGAATTCTTTGTCACCACCCCTAGTTGGAGCTTTATAACACTCTAGAAATAAATGAAAGGTGGCTTAAGGGGTTTTTCAGATGATTATTCCATGATAAAATATTAAGTTCTGAAATCCCAATACATCCATTCCTAGAGTAACTTTATACAATCTTTTTAGATTAAAAATTAGATAAGATTGCACAAATATTTACTGATCTTCCCGTAAAACATTATATATATTTCTTCAACAAACTTATTCAGTGACAGAATATAAAGATAATCTCTGTACTGCGTAACATGAATGTTGTTATGAAGGAAAGTAACATACTTGCTAGGGAAAATTGTTCAATCTCCATCAATTTGAAAATTAAGCATGAATTACGTTGTTAGGAGAAAAGGAGAATACTAGGAAGTCACCTTTGGAACAATCCCATTTACAGCATGGGGAAGTTGCAAGGGTTCTAGCTGCCACATTCCATAAAGTTCAACAACTCCGGAATCAGTCTCACCATAATCATCATCTTCGGAAAATTGCACTTTCTTAAGCTTTCCAGATTGTTTCACTACCTGTAGGAAATGCGTTATCTATTTGCAAGAATTGTAATAGAAAACTCAACTATCTAATAAAAGAACAGATCTACAATATATAGAAAACTCAACTATCTAATAGAAGAATAGATCTACAATATATTCCCATTAGGCAAACCAGACCTTAGCTGGAAGTTCCTTTGCTTTAACTTGCATCCCTTCACGCAGCCATCTCTCTTTTGTTCTGAGTGTCTGTACACAAGCACGAGGATAAACAGGGTGTCCAGAACAAAATCCCAGAATAGGACCCTTAGGATGAAGTATTTGACACTTTGTAAGCCATTTTTCAATTGCATATAGCGAATGATTTTTGTATGCCTGCACAAGGAAAAGGGTTCTATAAAACAAGAATTTGCAAAGAAACCTTTGAGATCATTTAATTGATACCAATATACCTGCTGATTAGTGGGAAGAGGCTCAGTTAGTGCCCTAGTTTCCAATTCCATATCCTCAATGGTGTTTCTAGTAGCAGCAAAAGAATTCCTGCCAGAAGATTCTACATCATTCTTCCTCCCAGATTCTTTGGGCAAGTCAACATTGCTTGGAAGTTCATTAGGCATTGGAAGATCAGACAATCCTGATGCCACTACATTTTCATGTTCATTTGAGGCGTCAGCATGGGGCTTTTCCAAATGTGCCATACCTCCAGTTGCTCCTGACTCTAACTCCCTCAGTGGGGCCAATACGGCATCCCACCAAAGTGAGTTAACTCTTTGTGATGCTATCTTGTACCACTTCATACAGTACCTGCATTACAATCTTTTTATAATATATATGGCTATAAAGATGACTATTGTTTCAACATCACTTTAAGCTATTCCACAAGTATTGCATTTACTAGTAGGATTTTCAAACCAAGGGTTAAAAAATTGGAGAATATAATAAAATCTTCAGTGAGTCGGAGCATAATTAGTAAGGTGCTTGAAACAAACATTTACATAATTTAAGTGTGCATTCTACTAGTCCTGTTTAGAAGTACAGCACCAAGGAAAATCTTGTAGACAATCACTGAAAGGGAAAGAAAAGGAAGAAGACTTTATCTCCCATTGCCATATATCTAGCAAGAAAGCTCTTTTATCTCAAGGAATCAACGTGTCGTCCGACATGACATGCAATATAAAAAGACCAATATCTCATTGGAGAAAATCAAAAGGTGCATTCATTTGCAAATCAAGCTAAATGTAAAAATGGAGCGCCCTTGGCACTATAGCTCAAATGGAAAAAAAAGAGAGAGAAAGGAAAAGGGTTGTGCTAGGTCTTCCTCTTCACATCTTGCCAAAGAGCATTTCTAAAAACTAATGAATTGAGCAAACATATACAGACTAGCAATTGGAAACTGAAAGATCATATTTAATGTTTTGTATGCCTAGACTAAAATGTGATTTTATTTAAAATTACCATATATATATTTAAAACAAAAGAGATTTCAGAGGATGCAAAACCTGCGAGTCACATCTTTAGCCCCAAGCCCAGCAAAAGCAACTACATATCTCAAAGATGTTTTGCAAGCATCAGCTGCAGCTTCCACCTTCTGCTCTCCATCTACAATATCATGTACAGCATCCACATGCACCCACTTTCCTGTCAGATTTTCTCCACTGCAGTATACTTCTGCCCAATAAAGAGGAGATCTTATTTTTCTGGAGCCAAGAGCAGTTGAGATTCCCTGAGAGGAAGATTCTTCATTTGCATTTTTTCTGATTCTTTTAAATGGAGAAGAGACATCAGATGAATTACTATTTGATTCTTTTACATCCAATTCTTTGTTACTTTGAGTTGCAACTGCTGTTGCAGACATGGCCATTTGCAACTGCATCTCAAACTCAAGATCACCTTTCCTCTTTGAACCCTGAGATTTCTTGGTAACACATTCTTCAGAATTGTTATTTTGTGCCTCACATGGAAATGCATCTACCATATTATCTTTTAGTTCAACAGCAGGAGGAGAATCATCAGATTGAATTTTCTTGCTCCTTGAACAGTTATCTTTACTTTTGCATGAAGCCTTGGATGAGGTTTCGGCAACATTTTTTTTCTCACTGCATGAGGGAGATTTAGGAGGTATGGAAACCTCTTTTGGTCTATCCACCATCAGTGTTGAAGTGTTGAATATTCCCCTACGCATTTTACTTGTATCTTGATTCAAGTACTCGTATTTGTCAGCATCAGGTTTTATGGAAGCAACATCAAGGATGGATACAAATCTGAAACAAGTAACCATTACTACAAATATATGCTTTCATAAACAAAAGTATCAAAATTCAAAATCATAACATTCAGGGCTCAAGGGCCTGCAATATAAGATATTTTCCATGTTATCCTGAAAAAAAACAGGCACGCATACAAAACTACAAGAAACCTAAACAGCATAATTTGGTGGCTACCACCAGTTAATTGTCTGAAAAGAGCAGCCTCCAGCAAGTACACGGATTACAGCATGACTAATCCATTAAAAACAATGAACATTGAATCAGACAGTGCAGAGAATATGAACTTTTTTCTTTTTAAAAAAAAAAAAAAACAAAGAGAACAATAAATTTAAAGAGCATAAGGGAGAGGGACAAAAAAACTTTATACAGAGAATCTTAAAATTGCACAGCAGGAATCACAACAATGAATGGTTTTTGGTTTTATTATACCACCATACCGGGTTGCGAGCTTCAAAGCTCTAAATAGTGCCACAGATAACGCTGCAAGCTGCAATAAAAGAAGGCCTGTAAACTTTTACATCCTTCCAAAAAGAAAAGGACAATCAATATGAACTGCAATTATGTTATAAAGGCTTCACATATGATAAAATGACCAGGATAATAATTAGGTCAAACCATAAAGGGACATTAAATTATGGCCCGTTATAAGGAAACCTCTCCAACTTTAGAAATTTTGATTTGCAGACTAAAATTATTCAAATGTTCTATTTGAACCCTTTTTGTTTGTTTCAGGTAATTTGCCACTTCTGTTGTATCTTTACCCATCCGAAAAATATCATTTTGTCAATTTGCAGTTATGTGTTGGATAAAAAATGATAGAAATAAATAGAAGGGATCCAAACCAAAAACTTTAATTGTTTGATAAGTAAGCCATCCCAAGGCTTGATGCTTTCTACCAGAAAATGGCCACAAAAAATGAAGATTAATCCTCCATGAAGAAAATTTTCTCATAAAAGTAGCAAATTTATAATCAATACAAGTAAATAAATAGGGGAAAATCTAGAATCTGGAAGCAGAACCAAGTTCAAGAGATCAGGATACTACCTCCTCTAGAGTCCCTTCGCGAGTTTCAAGAGCACATGACAAAGCAGAATGAAATGATCTCTTTTCACTGACTGAACTTACAACATGAAAGTTATTATGAAACTGCAAATTTTACAAAACAGTGTCAACTATGACCCAAGAAAGCTGGTCTGATTCCTATTGAAGAATATATATAAAGTATAAACTTACCCAATGGGCAAGAGGAGATAAAGCTTTAGCATGAAGTTTTGAGTCCCCTAATGTATTCGACAAATGCGCCGGTAGAATAGAAAGTAAAGAGGCCTGTCATTATAATATATTTTCTCAGATGCAAGAAAATAATGGTAGTACATATCTGTTTATTTCACCATTTGATGGGGCAAAAAAAAAAAAATTACATTTTGTGTCTGAGGGAGAGATGCACAAAGGAAGTCTAGCAAATCAAACATAATCCGTACCTCTTCCAATTCTAGCAAAAACCTTTAGACAGTGCAGACAGTGTGAAAACCAAAAGGCTAGTAATGCTCAGTATTAACAAACAGATTAAGATATGGAAGTTAAAATCAATCACAAACACCCATATAATCTACAAGTCATGGCTAGATTGTACATTTCATTAAAAAATTATTGTAGCTGACCTGAATGAGAGGATCATCACAAGCATGATCAATTATTCTGCCCCTTGCAAGTAAACAAAGGAGGTGAACCTTATGCACAAGCTCAGCCAATCCCTGAGGAAGAAAGAGTAGTCATCTTTTTCATTCATTAACAAGATGCACAAAATATTGCATGTGCAGTGCTAGTGAAAGAAGTGCATTTCACCTTTTCTTCAGCAGTAGCTCGACGAATGGGCTTCCGTTTAGCAGAGTCAGGTGACTCACTGAATTCAATAGTAACCTCCCTAATGCCATCACCTGGATGATTTCTTACATGACCCAGTATGGAAGACGGACCATCTTCCCAATCTATGTCATCCATCTCTTGATCACTCTCTTGAAAAGTAGTCTGAAAACCTCCCCCTTCAACTTCTGTAGTGTCATTTGCGGCAGGATCTTGAGCAAGACCCCGAGCATCCAAGTCATTCCAAGTAACTCTTGCATCTACAACTTGTTTTCCATTACTTTTTAGCCCATTCTCACCCTGAAGATAAAATCAGAGGAATAGGGAGAAAAAAAAGATGTTAGATGTAGTTGATACCAACAGTGAAAGAGCATCATCCAAGTTACGCTTTCATTTTCTAGGATAAGGGAAGAGAAGTACCAAGAACTTTAAAAATTCATCATTACTTCTAAACTATGCAAACAGTAAATCAACCACTCAAGTCCCTCAGAAAGAAAATTCACTAAATCAAGAAACTTATTTGGCCAAATCTTCTCTATCATATAATATCAAAAGGAACCATCGCTAGAAAATATAAGCAGTCTCATTAGGCTAAATAAACTAACAGTGGCAGCAGAATCACATTGCAGCCGATTATCTTGTTTCTTCTTCCCAGATGATCCCCGCCCCTTCACACGTCTTACAAGCTTATCCACAGCCTCATTTGACAAGTCAGCTAGACTTTCACTATCCACATCACGTATAGCACTCACTGTACTCTCCTTCCCTGCCAAAACAAAAAGGCATAAACAAATAAGTCTAAATCAAAACGAATGGTACAAATTGATGCAGTGCAGTTTTATATCATAAAAATCCACAACTCTTAAAGCAGCCCAAACTCAATATTCTAAATAAAATTCAATTTAGAGCAACAGAAATTAAGTAAGGATTCAATCTTTTACCTGATAAAATACATTGTTTTAAATAACACTCAATTTGGAGCCACTAAAGTTCCAAACTTTGCATCACAAAATGAAAACCAACAAGAACCCATGTCTCAGTTTTTCTATATTGCCAACTTTTCCGACCAAGAAACATAGAATTCAAACTAGAAACAAATACCCATCAAAACCCTCAAAGGAAATTCAGTAATTCTATACAACGACACAGGGAAAAAAAAGAGCTTTTAAGGAAATCAAAACACCCATTTGTTTCATAGAAAAAGCTAATGTTATTGTAAGAGACAATAGTTGAAATGACAGTACCTGAAGATTGTTTGCTGTTGCTTCTTGTACGCATTTTGTTGTTGTCTGAGATTTTCACGAAGCAAAAAATAAAGGGTCGCGCGTAAAACTGTTGCGGGGTTTTATTTGCAATTGGAGTTTTATGGTGAGTGCGCCTGTACTGAAGAGTCGTGTGGACGCAGAGAGAGGGAGGTGCTTAACTGCTTATTTAGATTGTTTTTGTTTTTTCATCCAACTGCGTTTTTTAAATTTTTTGTATTTTAAATTTTTATCTTCAGATTATTATTTTGAAAGTTTTAAAAATAATATATATATATATAATATATTTTTAAGCAAAAACAATTTAAAAAATATGTTTATCATATTCTCAAATATGATTTAAATAATTAATAATAATATTTAGAAGGATAGATATTAAACCTGATTTAAGTTTTGATGAGGCACAAAGTTTAGGTCACAAATCAAATACGTTAACCTAATAAAAATAATTATAAAAGATATTTTAAAAAAATCAATTTAAATTTTAACAAGATTAATTCTAAATTAACTTTTTTATCAACCTGTCTTAAATTAAAGATGGATTATTTTAATCTTTATATATTACAATTTAAAATAATTTTCGTTTATAAATACATTAATATTATATTTTTATTTTATTTTTTAAAAATTATTTTACCTCAATTGGATGTGATACAATATACAGCACATAAATTCATGATTGGTTAATTCAGCTGGTCCAATGAACATGATTGCTTCAATCTAAATCAATCCATCCAGTGTGATATGAAAGAATATTGGTGTTGTGATGATTCGCAAATGGTTGTGTTTATGAACTTGCTCATGAGAACCAATGCCCTTAACATCAACAGAAACAACAAGATGAAGACGCCACAAAAACAAGAAGATGAATTCAAAGAAAGCATAAAGTAGATTATGTACATCACAACACATAATTCTGGGTCACTACCAATCATGTTATATTAGCATACAGAGCCCTAGCAAATATAGCATCAAGAAACATGGAGAATTTCACTCTTAGCAACTTCATCTCCTCTTAACTAAACCCAGACTCCCTTCCAAAGGGACATCAACTGGAGTTGTTTCTTTGGCCAGCTTACCGAATCCCATGATGTTAGCCTGGATCATATCATCTATCCTTCCATTGACATCTAATGAAGCATCACATCTCTCCAGACCCCCTTCTCCTAGCTTCAAGATGTCGCTCGACGAGCTTGATAACTGCGAGTGAACATTAGAATCTATCATATCCTTCAACTGATCAGCAAACGTCTGTGAATTGCCTACCACAGGATTATTTATATCAGAATCCATCAAGGATATGAAATCCTTGTTTGAAACCTTAGGTCCTACAGTATTAATCTGGAACATGAGTGAAAGATGAGACAGGCTCAGCCTTAAGAGTCTCTTTGAAAGCATGTAAAGACTGGAACTAGCAATTGCGTTTCTGACGTCGCAGCAACTCATCGGTACTAGACTCGCCAGATTGATTAGGCAATGCTTCCATGTCTTGCTGAAATGAAGGGGTCTGGAGCCTTCCTGTCTACATAATTGGGTTAGAAAAGCTGTCCAAGTTGATTGATCTTGAAGAACACAATATGAACAAAAGTAACTAATTACATGGGGGATAACATAAGGGCGCGTTGCAATCCCGATGACTATGCCAAGCAAACATGAAAGCGACACTCCAAGAACCCAAAATTTAACAGCTCCGAGTGCTGTAAGTTTAAAAACGATAAGATTCATTAAAAAAACAAAACGAGAAGCCTTGTTTTGAGTTCAAGATAAATCAGGCCTACTATCCAAAAGTATGATACAGTGTCAATTTAGCTCTGAAAGAACCTGAAGTAAAAGATTGCAAGATGTTCAGATTCTCACCAGATTGAGAACGAATTACACAATCCTCTGGCTTAAGATCAATCTGGCGAACCAGTTGATTTCCATGATCTGAAATTAGCAAAGCACATATTTGAGGGACAAAAAGCACCTCAAAATGACTGGAGAATGTTGCAGTTTTCCCCGGACCATCTTGCCGCCCTGTCTGGGAGTAATTACCGACTATGGTGGAGGTCACCCCTAAAAAACCAGAAAAAGAAAACAAGTGTCTGTAATTTGCTTTTCTTCCAATACACAAGCAAAGCTATTCCAAATTTAATGCAAAAATATGTGATCACAAGCACCTGAGTTGCTTATCTTTCTGACAGCATGATTTTGTTGATCAGCCACATAAACATTCCCTCTAAGATCAACAGCAAAACTCTTTGGTTTATTGAACCGAGCCAAACCCGGTTCTCCATCTATGTACCCAGTTTTACCCTCTCCAGATAACCGTTTAACCATCAAGCTGGCTGCAATTTTGGAATTAGAAAAACTCGAGTTAACGAATCTGGTGCTACACCTTTGGTTACAAACAAGCTATAATCTTTATAAAAAATTACACATATATAATTCAACACTTAAAAAAAGAAGAAGAAAGAAACAGTAACGTGATTGGAATTAATTATTACCCTGAGAAATGGGAAATGGTAGAGTGTAAAAAACACTACGAGAAGAATCGAGGACAACAATTTCAGATGATCTGAGTTGAACTGCATGAGGGTTTATGTTTAATTTGTGTCCATCCAAAACTGTAGTTACCATGTACCCATCTTCTAACATGATCTGATCTCCTGTCACTGAAACATAGGGCAGTTTATTAAAACTTTCTTTATAAACAAAATAAAAGTAAAAACCAACGTGGTAGGAATGAAAATTTACCATGAATTGAAGCTAGGTTGAAGAGGAAGAGGATGAGGATGAGCAAAGAGAATTGAGAAGCCATGGGGACTGGGGAGATTTTGATGGTGGTTTTGGTGGAGTGGAGAGAGTCCTTGCAAGTGAAGTCGTCTTGATTCTTTATGGTCTTAATCCAAACTGTAGTTACCATGTCCCCATTTTCTAACATGATTTTTCAAGATTAGTTAATTTTTTTTTCTTAATCATAAAAAAAAATTATTTGATTATTTAAATAGCTTATAATTATTTGTTTTTACTAGACCCCGTATATAATAATAACTCAAACTTTAATTTTATAGAAGCTAAGAAGTTGTTTAGCATTGTGTTTTGATGCGTTTTAAAAGTATATTTAGCATGAAAAAATATTAAATTAGTATTTTTTTTATAATGCTTTCTAATGATTTTGATGTGGTGAGTGAAAAAAATTCTAAAAAACAATTTGATATATTTTCAAGTGAAAAAAACTTTTAAAAAACACATTGCATAATAATAATAAACACACATTATAATAAATATGTTTTATTTATTTAATTTACATGTAAAAATTTATTTCACTATAATTTTAACCAAATATAATTTTTTAAAAAAAAAATTATACTTAATTTTTTTTTTAAATCACAATCATAAAAACTATCACAACAACATCAAACATATATAAAATAACCCTTCTTTCCCTTACCATATTACAAGAGAGATAGATAGATGAAAGGGAAGCTGTTGGCCAGAGTTTTTGTCTTTAAATTGTGATTAAAACTAGAAACATCACATGATTTTGCTTAAATCTTTCTTTCAAGCGGGTGTTCCAAACATTTTAAATTTTTTGTGTAGCATAAAATTCACACGATAAGAAGAAGATTAGACAAGTGGGTTTATTTTGTTTAGCTTATAATAATGCAAACATATAAAAACAAGGTAAACTTGTAATTATATAGGAAAGACAATCCTAGTATATAAACTAAATCAATATTAAAATTAAACTTAAACAAAACTAGTTAAAGTACTTATTTATTGATGTTTTTAGAGAATATACAATATGAAATTTTAGTTATTTTCAATAATTAATTTTTTATTTTAAAAGTTTTATTGTTCCTCACTTGATATAATATAATTTTCTCCGATAAGTCTCGTATGATTCTAACAATTGTTTTTTTTTTATTTAGATTTACTTTTAAATAAAACCCAACAAAATCAAAGAGATTATATGCAATATCTCTCTAAAAAGACCGAATCTAAACTCTATAATAGAAAGAAAGAATAAATGAATAAAACTTGTAAAAAACAACAATAAATAGAGAAAAGATCTCAAGAATTTCTTCCTTCCCTTTCCATCCATCCAAGACTTCTTTTTATAGAACTTGAAAATCAAAACACAAATACTCATAATTCATGAATCTTGATAATTCATTTTGATTCATGTTTTGGTTAATGCACAATATATTTTAGAAACTTAAAGAAATTATGAATTAAATAGAAACTTCATAAAAATGTATATTTTTATTAATCAAATCTAAACCCAAACTCATGAGCTTACAAGCTTATAGTTCATCTCAAACTATTTTTGAATTTGAAACTTTTTATTTAAAAGGTTATTAAGAATAATTTTTTATTTATTTTTAATTGATTTTTTAAAATATTTAATATTTCATATTAAAATACCCATGATAAATTACAAAATTCAATATAATTTTAACCTCAAATATAAATAAATCTCACATATATTTTGACAGTAAAAGCAGCTCATTATATATTTTATAAACCAATTCCAACAAGTTGTTCGTGTATCTTGTTAAACTTGCTGCAATTGCAGACAATCTGACGAGACATGCACCAACCTTTATTTGATCCTCTTGAATTTTCAGGATTTAAAATGCAAAATTTCTTGTTGACATGAATTTAAAATGATAATGGTCTGAGTGGATCTACTGTTGAGTGGTAGTGGATGGTCACTAAAAATATTAAAATAATATTTTTTTATTTTTTAAAATTATTTTTAATATTATCATATTAAAATAATATAAAAAATATAAAAAATATTTTAATTTTAAAAAAATAAATAATACATCTTAATGGATAGTTCTGTGGATTCTTGCAATTTATGCTGCTTTTTGGAGAGCACTGTGTATTTGATTTGAACCATAGACAACTATATTTATGCTGCATAGAGCAATTGATTTTATTTTTTTTATTTGAGCCTTGCTCAATTATATATATATATATATATATATATTATTTTTGTTATGTTGCTCGTCTTTATGTAGATATATACCTTAATCGTTGATAGCCGAATTTCAATGAAGAGAAAGGGAGAAGAAGAATGCTGGGCTGGTGGCTAGGAATTTTTTCAATTTGATAACAAAATTGTAATATTTAACATTTTAACATTTTTTAAATTATTAATTATAATATAATAGTAATTTTATGAATAATCCAAATTTTTTTGTGGATTTTTTTTAGTTCGCATTAGTGATAATTAAAGTATTATACTTATAAGCTACAAGAAATAAATTGTAATTTTTAAAAAAATTGAGATAAATTACAAAATCTTGAGATGGTTTTATTACGATACAAAATCTAAAAGGATTCACATATCAAATTTCTCAAATTGATCTCTCCGGACTATTGGAAAAAAGAAGTACAGATTTCATTCTAGGATTATTTTTTTTTCTTATTGTTTATTTACTAATAACACTTTTATTTTACAAAAAATATTTATTATATTTTAAATAAAATAGCGTTATTAACAACTAAAAATACGGCTGCAAAAAGCTCATTTGCTCTGTCTCTCTTATAGATAATATTTGATTATTATCTTGAAATAGAAAAAAATAAAAACAATCTGTTTTTCATAATTTGAAATGACATAAACTCACCTCAAATCTGCCTCCAAAAACATATATATTTTATATCACTATTTTTATTTTTTTTAATCAAATACGTTTTTATTCCTTCAATCATGTAACACTAACCAAACACTACTCTTTCCCCTGCTTCAAAATCTAAATCGGACAATTTTAACAACTAAGTAGTCAAGAAGAAAGTGACCTTGTTATTTTATTCGGTTCTTAGTCTCATCTAAGTTTAGCCAACTAATGAAGTTTTGATAACATTGATCACTTATCCTTTCTTTTTCTTTCTTAGGGTTTGTTTATACTATAATTAGGTGCGATTGAAACTGTGTTTTATCTCAATTATAATTTTAAAAGTATCCGTCAACATCACAGTCCAAGCCCCAAAAGGACTTGAGATCTGAGATCTGATACAAGTAGAAGAATAGGAACCAGAGCAGTAATGGCATCAGCTGTATTGGTAAAGGAAGCAATATGCAGTCAAGATAGTTCAAATGGACTAGAGTTCAGGTCTGCAACTCCTGATGAAAGATCAGATGGAAGAAGCAGAAAGTGGAACCAGAGGGCTTTGTTACAGATAAAAGATTTGTTAGCGTCAGAATCTTGGAAAGAAGCACGGCAAGTGCGTAGAAGGTGCTCTTCAAACTTGAAACTGGATCTTGATGCTGTAATTCAAAGCAAACCTGGGAAGGAGAGGAGTCAGCTGAGGACACTATTCTAATCTCTTCAACAATGTAACTGAAGTAAGTACTGTTAGAATTATCTTTTCATGTGCTGAGGATGAGGAGGACCTTCTCTAGAATGATTTTTGTGGCACTGCTATGCCTATCATCAGATATATTCACGGTACCGAAGGTTCATTATCTTCATTGATTTTATGAATTCTAAATTTGAGATTAGTATTTAAGAAAATTTATTATCTTAATAGATCAAGCTAATTTAATAGATGTGTCTTAAGATGATCTAAAAAGGAAGTTCAGTTTCCATGGATAAGCAAACTAGTGCAGAATTCTTGATTGTCGGGGAAAAAAGGTTCTTTGTGTTCATTGACACAGGTTGCCATTAATGCAAATAGCTTTAATCATGGTTTTTCATTTGTCTTTGTAATACTTATTATTGGAGCTAACAATGTCACATTTTAATGGGATTTTTGCAGCTACAATATGCAGCAAGGGAAAAGGATGTTTCCCTTGTAAGGTATTGTCACTGCCTATGATGATATTTTGTCCAGAATTTGATCACCAAATAGTGCTTTGCCTACTTCCCTTTTGGTTAAAGAAGCTGAGATCATATAGGTCTTATGGCCAGAACTTGGTATGTGATGTCGTAGTCCCTTTGCTTTTACTTTGATAGAAGCTTCGGCCATTTTCGAGTAATTGACTTCATTTGCTGATTTGCAACCACCACTCAGCCATAGAAACCCACTGACATCAGCGGCACTGGAACCTGGAGAACATCCATTCTTCTCCTTCTAGTTTGATTCTGGTTTCGCCGGTCGATTGAATTTGAACTCAACACAAATCAGAGCATGATACACCCCGACAGAACCTAGATCGATATTTGAATGAAAATCATTTGTTGCAAATGAAGGCTCCTGTTGTAAATCAATGATCCTATTGAAAAAGAAGTTCGATCTAGCATGAGAGTTGGATTGAGAGAGATTTTAACAAAAAGCAGCCATAGTATTCTGTAGTAGATTATTTTACAACATTTCGAAGCCCTTTCCAAATGTTAAAGAGAAACTGTGGCCTATCTGCAAAAAAAGTCTAAGAAGAGGTGATTGTACAAAAATTTTGAACACTTTCCAGAATACCACTTGCAGAAAATCTAGCAGGAAATTGCCCCCATTACCCGTATGGAAAACCCACCATTTTCTGTCCCGGGAAACCATGGTCGTCCAATGATAAGATTAAGGTCAGCCAGTCATCCCAGGGAAGAGCTCTGATATTTTGTTGAAGACATCCATAACCTGCAATCAGAGAGAAAACGCCCCACATTCTCCTGTTCAGATATTTGAGTGATCTATCGAATTGATGCAACTTAAACCCTATCAGGCCAGGGCGTTTCTTTGACAAACAAATGATAAGCATCGTGAAAGAGTGCACGAACAAAACTAATGCATGCTAGAAATTGTAACTGGGTTGGTAAAAAAAATGTTGCCGGTCAACAATGTGTAAAACAATTTTATAACAAAAGAATGTTATTTGAAAAAGTTTTGGAAATCTATCTAAAGTTATCAAGTAAATTAACCTTGAAAATATCCATGTCAATGATGAGGTACCTGCTGGAAAACATAAGTCCAGCACTCCACATAACAATAGACACTTCAAAAAGCAGTTTATTCAACCAGTTAACAATGGACACTTTAGATATTTCAAAAAACAAACACCAGTGGCGTAATGGTGTAGCTACAGTGACAAACAATTTTCAATGATTGGTGGAGGATGTCTGAGATCAGAAGAGATAGGATATACCTCCTTGTCATTCTGATATTTGGAAATGTTAAGTGGGTTCTGTGAACACTGCAAAACGGACAAAATATTAGAGAGATGATTTCTAGAATTAAAAAAAAAAAAATTATAAGTCAATTGCGACATACCTCCATTATGGCTTGTTGAACTCTTGGATTTTGAAATGCCATGGCCACATCAGGATTGGCCATGATTTTTGAAATTACTTCCTCAGGTGTAAGGCCAATTTGATCTGCAAAACATAAATGACCAGAGAACCAGATGATAAGAACAAAAGCTGATTTTCTAATTACGGGTTATCAAATGTAAAATTAGAATCAACAAAAAAAGAAAGAAGAGTTGAACAAATTTCAAGTACATCAAGAAAATCCTGCAGTTTTGGGTAAGCTGAATCCTGATCATTGGTGGATTTATAAATCCTTGGTATCTTAACCAAGAACTGGCCAACCCTGATATTTTACCAGAGCACAAAAAACTTCATGTTAATAGAACCAAAACTCATGTTAATCATGAGATGAAACTCTTTAAGCATTTTTTATTTATCCCTAGTCAACACATTTCATTAAGCAATGGCAAAACAATCTGATAAAAAGTCAGCGTTAAATGCAAATTTGGAGGCAATCCGTGCAACAACTGAAATGAGCAATCAAATTCAGGACAATACCACTAATTAATTTCAAGCTTGAGTATGGAAAGAGAAGATACAAAGATGAGGAGAAAAAAGAGAATGAGAAAAGGGAAATAGAACTCCTTAAAAAAGGTTATGGTATCATTTATGAAATTATTGAAAAACATCAAAATTCAATAAATCACTCCTTATGGAACGGATCAAGCTAAGAGAACATATTGAGGCAAAATTAAGCAGATAGAGCCTATATATTCTAGTAGAACATAACCAAAAAACTTTAACAGCCAAGTTTATAAAGTCCCTCATAAAAAAGAAATAAAAGAAAGGTAGCAAGAAGGCAAGCAATAAACCCATGTTCTCAAATCATAATCATGAACATTTGGAAGATGAAATAAATAGCAGAAACAATCAATCCCAAACTCACCAAACTGCTGCTTAACCTCAGCACTGTTGAGATCAAAATCTTTCAAAGAATCCATCATCTGGCTGTCCCATTTACCACTTCCACCCATATTATTTCTGAAGAAAAAGAAGACAGCAAATGAATTTAAATCCATCAAAACCTGGCTAAAAATTGGCCTATGCTTATGATAAAACTTATCAGCACAAAAGCAACCAACAGAACCTTAAGAAAACGGGAAAAACTTGTTATACAGAAACATCCAATACAATTGGAAAAATAACTTCACACAAACTTTTAGCACATATCTGATGTGAAGGAACCACACGCAGAACTTTCTGATATCAGAGCATAAAGAAAATGGGTTTAAGAGATGATTCAGAAACCTAAATGTCAATGTGTAGACGTCCCCAATCCAGATAGATTTGAAATATCAGTGAGCAAACACAAGAAATGAGCACAATAGCATCTCATTAAGCATTTAAACAATTACATCCACTAAAAACTTGCAATAAGAAATGCAATATCATCAACCACAGGTTAGAAATTTCCTCAGCATGCCATCCTTTCATATGCTAGGAAAGAATCAAAACAAAAGGTTCAAGTATCCTCAGGGTCAAACACGCAATCAACATTGAGCATCATAAAACAAAATCAACTACAAATGAGCTCAAACAAGAGCTTACAGCATGTCTTCCAGTTGTTGACGGTATTGTGGATTTTGTAGCATCCCTGTTACATAATGCACAACACAGAAACCATAATGTATCAATCGATATGCACTCTAAATTTACAGTTGCTAAAATTATTGAATTTTGAATTTGGATAGGATATAAAAACTGTGCTATTGGTTGAAACAGCAAAAGTAATAGCAAAATAGCATTCCAAGTGAGCCGTTGTATTGAGACATTATGTCTGTAAAGTCCCCCATCCCAAAAAAAAAAAGAGGCAGGAAACCTGCTGGAAAAAAAAAAATAAACAACTATGCAAACATCCAAACTGAAAATGACAAGATATTACAAGCAACATGATTGACCTGTAATGTTGACAACTCATATCCACAAAGATGGGAAAAGCAATAGACTTGAATTCCCACAACCTACACAATTGTGGACTTTATTTTTAAGTATTCAATTAAACTCTATGATGATTTCAATAACTGTGTTGAACAACAAAAAAATGTGGTCTATAATGCATCATATCTAGAAGATTTCTCAAATACCACAACCAAAGTAAGCCTTGAGAAGATATAAATCAATGAAGATTTGACTTACATTTGAAGGTGGTAGGGTTCCTCATCTCCTCAGGTAAGTACCTGCAAAGATACGACAAGAATTAAACTGTCAAGAGAAAATATGAAACAGGACATCTAATTTTAAGGTGCAATAACCATATGTAAGTCAGACAAGCAAAAGAGGATGTAAGGCCACCACGTGTTTATATGAAAGAAAAACAAGAAGAGAGCTAATATGACAACTGAAGTTCATTGCAAATAAAGAAATACTGAGAAAATGGAACAGCGGCAAAATGAAATAACTACACTTAAAGCACAAAATGATTCAAGGAAAAGAAGCTATATTACGGATAAACCATCTTTTGCATTGTTGGATCTTCCATCATTTTCTCCAAAGCTTCCACGGATAAGAAAGGTCCTGTTTTTTTTGTCCATGAATAAATATCAACTCAGAAAGCTATTTAATATCAGAGAATACTGAATAGGAATTAAGGCCATAAATAGCAATCAAGCACATAAAGTCAGGTGGGGAAAGTGAAAGGCTGCAGGATATCAAGTTAGCATGTGATACCCGGTTCCCACATGAAATCAACCTTAAACTACAACTTCCAACAGTCCTGAAAGCAAAAGTGCTTCATTATATCACTTATCGAGAACAGTGCATTAATGACTTGATTCAATTGGATCTGACTGGATAATTCCCTACACAACTAATTGGATCCAGCCCCAAAGAGCAGAGGAATGCATGAACATAACATCACCATGGCAATGCAAGCAGTTCCATGATATGCAACTGAAAATCATCAATGTACTAAAAATGAGCAATGAAATTCCTAAGAGATCAATCTTGAATAGTCACACTACATGTCCCACCACCTACTACGAATTTGTACTAACTGCATATTTCCTTTTTAAAAATGGAAATTGATCTTCGCATCATAAATACTTTCTAATTTTTATATCTTCTGATTGTTTATTCTTCAAACTACTCTCATATTTTCTTCTAGCAAATATGTATGAAGATGCTATAAAAGAACCAGAATACCAAAACAATGCTAGATATTACAGTCAACTTCATAAGTTCATGAATCCCTGGTTTCATCATTAGAAACAAAAGTAATTTAGGGCACATAAAACCAGCAAATGTGAACTATAATAATACAGGAAAGTGAGTAGTTTTTGTTGAATTTTTACTTACGAGTAGATTGAGAACCCTCGGCAGCACCTGGGCCCTCCTTAAAGGCAGCTCCATTTTGAAAGACCTACAGACAGTATTGAACAATTTACTTCAGAATATGTTGAATATAGAATATGACACTCTAAGTTTTAATGATAGAGACCTACTTTCTTGGCAAACTGATCATCCTTGGACGAGCTTGTATCGTTGTCATCTTCAACACTTGAAAAAGGAGTATTCAGCGAGGTTTCTTCAGGAGAAATGTCCACAAAAGCTGCAAGTAGGAGCTGCATTATACTTTCTTATGGAGAAAATTTCTAAAAATCCTATAAGCAAGTGCCCAGTATTAAAATGAGCAATTAAATGTTAGCAATTCTTAAGGTATAATCAATTTTGAAGTTATGGGGGTGCATGCACGATGCATCATGAAAAATCGACAGTGCCTGTGATCCAAACAGAGAAGGAAATAGAGGAAGAGGCGAGGGAGAAGGAAAAAAGGGAGAGGGAAATAGAAATGGTAGGGAAATTCAATACTTCAATAACCAGTTATCAATCGTCAATCTTCCGAATAACAACCCTTAAACAAGATTTTGACTCACAGCCAGAGATTCTGTGTTAATCATCCGAATAGCAACCCCTAAACAAGATATGGACTCACAACCAGAGATTCTGTCATACCATATTTCTTTGTCTCCTCCTTTATCTCCCTTTCCTCTAGAAAATCAGTCTCCTTTTCCTTTCCAACTTCAGTGGTTGGAGCTGCTTCTACTTTTGTAGCAGGGATGTCTACTGTGATTGCAGGTTGAGAAGCAGCTGGAGAAGGTGAGGTTGAAGGCTGTGATGCTGGTGGCGGAGAAAATGGAAAAGGTGGCCTTGCAGAAAATGCAGGATTGAATTGGTTATTTTGTGTATTCATCTGTTCTGTCAAAGATTTGAAAGCTTGTTGCATGGCATAATTCTGAAAGAAGAGATGAACATAGAGAAATTATTGAAGTTAAATATGCAATGTTTCTAGCTATTTCTGGACAAAGAGATGAAACTTGGACTCATAAACACACATGCAAAATCGGATTAGAATGACTAGTTATATTATTTGCAAAGTTAATTCGTTAGATCACAAAGAGCATATTGTTTACCTGAAAATGATAAATGCCATGCCAAAATGTCATATACATAGGAAAAGAACAATTATGATGAGATCAAGCCAAAGAAGTTTAGAAAGGAACAAGTGAAAGTAGAATGTAAAGCATACCACTAATATAATTGAGGTCAAAGGTAGAATATTAAAGGTCCTCTGATTTGAGGTCAAATCATTCCACTAGTTCCAATGGAAATGCCCACATTGAGGTGAAAGGTTCTCCAGTTTTTGAGAAGTAGATTCCATAAGGTGCAGTTATTTTTATAACACCACTCCTCTAGGAACTGAAAAACACGAGTTCTGTAGTAGGTAGTACATACTATAAAAAACTAATTCGCCAGAAGCTTCACTTATCGTGAAACCAAATTTAATTACTCAAAATATTTGAAACTACAGATTAGAACAAATCATTGACAAAGACAAACTAGAAGAAAGCATTGGGTTGAGAGTTTATAGAAATTTGGAATACCAATTTTCCATCCACAAAAGAAGACACCAACCACCTAACAACTATAAGAACATGAAATTTCATTCAAAATAAGTAACAGTCCCTTAATTTAAAATTGGCATGATAAACCTTCAATAGAGTTGAAAAGAAAAGGGGAATAAAGCAGAAGACCTCAATCTCTGAACAAATCAACTCTCACATAAGGAAAATAATTTTTTTAAAATTTCAAAACAACATATAAGAGTTAATTACATTCCACAGGTGTGACATTGTTGGATCTATAGAAGGCTGTCTTGCAAGACTAGGGGAATGAAATAACAAAGATCAAATTTAATGGATCAGGCGCAACAAAAAGGTGAAAAGGGAAAAAAAATTGCAAGCAGTATGAAACCCAACAAAAAGGATTTGTCACTGCCCTTAGAAGAAACTGTAGAATGAAAAGGATGACAAAAGGAAATCACCAGGAGCTGATATTCACCCTCCCCTGATGTTTAACCAAACTCCCACTAGCACTTATTTTTACTAAACAGACCAACATATCCTTGGAAAAGGTTAAGCTCTCCATATTTCCCTTGAATAAAATCAAGACTCCCTATGTCCATCGCCCTTTCAGTTTTCCAGTTTTGCTCTCAAGAATGAAAAAACCATCCTTTTCTTAAATCACCATTTACTAACCAGTAGTAATCAATCATATTTGTCAAATTTTCATAAGAAAAACAACAAAACCAATAATCACAAAGATCACAAAATTTATTGCAAGATCCTCTCTACAATTCCACCATTGGTGCCACCAAAGCCACTCCCTTTCATTACTCCACAATCAACTCCGGTACATTATACCTCAATTTTCAATTTATTGCAAGATCACAAATCCATTGGAGCTCACAGGAGAGACCCAAAATTGCAAGATCCATTGGGAGTTAATTCTTCACTATTAAAACCATGTTGTCTACACAGATCTTTACCATGTTGCTTGTGTTAGCTTGGTGCTTAATTAATTTATCTTGAATTATAATGGACAGAGAATAGATGGTGAATTGGATTTGTGGTCTAAGAATGGTGGTGAAGGGCTTGATCTGGGTTGAAATGGTGGTAATCAGTGGTGGAGATAGCTGGCTTGATTTGGTGGAGATGGTGGTGACAAGCATTGATTGGAGGCATCTTTATTACAGTAACAAAAAAGTTAAAATATAAATAGCAATATATGTTCCATCGGTCTTATAGTCAGCTTGAGAACATGGAGTAAATGGGAGTGGTTTAACCGTTGTTGGAGTGTCAATATCACCTCCTGAAATCACCCTCATAACATCTATCACTGCACCGAATTATGCACATAAATAACTAGTATAAAACACTCAACAACCGATCATAAGTGAACTAAATACCTTTCAGCCCCAACCTTTACTCTAAATCCCAATTCTATAGCACACAAATTGATAAGTAGTCAGGAAATGAAAAAGGAATTAAATGTATGACTTAGCCAAGATTTGGAAAAGTTAACCTTGAAGCTACAAAGCCTCTACTATTCAAGTAACAGGAGTCAATGACATAATGATTTCCACAGCTTAAATTTTACAAGCTCCTAGCTACAAATTTCTTTCCATAAATTCCACAACAAATGGTGATTGCATTGAAATTCTATATAAATAAAAAAATAAGTACTATAATATCAACAAAAATTTCCCCCGTAATCATTCCATTGCATAGTTGCTCAGTAAGAAGACCAGAAAATTAAGCAAAACATGCAGATATTTGTACCTTGCAGGAGATAAAAAAAAAAAAACTCACCTTTACCCTCGTAGCCACCTGTACATTAGATAAAACCCAACGTTAATCCAGCATCACAAAAAGAAAATAAAAACCCTTAACAACTGGATAAAGGTGCATATAAACCAGTGATTCTCACCCATGAAAAAATTGCTGATAACCCAACACCAACTCCAACCCAAAACAGCGGTGATCCTCTACAAACACACAAAATAAGCATATCCATCAACACATAAAAACAAAGAACACCCAATATAACTGGTGTACTCGAATGCCTAGCTAAATGCAAAAATCTCGAAAAGCAATCCATTACATTTGCGAAGGAGGTGGCGACACTGGCTGAGGATTAACTCCTACAGAAGCTGTTTGTTTTCCACTAGATGAAGAAATGCTAGCAAAATATTCACTCCCTAATTTCCCTATCACATTATAGCACAAAATTAACAAAAATCCAACAAAAAAAATCATTAAAAGAAACAAAATTCAACACAAAATCAAAAGAATCAACAAATGAAATCACAAAAAGGAAGAGACTTTGATGTCGAATTAGTAATTAAGTGACTGAAAGTTACCATTTTTGGAGGTTCTACGGTGACCATGAGAGTTGGCAAGGGCAGAAATGGAAAATATTGAAGCATGACGGGCAGTTTTGGAAATTCTGAGAGAGAAAGGAAGAGAGGGCCTGGTTGTGGATATGGAGAATTTAGGATTGGTAGGGTTTCTGAGGGAAGTTGGGTACCCCATAACTAATTTTGGGGAAGAAGAAGAGAGTAGAGCTAATCTAGGGTTTTCCATGTTTTGGATTTTGAAATAAAAAAACCCTAAAGCAGAGAATTAGAGCATGAAGAGGTAGGAGAAGTGACTGAGTAGAGGAGGGGGAGTTTTTTTGGGTCGCTCTGGTCCTGGTGGTTTCAACGAAGAGAGACGAAGGGAAGGCAATTTTGTTCAACCTGGCCCAGCTCGGCTTGAGCCCAGACCAGTTTAATTAGATTGATCCAGAACGGAGACCATAGATACAAATCGTCGAGCTTTAACCTAGATTTAATTGATCGAATTTAGGTTAAAATAATAAAAATAAATAAAAATTAGTTAATTTAGTTAAAAATTCAGATTGATATTTGATCTATAGTCAAAATTAACTTTAAAAAAATTGTTAAAAAATATTATTCTATTTTTTAAAAAAATTAACCCGGATTAGTGACCGGATTTTATCTAATGCGAGATTTAATTTGAATTGATTTTGAGTGTGTTTGGTATTGCGGTAGCTGTTGTGGTTGTTGTTTTATAAAAAGTACTTTTAGTTGAGGTTGGTTTGAAAAAATAAGTGTTTGGTTAAAATTGAGGTCGAAGAAAAAGTAATTTAATGTGTTTGGTTAAGAATGCTTTTGAAATTGAAATTATAAAATAATTTTAAAAAATATATATTAATATTGATGGTTTTAAATTTAAATATTGTAAAATTAATTATTCCTATTACATAATGAAAAAAATAATACTTTATATAAAATATTTTTTATTATTCCATTAAACTATTTATAATTTCATTATGTATAAAATTCATCCGATAAAAACTACAGCTTTCATAATTTTTTGAGATGTAATAAAATTAGATAAAATATTATTAGATATAAAATTAATATTATTGTGCGAGTAAATTTAATTCACTCTATACTAGTTTTTCGATAAAAAAATATTGTTCACATCGTGAATGAATTTAATTCTCTAAACTAGTTTTTTTTTTAAAAAAAAAATTTTAATACAATTAACACACTTAAAAAACTTTTTTTTAAAAAAAAAAACAATGAACAGTGCAATTCACTCATGAACAGTGCAATGAATTGCACTGTTCTTTCGTTTTTACATGCTACAGTCGCGCAAAGCAGGTTTTTTATGCTTTTCATTTTCAGCGTTTTAAACGCAAAAACCACGTGGGCTCCATGTATAATAAATCAAGTTTTTTTTGTTACCAAACCGCTGCTGACTACGTTTTAAATAAAACGCAGCCGCAGCCGCGTAGACAAACATATCAAATATATTGAGACGTTTAAAAATTAAAGTATTCAAGCTGGTGTTAGTCTACTAAACCGGCTCAGATTTAGGCCCATGGGCCTATTTAAAATATTGTGATAATGGGCCTTGAAGTCACAAACCCTAAAACAAATCCACGCCCCATGGTTAAACTCGTAAACTTGCAACGTCAATTTCCCCTGTTACTTTCCCTTTCCTTTCCCTTTGAAACACACCGCCTTCCTCGAAACAAAAAAGAAAAAAGAAAATCCACAAAAAGCCCTAGAATTTATCAGACCCCAATAAAATCCCCCCCTTGAAGCCCTAAATCCCCATCTCTCACTCGCTCCCTCCCTCCCTCCTCTCTCTATCTCTCTTCACATCTCTTTTCTATCTTTGATTCTCTCCAGGTATTCTCCTTCTCCTGTGCTGTGTTGTGTTTTTAGTGTTTCGAATTTTCTAGGGTTTTTGATTTGTGTTGTTGACTAAGTTATGGACTATATTTACGGATCTAAAAGTTCTTTTTTTTTTTTTGGTTTTGAGCTCTGTTTATTTCAGCTTTTTACAGGCAGGAATTAGGGTTTCGTTGATGTGTGACTATTTTGGTCTTATTTGTTTGCTTGTTTAGAGATTCGAAAGTATGTCTCTCTTAAGAACAAATTTAGATTCGTAACTGCAGCAATTAGCCTTTTTTTTTCTTTTTTTGTTTTGCTCCGTGCATGATCCGAATCTAACTATTCTTGATATTTATCAAGACGTCTTTGTATATTGATGAAACGGTTGGAGTGGAAAGGGAGAACCGAAATTCGGGGCTTTTTGTTAGTTTTTGAATGGTTAATGTGCTAATCCGAGTGTTTGAACTTTTAAAATATATATTCGACAACAGTTTGAAGTAGTTTTCGTTTCTTTTTTGTCAAAAAGTATAGAAGCAGTTTACTCTGGCACTTTTGTGGTTAAGAAAGAGGAGCTTGGCATGTTAATTATGATCTGTTTCTTTTATATTGTTGACCCAGCATTTTGTTAAATTGTTGGGCTTTTTTTTTTCGAGTTTATGTTTATAAAGTTTTTGAGTGATCAAATTTGTGGGTTCTATTTCTCTGCGTGATATTTTGGTTGGTGATGAAGATCTGGGGAGTATTTATTTTCTAAGATCGGGCTCACCATTGCTTGCTTAAATATGTAACAAGGGTGGAATATGAACAATTTCTACTGTTAATTTATTGTGGTCCTTCGTTTATTTTATCTGTAACTGCTCCAAAAGATTTTCTTTTAAGGGGCTATTGGTGAACGATGAATATGCATGTATTATTTTATTATGCCAAAGTTTTGATACTGACCATTGCATTGTTTTTTCTTTTCTTGTATCTGCATTTTGCAGGTTTACTTGTTACTCATTTGCTCAAAAAAAGTTTGTGCTGTTACTGCAATTTCAATGGCTACAACTGTTGATATGTCTCTTGATGACATTATAAAGAAAAACAGAGAGAGAGGTAGAGGACGAGGTAGGGCCAGCCGTGGCCGTGATCGTGGACCTGGTAGGTTCTTTAATAATGGAAGGATGTCAGGGGCGGTTCGTAGAGGCCCTCTCTCAGTGAATGCTCGGCCACCAAAATACTCAATTGCCAAGGCAAGCTCAAAACTGTGGATGGTTTATGCATAAGATTCAGAACCTTCTAGGACTATGAAATCCAAATGCAAGGGATCTCCATTATGCTCTAGAAACTAGGAAGTCAAAATGCAGTGGATCTTAATATTTATTTGTTCATGGAGAAGCTCATTTTGGCCTCATCCACTAAAGCATTACAGCTCGTAGCATTTATAATATTATCTTGGGGATTTAGTTGTACTTTTGGGTTCTGGGGCTATATACTGGGGATTTTGCCACAGATCTGATGACATAAGTCTGTGCAGAAGTTATTCTGGTTCACATTCAGTTATTGTGGTACTTCCTAGCATTTTATTCTCGGCTTCATTAGGTGAATATTTTGGACCAGAGCTCACACCAGTAACATAATGTCAGTAAACAATTAGACCTCTATATAATCCATATTATATAGTTATCACTTGTTTAGATGGAATGGATCGTCTTGCTATGTTTGGAATTTGTTCGGTGCGAGATCCCATCTCTCCTAGTTCATGGTGTTTTTGCAAAGGAGTTCCTTCGCTTAACTTCAGAACTGGAGCTCTCACCAATATCAAAGCACTGGTTTTTGCACGCAGTGGGTCGAACTCCTCACTCCCATCTTCCATCTATTAATTCAACCTCCTGAAGTTTGGACACATGGTTGCTTGAGCTTTTTACTAAACTGCAGTTTCTTTTAATCTTTTGAAAATTTCCTCAACTGAGATTGATATTGAAGATGGTGATCTTGTCATGGAAATAAGCTGACATGTTCTATTTGATGTCATCAGCCTTCCCGCCGAATTAGGAGTCTGCCCTGGCAGCATGATTTGCTTGAGGATAGCATTAGAGCTGCAGGGATAACAGGATTAGAAGGTGGAACCAAGTTATATGTTTCAAACTTGGATTACGGCGTGACCAATGAAGACATAAGGGTACTAGTTAAGCTGTATGTTTTCATCATAGATGCTCTGTGTGCTGTAATGGATTTCTAAACTAAGTTTTCTGGGAACCGCAGGAGCTCTTCGCAGAGATTGGAGACTTGAAACGATTTGCTGTTCACTATGACAAAAATGGTCGCTCTACTGTAAGTTCTATTTCTTAATATCTAAACTTATTGATGTTAAATGCCACTAGCATTTTGTAGGGGCAATTGTTAGCTACATGTTTTTTGTTAGGGTAATGATTGACTTGCTTTATTCCTCACCAAATGCACTCTAGTGTTATTAAGATCAAGAATTATTTCCATAGCTGTGGAATAAAATATGTTCATCAATGCAAATGCTTAGATTGTGTAATCATATGTATACTGGCAATTGGATATGGTGCCTCAAGACATTGATGCCTGTATCACGTGTGTGCCTTGAAATCAATTTCCGCCTCACAAATTCATAACCATGATTGTTTAGTGGGTTTTAATGTGATTGGCAGTTCTGTTAGTTTGACTTGCTGTCGGATTCATAACCATGATTCTTAATCTTGTCATTGTCTGTTGCAGTTTTGGTTTCTAAGTGATCTCTCTGGATAGGAATTTCTAATGTTGATCGCTTGGTGACAGGGCTCAGCTGAAGTTATGTATACCAGAAGAAGTGATGCGTTTTCTGCTCTTAAGAAGTATAACAATGTACTTTTAGATGGAAGGCCTATGAAGATTGAGATTGTGGGTGCCAATCCAGAGGTGCCTATTTCAGCTCGAGTGAATGTTACTGGAGCAAATGGAAAGAAGAAGAGAACTGTTGTCATGACGTATGTGGTTTTGTTCTTGTCTTTCTTTTCATGATTTGATTCTTGAGGTCGATTGAAATTTGTTGCATGCACTATCTGAATCTGCCATTCCATGGGAAGTTAGGGCTTTTTTCTGGTCACCTATTGAATGTTTTTTCAAGATACCAGTTCCAGAAGTTTGATGTAGAACATTTCAACATTTTAATGGGTAGCAAGCTTCTGTTTTCTTAAACAATTTAATTGTGGCTGATTTTACTGTTGAATGAGAAGGGAATGGTAGCTTCGGCTTCTCAATGAAAAAATAGTTTTTTGTGTACGTCTACCAGTTGTTTGGCTGGAATCCTGGAAAACATGTTGAGCATCTTTCATGTAGTGGCATTTTTCATGTTTGAAGGTGTGATGGAAAGCATTAATTAGAAGCTTTTGCCTGAAGGTTAATTGTATTTTCAGCAGACTTCCATTTATAGTTTGAAAATTATGCAGGCCTGGACCTGGTCGCGGAAGAGGTGGTGCTGTGAATAATCATGGTTCTGGGTAAGCTTTTCTGACTGTAGAGGTGGTTGCTTTGCTTGTTGATTCAATTCCTTAGTCACGTTTGACAATTAGTTTAGGAGTATCAGTTTTAGGTTGCTTGAAAAACTGTTTTGTTTCATGTTACCTGCCATGGCTAACATTTTTTTTTAACACCAGCATATTCTATGACCTGTTGGTGTGGATTTTTGTTATGAACAATAATGTGATATATGTGTTGCTGGATCTGTGCAGTCTGAGCCGTCGTGGAGGTGGGGGTCCAAGGAATGGTATGAGAAGTGGCCGTGGTCGTGCTCAGGGTCGGGGCCGAGGCCGAGGCCGTGGGAAGAAACAACCTGCTGAGAAGTCAGTAGATGACCTGGATAAGGAATTGGAAAGTTATCATGCTGAAGCCATGCAAACTTAAATTTGAAAGCTGATCACAACTAGATATCATAGTATCAGCTGGTGTTTATGTTTGTTAGATCCACAAACTTATGGTAATTGCAGTGATGGTAGCTATTCCCCTTTCTGCTTCGTGACTTTTACACTATATCTGGAAGCATTATTGTAAATGAGAATGTTGGTTGCCTTTTTCATCTCGTAATCATCTTCATTTTTCCGCCTTTGTTTATATTTTTCTGTATACACTGTTAACATGGTATTGAGCATTCAAGCTTTCATATATTAAGATTGAGAGTCGAAGCAAGGAATTAAATTTTTAATTTCTAGTTTGATCTCTTTGATGGAGCGTATACAGAAACGTGTGCTTACACGAATACCTGCTTATGTTTAAAAATGAAAGCCATCTGCTTCTTTTGTTTTGTTTATTTTGATGAACCTTGAATAAGCTAGTCACACAAAAGGAGGGGCGTCCATGCCATGCCATGGTTAATCTAGATTGATAAAGAATAATTTTAAAAAAAATTTAAACCTGGCTCGGTAAAAAACAATTTCTTTTTTTTTAAAAAAAGTTGGTTTTAGCTGCGTTAATCCTGTCTTTTTCTTACACCGGCTTGGGCTAGGAGACAGCTCAGTTGTAATAATAGCGATCCAAGCTCCAAAATCCGCTCACTTGTTATGGTGGACGAGAAACATGTGCTCACACGAAGACAAGCTTGCCCGAATGATAGACAACTTGTTTAATAATCAAAGAATGTATATAAATCATTCAAGACTTATCATGGATGAGAAACTTTTATGAACACGACTGGCTCATTCTCCTCGGAGCTATATAGCATAATAACGTGGTAGGATGGTTAAACATTCATGGCCAAGTAGTGCAGTTTATTTAACAATTGCCCCTCATTCCAGTTGACTAGTCTTCTTCCGAGAAATCCAGGGATGTTGATGAAAAACTTGAATTCCTTGACGCTTTTGCTTCCCATCAAGAGAGGATTATGTTATTAACAAGTCACCTATTGCTTGCTCGCTCGTGTAATGCCTTCAAGCTAGATGCATGAAACATTCGACTGATTGACAACGACAAGTTTATCGCGTACAAATTCGTTATGGAGGACGAGTTAATGAGCTGAGGTGATCCTTGAACAATTTTAAAGCAGCAGGTTGATCTACTATTTGCAAGGGTTTTTCTGTTCTTTATCTTTAAACTCTCTGCAAGATCTTGCATACTGTGAATGACAAATAGCATGAACCAAATCAGAACTTAGCTGCCGGATCTAATGAAAAGCCCCTTCCAGATCTAATGGAAAGCCCCTTCCAGGCGAGACAAACACGTGAAGAATCGGAAGATAATGTCTCGACAAAGGATCGAGTGCAATTCTGCATCTGTTCCTCATTTTCTCGCACAGGTGCAACAAACCAGGGGTTGAATGGCATTATGGCAACAAGATACACAAACTCTCAGTTCTTACTAAAAGGTTGAAAGAAAGATTAAGTGTATTCACGAAGGTTGAACAACAGAACTGTTATTTAGAGCAGTTACATCTTTGTTTAAGACAAGGTGTCCGGACTCGCCCTTCTTGAAAAGTTTTTTAACCACTTCATCCCAGTTAGTCTTTCCGCCACTGGAGGTAGATTTAGTTTTCGAAGCTTGTTCACCCTCGGACTGGGAAGGCACTGTTCCATTATCCATACAGGGCTCTGCATCAGGGGTGGCCACAGCATGAGGAATATTTAAACTGACAGCTCTTTCCAATGCATCCCTGTGTTCTTGTTCAATTGTCTGCATCCTTTCAAATTTTTGTACATCCGGAGGAGTTGTGATGGTTTCAGAACTGATTTCCTTCATTTTCTGTGGAAAATTAATATTGTTAACAGTCAGTAAACTATTCAACAGAAAAAGAAGTTGAGCCCTGGAAATTTAAGGGCAAAACAAAAATTTATCCCCTCTCATGCTACTTGTAGACACAATCACGGTTTTCAATAACAGGGGAGACAATTTTAGGAAATCTTGGATACGCTCCTTTCAGACTGGCTTCAGGCAGTTGATAGTAAGAACCACTACAAAATCTCAATATTTAAATTAAAGACTGAGGAAACAGAGAGATTAGAAATGCCAATGCCCTGTGGTGCAAGATGCATATCCCTGACCTGAATTAATGGGGAGAACTGTGGGGAGGTTTGTCCCCAAGGAGAAAAAGGTATAAAAAATCAAAGTCGCAGAAAAGCATTGGAGTTGCAGTTAAAATAGGATGATGTCTGTATAAGCCAAGGGCAGGCATGTATGTATCTGTGATGGAGAAAGATGGAGAGACAAGATACATCACCACATGGTTGAAAACTTTATCCAAATAACCTTCTTTGGATCGAAAAAAAGCGAGCATGCACTCTAACTAGATGGCTAAATAGCAGGTAGAAATGCTTTTGCAGTATGATACTAAAAAGTAAAATTATTTATTTCTATTTACTGCTCCAAATTATTGTAAATGAAATGGAACATAAACATTTTATCAAAAGCAAGAGGTTACCTCCAAGGCTTTCTGTGATTCCCTTTCTATCCAAATAATTCCATGATCAGACGTGGCATTACATGATAAGACAATGTGTTCAAATCTTCCATCTACAGGAATGGCAGTTCTGACCTCTGGTGGAAACCTCCCACATCTGTGACAACATGAACGAGGACATAGTTTTAAGGACATGCACAATAGTTTTCAGTAAGCATATACTACCAAATTCGGGAGATTATAGTTAGTTCAAAGTCAACTTTAACCCAAGGATGATAAGCACACTATATAAACAAAAGGTGGCTCACAAAAATGGATAGCTGAATGATTAAACTGCATTTGTATCAAGTTATAATCAATTGACCGGGCAACCTGAACGAGTGGATTATAAGTTGATGGAAGAATATCTAGAAGCAGACCATCTAATGGGCAGTTTGTGTGTGTCCGTGTTATAGAGAGAGACAGAATAAGGGATGAGCAACAATAGAAGATTTTTATAATTTCTAAAGGTAAGCACTATATTAGCAATAACAGGATGTTAGAAGCTAACAATGGTCTATACATTATATCAAAATGCATGTGATTATTTGCAATCACAGATTTGCAAGTTTTGTATGATGGTTAGGGCAATGGTAGGCTAATGCATTTGGTCAACAAAACTGATAAATTGAACATGTTACCTGCAAAATTTTCTCTCTACAATATGATACATTCGTCCAGGAGCATAAAGTCTTCTTGGATCTCTAAGCTTTCTACCTTCTGGAATGAAGGTATCTCTCAAGCAAACAAAAAACAACAAGCAGGGCAAGCTGTCCAAAGGATCAACACCTGGTTTAAGAGATGATAATAGTAACTCAATGCACTAAGTTGCTAGGGTGGGGATTTGCATGACAAAATGAAAGGCACCATAGACTCTATGATGATATAAAATTAAGAAATACCAACCAGAAGATTGACTTAAAGATATCTTCCAATGGAGTAGCTGTTCTAGGTAAGAAATCATCCTGGATAAAAACAGTAAGTTTATATCAAGTTCGTGCCTTCAACACTAAAATAGAATGATCTACGTAAATTAATACGCTATTATATCACACAGATTCAATAAATAACAGCAAACATCAAGTACTGGCATCTAAACTACTTTCACATAAATATGGTTTGATTAAGACATGCACATGCTCAGAGAATGATGATTTGTTCATTTTATTTGCCTGGGAGACAAAGTACTACCTGCACTAATCATCAGATATTATGCCCCTAAGTCGCCCATCATACAACATGAAACACAGAACAATAGCTTCTGCGTTACCAGGCATTTAAACTACGAAAGCACCATAGTTAAAATGAAATATTCATCACCTCTTAAAACGATATTAACTGCAGAAGTCCCTACACGCACTCAGCCTCAAAACATCTTGTCAGCAAAAACTCAACATAAATCAAACTTTTGACAAATCAGCACCAGAAAAAAACACACAAAACTGTCAAAAACTAGTAGCTTTCATTGGTATCACAGATTAAATGAAATCACAAAACTAATTAATTCAACAAACACAAACATCCAAATAACACAAATCATCAAACAAAACACACCTGCAAAATTATAGAGTGAATAACATCAGCATACTTAACAGCCAAATTAAGTGACATACACCTCGCTGGAGCCATAACATAACACCTAATCTTCTCCCTAGGAATCCCTCCTAACTTATCTCTATGATTAACCACAATAACAGTTAACAAAGCCGCTACGCCAGACCCTAAAGAATGTCCAGCAAAAACCATATTATACACTTTCCCATTCTCCTCCCACAACCTCTTCAATGTCTCCCCTTCTTCATTCAATAACCAAACAGCAGACTTCAACAACCCATGATGCACAAAACCTCCATCAAACATCTGCATTCCTAACCTATTATCTAACAACGTTTTATAATCACTCTCTTTGTATAAATTCAATCCCCGAATCGCCAAAACAATCTCTTTATGATCATGATCTATGTAAATTATATAAGGAGGGGCACGCCCTTGTGTTTGTTCATAAGTTACACGCTTAATAACCCAATCTCGGTTTATGCGGTAACCATGTTGAGGAATGAATTGAGGGTTGTCAAGATCTGATTCGTAGACAGCAAGAACTAAACGACTCATACGAGGGATTGGTTCAAACTCTTCTGGAGTTGCCAAGGTCCAGTTTGCACTGTCATTAGCACCAATGTATGTGCAACGCTTCCAAGCCCAGCGACCGAAGCCTAGTATAACTACAGATTCTACTCCACAACAGAAAAACATCTTTTTGGGTTGATCTTGGGTTTGGAGAAGGATTTGTGAAGTGCGTTTTTTGTAGATTTGGAAAAGAGTGGAGCTTTCAAGAGAAAAGCGTGAGCTTGGAGGGGTAAATTAGAGAGAGAGAGAGAGGTTTTGATGAGAAAGGAGAGAGCTTTTTGAGAGGCAAATAGCTGGAATAAAGAGAGAGAGAGAGAGAGAAGTGTCATTAATTTCTTGGATTTTATGAGAAGATTTTGGAGAGAGAGGAAGGAAAAGGGAGGAATGGAGAGGATAGATTGTGTTTGAGAAGGGAAAGTTTTCGAGAAGAAGAGAGAGCGAGAAGGTGAGGGTGATTAAAGCTTGGAATCATTGGAAGGAAGGTTATAATACAAGTTCACATGAAAAGCAAGTTTAGTGTTCGCTATAAGCTCTTCACCAGTTTAGAGAGAGAGAGAGAGAGAGAGGAAGAGGGTGGTGGAAGTTCATGTGGGAGGAGGAGGAGGGAAAGAGGAAAGTGACGGTAGACAATCATAAATAAATGCAGATATACAAAAGGCAAATGGCCAGATGCCAGATGTCACCCCTTGCCATTGTCCAGCTGTGACTCTCTCATCGTTTACCGAATTTTTTACTTGCTTATATATATATATAGAATCAATGTGATATTTATCAATAATTTATTGGACATTAAAAACAAGCAAATAAAAACAGGAAATGGACACGTAAATTTATTTCCGCACAAAAGTTGTTTTTTAAGAGTCTCATCTAGCATAAATAAATTATGACTTTTTTTTCTTATGAGTGATAGTTGAGGTGATAACATATCCTTGGAGTACTTCAAGTATATTAAATTTGGGTTCAATTCTTCTATTATGATAAAAAAAAATTATAATTAACAATTTATCATAAATTATCCTCGCTAATAGTGTCTTGACTTGTGCATCCCTTTTCATTTGATTTTCAAAAAAAAAATTTAAATTATTTTTTAAAATTTTTAAATTGTTTTAATATATTAATATCAAAAATAAATTTTAAAAATTAAAAAAATATATTATTTTAATATATTTCAAAACAAAAAATAAAAGCAATCATTATTATCATTCCAGACATTCTAACTTTAAACACTATTTAGAACGTGAACATGCTAGAAATTAATTAAACGTGTCATCGGCCTCTTGTTTGATACCAAAAACACACAATTATTGGTTGATTTGAAAACTTTAATTTCAATTAATGTGTGGTTATTTTAACTAATAAAATATTAGTTTAATATGGGTGGTAAGACGTAAGATTCCATCTTCTCATTTAATTGAGTGAAAACAATTTTATTTTAAATATTCTAGTTTATATAATTTATTAGCTAGATATTTTCAACGAATTGTCGAGGGGGTTTTTTATATTTAAATTTTGAGATCAATATTATAAGATTTTTATTAAATTTCTTTAAATGCATTAGGTCAAATATAAAGAGTGTATCCTTAAAAATCATTAAAAGAGAAATTTAATTTTTAAGTCATGCGTGTATAAAATATCTTTATCGTCAAATAAAAAAAAGATAGCAAAATGTTTATAGGATTCTCATTGATTTTGAATTCATTCATGGAATTTCGAATATTAAAAAGAAAAGAAAAGGAAGTTGAAATGCCAACAAAAATCGGACACAAAACATGGGAGTGAGATATTTCGGACAAGATTCTCTGCTCCAACGAGTCATTTTTCTTGTGCGTGTTCTTGTGAAAATCTTGTGAGTTGGATTTTGTCGAGGCGCGTCAACGACGTGTCTTTCGCGAGTAGGAACTCTTCATTTCTTCCTTGATGATTCATACGCGTTGCGAAGGAAAGACTCTACTGCATTTCCGAGTTAAAATATTATCACTTCTCTAACCTCCCACGTGTGTCAGATCTAATTTTTTTAATATAAAAGAAATGTTGGGACGACACTGTATTTTTTAAGAAGGCAAAAAAAAATAAAAAATTGCATGTGAGTTTTGATAGATCGACAGGTTTGTAGGTCAAGTCACCGAGTCAATTAGATTTGGCTTGTAAATTATCCTTTTCAATTCAAATTACTACCGAGCTGACATAGACTCCAAATCATAGATTTCCTTAATTAACGGGTAAGTTGCTTAGAATAATTAGATAATTTTTGAAAAACTTATGTATTTTTCATGGATAGATAAGTTGTTTGGACAATTAGATCACTTCTAAAAAAATCTTTATATTTTTCATTAATGAACATGTCGTTCGGACAATTATATTATTTTCAAAAAACCTTCGAGTTTTTCACTAACGGGTAGATCATCTGAAATAATTAGATCACTTTAAAAAAAACATTTGAGTTTTTTACTAACGGGTAAGCCGTCTAGAACAATTAGAACACTTGAAAATTGGATCAAGACAACACAAATTGAAGGTTCGGAGACTAATAAAAAGAAAATTATATATTTAGAAGTCAATTTAACCAAAAATTAGAACAATTGATAAGTTTAGAGACTTGATTAAACTTTGAATTAGTTTAGATAGTGAAACTTGGGGCTTAATTGAAGAAATATCAAAGTTCACGGTCAATTTGGATCAAAATTGAAAGAAAATAAATTACAGGGATCGAAGTGAATAGGCTTTGATGTTGTAAGGGCTTAATTGATTTTTTTAGGGGTAATTTTGAAAGAATTAAAAGTTGAGGAGTCAATTAAGGTCTCACTTGATTAAATTTGAAACTAACAACTATTTTGCAAGTGACGTTGAAATTTAGAGGTCCAATTGCATTGATCTAGGGGTGAAATTAAAAAAAAGAAAAAAGATTTCCATGAATAAGGGCTCAATTGCTAAATGTCAGAACTTCAAGGGGCAAATTGAAAATAGCCATTTTATTGGAGAAAATGGCACCATTTTAAACCCATTATTCATCTCCTTCCTCTTCTGGAACAGAGGAACCCACCTGCGAAAGAAGGAAAAACAATGTCGACTTGCCAAGCCTCATCGTCTCAAACCAGACCAGAACGTAGACCAAATTGTCTACCATCTATCTCCATTTTGTTCCAGTCTTCCTTCGTCGCCACAATGTGCCATTAATGTTAAGGAAACCATCACCATCAATCTAGCAATGGCAGAACTGTTGGTGTCCCAATCCCGGGAAGATAAACTATAAAAGCAAAAGCAGAGGGCAGGCAATGGGGAGGGATGAAAAAAGTTGGAGGAAAAACCATACACAGAGAGAGCCAATAACAAAAAAAATAAAAAAATAGAGAAGCCAAATAGACTTTTGGCCTTCATTCAAAACTCCAGCAAAGGAATTTCAACATTTCCCTCACAGCAAGTTGATGGCCCAACCAACCAAATAAAAAGAAAAAAAACAGAGAAAAAAAAACATAAAAAAAGAAAAAAAACCAGAGAAAAAAAAGAAACTCAGAACAATGAAAGTAAAGATAAAGCAGTCACTGGCTTGAGCTAGTTGACTGGATGGATAAAGCCCAGCCCGTATGGCTGGGCTAAATCCAACCCATAATAAGAAATTGTTGAACTGTGTTGGGTTTACGCCTCAGGCTTAGCCGACACCTTTATGCTCATTACCTTTAATTTCTCTTTTTTTTATGTTGATATCTAACCAAACAAGTTTTTTTAAGATATCAAAAAAATTCGAGGATACCTTTTGATTTATTTGTGGGTTCCTTGTACTTTTTTTGATGACTTTACCAAGTATTTAGATTGCGAACTTATAATGTAAAATGCGAATCTAGTATGCAATACATATTTGTTTTTTCTTTTCCTTTCTTTTTCTTCTAAAAACTAATAAAAATATGTTTTTGCTTTCAATCCATATTTCACTTATTTATTCATTGGCGCTAAAGTCAGGAAAAATATACTTGTTTTTGTTATGTAATATTTACCAACGTCAGAGTTAAAAATATTCGTAGTCAAATATTCACTAACATCAGAGTCAAGAATATTACAAAAAAAACCATAAAAAACTGAATAAAACAAACTCTTAGCAAATTAAGATAAATTAACAATGTAGTCTACCTCAAATAAAATGTTTAAAGGATGATAATAATTATATTTTTTATAATCAATCTCATATCATATAATTTCTATTAACTAGTTAGGATTTCTATTAATTATAATATTAAGTTACAAATCTTTAAACAAGATTTTTTTTTCTTTTCTAAAAAATAAGAAGTTATATATCTATTTTTTTCCAAAACATTTCAAAATTTATCACTATATCAAGTAAGACACAAGTTATTGAAATTATAAGAGTTTATTAATCTCAACCAAAGTAAATAACTTGAATCTCATGTTTTTCACATCTTTAAAAATATTTACATCTTCTTAACAACTTTTTTATATAATAATAAAAATATAATACGGCTCCCGGCGTAATATGCGCCTCAATCTAGCAGTGATCAAAGGTAAAGTTTTTGCTTTTTGTTCAGGTCATGCATTACCTTTTCGTGTAGTATTCATGAAATCACATCCTTGTAATACCTTTTTCACTGTCCAAACTCTTTAATTCTTTATATATATATATATATATATATATATATATATATATATATATATATATATATATATATATATATATAAGTAATTATATTAAAAATGGTAGCCAATCTCCCGGTAGACTACTGCAAGAAACCACAAAGTGTCCTTTTCTACAATGGAAGTAGCTTCACTTAAGAAATTAATAATTTTATTTTAAAAAAATATATATTTTTATAGCTTTGATGTGCTAATAACAAAAATTAAAAAATATATATTTTGATATATTTTTAGTGTTATGGAGAATTCAACACACATTTAATTTTTTTTTTTAGTATTGTATGTTTAGCACATCTACAAAGATTATTAATTGGCTGTTAAGGTTTGATGACACACAACCATCCAAGAATTACAGCAAAGAGAGAGATAAAATAATTGAAAGTTGCTAAAGGAAACAATGTTAACCTCGAACTACCTTGTCTATAAAGTGATCGAAGTAAAAAACAAAAAAAAAAAAACTACTATCAAGTTATGGCCCACATGAATAAATTTTTTCAATTATCGATTCATTATTTATACTAGTTGTAAAGTTTTTTTCTATATAGAATATCATATAATTAGCAAGAAACGCATCCTTTATCTTGTTTCAAAGTAGATTTTTAATAAACTTAATAGATATAAAGACTTGTTCCGTTGTTGATATAGAAACAAGAACACTTAGTACCAATCGAATTAATCTACTAATCAAGTCGAAATCAATTTTCAAGTCTATATCAACTAATTGATGATACAATATAGAAAGGAAATCAACATTCTGGAAGTTTCAGATGATCCATTGACAATTTATAATTTTCCAAATGTATTTTTAAACTATGTAAATTCATAGGAGTGAAGTCTTCAAGATATACTTTCTCAACAAACTTACATATATCATCAACTTTAAATGTTGTCAATGCATGCGAAGGATCTAACACTGAGGTAAGATAAAGCAACTCTACTATATTTTTTGAAAATCTATGATTTAACTCCATAAATTGAAAGTCTATTACAGTATTAAATATATTATATCGATAATGATACTTGACTGAAATAGAATTTATTTGTTGACAAGAACGACTTGTACCAACCTTATAAGGAGCACCCATATTAGGAATCTCAACATCATATTGTTCACAATACCAAACTTTCAAATAGATCATCCCAACCGCTATCCCTCAAACTTTAAAGTTGAAATTTTGCATGTGAAACAAAATTGAAGACATTTATAATATCTTGATCTTTTCTTTAGAGCGGTTGAAAAAACAATTCAGTAACTCTCATAAAATTGTTTATCAAAAGTAAGACAAGGACAAAGTCAAAAGATGTCATGGAAAGATAATATTTGAAAGCATCAACGCAAAAATCAAAGTTTGATCCATTTTCATAAATCTTTGAAAGCAATGTTCTTATTATTCCAAATAACTCAATTAAATTTCTTATTGAACTAAAATGAGAACCCCAACAAGTTGTTCCAGGTCGATCCAATGTAGAAACTTGATTTTCCCTTATACTTGTCTCAAGTTCTCTAGTTATTATCAACTTCTAAACTCTATATTTTTAAGTCATTGTTAACTCAGAATGACGTTTGACAGAAAAAGAATGAAATTCACAATTTTGTAAAAAAGAATTATTAATGGTCTAGGTGATTATTAATGGTTCATTAGAGAAATACTTGCAACTTTAGACACTATTTTGTAAAGATAGATAGATAGCTCGTGCGTTGCTACGAGCTGATTCGTAAACAATATATATGATTATTTTAATAGCAGCTGGAAGTTATATTTGTGAACGTTTTAATATTTAAGTTAGACTTGGCAACCTGTAAGATCCAGATGTTTTTGGTTTGGCAAACATGTCAGACTCATGTTACTATGGATTTGGCTAACTACCAAATCTAAATACCTTTGGTCTGGCAATCATGCTAAACCTAAATGCCCGGGGTAATTTATATACATACAAATACCAATTATCCATGACCCCACATGATATTTATAATAAAACCATAAGAAAATAATGAAATACCCCTGTATATAGACTTGTTTTTGTTGAAACTCAAGAGTAATTTTGTATTTGAACAGTTTCAATAAAAGAAAATGACAAATAAGCCCCTCAACACATGCATATTCCTCCCTTCAAGGGTATGGTTGAATCTTCACTGTTTTTTTTTTTTTTTTGAAACGACAAAAGAAGCCACCAACCCAAATATTTCCAGATCCAAAGCACGTGGTTCTGGCAACATGCCAGACCTAAGTGCATGGGTCTGGGACTTGGCTTTTGTCTTTGATCTATACTCAAAAGTCTCTTTATTATCTTCCATTTATCGTTTACGGATTTTGTTTTTACTTTCTTATTCAGTAATACAATAAATACCTTGGCGGAGTCCTAAAGTATCAACCAACTTCGTATTATTTTTTGTGGCAATTCTAAAGCTTTATTTGATTGCCCTTTATGAAGATTGCCAAGTCAAAGTGGCATGCCTGAGTCTGGCAATCATGCGAGACCCATGAGCCTGACAATTATGTCAGACCTAAGCGCCTGAGTCTGACATAGTATTTGACTTGTTTCAATAAAAGCAAAAGACGGAGAAGCCCCTTTATACATGCATATTTCCTCTCCAAGGGTATGATTGTATTTTCTTTGTTTATTATTATTTTTTTAAAAAAAAACAAAATAAGCTTCTAACCCCAAATGTTAAAATTTTATGTTCTGAAGGGCAAATCAATATTTATATTGTAGCTCAAAAAACTCAAACGGAACATTTTATCTCAAGTTATTCTTTCAATACAAAATATATCTAATGGAAAAGACAATTCTTTCTCAGCAAGTTTCTTTATCAATGATAATTTCGCCATTACATTGCTTTAATCTATAGCAATCACATTAAAAGAGTGAACAGTAGCACACTGAGCTATTTGTTGTAATTTGTTCAGCTACTGCTAAGACCAATCCTGCTTGACATCCCGGCTCAGTGTACTGTATATTTGCATGAAAAAGGGAAGCATGCCTGTGATGTTTCTTGAAGTGTTTAGTCGAGTGAATCAGTGAACAATGTCATTGGTACCAAAGGCAAAAACCTAACAAAACTAAGTGTACTCAGCAAGATGAGTAGGCCACCTGCTAGAAGAGGCCAGCAACCACCCACAAAACTTGTAAACTTGCTAATTAGAGATCTTCTACCCACGGAGTATCTCATATGGTTATGAAATTAATCACCTAATATTTGCAAACTTGAGTAACTAGGCATGACTAAAACGCCATAAATATGCCGCTAAACGCAGTATAAATCCAAGCCATCGATTCTCCTCTCCTGGGGCAAGCGCAAGCAAGTGGAGATTGGCTGACAATGGCGATACAAGGGCTGGCTTTGGCTGCATTCATTCTTGCAGCGAAGGCAACAACATGGGTTTCGGCTGCTTCACTCGTCACATATATTTTTGGCGACTCGTTGACCGATGTTGGAAACAACAATTATCTTCAATATTCTCTTGCAAGGTCTGATTATCCGTGGTATGGAGTCGATTATACCGGTGGAAAGGCAACCGGAAGGTTCACAAATGGGAGGACTATTGGTGATATAATCTGTAATACTGCTACTAGTTATGTTACAAATCAAATTTTGAAGTCGTAGTTATAAGCATCCATGCTCTGTGGACTGACTGTTTTTTTCTTTCTTATTTTTGTGGGATTTGAAGCTGCAAAACTTGGGATTCCACCACCACCACCTTACCTTTCTTTGTCAAAGAATGATGATGCATTACTTACGGGGGTCAACTATGCATCTGGTGGAGCAGGAATTCTTAATGACACGGGCTTGTATTTTGTATGTTTTTTTCTTTGCAGATGAATCTATTTTATGTGAATTTCTTGGCAGAGCTTACTGTAATTGCATTATATTTACTTGATATTCATCTTTCTTTTCCCTTGGCCATGTTAATTTCTGTATTGCAGATTCAGAGATTATCCTTTGATGATCAAATAGACTGCTTTAAAAAGACCAAGGAATCAATCACGACTAAAATAGGTGAAGATGCTGCCAACAAGCTTTGCAATGAGGCCATGTACTTCATTGGAATTGGTAGGCTTGTTTTGACAAGTAAATGCATCAGTGATTCTGCCACTTCAGCTGCGCCAAGGATTAATCATTATCTTTTTGGGTGCAGGCAGCAATGACTATGTTAACAATTATTTGCAGCCATTTTTAGCAGACGGTCAACAGTACACACCTGAAGAGTTTGAAGAACTCCTTATTTCTACCTTGGACAAACAGCTTACGGTAAATAAGCACTTTCTTGCGTTCTCTTTTCGTACGGCTGTTGTATTTTTGGTGTTTTATAAACAATTTTCTCACAATAAACCATATATCATGGAGCTTGCTTATGCCAGAGGCTATACCAACTGGGTGCCAGAATGGTGGCCTTCCATGGCCTTGGTCCACTTGGTTGCATTCCATCTCAGAGGGTGAAATCAAAGACACGGCTGTGCTTAAAGAGAGTAAATGAATGGGTGTTGGAATTCAACTCCGGAGTTAAGAATCTGATCGCCACTTTAAACCACCGATTCCCAAATGCTAAATTCACATTTGCAGATACATATGGAGATGTTTTGGACTTAATTGAAAATCCAACTGCTAATGGCAAGTTCAACCATCTTTTAATCAATAATCCTACAGATGCTTAAACTAGCTCTTATGTTAAACAATTCTTTTTTTTTCAGGCTTCAAGGTCTCCAACACTTCATGTTGCAACGTGGATACCAACATAGGAGGTTTATGCTTGCCAAACTCAAAACTATGCAGCAACCGCACAGATTATGTGTTCTGGGATGCATTCCATCCTTCTGATAAAGCAAATGAAATACTGGCAGAAAAGTTCTTTTCCACGCTGTTCTCAGGTCCTCCATCTACAGCACCAAAGCCTTCTCCTTGATTGATGAATAAACAACAGAAGAGAGAATACAAAGAGCTGAAACCCTATAAAGGTAAAGAGGCTTATGCATCAACATTAGGTTTTTGATGGAGACATTAGATATACATGTAGGTAATAAATACTTTACGAAAGCTTTCCATTGTCAAACAATGAACTTATTATGAAGTAGCTAAAAAATCAAATCAGTTGAATGGTCAGTATAAAATACAGCTTATTTTAGCCTTCAAAACCCAGTTAAAGGCATCACAAATGAAAAACACTTCCTGTATGCATCACAAAGGCACATCAATTTATGATCACTGGCGATCTAACTTCCACAAAAGCAGGGGTAAAAGTTTGGAGCAGAGAAAAACATTTTGGGCAACGAATTGAGCACTTGATTTCATTTATATGAAGAACTCTACATTATTGAAATTAATTCAAGCAAATTATGTCTTCAATTGTTCTTTTAAAAAGCAAACTGATCTCATTCAAAAACTTTCTGCAAATGTAAATAAAACTGGTTGCTTAATCTGATGCTTTTTAATGCAAAAACTAAACTTGAATATGACTTTTCAGAGACTTGCTCATAAGAACTTAGAAGATGAAACTTGCTCATAAATTGCATGAAGATAAATTTCAAGAGCTACGCTTCAATATGCATCAATTTTTCAAAAACCACAAACACTGTTTATGAATCCACCGAACTTAAGAACCAAAAACTATTAAAAGAATCGATCGCTCTCAGATAAAGGCCAAAGTTGTCCACATGAGAGACTCAAGAGAAGGGACAATCCTCATTTTGTTTAAGCCAAAGAAAAACTTGTTTGTAATGCTTGACAAAAGTCCTCTTCTTTCCTCTATAAAAAGAGAGATTATAAAACAACCTCCACTCTCATAGAAAAGAGAATCATCAAGCAGCCATCAAACAAAACAAACAGTGGTCTTCTTTGAATTAAAGAAAAGGAAGATTTTTTAAACACCCAAAATCTCTCAAGTCTGTCTTTCAGTGTGGTTAAAGCAAAATGAATCATCAATGAGCAATCTTCCACAAATTAAACTATAAAACTGATTCAATCAGATTAAACAAAAGGGTGTTTGGGAATTTGATCAAAAATAGATTTTCAAACCCCAAAACCTCTAAAGTCTCAATCTTACAGAAACAAACAATGAAAACGGAAAGAAATCAAATTAAACAAAAGGGAGCATATAAAATGTGAAAATAAAATATGGGACTCACGAGAAAAAGCTAGAATTCTGAAAAACTTGAAATCTGCTTGTCCAATAAGTACCAGGTTGATTTTGCATCATTTCTTATTCTATGTGATATAGCGTAAGTTAAATCACAGAGAATTATAGTTAAAGATGCTTTAGTGATTGAAATTGAACAAAACTTTTAGGAAAACTTGACAAGGTAAAGGAGATTGGGGAAGATATATTTGTGTTTGGAGATAGAACAGGAATTTGCGATTTGGTGGCTGAAGAGAGAATGTTGTGTATTTATAGCAGATGAAATTTGAAATTAGGGTTCTACAAAACGTAACGTTTAGGAGTAGTATTTTTTTATTTATTTTTTAAAAGGTTCTAAAGATCTCCAATTTCAATCACGATGTTAAACCCGATAACCTGATTCGTCTGCTTGAAAATGGTTATGATTAATTTTTAAAATGTTTTTTTATATAAAAATAATATTTTTTTTAATTTTAAAAAATAATATTTAAAATTAATATATTAAAACGATTCAAAATATAAAAATAATTAATTTTTAGTAAAAAAAAATATTTTTTTTAAAACATAAATGCAACCTCATTTTTAAACACTAATAATAATTAAAAAAAATTAAATTATTCTAATTAGTTTTTTAATAATTTAGTTCGCTTAATTAATCTAATCTAAATTTAATCAAGTTAATATAAAAATTAAAAATTAAAAAAAATATATATTATTTAAATAAAATAAAAGGCTTGATTAGATACAATTACCACAAAACTTCAATTCTTTTTACAAGTAAAATATAACAACAAGAATTCAATCACTCCCCCCCCCCCCCCCCCCTCCCCTTTTTTTTTTTTTTTTGCTTCCTTTTGATAGCATTCTCGTTATTATTAACTATAAACATAATATTTTGATTTCAAAAACTACAAAAGGATTAGGGGCATTGGAATTAATTTGCAGATTTCTTCCCGTTTTCATTTGTCTAGCTAGACATGGCTTTGTTGGATGCGGTCTTATGCAGGGGTTTCCCATTTAATCCAGTTTTGAATCAAAATAAATAATCAAATTAAAATTAAATTTTTTTCAAGTTTTTAAACCAAACTAAACTGAAAATCAGTTCGAACCAACCATATTCGGTTCGGTTCGATTTTTTCCCCTTCCAAACCAATTTAAACCGAAATTATTTTAATTGAGTTTTTATTCTGAATTTTTTCACTGACCATATATTTTTTATAAATTCTATCTTCGTCTTGTTTCTAATTTCATAGATCTGTGCTTATTTTATGAGAAATCTTAACTTTCTCAACATGGTTTTTTCTTAAAATAGTTGGGTATGCATAACAAAACAAAAGGAAAGAACAAAGGTCATTTGACAAGGAAAAAAAAAAACAAAAGAAAGATCAAAAAGATAGTTTACATAGATCCTCATCTCCCCATCATCCATCAAGTGCCAAACTTGATTTTGAATTGTTGTCCTCACAATACCAACATCAAGGAGAGTATAGAAAAACCTTTTACTGATTCAACATAATTATCTTTTTGTTGTTACATGTACATGGAAAATTATACAATAATTATAGGATTATGTGAGAAATAAAAAGAAGATGGATAAAAAAATTAAAAGCAAAACTGCAAAAGTAAAGAGGGCATGCCTTTGATAGAAGGAGCATAGAGCATGAGCTTAATAAATAACAATTATGAAGCATGAAGGAGAATAAAAAAGTAAAAATGCATAGAGCAAAAGGAGAGGAGAGATGTAGATAGCAAAGGGAGGGGGAGGCTGGTTTTGTTTTTAGGGGAATGCTAATTTAGGTTTAGGGTTAGAAAAACATCCTATTTATACCTTTTTTTTTTAAGTGTTGGCCTAAGTAAACCGTTTCGGTTCAATCGGTTTTAGACTATGAAAACCAAAACTAAACCGAACCGGAATTTTTTGTGATTTTTAATTAGTTAATTCGGTTTTTTTTCAATTTGATTTTCTTGGTTATTTTTTTTTTAGTTTCTCAGTTTAATCATTTTTTCGATTTTTTTGCTCACTCTTAATCATATGTGTCTTTGTAATTTATTCTTTGAAATAACATGAGTTAAAATAAAATAAAATTGCATTATTCATGATTTATGTGCCATTTATCATGTGATACTGAAGGAACTTGTCTGTTTCATCATTTTATAATCGATTATATATGCACCAGAGTAATTTTATGATATTATATTAATTACTCTAGATCTATTATAAGTTCTAATTAGGAAAATTATAATATCAATGGCAAAAAACTTAAAAATACATTTAATGAGGTTATTTATAATATTTAGGTCAATGTGGATTTTAAGGAGACAACATTAACAAGTTACAATCAGATCTTAGTCAATTTAATTCATACATAAGAGAAACATGATTCATCTACTTTATAGGCGAATAGTTTCGATAGTTATATATATATATATATATATATATATATAATGCACAGTCTTACTGTAACATGCATAATTTTTATTCGACCATTAAGTCGAGCTGAAATTTTACTAGAGATTTCCAGAGGTATTATTGTTCTATGTTGAGTTAAAATTCTAGGGTAATTGGACTTGAAGAAGGTCTTACAATAAGGTTCAGAAGTTATTTACGAGAATTGTATTAGTTTTGTTTTATGATTCTTTTTTCTATTTTATTATTTTTTTTAGTATTGTTTAAGACTTTTACTTACTATAAATAAGGTTATTTAGCTTATATTTAGATTCTTTTAGGGACAAACTTTGATTTTGAGTAATTATTATTATGTATGAGAGGTTTTACTTATAACTTTTGGTTCTTCATTATTTTAAATTATCAAAGAATTAACCAAGCTTCATAAAGTCTTGTATACTTCTCATTTGTGTCTCTTATAGACATTGGGTGAAGGCTTGTTTACTTACAATCTTGGTGTCTTAGTACATATTATTGTTGTGAAACATTATCTTAGTTTTTTTGGGAAAGAGTCAATTTGACCATGAGTTTTTAAATCTTTATATTCACGAATTTCACATGAGTTAGTATTAGAGTAAGGCTTTAAATTAGGTTACATCCTTTGTATCTTCATTTTGCATACTCCATTTGTTTTTCATTCTTTTAAAAAACTTGAAAAATAAAATAAAATATTAATAAGTTATTTTTCAGCTTATTTTTCATGACATAGCCAAACACTGAAAATATTTTTCAATTTATTTTCCATGACATTACTAATACATCAGAAAATAATTTATTTTTCAAGAATTTATTTTCTTAAAAAAAACTATTTTAAAAAAATTAATTTTCAACAAATAAATAGAGAATTATTTTTAATTTAATATTGAATTCCAAACACGTGTGTGTATTTTGATGTGGAATATTTCTCCATTCATTGCATTTTAATATGTTTATACCAATGTGGTTTATTCACCACTTAGGAGTCCATGGTGTTGGACTCTTTTTAAATATGACTTTTGAGCCTTCAAAAGAATTTTAGGTGCTTGGTCTTTGAGTGATTTTGAGGTTTATCAATTATGTTTTAATTTAATAAATTTGTGGTTTGTTTTAAACCATTTGCCAATTTGATTTAATTTATTCCACGTTTAATAAATAAAAACTCAAAAATACTTTCCCTTCTTTTGTGTTGTATGTATATACATAATAAAGTCACAATTCCATTTGGTTTGACATTTCGTTCTATATTAATAGCTAGGACAATGACTTGAATGTGAAACCGACATCAACGTTTCAAAATTAGACGCTCACTTGCTTTGCTTATTTGTTCAATGTCCTGACTCGTGACTGGGTGATAATAGTTATTTTTTTTAAAAAATATTTTTAATATTAGTGAATTAATTAAAATTATTTAAAAAAATTATAAAAAATAATTTGAAGTAGAGAAAAAAATAAAATAAAAATTAATTTTTTTTTAAATACTTTTAAAATATAAAAACAAATATCATCATCATCGTCGGTATTCTTGTTTACTCAGTTCCCAATTTATTATATATAGAGATGTTGGATTAACTGTTGTATTTGGTGGAAGATCACGAAGAACCAGAATATTAAATAAGCCAGGCAATACATAGTAAAATACATATTTTATAAGATGCACACAATGCCTACAATATCGTACTGTAAACACAAGCTCATAAGAAAGAAGAGACTGATCCAAGCACTCCGTCGACGGGGACTAGCTCAAACAGGCTCGAGCACCCCTTTTATTCTAGCACTAGCATATTATCATACTAATTCATAATCTGCTTCGATTCTTCACTTCACGCTGCGACAAAAACAAAAAAAAATGAAAAAAAAGAAGTCAATATTTCTATATTATAGTGATTTGTGAAATATATATTCAGGCCACCGCAATAATTTCCAGTGGCATGCATGTACGTACACATGAAGTATAGAATACGTACCTTTTGCAATCAGTGGAAGGACTGATTTTGTAGGAGACGGATACACCGCACTTTGAAGGGAGGCCAGCAGCGAGGCCATAGTTGATGCCGGAGATCTTACCGGCCAAGGATTTCAAACAGTTGCAGACCCCTTGGCGGTCGGCGGTGGTCGTGGCTGCAGAATTAAGTGCTTTCAACCCACTGCAGCAAGCTGCGGGCACAGCCCCGCCCTTCTGGAGGTAGCCTACACATTGTGCCAAGCTGCTTGTCACCTGGCCACAGGAGATGGCAGCTTCTGCTAGCGGTGCACTAACAACCATCGCCATAAGCATGGCACAGGCCAGCTTCAAGCTCATTGAAGATGCCATTGTATGCTAGCAGAATATCACAACTGGAATTATAAGAAGATTTTAGAGTATGGTTTAGACTACTGCCCTTGAAGTTGTTGAGTGAGTGCAAAGTCCTTGAACAATGGTGTTTATATAGCAAAGATTTAAGGTTTTGGGAGTACTGTCGACTTAATTTTTTAAAAGTGTTTTTCATTTTAAAAAAATATATTTAAATAATATAAATATTTTAATTTTATATTAAAATAATATAAAAATTTCTAAAATAATTATTTTAAAATTAATATTGTTTTTTAAAACATGGTGATGATATCAAGATATAATATATTAAAATATAGTTGATATGAGTATGAGCATATTTAAAATATAGTTGATATTAATTTTTAAAGTATTTTTTATTTAAAAATATATTAAAATAATATTTTTTTAAAATTATTTTTTATATTAGCGCATTAAAATAATTTAAAAATATTAAAAATATATTAATTTAAAATAAAAAATAAAAAAATTTAATATTCTTCTTAAAATATAAAAATACCTAGAGACAGAGGTCGGAGAAGGGTAGCTGGCAGTTGGGATTCATTAATTGTGTGTTTAATCATCATGTCCTTGTCAAATTGGCTTATAGTTATTAGTTAGGGAGCTTAAACATTTAATTATCTCAACACCTGAAAACGTTGATTTGGAGAATAGATGGCCATGGCTGATGACACCTGGCGGAATGTTTACCTCTCGAATTTCATTGAATATCCGGTGGGAAACAGAAAAACTCTCTCTTCTCTTCTCTTGCTGCCAATAATTGTACTAGAAATTCGTTTATTTTTTAATTTTTAAAATATATTTTTAAAAAAATTAAATTTATTTGAAATTAATATTTTTATGTTTTTTAATCAATTTAATGTAATATAATGATATCAAAAATAATTTTTTTAAAACTAAAAAAAATTATTTTAATATATTAAAAATAATACTTTAAAAAGTAACATTTACTACAAGATTAAACACTATTATGAGCTCGTGATCTCTTAATATTTCTTATGTTTTGGTATTGATTATCAAAACCTTATTTTGACCATATATTTATCTATGTATATTTTAGTCATTAGGATTGTCAATTATAATTTCGCTTGTTTTTATGTTTTAAAAATATTTTAAAAAAAATTAATTTTTTTTTTAAATTTTCAGAACGTTTTAAAGTATTAATATTAAAAATAATTTTTTAAAAATAATAAAAAATATTTTTTAAAAAACCGTTCCCACATTTCTAAAACTTCATCCTCATCGGTGACTCATCAGTGATTGGTTATGAATAATGAAGCGTCAATTTTAACTCTTTACCATCACGTATTGAAGAGAATAAAATTTGGGGACCGATTTTTTGTTTTTATTGTTGATTGATAGACCATGTGACGTGCCTTTAATGCACCGACAAGTGACGAATTAACTATTGTGGGCCCAGAAGAGTTTTTCTTCCTCCCCTTTCTGCTGTTTTGGTCCCTCAAACTTACAAAGAATCTTATTTGATCCTCTTCTTAAAAAATGTTGTTAATTCCTCATTGCTTTTCCAAGGAATATATATGATTTCCAGAAAAGAATTATCATGTTGCGGAGGATGGATCAAGAGTTTGAGAGTTTTGAAATCAAATAATGCTAGTCATTTGCGTGAGAGGATCGCTTGGGATTTTTTTTATTTTAATTTTTTTAATTTCAATGTTCAAATAACGTGGGCTCTTTCGCACCGCCTTGCCTCTCTCTTTGGTTTTTTTTTTTGGATGTTTTATGTTTTATTTATTTTTATATTTTAAAAATATTTTTTTAAAAAATAAAATATTTTTTATTATTTTATTTATATGGTTTTAATATTTTCAAATTATTTTAATATTCTTATATAAAAATAATTTTTTAAAAATAAAAAACATCATTATTATATATTTTAACACGAAAAATTATTTAAAACTAACAGCAATTACACTACTAACCAAGCTAAAATTGATTTGCATTCACATTACGAACACTTTGAAGATCTAATAAAAATGTTAGAAGGGCGAAGAACACATGAGGTGATGGCAAAAACAAAGGCAAATGCACATTTGGCAGTGATAGAGTGGAATACTTAGGGTGTATTATTACAAGAGAAAGGGCTTTTACATATCCATAAAAGATCAAAGATTTGTCGGCACCGAAAATTATAAAGCAGTTAGGTGGCACTTATATTGCTCTCAAATATCCTACCCTTCTCAGCACCAGTGGTTGGCTAAGCTCCTAGGTTTTGATTACGAAATTGAAAATCAAAAGGGAAAAGAGAATACGGCAACGTATGCTCTATCAGGGACTGCTAGCTATGAACTATGTATTATGAGGGAAAAATACAAAAATCTTGTGAACAAGATGAAGCTGTACAGTACAGGGCAGTATAGGAGATATACGAAAGAATCCTACTTCTCACCCTTGTTATAAGTGGGTGAACCATAATCTAAATAGGAAGGGGAATATTGTTGTGGGTCATGTTCATGGTTTTTGAAGAAGGCTCGTCTTAATGTACCATGATACTACATTGGGAGGAATATTTCCCATATTAACTCTAGCAACTAAATTTGTTTGCCGACGTTGTCTGTATAATTGGGAATAATAACATGCTCTTTTAAATCACCAATTTCTTCCTTTAAATTTTCTTATTCATTAACATTAATATCTTGAGTGTTTTGATTCAGAACATCTTCTTGAAATAAAAATTCGGAAGATGGACTCCAAGCATAATGTCCAGTTGAGTCTTACTAAAAGCATGACTAGTTTTCTTTTTGAAGAAACCATAATAATTCCATCTAGCCTTATTGAAATGAGTGCTTTGCCTCATTCTTCTATAAATAGCGACAATAAAAATATCATAGAATGTATGCAACATCTCTTTAGTCCAAGATGTTTTATTCAAGCTTTCAACACCTTTCATTGATTTTTTTTTCTAATATAATTCATCAACCACAAAAGGACACATGAGCATTTAAATTTGTAGTAGTTATTAAAGATGTTATATGCATGGGAACTATTACAAAATTGATATTAAAAAATGTGGTAATGTTGCCATCAATGCAGTTGATTCAAATACCTATACCTATTGTGTTTATTTATGCAATAGATATATTAGGAAATGAAATTTTTGAATCAAAGACATAATTGAATATTGAATATTGAAGGATTCAATGAGGAAATGAAATTTTTAAATCAAAAGCAAAAGGTTAGCAATTCTTTGACAACTTTAAAAAACCACCTTTAAAAATCTAGAAATGCACAGTTATCATCCATGATTATATTCAAATTTCAAAAGCAAATGGAATTCTAAGTTCACATATTATTTTTTCACAATAAAATATCATCAAATACAATGCCAAGCCACCTCAGAATAATATTTGATATAAATTCCAACAGAGCTTATCGTTCAAACAAGGTCCATTTAGGAACACCAAACTCTTATCATTTTCAAACTCTTTAACATTTACATATCCAAATATTTCATATCATAAATCAAAACAAATTACAAACAACTAAAGGTAATTCAATGAGAAGATAGATCCAAATATTTCATATCATAAACCAGAACAAACTGCAAACAACTGAAGGAACTTCCATGAGAAGATAGATCCAAATCTTTCATATCATAAACCAGAACAAATTGCAAACAGCCGAAGATAATTCAACGAGAAGATTGATAATGGGGAACTTTCATGATTTTTATGATGTGTGTGTCTGCACCATTGACTTTTAGCTACTAGTGAGAAAACTATCATGGAGCAGCCTTTAAAAACGTTTTGATAAACAAAACACGTCACAAACTTTCACTAGTTTGTCTGTACAAAAACATTGCAAACTTACCAAGTATTATGAAGTTTAGAATAGAATAATCTAAAACATCAGGGTCTGTAACTTTATCAAATGCAATGAAGCATATCTGGAGCATAAGAAAAAAATAATACGAGCTATAATTAGAGGAACTTCAGATCTAGACATCATGAAACAAGATTGAGTGGGCTTTTGCTACAAATAATAATTGGGTTTATAGATCTACGTACAAAGAGAAAAACATATCTTTAAGGAGAAACATATGATGGTCACATAGTCAACTTGTTCAAAAACCAAATAGTAGAAAAGAAAAACACTTGATAAATGAAAAAAATCAAACAAGAGATGAAGGAATCAAATTACAAGATTTCTAGCAAAACTTGGGGCGGGTGTGGGACGATTATCACAATCGGATTGAGCAAGCTTTTGCTATAAATAATAGTTGGGTTTATAGATCTACAAAGAAGGAAAACAAATCTTTTAAAAAGAGTGATGGCTTAAAGATCAAGAGGCTATAATGAAGAGAAAAAAAAATGATATGGAGAAACAGGTTATAGTGTTGTATTTTTTATGAGGATAGTTTTGTCCAATATTTACAACGATATTAAACACCTTTTATTTTTATTGTTTGGATAGTATCTCTTGACTAGCTTTTCACATGACAAATCTTGCTTTTTCATTACCTGCGGCCATATTTTAATTTTAACGTGGGGTCTACAGCTTAAGTATCAGTTTGATTTTTTACCAAATAATATCAAATTTTATTTGGGATAAACCATAAAAAACACCACTCTCCCAAATACACACTTAGTAAAATGGTGATATAATATTAGCTGCCACACTTCTATAAACATCACTTTTTATGAAGTTTTATATGGTCAGGCACCACCCCTACATATTCTTTATTTTCATAAGAATTGCAATTTGAAGCAGCAGAAAAATTGCTAAGTAAGAGGGAAGACATGTATGATCTGCTAAAAAATAACCTTATGGTAGCCTATCATAGAATGAAGCAGCTAGCTAACAATAAAAGGAGTGAAAAAGAATTCAGCGTTGGTGATTAGGTATACCTAAAGTTACAACCATACAAACATAAATCAATGGCTCACAAAGTTTTACACAAACTATCTGCTAAGTACTATGGACAATACAAAATCATTGAACGAATTGGGGCAGTGACTTACAAATTGAGTTTGCCCCTCCTCTATCTCAATTTGTCTTGTTTTTCATGTTTCTCAACTCCAGCAGAATCATGGAAATAAAAGGGTGTTTGAAGATTTACCTGTTATGACAAAAGAGGCAATCCTTCAAACCACAAGCCGTGATAGACAAGAGAATTTACAAGTTTTATCTCAAATTATAAGGTCCTCCAAGTTACTTGGAAGAATTCTTGGCTCCATAAACCTTTTGTGATCATTGTGGCATGATTTAGTTTGAGTCGGCAACATTAGGAGATTAAACTTTTTAAAGAACAAAACTAAAAAGCTCGGAATTCGAATAAGCATTACAATGAATGGAACCTTGTTACACACACAAATGGATCAGGTGATTGATTATGTTCTTTGCTTTTCCTTTTTTTTTTTTTTTTTTAATAATGATTCCATTTGCGTTATCATTGATTATTGTCTTTTCCTGCAACTTTTACTGTTTCTCCAGCACTTCTAGCACTGAATTTTGAAACCCAGCTGCTAAGCATCGATGCGAATATGAGTTGTTGTTCTGCGATGTTAACTTGGCATTAGAAATCCATTTGCTCAACTGTTATTATTGATCATCACTGTTTTTTCCAGCAGCTGTTACTTTTCTGTAGCAACTCCATCTCATGTTTAAATCCAAGTTACTAAGCATTAAGAGTTTCTGTTTTATATACTTTTCAATTAACACCTTCTTAATTATTGTGATTTCCTTTCTTACGACTTTCAAGAAATCTTAAATGGCCATCCTTGTTACGTTCTAGCCCCCCTCCTTAAAAAAGGTCACCTTCACAAAACTCCGCACCTCGTGCTACACTCAACTATGCCATCTTCATAGAACCTGTCAACTTCCTGTCGATTTGCAATTCATTATAGAATGGCAAAGACCTGCATGCCGCGTCGAGAATGGAAGTTCCAAAGCGTTTTTCAGAGTTTCAACTTAAATGGTCTATACTGTTTTCTGACCAAATTGCTCATGTTTTCTTTTCATACATCATTCTGTCTTTCTTTCCTCTTCAGAATTTCAAGTGTGGGCATGTGAGTGATGACTTTAGTTTCACCTCTTTCCTCTTCGGATCACTTTAGTTGTTGTGTTGTCGGTGAGAGAGGAGGGATGGATGGTTTTTGCTGCTGTTTTTTATAGGTTGGTGGTACGTCCTCTCTTTGTTGGAGTGTTGGCCTGAACTACAGGTTGCTGGGGGCGGATTTCAGGGCTGCTGTGTTGTGGCTGTTTTGGAGTCAAATTGAGGGCTGATTTCAGGGGAGGTTATGGCTGGTTTCTGATCGGTGCTGGCGAGGAAGGCAGCTAGGGTTTGGTTCAGTTGTGGAGGGAATGGCAGCTGAGTTTTGTTCGACACTAGTTCCAACTTGGTTGTTTCTTTGCTTTAACATTTTTCTATTCTTTTTTCTATAATCTTCTATTATTATATTCTGTGCGATATGCTGAAGCCATTGTTTCTTTTTTTCTTCCCGTTACCCAAGAAAAGCATGCAAAAAATATTCTACTCTCACAACACTCTTTTATAAAAAAAGTGAGGGGAAGAAAAAATACAATATTGTAAACACAAACTGGTAAGAAAGAAAAGACTCTAAATCCCTCAACGGGGAATTAGTTCGAACAGGCTCGAGCACCCCTTTTATTCTAGCACTAGCTTATTATTATAATTCATAATCTGCTTCAATTCTTCACTTCACGCTGCCACAAAAACAAAAACAAAAAAAAAGGAAAAAAGAAGAAGTCAATATTTCTATATTATTGTGATTTATGAAATCGGGCTAACACAATAATTTCTAGTGGTATGCATGTACACATGAAGTATAGAATACGTACCTTTTGCAATCTGTGGAAGGACTGATTTTGTAGGCGATGGATACACCACACTTTGAAGGGAGGCCAGCAGCGAAGCCATAGTTGATGCCAGAGATCTTACCGGCCAAGGATTTCAAACAGTTGCAGACCCCTTGGCGGTCGGCGGTGGTCGTGGCTGCAGAATTAAGTGCTTTCAACCCACTGCAGCAAGCTGCGGGCACAGCCCCGCCCTTCTGGAGGTAGCCTATACATTGTGCCATGCTGCTTGACACCTGGCCACAGGAGATGGCAGCTTCTGCTAGCGGTGCACTAACAACCATCGCCATAAGCATGGCACAGGCCAGCTTCAAGCTCATTGAAGAAGCCATTATATGCTAGCAGAATATCACAACTGGAATTATAAGAAGATTTTAGAGTATTGTTTAAGACTACTGCCCTTGGATGCTGTCGAGGGAGTGCAAAGTCCTTGAACAATGGTGTGTTTATATAGCAAAGTGTAAGTGTAAGAACTGTAGACACCTGTGACTAGGTGGCATGGAAGGTTAGTTAGCAGATGGGATTCATTAATTCTCTGTTTCATCATCATGTCCTTGTCAAATTGGCTTATAGTTGGGGAACTTGAGCATTTAGCTCTCTCAACATCTGAAAACATTGATTTGGAGAATATCTTGTCATGGCAGATGACATCTGCCAGGAATGAATACCTCCAGAATTCATTAACTACCAGGTGGTGCAGTGCACATCACGAAGGAAATGCCCTGTCATTTGTAACATCCAAACCCCAGGAACAGTTGTCAGATGCCTCATCCTATACCGCCGTTCCTCCTTCTCAAGGGTTTAACAATATTCTCAAGGGTTTGGAGTTTGAGCCTTCCCTTGGATAGAAGTTTGGAGATCAATTAACAATATCCTGCCACTCAAATATCATCTAGAAAATTTTCCACCATAAAAAGGTTTGACAATATAAACAAGAGTTGATGGTCGATTTTAATCAGAAGGATAAATATCAAATCTTTCATTAAAAAAGAATAATAATCCAGTTGATGCCAAACTAAGTTCAGGCTCTTCTCCAGTTTCTTTTGTACAAAAATTCAATGCACCAATTCCCCTAGAACCTCCACCAAGAAGAAGGTAAGCACTTCCTCCGACTCAAAATTTTTGGTGTTGCAAGAGATTTCAGCAGATACCATTTTACAAGAAAACTATGCTACAGATTAGAACTCTGAGAAGCACCAAGAAGCTCGTAGAAACGAGGTTGTAAAGATCTCTGGCAGAAGGAGCTGCACTCGTGGAATTCATTGATGGGGCTGTAATGTTTACCATGGTGCCATTCATCCTGCCAGTGCTGCATGCAAGGTTCAATTAAACATGAGAAAACGAGGCTTTACATCATAGAAGCCAACTTAATTGATTACTTGTAAAAAAAGAAAAAATCTAAATAACTAGCATTCAAATGCAAATGACTGAAAAATAGGCAGGACTGGTTATTTGGGCATACCTTCCTGGGAACACACAAGTGCCATGACCTGCCATAGAATCAATTAGGGCATTAGAACTTCAGAAATCGCTTTCTTGTGCAACTTGACACTAACACGGACTAAAAAATCAACAAACAGTAACATAAACAAACACAAAAGAACAAATGTGGATGGTTAAAGTAAGCAAAATCTTACTTGGATTTGTAGTGGTGATAGCAGCCACACCATTGAAGTCACATGTCCCAGGAGCCTTCCCCATCTGATTATAGTAACTGTTAAATGCATAAGTTGCATGTGCAATCACATTGTCTGGTTGGTAACATGGCTCTCCCTGCAACATAGCAGAGCAATCAACCTTGCCAGGTCCACATGCCCAATCCAAAGCAGCTTGCAGCATCTTTGGATCAGCACCTTGCTTTGCAGTACAGTATGTTTGGTTCGTGGTGTCATTTGCTAACACTAAGCCTGACCCGGTCAGATGCAATATGTAAACAGGCTCCCCATTTGCATTAAACAATCCCCAATTCTTCTCTGAGACTGGACCGGGTTTCAAATCTTCATTATAAAGCTCATAAATGTATGTACTAACAGCAATTCCAGGGTGTTTGGGAGTTCCAGTTTTGTTCAGCACATGCCTAATCAAATTACTGTTGTAAGTGTTGGCATTATCTAGATTTGCATCCGGCTCATTAGAATCACCTTTTGATGGCCATCCAGATTCAGTAACCATAACAGGAACGTTAGTAAAGTTTAGGAAATCCATGGCAAAGTAAGCTGCATCAATCATAGCATCAAAGACATTGGAATAGTGAACAAGCGTGTTAGCATCAACAGCTTCCTTGTTTGGAGCAAGAGGCTTCAAGAGTGCATAATCTAATGGAATTACACCATTTGATTGCATGTAGTCATAGTAAGGGTATATATTGAGCATCAAGTGTGACCCTGTTGACTGCAAGAAATTGAGCATGGGAATCAAAACAGGATTCCACGTTTTGTTAAAGAAGGCTTGGGATGGTGGGAAGGAATCAAGGATAATAGAGGAAGAAAGGGGTGTTGAAACTTTGATTTGGCGATCTAGGTTGGATGCAACAAGGGCTGATTGAATGAACTTCATGGCATTGACAAGGACTGACGCTGCATTGGGAACAGCTGTGAAAACCTCAGAACCTACACAAATGGCTGTGATGTTTGTAGCTGGGTAATGAGCCACCACATTATGCGAAACCCAATTAGCAGCAGTGGAATTCGATTGACCAATTCCCAGAAGTTGTTCATTGGGAACAGAGACCATGACCTGAATGCCTGTATTAGCAAGTGCAACTAGCATGCCACGGTCAGCATCATAGAGCCGGACATGTCTGATTTGCTGAGCCTTGAGGAGGGCTACCACTTGAGTTGGGTGTGGCATGTCAGAAAGCTCGGTTCCTATGTTAACACCAATGAATGCTTCTGCAAGAAAGATAATGCAAATATTGTAATACGCGTCCATGTCAAACATGGATCACCAACATGTGGAAAAATGCAATTATGCAAATGCAAATATCACTTGAAGGGATAACAGTGCACAAGCTCACAAATCAATAGATAAGATGATCCGATACAGAAAATGTAAGCTATTGAGATGGGGACTGGTAAAATTCAATTCAATTAACTAGCCTGTGCTTAGCTTTACAATGAAAGAGAATTGGTGTCATCTAAGACAAACAAGCATGCAACTACTTGATTGAAGAACAGCATATGCCAAGAAATTAATTAAAAAAGAGAAAAATACAAAAGAAACTTCTAAAGTTGGGGGCCCAGATCAGAGTTAAATTGACAAAACATGCAGATGGAACTTTGCGAGACAGAACCATTTTGGATAAAAGCTAGAATGTACCCTATGATTTGGCCATTTTGAACTTTTAGTGATAGTGGTTTGTTTTCTGAATGCTCAAGTGATTTACATTTTTCTCCACCAGAAATACCCTTTAACTCTTTTAGCAACATGAAAATGGCCACACTTTTTACTCTTGTCTTGCTAGAAAGGCATCATCGATTGTATCCTTAAAAATACAAGGAAACAGCCAGCACTTTTTAGCATCAACAATATTTCTTGACCTCTTAGAGAGGTTGCTAAATGTAGTGCCTTGGTATAAACATACCTTATTAGACAATGTTCCTAGAGCAAACCACAAGTCACTTAAGTATATATAAATAAACTTCTGTTACTTCATACTTTTTCCCCTCGCTCCTTCATGTGAAGCAGTAGGAAATCAGTGAGAAAGAAAGTAGTGTTCTAGGATAATGCATCTTTGTTTAAGCTAATTCCACCATCTTCTGGTCTTCTTATTCCCAATGGGATTTGAAGCCCTACCATCTACATAAACACTTCTCAATATCTAAAAATAAAAAACCTTGTTCTCCCGGAAAGCTGCATTGCCTTAGTAATAACTAATATAATAAGTGTCTTGAACAGTAGACAACATCCAAATAATAAGTGGACTTATTTGAAACTTTGCTTTGCTCGCATGGCTTCATTCAAAGGTTTGTTATCCTATTAGGCACCATAAAACCTTCTTATTGTTTGACCTCAGTAGTTTGATCAATTGATACCTGGTTTCTGATCCCATGCTTCATTACTAGTATGTTTAGTTTAAAAGGGTGGAAAAAAAAATCAGCTAATAGAAAACTCCAATACTATAATAATCTCTTGAAGGCCATTTGTCAAATTAGCGGGGATGCTTCCCACCACAAAGACAAACAAGTATAGCATAGGAATGGGATTGATTCTTTGCTTTTGGAGTTCTTGTATACTTTGCTGTGAAAAGAAAGAGAACTGGCGTAATTGTAAATTGCAAGGCTCTAGACATACAGGCATATATGTATGTATAGTGTTGATGTTATCAATGAAATAGTTTCGTAGACACAGAAAACAAACACGAGTTTGTTGACAAATGAATACACAAATTCTTAGCGGGGATGGACTTTTGCAGAACACATATTTAAGATACTTGAATGAATCATGGATGACAGAGGAAGGTTGTAAAGGGAGGAAGGGATAAAACAAAAAAGAAAAGAATATAGCATTGGTAGTACTTTCCACCCATGCCTGACCCAGATTTCAAGTCCTAGAAAAGGGGCTTTAATTCTCTCAACTTTGGCCACCATCTGCCCTGCCAAGGCAGAACCTATCCCTACACCATGGAGCAAGTGGCTGGAGGACAATGAGGTAGCCTGTTAGAAATTAGAATGTTACCATATTTCCTTATTTATTCATTCAATTATGAAGAAGAGGTGGGCATTTAGGGTGATCATGCATAATAAAGTCAGGGCCAAGTTTTCATGGTCATGCTTATATACAGTAGCAAGGACCCAGGAGGGAAACAAAATCTATAACCAGCTGGTCTCCACAATATACAGACATTTAATTACAGAACATTCAACATCAAAAGAGGAACACCTAATTAAAGTTCCCAGGTCCCAACTTTCCCTCTGCCATTCTTTTATGTCCTAATTTAATATCCAACCACCTAAACCTAACACAAAAGCACAGAAGCACAAACTCAGACAGTGCTGCAATCATCAAAGCTCTTTCTTTTTTTTTACAAAACCCACTTAATGTTTTGCTATTTACCTTCAAGTTTCACTCAATACACAATTTTCAAACATGAACAAATATTTTCAAAGCGGGCAAGAACAGGCAGACAATCTAACCATGGAAAAAAGAATGCAAGGAAAACAAGAAGTAGGGGTCATGAAAAAGAAGGCAAGAAACACTTACCATCATCAGCAGCAACAAAAGAAGAAACAGCTACTAAAAGCAGAAGTATAAGCACAAAGACAGACTCCATACTCCAAAACAATCTCTAAAGGAACTGAAAACTGAAACCCCAAGAACGTAAATGGAGAAGGAGAGGAAGAGAGAGTGTGAAAATGGCGTTAACAAAGAGCACTAATAAAAGGGAGTGATGGGGTAGAGAAACAAGAAAATAAGGGCAGTAAAAGAGAGTTAAGGTCAGAGAATGAACGGTGAAGATATCATCTGCAACTTTTTTACACAGTGAACAAAGCATAGCATTGTTATAAGAGACTTTTTTTGTGCAAGAAATCCAAAAGCCTGGGCGAACTTTTGTTGTTCTGTTTTGCTGTGTCGTAGATTTGCTAAAACTGGTCCCTCTATTTTTTAATATTTTATCAAATGAATCTTCTACTTTAAATTTGATCAAATCAACTTTTTTTAATTGCATAGTAGACAATTTGAGATCTTCTATTGAATTATGTTATAACACATAACGATTATCTTGCTTTTAATAGGATAAATTAAAAAAACTGAGTTATATACTCATTGTTACTTAACTCATATATGCTAGGCTGATAAATCAATATTGGTTTAGGAAAAAAAACCATAAAATTATTGGATGGAGGGTCAAAATGACCTTCTTTAATTGGAAATTGGATTGATTTTATACAACTCAAAGTAAGAGGTTTGAATGGATGAAATGTAGAACTATAGGGACCATAGAGGATGTTCAGGTTTTAAATTTTGCTACCGTTAGAGTCCCACAAATGGCAGGCTTTTTTGCAGTTTGTTTGGATACTATATTTTAGCATAAATGCATTGAATGCTGTGAAATTACCTGTCGTCATTTCTTTGTTGGTGACTGGGAGAGGCAGCGTGGGACCTGATTTCTACACCCAACGGTCAATTTTATCGTCCTTTTTTAAATATTAATACTCTCCTCCTCTTCTTCTTTTAATTTAAATTCCTTGCCTTTTCTGTTAATAATAGGGAAGATCATTTCGTGCCCGTTTGGCATTGCCGCCAAACCGGCTTTTCACCAAAATTCAAATTTTTTTTTTTTTTTTTTTGCTAAAATTAAGTTCGGTTTGTACTTTCTTGATCGTTTTGGTGTGCTGATATCAAAAATGATTTTTAAAAAATAAAAAAACATTATTGGCATACTTTTCGGCACGAAAAGCTATTTGAAAAGCAACAGCTACCACACTCCCAAACACCCTCTTCATGTTGTCCCCTTTTGAATGAAAAAAAAAGGTTGGGAGAGGGGGAAAGGAATTCATTAAACTCAAGCACTGCAATTGCATGTAGGGATGAACACAAAAAAATTAAAAAACTAATAAAATTAAGAAAAATAAAATAAAATAATTAAAAAAACCGAAACATGAAAAAAAAACCCGAGAAATTGATTAAAATTTTGAAAAAAACCGACCAGTTCGGTTCGGGTTCGGTTTCGGTTTTGTATGTCTAAAACTGAAAAAACCGAACCCAAACCGACAAAAAACTACGAAAAAAACCGAGCTAAACCGGGAAAAACCAAAAAAACCGAGCCAAACCGCTTTGAACCGGTTTTTGTTCTAAAAACCAAATCAAAACCAATCGGTTTGAACCAGTTTCAATTCGGTTTTGATTTTTTTAAAAAAAATAAATTTTAGTTTTGTTATTTTTTTTATAAAAACCGAATCGAACCGAAAATTATCATTCTTAATTACAAGGCACCGTTTGTTATTATGATGATTTTTAATTTTTTTTAAAATTATTTTTTATATATATTTTTAGATTATTTTAACATATATATATATATATTATTTTAATTTTTTTTTCAAAAAAAAAAAACTTCAAAAACAACTACAGTATTGTAGCCCAGCGGTGACAAGGAGTTTCCTTGCCTTTGCATCCTGGGTTCAAGCCTCAATGTGTACGTCTGTCACCCTCGCGGTGCCTTACATGCTCACTGAGTTTGCAGAATGTTCAGTGAACCGTGGGATTAGTCGTGGTGCGCGCAAGCTGGCTCAGACACCCACGTAAATAATAATAATAAAAAAAAGAATAACATAACTAATCTAATTGAAATGAGTTTGCAGGATGTTCAGTGAGCCGTGGGATTAGTCGTGATGCACGCAAACTGGCTCGGACACCCACATAAATAAATAAAAAATAACATAACTAATCTAATTGAAAGATTCTTTCCCACATCAGTTGGTAAAAGTTTTGAATCATTAGATGAATGGGACGGATCCATGTTATTCGTGTGAAGCAATCATTTAATTTATGACAATTTTAAGAAAACAATGTTCAATAAAACTAGCAGTGCTAAGCATAGTAACAAAATCCGATTAAAAAAGAATTACCCGATTCAAGGCTTTAGTTACATATTAAAGGTTAATTTAAGTTTTTTTTTCAAAAACAATTCTCAAATAATTTTGTTTTGATAAATTACTCATCGAACTAAGTATTATGATGGCTCAAATGAGATGACTCTCCAATTTATTTTTAAAGAATAAACTCAACATGTAATCAAAGCTCAACTTATAAAATTAAAAAGATATTTGAAAGTATAGTAACGATTATTTTTTAAAATATTTTTTATTTAAAAATATATTAAAATTATTTTTTTATTTTTAAAAAATTATTTTTGATATTATCACATTAAAATAGTACGAAAACACAAAAAAAATATTAATTTAAAACAAAAAAAAATTAAATTATTTCAAAAACACTTTTAGAACATATAAAAAAAACATGCATAATACTTTCATCATCTTTCTTACTCTCCTGATCTTTAAAAAACATTTTAGTCTCTCAGTTCGAGTCCTATAAATTTTAGAGCTACTAGAGACTAACATGGTCGTAAACTTCAAAGCCGGTGAAATCAGTCGAGGTACAAACAAGTTAGTCCGGACATTCACATTAATAAAAAAAAAAAAAAAAAAGAGTTGTAGTCTCTCTGCCTCCCTGCCAACCCTAACCCCTCATGAAATAGCAAGTTGGCGGAGCCACGTAGGGGCAAGAGGAGGCAATTGCCCCCTCCTCCTCTTAATTAGCAACCCTTCATAGCAAGAGAAGTATTTGATGGCAAGGTAAAAGCACAAGGATGAATGCTCTTGGTCCTTTTTTTGATAGTCCGATTCAACAATGCTACTATCTATTCCACTTTAATTATTTCATGATATAACACTATGTTACTTTCTTAAATGATTTATATAAATTAATAGTAGATAAATCAACATTCAAATTAAATAAAATATAGAGATTTAACAGCTAAATCAAACATAATATAATAAAAAAGAGTTAATCAAAACTAATATAAAGCTGTGTTACTTTTCTATTTGTTTCGTTATATAATTTTAGTTTTATTTTTTTATAATTAGTTATTGAAAATATTAGGGTTTATAATAATTTATGGGTTTGTTGAATTAATGTGTATGGATAATATTATATGCTAATAGATATGAAATGAAATGAATTTTGATGAATTGATAAGTATTTTATTATGAATTTCATATGAAAAATGATGATAATAAATTTACTAATGATTAAAAATGAAGTATATGACAACTAAAAAAATTAAGAATATAATAAATAAATTAAAAAATATATTTAATATTTATGTTTAATTCACTTGTACAAAACAACAAGCTAGCAAGAACAACATTAATTTGTGACAATCCTTTTAAGCTATAAGTTTAGATGTTATGTCAGCATAAAATTATTGCCAAGAACTTTTCTAATCCTTGAAAAATTTAGAAATAAATAAATGAAAATTTGTTGTATATATTGAGAAAGATATTTTTAATGAGATTAAAAATAAAATCATTATGAAACATTTTTAAAATATTAAATCTCGAAGAGAATAATTATAATGTAAGTTTTTATTTTATTTTAAAAGTATTCTTAAATTAATTTTGCTTAACTTGAGTTGGTATATACATTTCAAATTAATTTCTATATATAACACACGTAATTATAACATATAATATCAAATATTTATTAATAATTTGCCCTCTCATTTAAAAAATCCTAGCTCCGCCATTGGTGCTATCAGCATTCTGCTGTGTTTTTGGAGGTGGGTATGGGTAAAGGCTTTTTCTCCTCAATTCCCTCTTTTGTTTATATGAGATGATTAAAGTGTTCCTTTCTTTTATGGTTTTACCATTTCCATGATTGTGGATCGCTGTATCTCTTAGCCATGACTTCATCAAAAGAAGAAGTAGCCACTAGTCCATGCCACACGAGCTAGAGCATAAGAGGCAATAATTTTTTATTTTTATTTTTGCTTGTCTTAAAGATTGAATCTTTATTATTTGTTTGTGGGGCTTTTGTGAAAGTAGAAAAGAAGATGTTGGTGCTATTAACGGTTTCACTTTATGTACATGGTACACCATGCTCTAATGGAGTTTTTTTATTTATTTATTAATATGTATGTTCAGGTCAACTTACATGTATTTCGATTAATTTCACTAGCCTTAAAACTAGTGATCATATAAACTTAATATAGAACATGATCAATTGAGCTATAACCCTCAGGGTTGTTCTAATGAAGTTTTGTTGGTATTGTTGTTGTATATTTTGTGGCTTGTTTTTTATGATAATATAAAATAATAAATGAAAGGAAAGATTACTGCGGGCTCCAGATTATTTCGAGTGTAGGATTATATCTTTGTTGTTTTAGTTTTTTTTTTTGTTTTTTAATTATATAAATCAAACTAGACCAAACTAAAAATATTCACTTTGTTTACCGGTGTTCTGACACACCTTGTGTAAATTAAACGGAAATATTAACATTAACAATTAAAAAAAAAAGAAAATAAAAAAAATAAAAAATACAATATAGACATTCTCACAGACCACAAACTAAAAGGAAAGGAAGAATTAGAGACAAATAGCCAAGTAAAGTTATCTCATTGTAGTTCTATTAGTTATTCAAATTGTAAATTTAATAAATTAACCTGATTTGTTTTCATTTACTAAGTTTTTTTAAAATTTTTAATTTTATTATTAAAAAGTTTGGTAATTTTATCATTAAATAATATGGGTGTGGTTACTTTTCAAAGTATTTATCATTAAAATAATGTTTTTTTATTTTTTAAAAATTATTTTTGAGATCAACGCATTAAAACGATCCAAAACATACAAAAAAATATTTTTTAGTAAAAATAAAATTTTAATATTTTAAAAATACAAATACAACCACATTTCCAAACGTTATTTTAATTAAATGTTAAAACAATTGTGGCTTGAATTTTTTTTTTAATCCAGCACAAGTTTTCAATGGGTGAAACATACGGTATTTGAGTTTATTTGGTCAAATAGATCATTTTGAGTGAACTCCAACACTGTTAGCTTTGACTTCAAAGGACCACAAAGCGAAATCAAATCAATGAAAAACAAAAGAAGTATGCTAACATGTTAATTTATATTGATTCAATTTTTTTAAAAAATATATTTTATATATAATTAAATAGAGATATTAAATAGCATAATATCATGCTTTTTTTATTTATTTGTATTCATTGCTTAACATCTTTGCTCTCTGAGCATTTCTTTCCCTGACCAAGTTAGAATCAAACTTCACTCATGATTTTTCCTACTATCAACGGCCTGCAGGGTAATAATCTCTTTGCCAGATTGACTTTGTTGCATGCTAAATCTTTGCGTATTTTCTCTCTCTGTTTTTTTTTTTTAGTAACAGTTATTTTTAAAGTATTTTTTTTATTTAAAAATATATTAAAATAATATATTTTTAAATATCAAAATAATATAAAAAATTAAAAAAAAAATAGTTTAACTATTGCGCTAAACAGACATTTATTATTGATTTTTTATTTTTATTTCATGTACTTAAAAATATATCAAAAATTTATTTGTGTTAACTCAATTTATATGTTTGACAAGTTGACTCGAGTTGTTTTATTAGAGTCCTTTTCATAACTTATTTTTTTTTTAATTTTATCATTCAACATGATTTGTTATAATTTATTTTCTATGAAGCTATTTTGATCTCATGATGGTCATGAGTTTGGAAAGTTAACTCGGGTTTTTTTTAAGTATTTTCTATTTTTTTTCAATTTAATTCTTTAAAATTAAATTGATTGAGTATTGGTCTTTATAATTTATTTTGTTTTGCTTTATATTGGGTTATCATGATCTAGGTTGTAGATTTAAAAGGTTAACTCGTGTTGACCAAAATCGATCTAATATGTTGTAGTCCCAATATTGTTTTTTTAAAGGATATCATCTTAAATTTTGTTTTAGTTAAACTATATTTTTATTAGTTATCTAGATTACCTTTAGACATGTTAAGTCAATCATGTCATATCAAATTAACCCTCACATAATTTATTTTTTTCTATTAGAAAAAATATTATCAATACCTAAATATTGTTTTTTATATTAAAAAAAATAAATCCAACCAACAATATAGTATTTTCCAAATATCTAGTTATCATCTATTTGAGCCCAAGGTAAATAATAATATTATAAATCATGTTGCAATTCGCTTTTGAATATTGCCCAAAGATTAAGACTTTAAATTTTATATCATAATCCAAAAGTTATTTTTCATATATAACTTAAGATAAAAATGAGTTAAAAAAATTTAAAATTTTATATATATTCGGTAAAAACGAATCAAATTAAATTTTTTGAAGAAGGAATATAGTATAAGTTAAAATTTGAAATATCTAACTTTTAATTAAATCAAAATTTGAACTTAATTTAGTAATAGACATTTGATTTAAATTAAAAATTACCTATAATCTAAATGCTGCTATTTATCCTTTAACATTTTAATGTGGATGGATTGTGCAATTTTTTTAAAATTTGATCCTTAAAAGTTTTTTGAACGATTTAGTCCTAATTAAGAAGAAATTGATTTTGAACTCTTATACAAAGTTGAGATTGGAAGAGGAATGACCAAAATAAAAAACACGAGAAACATGAGTGGTGTATCATAAATTTTGAAAAAGATACACTTTGGTCCTCAGACTTAAAAAATCATGCAAATTATATAATTTGGGTCCCTCAATATTTTTTTCAATTTTATTTTGGTATAAAAATTTATTTTTGTTATTTGTTTGTCCTTGATTGAGGAAGGAGAAAGAGAGAGGTTGCCAGATTCCGGCGTTAAAAAAAAAATATGTCGTTGACAACGATTTAGGCTACTAAAATGAATAATATTTGTGTCAAAATATTTCATTTTATAATGAGAGTTCATATTAGTTGTTTTTTTTTAATCTTTAAAGTTCATGAAAAAACAAATCTAAACTTGGGTTGATTTTTGGTTTCGGGTTGAGTTTTTTTTTTGGATGGTTTTTTTAAAATCATGGATAGATTTATCATAATTCTTAAGATGTTTTGGAATAAAAAAACTTTGAGTTTTAATTTTCTAACCACCACAGCTATTGGAATCCGGTAAAAACCAGTTTTTTATTTTTCAAAATAATAATAATAATAATTGAAAAACAAGCATGCAACTGTTGAAATGGTCTAGGTGGCCAAGCCTAGGAGAGCTCGACCCTTTTGTTTCCTTTTATTTTTGGTCAATTAACGCTTCTTTTTATATTCCTTTTTTAGATAAATTGTATTTGCATTACATTTATATTTATTTTTTTTTAAAAAATTCGTTTTGTATTCTTTTTATATTTATTTTTTTAAAAATTAATTGTATTTATATTATTTATTTTTTTATAATAAATAAATTGTATTTTTTTTTTTTAAAAAAGAAGAGAGTATCTTTTAAATTATGGTGATTTTTTAGTCATGCATTTAATTTTCTAAAAGGTTTTTCTGATTCATCTATAAATGTTTTATTTTTATTTTTTGTGTAGATGAATTATATTTTTGAAAATAAAAATTTTATATTTAAGATAATATTTTTAATATATGTAGCCTTGTATAATATTTTTTTTCCAATCAATTTAGTATGTTTATCTATTTCTATTATCGTTTGGTTAAATAAAAAATATTTTAATAAACAAATGTTAGCAGATAATCAGGTAAATCTCCCATCTTACAAGATTAAATATCTTGATCTGTATATATCTCTTGATTTTTCAAGTTTTATTTTTAAGTATCGTTAATGATACTTTATTTATTTATTTATTAGCACACATAGTTTTCAGTGTATTTGATTACAAGTATATATAATGTTTTTGATTTGCACTTAAATTTTTTGAACAATAAAAATAAAAATGCGGTTAAAAAAACTTTTATATATAATTTTTTAATAACAAATAAAAATATTTGACTCATGGTGGAGCGTGGATGACATTACTAATTATTTTTAACCATATACTCTAATAATTGTTCTTTGAATAAAAAAATAACAATAACTGAAAAATCACACGAAAGCATAACCTAAACAATGAAAACATTTGAAAAGGAGATTGTGACATTAGAAACTTTGCAGCTCATAGGATTAGGCTTTAACTAGGCCCAACCCATATCTAGAGCCCCAGTTGACTAGTGTGCTTGGCCTCACTTATGACGGTTGCCTCGAGCCTTCATAAGATATTATACACTTGTGTAAAAAATGGAAAAGTTTTCATGAAATCACTATAACACACAGATATATATATATATATATATTTTTGGTATTTTTCACTAATTCAATGTTTGAAAATTCTGTTGAAATTATATATATTTTTAAATTAAAATTGTTTTTGTTTAAAATTATTTTTTATATTTTTAAATAATTTTGATATGTTAATATAAAAAAATATTTAAAACAAATAAAAAAATTATTTTAAAATAAAAAAATATTTTTTAATGTAATTCCCGCAACGATTTGGAATAATTCCGAGTGTGGGATGGGCAAAACATGGCTTCGTGGGCATTTCTCTCCGTGTCTACTTGCTTGCTTGACATCGTGATACTGTGGGTTTTTTTTTTTTGAAGTTTTAATCAATAATTGATTGCGAGATGATTTCATAGCTAGAGACGGTCCATTTTTATACCTTTCCAGTTCATTTTCTCCTTGTATAGTATTTAAACTCTACTTTAACTGTTCTTAATTTAATATTTTTTTTTCTTAATTAGCGATTGCTTCAGTTACAACCACAGCCCAGAATTAATTAAACAATAACCATAGCCTGACCCATTAATTAAACTGACCCAGGAAGCAACATTCACTCATAGCTTCCTCACAAATAGCATCCTAAAATGTATAGCAAACCCTGGTGATTTTATTCCTGGTGTTTTCGATAATGGACATCTTCAGCACGTATGATGCTTGTTCTGACAACCATTCATATATAACAATATAAATTTATAGCAGTGTAATATGTGTAGTTTACTTGTAAGACTAGAAAAAAAAGTTAGGGTGGTGGTGGAAATAAATAAATCGATTGATTTTGCTTGTAAAATCATCCAATGATGTTTACAGTTTGATTTTTTGGTTGTTTTAAAGATTAAATGAAGGTGTTTAGTGAGTTTTGTAGAAAAAAAGTGAGGGTGTCGCTTGGTTTGGAAGAGAGGATTGCAACCATGTATCTATTTTGTATTATTCAATCTAAGTTTAAATTTTAATAGATATCGTGTTTCAGTAGTACGATATTATAAATTGTGCTTTTAAAGTTTATTATTTACTAAATATTACACCTCTCAAATATTATATATGTTTTGTTGTATTTTTGAAGCGCGATATTTATTCAGAAACATGACAATATTAAAATGTGTTATTTTATCAATTTTTTTTAACGGTATTATTCCATTAAAATTTTATATTTACTGTGCTAATTTTATATATAAAAAAATCCATCTAATTCCTTGTTTTATATGCTCATTTAGTCATTATTCCTTATCTCTCATACAAAATCTAACGAATTGCTGGTTTTGTATACTCATTTAATTAGTCATTATTCCTTATCTCTCAAACAAAATCTTCAATCTTAATTAGTATGTGTTTTGTTTTGAACAAGAAATAAAAAGTAAAATCATTATAACCTTTCGCCATGCACACGTTAGAATGACATCAATTATATATGTATATATATATGCCAGTATAATAGTATTCATTATAATTTAGTGCACGTTTTTTATATTATAATATAAAATATTTTTTAAAATTAATATGTTTTTCTTAAATACATTAAAATAATTTTTTTATTTTTAATATTAGCATATCAAAACTATTAAAAATTATTAATTTGATATTTTTTAAAAACAAACTCCCTTTTAAAAACATCAAAAACAAAAATTACTACATTTCTAAATTTCCAAATGAGCTCATAAAAGTCAGGGTCAACCATCCTTGACCATGCATGGTGCATGCAAGTCTAGAAGTAGCAGTATTTTCCATATATAATTGTCTGATCAGAAGACTTAGAAAGTTGGAATTAAGAATATATATTAACTGTTTAATTTGAGAAAGCAAACTAAAAACAAAGACCGAGAGACTTTGAAAAAGGAGAAAGACTCTTGCTTGATTAGCGTTACAATTATTCATGAACACTAAACATGCATAAATGATTAAGCATATATATATATATAATTGTAGCAGTGACTGCGATTAAGAGAAGAAAATGATTAAAATGTGTAGATGAAAGTTAATTTTATTAAAAATAATTAAGAATTTATATTATATATATTTGATATAACAAAAAATTATTTTACATTATGTATACATATATACATGTTATTTATCAAAAAAAAAAATTAAAAAGAAAATAGAGCATTCAAGCATTGAAATTAATTTGAGATAATGGTAGGCATATGTTCCAAGCAAAAAGTTAGTGGAAATCAAAATCTTGAATGATGGACTATTCTTCGGGGACTTCGAGTGGAATATCCTAAGCTTGTATTATACGTATAGTGGATTTCATTTTCTAACGTACCTTTCCATAAGACTACTGCTTTTCAAATTCTCTTTATACATTATGTATACATATATACATGTTATTTATAAAAAAATAAAATAAAAAGAAAATAGAGCATTCAAGCATTGAAATTAATTTGAGATAATGGTAGGCATGTGTTCCAAGCAAAAACTTAGTGGAAATCAAAATCTTGAATGATGGACTATTCTTCGGGGACTTCGAGTGGAATATCCTAAGCTTGTATTATACGTATAGTGGATTTCATTTTCTATACTACCTTTCCATAAGACTACTGCTTTTCTCCCCGGTTTAATTAACGGTCTAACCTTTTCAAATTCATCTTGGGAATATATATATATATATATATATATATCTTGGTGTTGTTGTTTATTATTCCCTAAGAGATTATTTCCTTCCTGCCAGTGTCAACTATGTCTTGCTTAGCGTCGATATTGAGCTCTAAATCAGTCCTTGGCCCAAAATGCATGGTCACCACCATGCTATTTGGACCCCGACGTCCACCCAAAACAGGCCATACTCGGTACCACAAAAAATCTCCAACTCTTGGAACACACCTTAAAGCACTTTTTCAATAGTGTTTGGGAAAAATTTTGATTTTTTTTTGCTTAAAGTAATTTTTTTATATATATTTTCATGTTATTTTGATGTCAAAAATAATTTTTTTTTTTAAAAAAAAATATTTTAATGTATTTCTAAGTTAAAAGTACTTTGAATCACCACCTTTACCATAATTACAAACAAACAGGCCTTAAGTCCTAAACAAGACGTCCAAATACTATTTATGAACACAAACATTTTTATGTTTTATTAACAAAACTCTAAAATATGATAGGATTTTTATTGTACATGAATGTACTATAGACCAATAGACAATTACTTGTGGACTTATTATTGTACATGAATACACCGTGGACCAAGATACAATTAACTATGGACGACACTGTAGCACCTTAGAAGGCATTCATTTCCTATGTTTTTTAGTCAAGAATTGTGGCTGGGGGCGTGACCTTCTTTGCCAAAACCTACTGGGTTTGGCTTTGGTAGCGAGACCCAATGCTGTTGGGTCTGGTTGACAAGCCAGACTTAAAATACCTTTTTAAAAAATACCAAATGTGTTGGATCCTGCCTCACCGTGGACCGGCACTTCAAAAAAATAATATTGTCTTAATATATTTTTTGAAAAATATTTTAAGATATTTTCAATTTTATTTTTTTTCCTCTTGAAATTTTTTTCTTTTGTCTTATTGATTTTTTTATACTATAAGAGGAAATAAATTAATATGACTTTTTTTATATATATTGTACAAAAATTGGGTGATGATAATTTTTTTTTTATTTCAGGCTGGGTTGAATTTTCTTATTAAAGCATGTTTATTTTTGCATTTCAAAAATGCTCTCAGTTAATTTTGATATTTTTTTTATTGTTTTCTTTACTTCAAATTAATATTTTTATATTTTAAAAAAAAATATTGAGATTGAGTCTCGATAAGCTGCCAGACCCAAGGATAATATATTAAGTTGGGTCTTGTCCAGCAGAACCCATTCGAGTTGGGTTCTATCCCAAAAAGATAAAAAATAGCTTTGGGTTCAATCGCAGCTGGACCTAAAATAGCTTTAGGTCCTGCTACAAGCAAGACCCATTAGCGTGGGTCCTGTCTATAATATGACCCATTACCGTTGGGTCCTACCCCTAGCAGGATCCAATGCTTTCAATTTTTTTTTTCTTTGCTCTCAAGATATTTCTTTCCCTACATTAAAGAGAAAATAAATTGACGAGAGTTTTTTATATTGTTTAAAAGTTCGATGGTCATATTTTTTTTATTTGAGGTTGTGTTGTATTTTCTTATTAAAGCATGCTTGTTTTTTACGTTTCAAAAATTCTTTGAAAAAAATTAGATAATTTTTTATTTACTTCAAATTAATATTTTTTTTCTTGATTCATATTAAGATGTTTTTGTATTATTTTTATGTGATTATATAAAAAATAGATTTTAAAAAATAAAAAAATATTATCTTAATATATATATTTTAAAATATTTTCAGATATTTTTAATTTTATTTTTTTTCCTCTTGAATTTTTTTTCTTTTCTCTTATTGATTTTGTTTTCACTCTGTAAAGAGAAAATAAATTAATGTAACTTTTTTTATATTGTACAAAAGTTGAGTGATGATAATTGTTTTTTTTTATATTTCAGGCTAGGTTTAATTTTCTTATTAAAGGATGTTTGTTTAAAAATGCTTTGAATAAATTTTGATTTTTTTGTTATTTTCTTTACTTTAAATTAATATTTTTGATATTTTTGTATTTGTTCTAAAAACATATATTGAGATTGGGTCTAGCTGGGCTACAAGCCCAAAAAAAATATAGTAAGTTGGGTCCGGCCTAACGGGACCTATTTGAGTTATGTCATGTCCTAGAAAGAACCAAAATAGCTTTGGGTCCTGCTGCAGTTGGACCCATCAACCTTTGCTCTTGCTGTGAGCATGATCCATCAACATGGGTCCTCCCCTAGCAGGACCCAATGCTTTGAATTTTTTTCTTTGCTCCCATAATGTTGGGTCTGGCTTCCCAGCAGGACCCAACAACTTTAGGTCTGGCTATCAAACCCAATACTTTTGGGTTTGGCTTGACCATTGGACTCAAGATACTTAAAAGATTCTATATAATTTTTATTTTTTATATTTGAAAAAAAAATTGTTATAAACCCGTTATAGAGCACAAACCAGTATGTTAGTTTGACACTATATTCTGTATAAGTAAACATTTTTGTTAAAGGTCGACACTATATTTTTTGTGATCAATAGTGAACATTGCAAACACAAACCATTTTCCATATAAATTAGGTGCCCACTTTTTTTATCAATGATAATTTTTATTCAACATGTCACAGATAATCACCCACTTTTTCATTGATAGAGTACAAGGCATTATAACTAATGATACACACTAATATTTTTACTAATCATGAAACTCATCACATTTTGAGATGAGCATGATTAAGGTTTATAAATATCTTAGGTCACTAGATAAACAAGACAAATTATATTTTTTTTAATTTACTGTCAAGTTCCTCGTATAATTTTTCTCATACACCCACTGCTTTAAGTATTGGAGAATCTCTTATTCCACGAGGGATTTGTTTTTTAGAAAAACTTTTGGTTACTGATCAAGTCTAATAACCTGTAAATCTAGACACAAAACCCATAGTAAACCTACATGTCTTAGCCCAAAATCACAACCTATATAAAGCTCATTTTTCATGTGAAGTTTTTGACGAATTCATCAAAAGTGATTCATAATTAGTAAGAGTAATTGTTAGTTAGACCTTGGTTTTTGGTTCCATGTTTCAGAAAGTTAATATGTTTGTGGGTGATTTAATCTTTAGCACAATGTGGATAATACTCGTGTTATTCTCTAGCTGTGTATTTGACATTTGATTTCGCATTTAGTTTATGTGAAACTACTGCAGATGTAAGATTATGGCTAGAGTACTCTTGTTCATATGCAATGGCTTTACTCTTGTTCATACTCTCAAGACAAATAATAAATATATAAGAAACACAAATGTATCTAGTTAAAGAAAAAAAACATCATATATATAAATAGATTTTTGAGATTATTCTTGAGTGAATTTCTATTATTTTAAAAAATAAATTATAGGAGGACAACATATGTCTTTTATCTTCACTGTCCTAGTATTTTTTTATCTTAAAAAAGCAACCAAAAGTTATGGATAATATTTGTAGCTAGTTTCTTTTACATAAAAAATGGATTTGGGTTTCTTTTACTTGTTGTTTAAGAACTATTTAACGATTAAAATAAATACACCTTTCTTTCAATCTCCAGGATTAGTCTATAAAACTTGGCCTTTTCAATTAAGACACAAACCTGAGGTTATTAGTAGGACAATCTTTTCGATAAGATATAGCCATGTTTGCTTTTATGTTTTAAAAATATTTTTGAAAAAAAAATTTCATTCTTTAAATTAATAAAATTTTTAGTATTTTCAGATCATTTTAATATATTAATGTCAAAAATAATTTTTTTAAAATAAAAAAATATATTATTTTAATATATTTTTAAATAAAAAATATTTTAAAAACCAACCACAATAATACTTTCATGTACGCTCCAAAAGCCCATACAATTTAACCCATATGTATAATGACACAAATTTGCGTTGTGTAACTTTTAAGGCGCACATTTACTCTCTGTTAGCACTAATTCATGTCTTTAAAACCTTTTTGTGTTTTTTGAGTGTGTGTGTAGTGACTGGGCATTATAGTTGAACATTATATATGGTATTATAAAAAAATTAGCCGCCATCATTCTTAAGTTACCGACAGTATATATTCAACCACACTGACTTAGACAAGTATAATTTGTAGACATATGATTATAAAATAGAAAGAAAGAAAAATTGTAGAGATACAGCAATATTTAACATTAATTATTATTTTTTTATAACAAAAATGGATAAGAAATGATACACAGAAGGAAAGAACAAAGAAACAGTAACAGAGAGAAGGAAGGAAAAAACAACGGGTACGAGACAAACGATCGAAGTCTATGCACATCTTGCAGGAAGGTTCTATGAAACTGAGAAAAAGAATCATTTATTGCTGTAATATATATTTGACTGTATCATCATTGCATGGTCAAACTAACAATTTGACATTTATTTGTAATTTTTTACTACATAAGTAGCTGTCTTTGAATTCAATCTTATCGTAGCTGACTTGCTTATATATCGCGCAATCATACAAGAAACAAGAAAAAAATAATATATAAAACCCTTGGAGACCTTTTCTGCAGGGATCTTTTTTTGTTTTAATAGGTGGTTAAACAGCTACATATTGAAGTATTCTCCCATTTCAAGTAAGAAGTTGTAGTCAATATATAGAACCGATTAAATATTTTTTCATTGAAAGAAGTTATTAATTATATAATCGTTGTGTTGAGCCTCTTGAAATATAGATTAAGATAACTCTCTGACGAGCAACCTCATGTTAATAGGTATTTAATAATGTTTTAAAATCCAAATTGCTTATACATAGAGTTCTTTGGTTGTTAGGTTATTCAAGTGTTCATTCATTCAAACCCATTTCTTCATAGTCAAGGAAGATGATCTTTGGATGAAATGCTCTGGATAACTATAAAAAACACTTTTTTTAGGTGGATTTAGGTATTCTCAGACGTTTAAGTTAGCAATTTTATAAAGAAAAAATACAATAAATATATGAAAGAGTATTAAATTCTAAGAATAGGGTTATTTGTTCTTGTTTTGGTCTCAAATGAATGTTATGTCAGAAGAAGATATATGTATGTTTTTGAAACAAAATTGTGAACTTTTTATCTAAGTAGTTCAAGGAGATTTATAACTCATGAATCTTATCTTTTGGTTTAATGATGGGGCTATAGAGTTATTTTTGCCCTAATAACATTAGTGAAAGATAAATATAATTTATATAAGCGTTAATAAAAAACAAATATTACTTATATAAGTATTAATAAAGGATAAATATTCTTTATATATATACATTAATGAGAAATAAATATCACTACTATAACAATTAATGAGAGGTAAACGTGATTGGGCTCATGATGCTCTTTGAACATTTAACTATGTTACTATGCTCAAACTTGGAGACAAGACCTACGAGGTGCTGGGCACATGCCTAGCATCTAAGCTCGGGTATGATACCCGAACTCAAAAAACATGCTAGGCTCGGGCATGATACCCGAACTCAAAAAACACTGGGTATGGACCCATCACCTGGCCTCGAGCGTGTTGCTCGAGCCCAAGAGGCATGATCCTCCGAGTTCATCTTGAAGTCCTTGTCGAATCTTTAAGCCCCTCTTTCAAGCCCCAAGGTGTGAATATGAAATTTGTATAAGATTGCGTAGTTTGGATAATGCCAAATGCCTTTCGGATGGTTTAATGATGAAAGACATTTGTAAGACAAATTCTCCACTTGATTTTTCAGCTCCAAGAAATATAGCGACTCAAACCCGAAAAGACATGGACCTGCCATTGACAACCAGTAATGGGCAAAGATCAGGTCGTGGTTTGTTACACTCTTTGTTATATTCAATGTATTCTCACTTGATATCTCACTATCTTGATTAACTTCTGGCTTCCATTGTCAATATATTAATTGCTTGCTCGATCAGGGAAAGAGAAAGGAAAAGTCTTCGGCGAAGCTACATTCGCATGCTAGCTAGGGCTATCCCAAAACAGCTCACATGTTTCTGTATACAGAGATAGGTGTTTTCCCTGTGATACTTTCCTTGAAAAACAAACAAAGAAACTATATATGAGGTGTTGAACTCAAGCCCATCTCCCGTTATCCAAAGAAATAAATAAATAAAATGAATTCGAAGTTCATAAATTTTTGCTAGACCGATCATAGTGATCGATTTTTAATTGTATATTTTCACTTGAACAAATGGGAACTTAATTATAGCCAGAAGAAATAGGCCACATCAAATCAAATGGTAGTATGGAGCACTGAATACTATGTGATCAAATTCAAAACAACTTGACCTTGTGTGATCATGGTAGGTTTGGAATATTTGTATTGGCCGGTGTGGATTCCTATACTTTTGAAAAGTTACGTAAATACTTTAAAGAAACTATATTATTTGATCATGACTGAATTAATGACTGCTGGGAACTCATATTTTTAATTTCTTAGGTAATTAGGTAAAGACTACTTTTGAGGAACTAACTTTTTTTTTTTGTTTTTAATTTTAAATTCTTTGGAAAAACGCTAAAAGCTATATATGTCAATAATATATATTTTTTGTTATTGTTTTTACTATTGTTGATTTTTCTCAAAAAAATGAAAAATTGGGTAGATAACCAAGAAGTAATTTTGGCCGGTGCATGTGAACTTTTGTATTTTACTGGGTTAGTAAAGACTTTATTAGAGAAACGATATTAAAATTACAAGTAGAATTATCCACCTAAATGTTACCAAATAGATCTATCTTTCACTCATTTTTCACCGGGAGTTGTTGTTAATGGGGGAAGGGAGACTTGAATATTTGTCTCAAATAATTTTCCCCGAAAAAAACATTAACTAGTGAAGGGATGCATGGACTCCTTCCAGGAAATCTACTTCAAGTAGTTAGGGTTTCTTTGGAAAATTCAAACGCGGATAAATACATTAATGCACAATATTCAAACTTTTGGTGCACGAATCCATGCATTAGCTAGCGTGGGACTTCTGCCGAGGCGATGTTGGCTTTGGAGCTGATTTGTGCCCCGCAAGGTATCGATCGTTGGTCAGTTTGCTTCACGATTTTGTCTCATTAAGAGCATCGGTCTTTCTTCAAAGATCTTGATTCCTAGGAGATATGAGACTTTATGCACCAAACGTACTTAACTCGTAAGGTACGAGAGAGAAGGTTTTGAAACGCAAGTTCTACGATTGCTACTTTCAGAAACCACGTATATCTTAATTCATGGGAATTATCACGTGAGGAGACATTTATGAAGGCTATATGATGTCCTGGAGCTCAAATACATGTCTTTCAATTTGTATTGATCAATGTATTGTTTAAAGGTTTTTCTTGAAAGTGTACATTTAGTATGGATAAACTTCTCAAGATCCAATATATTGGTGGTTTATGTTGGGTCATGGATTGTAAAACCCAAAGTAAATTTCGTCTTAGATAAGAATACACAACTACTTGTATACTAATGACTTAAGAGTCTGTGTTTTTCTGATGGGCATACCTCGAACATATCAAGGTTGACATATATATATATATATATATAAAGCGATTCCTTGTGTAATTAATACTAAAGCCAATCAATTTTAGGGTGATATCTTTTTATGTAATATTGAGCTAGCGACATATTAGACCGATCTCGGTCAATCCAGGCTAACCGCTAATTTACGACTCGAGTCATGAGCATGACCAAAATACACTAACTTGGTTGACCATCTATCTCTTTATTTTCCATTCTCCTTCATCTCTCTCATGGAGGGCTTTAGTTGGCTCTGGTTGGACAAGATTTGAAACTAAATTGAAGAATTATTTGAAAAACATGGACTAAATTAAAAGAAAAAAATTTTGAGCTTGAGTAGAATGAAAATTAGCTTAAATGAAAAGTTATTATAAATTCAAAGACTCAATTGAACATAGAGGGAAGAGAAAGGTATTTCGCATGCATTGCATGCACTAGACCATTCATCAAACCTACTCATAACATTCCAAGGTTTGCATTGATGAAGGTCATCAAACATAGTTACCTAAAACAAAACAAACATTGATGCATTTTAGGGATGATAGGACTTATATAGATGTTATCAGAACACAAGATTGTGAAAAAACTACAGAGACATGAACTGTAGTGTATGGAACTAAGGACGACCATGTTGAATGGTTATAGAGAAGCCTTGTGTGTGCTATCTCCTTTAATGTTGACTATACTACCTTTACGATAAATATGGATTGGGTCTAGTTGGATTTAGATTATCGGGAGCTACTCAAACAACTCCAACGTTTAACACTCATGATTCCATGATTAAAGCATTTGAGTCAGATGTCTTTGAATAAGGATTGTTTTTTTTGTTGAAATCAAGCCATAAATATGAGCAAACAAGGCCATGAATAGATTTACATGGGTTAATGTTTTAGGGTTACATTTGGCAGCATGGAATAAAGACTATATTTTTAATATCTTAACAATATAAAGAAATGTCATTTGCTATGATTTAAGGAGTACTGGTGGCAACTACATCTCTAAAGTATGAACAATCATACAACAACTGCGACACGCAACAACATTATTTCTCCTTCATCCTCATACAACTCCATAACACCTATGCAGCAGCAACATAAGACAATATCAGCTTAATAGTAGGAGACAGTAGCAACAACAAGACAACACCTCCATCCTTGTCAACAACTAATCTTAATTAACTCTAATCATGCCAATATCTAGGATTATAGGGATAATTACTCCAATGAATACTATTCAGAATGGTAATAAATCATACATAGAAACCATAGTTGTGGCAGATCAAAGATAAATCAATAAGGAATCAACACCTATCTCAAAGAAACTAACGACTACTTATGACAATCACATTATGCCTTTACAATTCTAGAATGTGATGATATGGTCGACTGTAAACCGATGAATACACCACTTGAAGCACGAACTAAAACTTCATCAAATGCTCCTATTCTAGAAGATGCCAGCTTTTTTTGCGGGCTTGTTGGCTCTCTACAATATCTCACACTCACTCGACCATACCTCTCATTTAGTTTTAACTATGTCTCTTAATTTTTGCATGCTCCTACAACTGTTCATTTAACAATGGTCCACTATATCTTACGATATGTCAAAGACACTATTAATAATGGTTAGCATTTTACTAATAATACTAAGCTTCATTTCTCTGCCTTTTTAGAAGTTGATTGGGTTGGATGTCCTCCTACACGACGTCATACCATTGGCTACTGTATCTTCCTTTGACGTAATCTCATCTCCTAATGTGCCAAGAAACAACATATCATTTCACAATCTAACACTAAAGCTGAATCATGTTATGACCAACACTGTTGCAGAACTTATATGGTTGACCATATCCTTCAAAATATACCTATTCTAATTATATCTCCACATGTGCTCTATTATGATAATCTTAGTGCTCTTTATATGACGGTCATTCTTGTCTTCCATGCCCGTAACAAACATATTAAAATTGATTATCATCTTGTACGCGAATACGTAGCTCTTGAAAAACTTATTACATATCATATTCCCACTTATAATCAAATTGCTGACCTGTTTACTAAGCCGATGTCCAAAGCTACTATTCTTTGTTTTCAGGGAAAACTTTGCCTATAACCTCGACAATGTTTGAGAGAGGGTATTAACAATCATACAACAATTGCAGAAAGCAAAAACATCATTTTTCCTTCATCCTCATACAGCTCCATAACACCTCTGTAACATCAATAAAAAATAGCAGCAGAAGACAACATCAACACAACAACATGACATTGTAGCAACATCAACACAACACCTTTATCCTTGTCAGCAACCAATCTTAATTAACTTTTATCACACCAACATCCAAGATTGTAGTGACAATTACTCCAACGGCTACTATTAAGAATGGTAATCAATCATACATGGAAACCATATCCGTTGTAGATCAAAGACAAATCAATAAGGAATCAACACCTATCTTAAAGAAACAAACGACTACTTATCATACATGGAAACTACAACTGTGGCAGATCAGAAACAAATCAATCTATATAAATAAGACATCCTATAATCATAGAAAGAAATAAAGTTATAGAAAGGCAATAGTTACCATCATCTACATACTCCTTGCAAGAAAAAGTTAATATGATTTTAGATAAGGAGTAGTTTCAGATAATAGCTGCAGAGATTACACCACGTACTAGTCTAAAACTCTCATCAACTCAACACTTCACAGATTACACACTTGAATTAGAATTTGAGGATAAAGATTATGTTATGTCACCCTATAACAACAAAAATAATAAAGTTGATAAAGTTAAACCTTCAGTTAAAAGGAAATCATAATTGGATGTGTGAGTATCATTTATCACTAATGTATTGCAAGGCTAGCAATGAACAATGCTTTATCTCAAGATACTGACATGAATAGATCTTTGGATTTGTTTTTGGAAATAAAGGCTAATGATTCGATAACTTTGTTATCTAGTTCAGATAAACAATAGATAAATGTTAGCCTTGGTTAAAGGAAAATTTGATAGCAAAGCCATTTTTAGTTTGGCCTTTGGTATATTATAGGTATTTGGTTAGCTAGAAATAATATGGTGCTATTGAAAGATTCTACTGATTAGGATATTGTCTTTGAGCTGGCTTTTTTACCGCCTGACACTTTAGTTGGAAACAATTGAAGGAAACTACCATTATATAGAATGGAATTGTTCAGGAGTTCAAATGGGGTCCTTTTTTGGTCAAATTAGTAAGGCATTTTAGTGTTGTTCATTTGTATGTTTTCTGGTGTATAGCTTATTCTATGTTTGTTTTTCTTTTATGTCTTCCTTTTTTTTTTAATTAAATTGTTGTGTTTCTTTTTTATTTGCTAGTTTGGCCATTGTCTTTATGACACTAGCAAATATTAATAAAATCTTCTCATCTATTATAAAATAAAAAGTCCCTTCCCCTCCCTCTTGTTTAATTTAGACATGCCAGCACATGAAAGGAACTACCATAATTAAGCGGCGTGTGGGGGCTCCTCCCCACCTTATTAGCCCAACTTCTTGATGTCGTTGAAATTATAATGGAATGCGATTTCTATAAAGACAATGTGTGTAATCAATGAATCTTTAGCATGTCTCTAGGAACCTATTTTTCTTTTCTCTCATTTTCCTCTCTCCTTCCTTGATTCTTGTGCCTATTTCCTCTTTGTTACATAAAAGATTTCCTTTTTAACCCAACTCAACCTTAGTTCCTTTATTTCCAATCATTTGTTAAATAAAAATTCAAAATAATTTTTGCAAATCAAGCGTGAACTCAATATCAGGATGTTTATCTGATATTATGATGGTCCGCTACTAAACTAATTTAATTAAATTATAAAGTCAATTCTCAATCAAGATATTTGTGAATAGTCCGAACTAGAAAATAAAAACTATGATCATGCTAAAAAAAAAAGATAAAAAAAAAACCATTAGTTTTAATCAATCTATAAAATTAATTCTCAATTAAGATATTTGTGAATGGTATGAACCGGAAAACAAAAACTATGGTCATGCAAAAAAAAGAAAAGAAAAGAAAAAGATGAAAAAAAACCATAAGTTAATTGAGACAGTAAATACCTATGCCAATTAGTTTTATTCTTGTAATGCACAATAATTTCATTTCAATTAAAGTTGTTGAACACCAAGAAGACTCCAAATCGATCTGACTGTATATTAGATAGAAACCTGTGTTAGTCCAAGGCTTTTTTCTTCAATAGATCATAGGTTTTTACAGAGAAAAATAATAGGGCCATTTTCCCGTCCAACAAGGAGCAAAACTAGGATCATTTTAAGATTTGCTTAAGACATAAGATTGTTGGGACCATTATACAAGATTGTAAACATCATATTCTTTTTTAAAAACATAATGTTTTTATAATTATTCCAGCCTAATATGTAATGTCCTTCTGATATAAATTGGATTGCGTTGCTTTAAAAGAAACAAAAGGTAATTATCAAGCAAATTGTAGAATGGTGATTATAATTAATAAATATAGTTTATTCATATTTATCATATGTAATGAATAATCAACTTAGCTAATTTTTATGTATAATTTTTTTTATTAAACTCAACTTATCAACTAGGTGACTATATAAACAAATTAGGTGGAAAAAAAATCAGAATCCCATCATATTCATGAGATCTTAATTAGATTCAATATACCTTCTTGGAAACAAAATCAAAAACCTACTTTTCAATCCGATGTTTAGAGTATGGAATTCATTACAAAGATTAGGGTTTAGAGTATGTTAATCAAAGATATTTTGAGTACAAACTGTCTATTCAATTATAAGAAAAAAAAAATAAAATTATTTGACACAGATTAGGCAGAAAAACCTATTGGCAAAAAAATTAAAGGCATTTAAAAAAATAAAAAGATAAAAAGCTACAAAAAAAACTTTAAAATTATTAATTTCAAGTTCTGGATCACGGATTAAATATATTAATCCAAGTTAACTCGGATCAATTTAAAATAATATTCTTTAAAAATAAAAAAATAAAAAAATAAAAAAATATTATTTTATAAAAATATTTAAATTAACTTTTTGTTAAATTACAAGTTAAGCATATTAACTTTCATATAATTTAAAATCTAATCCAAATCCGTGTTATCCATTGCTGTATTACTGTTTGTTGATTTTTTCACTTTTAACTTTTTGGCATGGAGGTGTGAAAGTGGGGTGGAGTAGCAAGTTTTTCTCCTACTAACGCTTCAAACTCAAGCAAAGAAAGGTCTGATGAGGCAGAGCTTTCTGACTAAGACAATCACACGTGTCGTACGTGTTGTCTTGAACATTAACTCGAGTACACTATCCTACCCAAAGAAAAAAAAAAGTATCACAACATTAATTAAATGAATTTTGTTTTTAAAAAACCTCTAAAGTCAAAATAAAATAAAATAATCCGTGTAGCCAAAGTCCATCTGCGGTAGGGGAGGTCGAGTTATATATAAATAAGTAGGTAGTGTCCATGATAGTTTAGCCTTGCTAGTTGCTTGTCTTTCAAAGAGGAAGAAGAGTCCCTCATTATCAGCTTTTCTTTCTGTATTTGAGATCTTAAAATTAGTTTTCTACATTTTGGTGTTTGTGATCTTGTGAAAGATGGGAAGGCAACCATGTTGTGACAAAGTTGGATTGAAGAAAGGCCCTTGGACCTCCGATGAGGATACGAAACTCATAAACTTCATCCTCGCTAATGGCCAATGTTGCTGGAGAGCTGTTCCTAAGCTTGCAGGTCTCTCCCCATCATCCTATACTTGAACATCTTTAGTTCTTGCTGCTCTCTCTCCTCTTCTCTTGGCAGAGGAAGGGAGAGTGGCTGCCGTGGTTTCTTGAGTGCTTTTTATCCTTAATGAAAGGAAAATGAACGGTTAAAAAGATTTTTCTTGAACTTACCACCGCTATATGGCTGTTGTCACTGCAGGATTGTTAAGGTGCGGGAAGAGTTGCAGGCTGAGATGGACAAACTATCTCCGGCCAGATTTGAAGAGAGGTCTTTTATCAGAATATGAGGAGAAAATGGTCATTGATCTTCATGCTCAACTTGGCAACAGGTTGTCTATCTCTCTCAGTCTCCAGCAACTCTTCAGTTACAATTCCCTCTTTCCCTCAGCTTGATCTGACCTCCTCCTCAAGCTAAATTTGATCATTCTTCAGCATTAGGCTTTTTTAATTACTTTTTTCTGGTAAAGTTTTGTCTAATAACAATACTTTCCATGAAAGCTCTGGACCAACTCCAAGCTAAGAAGATTTTCCCATTATTTGCTTCAAATAATAATATTCCCATAGCCAGGATTAATATTCAACTTGCAGTGATCTTCTTGGACTGCAAAACTGTCACGATTTTGGACTCTGTTCCATTTCATTATTTAGTGCAGTACTTGCATCCATGGAGTTGTCAGACTATATATGCAGGCTGTTAATGGGGATTTTGTCAGCCACGAGTGCTACTTTTTATAAAAATTGGTCTAAATTTCAAGAAGCATGATGTTCTTACGTAATTATTACTCAAGCTACGCGCTTGCTTCTTTGAAATGGACCATTAACAGTTGGTGTTTGGTGGCCATAAGAAATCACTATGCTTTGAAGTGGGTCCCTAATCATCATCATAGAGCTTACTACTACTAGTTTGCCACACCTTTACCTTTTCTGAACCTCTTGTTCTTAATTGTGTAGATCTAACTTCATTTAATCGTTTTGATCAAGCCTAATACTTGTTTTATTGCTGCTTAACAGATGGTCTAAGATTGCATCACATCTACCAGGAAGAACTGATAATGAAATCAAGAACCATTGGAATACTCATATCAAGAAGAAGCTAAGGAAAATGGGAATTGATCCTCTCACTCACAAGCCACTCTCTACTATTGAAACACCTCCTCCACCACCACCACCACCACAGCAAGAAGTTCAAGTGCAGAATAGTATACAAGAACCAGAGCAGCAAGCTGGACGACAGTCGAGCTCCACCAGTGACATATCTGAACTGGGCCAAAATAATGAACCTGAGACATTATTACAATCAGCTAGAACTCAAGATGAAGAGAATAACATTGGTAGCACATATGACACAATGGAGCGAATCAGTAGTTTTTGCATAGATGAAGTTCCACTAGTTGATCCCCATGAAATGCTAGTCCCTGGTGGACCTTCTCCCTCATCAACCTCAACCTCTTCATCAACATCAGCATCATCAGCATCATCATCTTCTTCGTATGGTTCAAACAATATCCTTGATGAGTTGCTATTGCCAGATTTTGAGTGGCCTATCAACAATGTCGACATTGGCTTGTGGGACGATGACTTGAGTAGTTGGGATTTGCTAATCAGTGATGTGGACAGTGGCAGGAAGCAAGCAACCATGTTCGATCCTTTTCTGAATCAGTGCCCAAGAATGGTTTTGGATCAAGATTATTGGACATATGGGCTCTTGTGATCATTTGGAAAAAGAAAAAGAAAAAGAAAAGGAAAAATCATGTGGGGCTTGTTTGTAATTTGGTCATTAGTTGTGACAGAAAATAAATAACTCAAGAAACCGGCAAAACCCCATCTTTGAGTTAGGTTTATTTTTTACTTTTCTTAAATATTTTAGTAAAAAAAAAAAAACAAAATCATTATTGAACTTTTATTTATGAAAGAAATATATTGGGTTGTCATTCTTTTTCCCACTTGTGTACTTGGGATTGGCATCCTTTTTCGTCTTGTATATTGCGGTCCTGTGGGCTTCATTTTGCCTTTATTTATATTAAAGAATTGTACAAAACAAAATAAAAAATCCTTAGTTTATATTTTAGTTTATTTGTTTGTCTTATCCTCTTTGCTAGAATCTTTTTTTAGTGTGTATTTAGTAACATGGTATATAGTTTTTTTTTAAAAAATATTTTTGAATTAAAAATATATCAAAATATTTTTTATATATATTTTTAACATTAAAAATACTTTAAAAAATTAATTTAATATTTTTTTAAATGAAAACAATTTCATAAACAAAGTAAAAGCTAGTTGCTCTAGGCATTTATTAGGGTAAAATGTTAATATAAAAATAAATTTTAAAAAAATAAAAAATTATTATTTTAATATAAAAAAATATTTTTAAAAACAATTCCTGTAACAATTTCAGACATTATCCTAGTAGGACATGCAGCTATGATGTTAATTTACACAATAATAGTGAAACAATTATACTCAGAAGTGATGTTTCCTACGGTTAACACGTTCCGTTGATGATGCTTTTTTTTCTTTTTTCTTTTTTCATGTTATACACACCTGGCATATATTATGTTGACATGCAATATTTTTTTTTTTTTCAAACCTCTATAACCTCTTTCTTAAAGAATGATTAAGCACCTTGAAATTATATATACATAAAAAAGTATAAGAACAAAAAGTGTATGAGTGAGGAGAAGAGTAAGGATGCCTGTTGCAATTTACAGCCATTAAAAGGGTGGTGGAAGCTGGCATGCCATATCTCTTTAATTTCTCCCCTCCTGGTTCTTTTTTTTTTTTTTCCCACAATAAAGGGAAGTCAAGGCAATACAGGTGTTTTTTAAAAAAGAAAAAAATCTTGAGACTTGTATATTTAATTCAAGTTAATAAATTTATAATTTTAAAGGATATATTTTAACTAATCAGATCTTAAATTTATTTTTTAAAGATCACCAGTTCGAGTCTTACAAACTTTAGGGAGACTAGAGGCTTATATGATCGTTAACTTCAGACTTGTGGGATTAGTCGAGGTGCGCGCAATCTGATCCGGACATCCATGTTAATAATTTTGCATAATTTGGATGATATGAATAAAAAAAATAAAAAAATATGAAAAAAAAGTTAAAACAACCGATCTAAATACAACATTTAAATTTATAATATTGTGTTTTCTAACCGTTGATCTATTTAGAGTTTAAGAAAAGTCTTTCTTAGTAAAGAAATCTTTATGTTATCATGTTAAAAGCTAGCAATTTTAATGCCAACATAAAAATAAAATAAAGTAGTTTTTTTTTTTATTTAATACCAGGAATACATCTTATAAGTTTATAATTCCGCATATTAAAATAAACAAAATACTTTTTTTGTATTTTTGAAATGTAGGCCAAAATCCTTTGAAATTTTACAAACTTGTTATAAAATCCATGAAATATATTTTTTTAAAACATGCCAATGTATTTTAGATTGTTTTTTTTTTAAAAAAAACAAATGCTTAAAATAATTTTAGGATTTTTAGCCATACGCAATAAAAAAAGAAAATATTTATTTATTTAGGCTTTGTTTGGTAAAAACTCATTTTTCTTTATAATAAAACTACTAAAAAAAGATCTAAGGGGTGTTTGCCAAAAACAACCTTAAACTAAAAAAACCTAAATAATCGTATTTGAAATATTTAAATGCTAATTTTTTAGAATTAAAGTTAATATTTACAATATCAAAATTTAACAAGCTTCGATGAAAGCCTGTTTGGGAATGTAGTTGTAGTTACTTTTTAAAGTGTTTTTTCACATAGAAATATATTAAAATAATGTTTTTATTATTTTTTTTAAAAAATTATTTTTGATGACAGCGTATCAAAATGATTGAAAAACACAAAAAAAAATAATTTAATTTGAAGCAAATAAAAAATAATTTTTAAATTTTTTTTTTCATAAATGCTTTTGAAACGTAAAAACAAACGGGATAAATTAGATTACTTAAATTAAAATATCTCTCAGGGAACAAATTATTTAACTAAATTCTACTTTGTCACAATATTTGACTTTAACTAAAAAAAAAATGCATTATTGAATACTTGGTAATGCAATCACTATCAACTATACAATTGACCTCGCAATTTGTTTAACAAAGTACGCGCAAATCACACGACTGGGAGGGATTAGCTTTTGTTAATCGAAAGACAATTAATAGATTCGTTTGGTATTCAATTATTTTTTAAATTGTATTTTATATTTGAAATAATATATTTTTTATTTTAAAAAAATTTATTTTTAATATAAAAATATTAACACATGTTCTAACCGCCAAAATAAATAAGTTTAGATCACTCGGCTATATAAAAATCTCTTAATCTTTTGCTTGATTGTAATGTTATCGAAAATTTATTTTTAATATTAGAACAAGAAATTTTATAATAATATGTTCTTACTTCTCACCTTTCTTTATTTGAACAATATAAAATACGTTTTATCATTTGTTTTGGTTGAATGAATATGTTTTGCCAAAGTTTATGCAAATGTGTAACCATACGACTCTCTCAAATGGTGTGAGACTAGGTTTTATTTTACCATTTCCTTTTTGCGGGGCGCCATATATGGTGCACGCCATGTCGAGACTAGGCAAGCTTGCATGGGGAAGATGGACGTTTTGCTATCATTTATAGGATCATGTGGACTTTGTCAAGGAATTAAGCAGGCAGAGTTGGCAACATTTATCATTTCCACGAACCTGCATGGCCCTCGCCCACATACAGAGAATCTCACTTCATTATCCCACAGCCGTTTTGTTGAACAATTAAACTCTAAGAAAATAATTACGACTGGGTTTTTTTAATGTAATTATGTCATGTACGTACGTGCGAAAAGAAGAACTCACGTATCCCTTTCCTTCAAATTTTTAAAATCAACTAACCAAGAATCTATCAAACTACAAGGGTCATGATAATCTGTTCGCCTTTTAAATCAATGATTTCGTATTTACCAACTCGACAAGGACCTGTGTTTATAACCAATTGAGAAAGATTCCATGAAAATTGAAAAAGGAAAAAAAAAAAAAAAAAGCTTGCTTGATCAATTCTATGGATTTTACAGCACGTCACCTCTTACACTACTTCCGAGGAAAGCTTCGTGTATACTAGGTCGCCAAACGATTGACAGTTTAAACTGTAATTTAATTAATGCTTATGTTCCTCTCAAAATCATTTGCCTTTACTTTCAAAGATAGTGTGGGTGTGTCTATATATATATATATATATATCTGCCTTTACTTGGCAAGGATTCTGGAGGTTGCTTAGTCGTGCAAGTTAAAACCGTAGACTACTAGTAACAATGACTAGGGTCCAACCATACGTAATTTGATAAAATAACTGGATTGATAGGCACAAGGCCGTATGAATAAAAACAATGTATAGTAAACCATCTAGGTAGTGACCCAGTGGTAAGAGCTTGGGATCAAGAGGTTTGTTTCCTCTGTGGTTTCAGGTTCGAGCCATGTGTTGCTCATATGATGGCCATTAGAGACTTACATGGTCGTTAACTTCAGGGCCCATGAGATTAGTCGAGGTGCGCGTAAGCTGGCCCGGACACCCACGTTAAACTAAAAAAAAAAACAATGTATAGTAGCAATGGACGTTCATGTGATAATTTATCTTTTTTGCATAGAAAAGAAGAAAATATCACGGGACTTGTGTTGGAGTCCTATTCTTATTGCTTGAAGCATTAAACGTTTATTATGCATATAAATCAAATAACATGCACATCTGTTCGAAGTTCCATGAAATATAGAGTATGAAAAATATACGCAACTCAATTTGTTTTCACATTTATGCAGTCATAAGATTGTGTATTTTTTTTTTCGTAATCTAATTTTAGGAACCTAAAATTTCTCTAATTTTTAAAAGTTTTTTCCTTTTAGAAAAATAAAAAAAAATCATTTAAATAATAAAAAAATTAAAATTCTTTTAGGTCCACAAATATGCAATTTAGGGTTCTTGTTGAAGAAAAAAAATTGAAATCAATTATGATTGCACAAATTAGAAGACCAAAGGTCAAAACAGAAAATATTTTAGAGTTCAAAAGCACAACTAAATCAATTGAAAGTTTAATTGAGAAGAAAAATATGAATTAAAGGTAAAATTGGCTAATTTTACAAGCCAATGACCAAAATGAAGAAAATGGAAAAGTTTGAGATTTCAGTTAATTCAATTAGAGATTTAATTGAAGAGAAAATTGATTTTTAAAGTCGATTTAATTGAAATTACACAAATTGGAGAGCCAATGATGAAAGTATAAAGTACTCTAATATTAAAGACTTATTTGAGTTCAATCAAGGTCTTCACTGTAGAGAAAATTTATTTTTAAGGTCAATTTGATCAAAATTGCACAAATTGAAGAGACAATGATGAAATGTAAAAGGAGTCAATATTAAGGGATTGATTTGAGTTCAATCATGTACTTAATTAAAGAGAATTTATTTGTAAGATTAATCTGACTGGAATTGCACAAATTAGAGGGCCAAGTATGAATGTGTAAAAAGCACCATTATTAAGTGACTGATTTGAGTTCAATCAGGGATTTAATTGTGCAGAAAAATTAATTTTAAGGTCAATTTGACCAAAATTGCACAAATTAAAAAGACAAGGATGAAAATGTAAAAGATGTTAATATTACGGGATTGATTTGAATTCAATCAGCTACTTAATTGAACATGATTTATTTTTATGGTCAATTTGACTGAAATTGCACAAATTAGAGAGTCAAGGAAGAATGTGTAAATGACGCCAATATTGAGGGTATTGATAATTTTTTTATAATGCTCACTAATACTAGAAGTGAGAGTATTATTTTATGTACAATACTTACCAATACCAGAATTTAAAGTATTATTCTTGGTCTAATATACACTAACACCTTATTCAATAATATTTTATAGATAAACCATCGATAGTATAACACAATACACTATTAACAATTTCAGACAAGACCAACAATATAGCTTATCTTACGTAAGATGCTTTAGGGATGATAACATATTCTTTTTTAGCATAACATGTTATTTACCATAAAATCTATGTTGAGCATTTAGAAATTTTTAATGACCATTATATTAGGTACCGATTTTTTTTCACAAGTTATAACTTTTCCCCTCTAAGAATCAAATATTAGGTTTTTTTTTTTTTAGACCTTTCATCATATTTTTAAAAAAGATGGTGGGTCGTTCTCATGTTGGAGGCAACACTTTTGATTTACTGCTTATATGCTATAAAGCTTTTTTTTTTTTTTTTTGAAGTATAGGATTCAAGTATATGACAGATAATTTATTATAAAGGTATTAAACTATGTAAATAGTAAGAGTCATAAGCTTTAAAAAATTAAAACAAAAGAAATCCTTATTTCTATAAATTTAAACTAGACTTGTAGCCTGTACTCCCCTGCGAGCCAAGCAAAACAATTTTTAATATAAAAAAAAAATGTTAAGGAAAACAAATCTGAGTCCCCAATCATTCGTTTAATTTGTAATTTAAACAATATAATTAAAAAAATAGAAAAATAATAAATAAATAGAAAAAAATATTGGTGATTTTGGTCATGAACCTGAAACTAATCCTATACAAAGCAAACCGTAATAATATAATAAAGAAAACATATAAAAAAAGGTAAAAAAAAACATAAGTTTCTAAAAAGGACAAAAAAAAACAAGTCAACCCGTGCAAACCTTCTAAATCTGATTTAATTTTTAAAACTCATAACCCATGAAATTCTTGAACTGAGTTCAATCAAGAAGTTTAATTCCCAATAAATTTAATTTTGAAGAATAAATTATGAAAAAAATAATAATTTAAAAATTTGCTAAAGAAAAAAAATGATAATAAAAATAATAAGGATCAAATTTGAAAAGAAAAAAACACATAGAGGATGAAATTATAAAAAACAAAAACCTAAAAAAATGATCCCAAACAAAATAAAGAGCAATCCAAAAAAGAAAAATCAAATTTAAAAGATAAAAAAATATGGAGGGGTGAAATTGAAAAATAATTGTAATTTTATTGCTTATTAAAAAAAATAGGGATCAAAATTGAAAGATTAAAAACTAAAGTGGATAAAATTGAAAAATATTTGTAATTTCATAGCTTATTCAAACTAAAAAAATAGTAATTAAAAGGACAAAGTCTATATATAAATGAGAAATAAATTTTAGGTGTTGGTCTCATTTTTTGAAGGGGTTGAAATAAAATTTTAGGGTGGAAGAGAGAAAAAGGAAGAAACAAAAAGAAAAAGTTGTGGGTGCCTAACTCAATGCTTGTTAGGGGCACTTATCGTTCTATTATGTCGGGACCGTTGAAATCTTTTAAATAATATTTTAAAAAGTAATATTTGATAGATACTCTGCTTTTCACACGCTATTTAAACAGCTCGACCGTCCATGTGCTCTGATTAAAATTTGAGCAAATAGTTTTTTTTTTTAATTTGAGAACAAAAAAATGTATCCTTTCCAACTTTTATGACATGATACTTCCATGATTGAATTTTTAAAAAAAATATATGGTCCATTATACACTAATCTTTATGATTGATTATAAGGTTTAAGATACTGTAATTTAGATATCCTTAAGATGGGTTTAAGATACTGTAATTTAGATATCTTTAAGATGCAATCCTCATTATTATTTATAAAATAGGAGAGAGTTACTTTTCTCATAAAACCCAAATTAAATAATTTCGCTATAATATTTTTTTAAATAAAAACATGAAATAATTGAAACAAATAATTTTCTTCTTTTACACGCATGGGATTGATTTTTCTCAGAAGAATACAACAAAAATTGATTTTTCACACACAAGAATTAAGATAAATTTATGTGATATTCAAATAGGTACACATCAAAGTCATTTTATGACTGATTAGCAAGGACAAAAAAGAAAAGAAAAAGGAAACTTAATTTCCACATGAATGACAAGGAAAACGCGGTTAGACCAAAAGACAGCATCAACTTGAAGTAAAAAAATACTATCCAATCAAAAGCCATTCAAGGAAAAAAAAGTGTGGAAATGGAATTACAACTTTGAATTCAAATCCTTTGTCTTTCTCACATATAATGTGAAACCGTGTTAAAATGATTCCCCACCTTTTGTTAGACCCACAATTGTCCTTCTGAATCTCTTCTTATTTGACATATAAAATCTCATAAAGATACCTAATTCTTGTTTATTCGGTAATAAGATGACATTTTGAGCAAAATATCCTCAATTTGGCGCTTCTGTTTATAACTCCAACACCATTATTGAATAGTTCAAAGGCAGAGTTCACATATCCTCAATTTGATAATTAAAAATTATTACATGATAAAGGAGAAAGGTTTGAAAAATTAAAGTATAAATTGGAAAGCTCGTGATGTTTTGTAGTCAAAATATTAATTATTGTGAGAGAAAAAAGAAGAACATGGAAAAATCAAAAGCATTCTTGTCCACCCTCTTTACCACGTTTTTTGCAACCCAAAGATAAATAACAATGTTTGATCATTAGTGATAAATAACAAAACATCTCATAAACATTAAAGAATAAATTTGAAAGTGATATTTGAACCTCATAAAAAAAAAATTATATAAAAGTGTCAACACGTTAAAACAATGTTTGATCCTTAGTTGTTTCAAATCCAAATAAACTTTCAAACCTTAATATTCTCACCTAAACTTCTCATATATTAATAATTGAAGTCATTACCATTATAACTACAACATATACTATTAATTTAAAGTTATGTGAAGAAGTTCCCCCACACTTAATAAATTTAAAACAAACATCAATATTACCCCATAAAATTTATACAATGTTACATCGTCTACATTTGAAATAAAGATAAACCACATGTCCAGCAATAGAATAGTAATGGAGAAATGTCAAAATCAACGACAACAAGACATTCATATTTATCATAACAGCGGAAAACAGTAGACAAAAGCATCAAGTATCAACCAAATTGTTTTTAAAATAAAACAATTAAATTTAATATATGGTTCATGAAGAATTTTACACATACATAAACAATATAATTTATAACATGGTAAATAAATTGTAATTACTTATCTAAGACAAGCAAAATTATTATGTGGATCTGGGCTTTAGGCCTAGTCGGCCCAAATTATGTTTATTAAGCCATAATTTTTATGTCCATTTTAGTTTGATATTTGGCCAAACGAGTCCCTTTTTTATATCAAAAAATTTAAAAAATATTTGGGGATATTTGTTGATTTATTTGTGGGCCTCTCACACTTTGATTTATTTTTTTTTCTTTGTGTTTTGTGTTTTTTTTAAGTTATATGCTCAATTTGTAGCCTATTATTGTTAAATACAAATCTGTCGTGCAATTTTTTTTTAATTTCCATTTAAAAAGGAAAAATAATAATAAAGGATAAACAATAAAAAAATGACATAGAAAATTTCTTCTTCAAATTCAAAATTTGCGAAAATATTCACTGACGCTAAAGTTAGAAGTATCATATTTTTTGGATTTGTGCGATATTTATGCCAAAGTTGAGAATATGAAAGGAAAAATAAAAAAAGGGAAAAAGAAGAACAAATTCTTAAGAAATTTTAAACAAAACCAACAATGCAGCCTGTCTTAGGTAGGACGCTTAGGGGGTGATAGCATTTTTCCTTTTACGTAACCAGTCTCGTACCATAAAATCTCTGTTGACCAGTTAAGATTTCTAGTGACCATAATACTAGGTGACAACTCCTTAAACAAGATATTTTTTTTTCTAAGAACAAGATGTAAAATATCTATTTTTTCCCACTTAAGATTAATGATGTCCTGGTGTGATAACTTAGTTTGAAATTTGAATCTAAATATCAGAAGAAAAACATAACCTCTTAACTATAAGAACAACTATCCTTAAATTTACATGCTGAATGTTTCATATGTGTGGTGCATTAATTCAAATTGATATTAATGCCTTTCTCTGTCACAATTTACGGTCAATTTTGTTCTATCAAAGAAGAAAATATGACTCAGTTTATGGTAATGTAATTTAAATTGTTCTGAAAATGTAAGATTTCAAATAAATATCTAAATCAAGTTTAGTTACTTGCTTAAATTACTTTGAATCCAAGTACAAACATCTGCTTAAATTATATTAAGAACTTGTGATTTACTGTATAAGGTCGCAGGAATTGATTTTTAACTCTCCCTAGCTTCTTTACTCGAATTAAAAATAAAAGATCGATGCACGTCGGGATTAGTGATTTTTAACTATTCTTTTCTATAACTTGGTTTCAAACTTAAATTAATTAGATTTCACCAAGCTTAGATTAAAAAAAAAATTAGAAGATGCTTACATAATTTATACCGTGGATGAAATCTATGGTTCTTAAGAGCAAATGTTACAATCCTAAATGATGGAAAAATTAGTAGAGAAAAACTCTAATATATTTTGAAAACTCTTTAATTTAATAATATGATAAAAAAAAATAACACATCAACTATTTATATAAAGGTAAAAAGTGACGTAAAAAAAATATTTCAAAGTTAAGTCGAAAAAATACGAAGATCCGAGATTAATTAGAAAAATAATTAAATCAGCAAAAACACAACTTCAAGGTCTAATTTGAGAGCCTTTCCCTACCACGATCGATTATAGCTAGTCGGTCCCCTATAGTAATGGGTTTGTAGAATCTCTTGACCAAGTTTAAGTATGATATAACAATGTTATTGTTGTTTTTGTAAGATTAATTATATGTTAGATGTGTTTAGATTATTCCATGGGCTTTCCTTTATTTATCTAGTTTATAAATGCATCCGCAACACGTTTGACATCAAGGACACATAATTTTTTGATTTATTTATTCATAATAAATGAAAAATGGCTGGATTAATATATAAAGATTTATTTAATTAACCCAAACACTCTATGATACTATTCGTTAAAAATTATGAGGAGATTAAATTCTGGTCCAAATCCTGCATGCCCTTAATTCATTGCCTTTAGAAAAGGAAAAGGAAAACTAGATATAGCATGTCCTTATGATTACATATGACAATAAAAATATAAATGTAAGCGTTACCAAAGATGGATGTCAAAAAAAGAGATTACTACCATGGTTGTTAAAATCGCGATTCAAGTCGTAAAATCGTACGTTTTTACGAGTTAATATAGATTTTACGTGCTAAATCGTTCATTAAACTCGGAAATGAGCAAAATCGGGTTTTAAACAGTTAAAATCGTTAAAATCGGATGAAATCGCATAAAATCGCGATTTCACCACCGATTGAACGAGTTTGCCCGCAGGAAATTTTAATTCAATGTTTCTGCCACGTGTCGCCCTCCTATTGGCTCTAACAGATCGAAGGCTCTCTTCTCTTCTCTTCACCGAAATCAGTCTTCTCTCTTCTCTTCTCTTCTCTACACGGTCGCAGATTGGAAGTAGCAGTTCTAGGAGGGCGGCGAAGATCCCTATCCAGGCTAATGGTGCAGATGCATGTAATGTTATGTCTGACTCGACCATTGATCCAGAGTCACCTGTGAAAGCCGGAAGAAACAGGGTGCCCTTGTGGCTGGAAGGATTTAAGAGGAGTCATGTGGCTTCAGTTTCTGGGATACCTGAGTTTTCTTACAAGTATGTTTTTCTCTAATCTGTTTCGGTGATGACCTATCTGTTAATTTTGAATGAAATTACTTTGTGGTTATACATACGATAGAGTGATGAGGCTGATTGCAATTGAGTGACATGATCATAATTATTATGATGTTAGAGTTTGTTTTCTGCGTATTGGCTCCAGCACATGTAGAAGGTCCTGTGCTGCTTGGAACAGATAAACTGAAGGGAACAAATTTGGTGTCTTCCCAGGAACTTTTTCAGGCTTGAAAGGTTGATTCAAAGAACATCGACTTCCATCCAGCTGCTTCCATGGTGCTGGTTCAATTGGCAGCCTTGAAATGGGTTTCATGACCAAATCTGGATTCTTCCACCGGGGTGATATTGGATCTTTCACCGAGTTTCTCTGAGACTTCAGAATATGGATTGGTCGGTTTGGATCGTTTGTTTTCAATGATTTCGAGAAGGAATCATCATGTTTCACCAATGAGTTCTTGATCAAACCTGGCTGACTATGACTGGTGAACGCCGAATCTGGCAATCCTTCAAAGCCCATCAGCTTGGCTACCACACTGGGAGGCCGTTTCTGAGTTTTCAGTGATTGCTGCAGAGTAAAGATCTTTTCATTTGAGTTGTTGATGCTTTCTAGATCTTTTGAAAGGTAATTTGATCTAGAATCAATGTTGGATCCACTCACTGAAATTACTCTACTATCCAGTGAAAGTCTTGGAAGCTTATTTAGTTTTGGGGTGGACTTGATGGTATCTCGAGATTCAAATGACAAATGATTGATCCCCCACCCATCACAGGAAAACCGAGCAGCATCTTTTGGAATTGTATGCCAAGATCCATCTTTTGATTCATATGATGATCTTGGATGCTCTTTAGTTTCATTATAATACCAAGGTGCTTCATGAAGTTTAGCAAGAACTTTAAGAGACTCCTTGAGATCGACAGGAGGAGCATTTTTCTTTCCTTTGTTACCAACTCTATAAGATCCATCTGCAGATTTGGAGGCCTGTAATGCCCTTGGGGAATCTTTATGCTTCACTATATGGCTCATTACTTCTTCTCTAGCTGTAGTTTTGAAGGCTTAAATATGTATGAATTTTTATTTGAAACATGTTTTTTAAGGTGCTTGAACTATGTATAAATTTTTATTTGAAACATGAATTTTTTTTAATATATTTTAAAATTCCGATTTTTTTACGATTTTACAATCCGTTTTTACGATCCGAGTTTGTGTAAGGCTTTCCGTGCCATGTTAAAATCACGATTTTAACAACCTTGATTACTACAAAGCTCCGTCAAAAAGCATATATAAAGAGTACATGGACTAAAAATCATATAATAAATACTGAGAAATATACATGTGAAAAGGGATGGACAACGCACCCTTAGCTATCATGGCACCTAATATAGAATTTATTATTATTATTATTAACGTGGATGTCCAGGTTAGTTTGTGCGTATTTTAACTAATCTTACGGGTCTTGAAATTAACGATCATGTAAACCTCTAGTGGCTATTATATGAACAATCACATGATTCGAACCTGAAACCATAAAAGAAGGAAACTTTTTAGTTCTAAATTCTCAGTACAGGGAGCCTAATATAGAATTCTTACAATTGGGAGAGATTGAATACGAAAAAGAAGAGTGGGAAAGTGGATCGGATTCCGAAACCCAAGCAAAATAGAAGATAAAGCCAATTTTGGTTTGGTGGGATTGTTCATCATAACTAGAGAAATTTATCTTGGTAGAAAAAGGAGTTTTGAAATAAATTATCAATTAGGATATGCATGATTTGTCAGCCATATTCTGTTCTTCAAGAGATAGAGTAATGTGGCAATGAATAAGGACACCATGCCCCATAAAAGAAATGAAGCATGCTACAATATGCTGGTGGCTTTCTTGCACAGTATGATAGTACTGGGGCGGTTGCCGACTCATTGGCCGGTGTCTCCCCGCGCTGGCCTCCTCTTTTGGGTCGTTTTAGTGGGACTTTGGGACCCTCTATGAGTATGAGTATGTAGAGGTATATCTGGCAATGTTGTTGTTGTATTTTTCATTATGAATCAATACTCCAATAATGAGTGCATATTCATTATTAGTTCAAACTTTGAAAGCTTTAATATGGTATCCGTTCGTTAGTTGATTCAGTATGTTTTACTCCGATTCGATTTAATTAACCGATGTTTACATGACACCTCAATATATTCGCAATGCTTTTGTCATCTTTTCTTCTTTTATGCTGCTAGAAAGTTCTTTAAGATAGGGTTTATAATATTTTGCTACCTTTTGTGAATATCCACATCACCCCTGTATGTTGTAACGAGGCAGTTCAAAGGAGATTCGGGTGTGTTTGAAATTGTAATAATGATTACAATTCAAATATTTATAAATACTACTTGCAACAAGCTCATATAAAAATTGAATCAATGGAGTGAATTTTACGTTCAAAATTGATTAGAGCAATGTACTCAAATAAATTTCATAGTCTAAAACACATGATCAAGTTCATGACAATCACTACTCTTTTGTTTTAGTACATGGCATTACGACAAAATAAGTATGGGGTTATGTGAGAATAATGTTGTATAAACTAATTTCTTATAACATTATTACATTTCCTTAATAAAATGACAGAAGCAACACATCGAGATGACGCAATTGTGTCTTTCTAGCTAGCACTTGCTCTTCTTCTCCAATATTCTCACTCTTTTTCAGTAGATTTGGTGAGTAAGTTGCACTCAAGTTGTTTGCATCTTGTTGAAAAAAAGAAGCTCAAATGATTAGCCTCTCTGCCTATTTTGGGATAAAGTGCTTTAAACTATTTATTGCCCATCTCCAATTGTCTATACGCGCAAAGGCATACACGGGCATCTTCTTAAGTGGAGCAAGGAGTCGTTCATGGCTTCAAAAGGAGAGATGACAACTGGAGTTCATTTGATTGGCCATGTTCTCTTCCAACTTCCAAGCTCTGCTTGCCAGAATAGCAAATGAAAATGACAGGACGACAATATTTTTAAAAAAAATAAATAATCCCACAAGAACACCAAATTCAGTAGAAAATATACCATCTTTCATAGTTTTATTTGCATCACTTTCTCTCATGATGATGATAGGGTATCTCATGATAAATATTCAAAAAGGCTTCATATTTATATTCTTTCCTCATAGTAATGCCCTATCTGTCTATTTTTATATAGAAACCTTATCTTCTGCAACCACATAATGAATATGCCTACTAGCTTCTACATTGTTCGTGCAGCGTGAGAAGGTAGAGTGTGCATTTCTAGGGCCTGGGGGCCATGAAAGGGAGATTGATCATCGATCTGTTCCATTTAATAAAATATATACTTCTTGGACGAGTATCATGAAGACACATGAGGGCTACAGCATTAGGGTTTTGATTCCCTTTCGGTCTATTAAATGATCATTTAGATTTTCCGGCAGGTCTATCTGTACCAATCACCTTGTAACACATCAGATTATAAGGATTATTTCGAGTTGGTCAGCAGTGAAGCTCTTAGGTGTCTGCCACTCTCTTGCGAAAAAATTCAAATGTCAATAATTCCAAAATTAAAGATGGGCTCTTACACCATCATCCAGATTTGGAGGTTGATTTGCTTCCAAATCCTTAGCTCTATATTGGATGTGGTTGGAAACCTTTGTAGATTTTTTAATTAAAGTGATGCAACACTTCACACAGTGTATTAGTGAATTGTCCTAGTTACAAGCATCTCTCGAAACAGAGCATTAAATATATCATTTCTCACTTAATTCTTGAGTTCAAATGAATGATCAAAACATTGTTAGGGAACAGAAGCTCGAGCTATGGCTATGAGAGTTAGAGGCAATGAGTAAGTTCAAATTATGGATTATTTCCAAAAACAAATATAGAAAAGAAAAGTCCTGTAAGTTTATTTTCTTGTGTTTAAATTAAAAATATGTGAGTCTCCTGGAATTAACATTTAGCAAGCATTTGGTTAACACATATATATGACCTATATTATTTTAAACAACATTAGCAAAACCATTTTCTGTGAGAAATAGAAATTAATCTCATGAATTCTCTCATTTCGATATGAATATGAAGTGGGATGCTATATTTTTTGAATTTATAGTATAATTATCTTTATTACAATATTTATTTAACGGTTAAGATCTACAAGAATTTATCTAGTTTAGTAACTCTAATGTTAATTGGATTTTATTAGTCATGTAAATCCTTTTTCTACAAGAATTTTAAATCTAGAACTAATATAAATAGAGATATCTAGCTTAACTATTTTTAATTAAAAGTTCATGAAAAAATAACTTCTTGAACATATAGATTTTTTTTTTTGAGCTTGATAACCTAATTTTTATTGATATTATATGCTATATCAGAATATCACGTGTATAAAAAGACCAAATGAAAATTTAATATTGAGATTAATTCAGGAATATCTTTTTACTGGGAAACCATACCACTGTTAAAAATACGGCTTTTTAAAACATCATGGGAGTCATATTTAACTTAGTCGATGTCATGTATAACGTTATCAAGACATAATTATATGTCATAATTGGGTTTTCAATCCTGCCGGGACCATGTTGTCTCCAAAATTATTTAATTTCCATGTAACTTGTGGCATTGCTTTATTTGCACTAGCATGGATAACGAGTTGGTGCTCTTTTGAGAAGGAAAGTGCAGGCTTCGAGTATGTTCCGCGTGTTGTTTAACTTTTTTGTATTAAAATTTAAATATTTTTATTTAAAATTATTATTTTATGTTATTGGATTGTTTTAATGGGTTAAAAATAATTTTTTAAAAATAAAAAGTATTATTTTAATATATTTCTAAAAATAATCATTTTTAAAAATAATTACTAATAATCACTTAAATATAAAGAAACACATAAAGAAAACATCCCTGTAGATGTAGTGAATGAAACATCAGATTCGAGAAACATCTAGGTTCGAATCAATCAAATACAGAAGTGGGGGGGAGCTGAACAAAAACCATTGGTGTCTGTAAACTATTGAAAGCTAATAACATGTAATGATTCCTTCTGGTATAAGTAATGCATATCTAATGAAAAATTAAGTTTTTATTTTTTAAAAAAATAATTTTAAAAAAAAATAATTTTTTTATTTTAAATTAATATATTTTTAATAATTTTTAATGTTTTCAAATCATTTTAATGTGTTGATGTTAAAAATAATTTTTTTAAAATAAAAAATATTATTTTAATATATTTTAAAATAAAAAATAATTTAAAAATTATTGATACCACACTACCAAATTCTCTTTAAAACATATAAAGCTATAAAAATATATCCATTTCTGATATCAATTCCACTTAATCATGTGAGTTGTTTTTTAAGTGCCCGATGTTTCTAGTTAGAGAAATAAAATAAAATCCACAAAGAAGTTTTTTTTATTTTTTATTTTATAATTGTAATTGCACTGTAAAATGTGGCCCGATACAAGAACAGGAGTTTGGGCTTGTAGCCGCCTGCCTTTATTTTTTTGGACTAAAAGCTCGTTTTGACACACACCATATAAACGCCACGAAGATGAATCTGTCTTGTCCCATGTTTCCAGACTGACATTTTTGGGCTATTGAAGTTATAGCCCAATTAGTTTAATCAGCACAGGTAACTCGAAAAATCTTATTTATTGTACTGGATTTTTTTTTTTTTTGAGGAAATCATCATTTTAAGATCATGTGTTTGTGAGAAGTTAGAAATAAATTCGAGCCTATATTCTTTGTATATATTTAGTGTCACAATCTAATTTTAACCCCCATTTTTAAAATAAACAAATAGAAAGAATTCAAGAAAAAAAAAACATATTTGGTTAATTTTAATCATTTAGTTATATTTTATCATTATATGTAAAATTAATTTATAAATAATCATAAAAGTCATGAAAATACAAAAATATATATAAGAAAATTTTAAAAGATAAAAAGCAAAAAATATAGTTGAGAATGAAATTAGATCAATAATTCAATTTCACATATCAAAGATTAACTTTAGGAGTTCAATTAAATCCAAGAATGGTTTGGATTGCAATTTTAAACTTATTGGAAGATAAATTAAAAAATAATTACTTAATTTGACTTTAATTTAGCTAAGATTAGAAAAGTTTAAAGAGTCAATGATGAATTTAAAACACATTGTCAAATTAAGAAATCAATTAGGAGTTTATTTAAAGAGAAAGATTAAAATTAAAAATTATATCGGTCAAAATTAAATGATTTTAAGAACTAAGGATGAATTTGTAACAAGTGGTTAAACATGAGAGTCTAAATTTATTCAATTTGGGACACAATTGAAGAGAAAAATGTGAACTATGGCAAATTTGGTTAAAATTGCATAATTCTGAAAACCAAGTGCTAAATCGGGAAAAATGTCAAATTTGAAGGTTCATTTAATCTAATTAATAGTGAAATTGAAAATAAAATTGAAGATTAAAACCCTAATATAATGAAAATTAAAAATCTAAAAGTCAAGGATTGCAATGACAAGGCAAAAATATTATAGGGTCCAATTAAATTTTTATTCTACTTTGTTTCAGTCTAATGTTTTTCAATTCAATCAATTAACTCCAATTAAACTAGACATTTAATTTTAGATTCCAAGATTTCAGTTGATTGAGCTATAGTTAAAATCTAGATATTCAATCTCAAAACCTCAACAAATTCAATCTTAGAATTCTTATCCATTTGTAAATAATTTTTTGCATTGATTCTAAACTTTGATTGATACTCAGATATTACACAATCATGTAGAGACCATTATTCAATATTTTCAATTATATTTCAATGTGGAACATGTTTTAACATCCCAAATCACTTTTTATATCCTTGCAAAGCATCAAACCTGTAAATATTATTTTGAAATGTTTTATGGCTTTAATGTGATGATTCAAGTGATTGTAGCTCTAGACTTCTTCTCTTTTTGTGCCTTAAAGGTGCCAACATTAAATTTTTCATGGCTAACCAAAATAATAAATCTTCTTTTTATGTTTGACAGTATTACGTTTACTACTTTAAGGAAGATTAATTCAACATTCAATCCAAAACATCGTCATAGTATTCTTCAAGCCAACAAAAAACATTTGTTTTCATTCCTCTTTACCATAGACTCAACTCATGATTTATGCTCGTATATCATCTATAAAATCTTGACACATTCATCAATAGAAATTGTGGGAAGATATAGGCTTATTTTTAAGGAATGCAACAAATTCATCTATAAATCCATTTTCACCAAACTACACAATTAAAGAACCAACATTATCTTTGGTTTCTTCACATAGAGCATGATCATAAATAAATACCATGCTTCTTTTATATCAATTAACATCCCGACACCCTATCCCAAAATGTCTTTTGATTTTTTATTTGATCATATGGAGATTGTGGCATAAATTAATTAAGGTGTTTTACTTTATCATGCATACAATAAATCGTGATATTATATTTGCAAGCCTACTACCAGAAAATGATAGAAAATCATGAATCCAAAAACATGATACCATACTATAGAAATAGGTATAATGGTGGAAAGATTAAAACATTTGCACTATAAAATCGTGTGATTCTTGAAGCTCAAGTTTCACTAGCATGATAAAGAACTCTGTATGTATCACTGCATTAAATATGAATCGTTTAATTCAAAAACTTAAAGATACAAGCAGTTGAAAGAAGTAAAGTTGCCATAAGATAAGTCATTTTGTTGCATAACAAAAGTATCTCGGAACGGTTCACTTCACTGACTTACTTGAAAAATAAATATATTTGCATTTGATATGAAGATTGAGAGCTATAACTTGTTTTCACCTCCCTCGCTAGTTTCTAAAGGCAATAATAGCAAAGATATTGGGCTTATCAAATACAAAAAAAAAAAAAAAAACCTTGTCATAACCTGTATTGATAGGAAAAACAGTTTAATGAAATTATAGGTCATGAAGAATTATAACAAAAAAAAAAATGGAATAAGAGGCATACAATAAACAAAGAGGTTCTAACAAAAAACAACCCTCATATAAATCATTTTGATTTCTACAATGTTGACATTGTGCTATTGGTAGAATATTTTACAAATTAAATTTTTTTTTCTTCATGATTTGAAGCACTAATATGCTACAATTAGGGAATAATTTACTCTATGCATGTTTTTCATTTTGATCCACCCTTGCTATCAAAGAAAGAGTACAGTTAGAAAGGAATTATCATAAGAAAATAGACAACCCTAAAAAAAAGTCCATTTCATCCTCATGTAAAAAGGAAAAATCTTGCTCATAATAATAAATTGTGTACAAAAAAAATTTGAATGATTTAATGACATAAATGGTGATAAATGGTGTGTATTTGGATTGTGGTCCCATTGTATCTTCTTTAAAGTTAACTATCAAGTTTTCTTAAAATAAGGCTAATTATCGATGTAAGCAAGTTTGGATTTGAAATCAAATAAGATATTTTTTAACAATTCATTCACAATTCTAAAAAGTGTTATTGTTGTCTCTATTTAAGTCATAAATAATTATTTCTTGAATAATAACTCTGGACTAGGATCACCCTTACACTAGGGGTGATTTTCAAAATTCTCTAAGTACAAACTATCAAAAGGGACAAAAATATCATAACAAAGAGAAAAAAAATAAAAAATAATAAAATAAAGATCTTCAAAGTGTCCCTAATTAAAGACAAAAATATCAACAGGGACAAGTGTTACAAGAGAGAGAGAGAGAGAGAGATAGAGAGAGAGAGAAGAGCTCTTCAAAATATCTCTAATTTGAAAGACAAATGTCAAATGAAGAAAACTTAAATAATTAAGATCATAACGAGATTAATAGCTAAAATAAAAAAAAATCAAGTTGCAAGCCTAAAAAATCTTTGCTTGAAACAAGTGGTCATATATCCTTTAACCTTTAAACACTATTAAAGCCTCATGTATATCCATTTTTTTATAGTCGTGAATCATAGCCTACATTACATAGATTCAAAAGTCCTTTATAATAATAATAAAAATGACTTGTTTGCATTGAAAGATATTAGCCTTTATAAAGAGTATAAAACCATAACCTAAATGTACACCATAAGTCATTTTCATGTCATTGAATCATCCGATCTTTACCAATAAATGGACAAGCTTAATGCAATATAAAGCAAGTTTGAAAGCCAAAAAATTACCTTTGGAACCTTTTCTTACCAAATTTTTCATTCATTCAATAAAAACTCATTTGATCTAGATCATTATTTTTTCCTAGCCACATTAACTCTTGCCTATATACCAAGAAAAACATTCAAAATACATCATAACATTGAATGATATATTTGGATTCTTGACCAAAGAAGTTTAATCTTCATGAAAATACTTTTAAATTTACATTTTAATGATTTTTTTTAATAATTAGATTTGAAAGATACAGTTTTTAAAATTTATGGTCTATTCCCAAGATAAGAAAAATGATTTACAAAAAAAATAGTCGTTGACCAAAGCTGTAAAGTTCTGGATAAAAAGAATGTTTATGCATCTTATGGTTGTTTATTGGAAAGTTAAGCATTCGAGTCAACTTGGAGGCAATTTTGTGAACTCTATCATGGCTAGTTGAAAATAGCTATATCAGTTAGGGATAATCCAGTTTGAAAAAACCTATTGCAATAACAATAGTTAAAAGATAATTTGGTAAAATCCATCAAAGCTATAAATGGTCTCTAACGATGATGAGTGCTTTTTACTTATAGCCAAAAGAATAAGCACAATCAAATCAACTAGGAGCAATATTGCTCGAAACAATCCATAACAATGGATGATTTATTGAACTCCCTCAGCAATTGAGAGTAACACCACACTTGAGGAACATGGTCCAACTAAGAGGCATCTTATGGCTAGAAGATAATTTTCCCTTTTGAAATATGGTTATGATATATGATAAAAATGATTTTACATTAGTGCCTTTTGATAATTATTGAAAGGATACACATATCCAGATCAATTGGAGGCAATTCAAGACAATCATTGGGAGTAAAGGACTAAATGAACTCCTTCAGAAAAATGAGCATATGTAAACCATTAAGAAAAATATATGAAATTAATAAGAGGAAAATTATCTCGGATGATTTAGGTGAATATTTATCTTATAGGAAAGATGATAGATGGGAGAAAATAAAATAAAAGGTTTATGTATGAGTTCTAAAAAAAAGAATTATAAAAAATAAAAAAACATAGAAACATGAATTAAAACAAGATGAAATAAATAACTAATGAAAGAATTATGGTGGAATGTATTATAATGAAATTAGATATTCCCTAGTTTAAGTTTAATAGAAATAAGTTTCATGGTCACGTAAGAATTTACCCAGAAAAATGAAAAGTATAAAAAAAGGACATAAAAAGAATTAACTAAATTGTTGACCATATATTATGTGTGTGTGCGCGCAGCAGGCCAAGAAACATAAAGAATGGAAGAGAGAATTCTAGAGAGAACATGAGGAATCCTTAAGAAAACCTTAGGAAAAAAACACAAATTTGAGAAGAACTCGTGAGGGTTTGCAAAGACAAACATAATAGACACCAAATTTGAGAGAAAATCAAGTGGAAAAAAGTGAAATTGGTAAGGGAAGGGGCATCAAAGAAGGAAGGAAAAAGAAAGAGAAGAAAGTTATGAATTGGAGACATTCAAAGTTTGTGAAACTAATTGCTAAGTTATTTGGGTTCATTTTTTTACAAGCTTGAATTATGTATGGTTGTTTTTTAGCAAAGGGTGGTTAAATTAGTAAGTTAGGGTTCTTATATTATTCGAGAGGAATTGAATTTGATGATTAATTCTTGTATTAGATAAGGAAATAAGTTGAGAAAGTAAGGAATTTTGTTGTAATTAAAGTAAGAAAATTGGTGATGGATGTGATGGGTGACCGACCAAAGAGGAAAGGAATCTGAAAATGTTGTGTTGTGTTTAAATTGTGTAATTTTATGTATATTTAAGGTGTATATTATTGCGATGATGTTTGATAATGAATTAGATTAAATATGTGAGAAATTTAGAATCTTGCATAGGATACATTGTTGAGTAAATGATGAATATAATAGAGAAATGTTAAATTGGTTATGTTTTGTTAGTTTGATGTAAGATAAGGAATTATGGATTAACTAAAGTAAAGAAATGGCATGAAAATTTATGGAATTGTGTATATGAAATGTGTAGGGGTAAATATATATGTTGGGATGATGATTTATGACTAAGTGACATTGAAGTAAATGGAATTAATTCATATATAGTTGTGGTGTATTGGAATAATTATTATATAATTAAATGAAATTTTTAGTTAATGTGGAATATATTGATTAGCCTTGAGGAACTTCTTGATCAAGTCCATGTTGATAAGGAAAGATATTAAAGATTAGTAGGTTAGTTGATTTACTTATCATATATTTGACCGAATATTGCTTATGTTATTAGCGTGTTAAGTCGCTTTATACATAATCTAAGTGAAGTTAATTTGAATGTTGTTTTTAGAATCTTGCGATATTTAAAGTCAGCACCTAGAAAGGGTTTTGTATCTTCCTAGCATAATCATGCGAGTATTACTAGATATTATGACTTAGATTTGGGTGTCAAAAGAGAAAGACGACGTTCAACAACTAGTACTTCACTTTTGATGGAGATAATCTAGTTATTTGAAAAAGTAAAAATATAGGGACTCATTTGTCAAGTTAGACATAAATGATATGAATGCGCCATTTTAAAAGAGAATGTTAGCAAAGTAATTTGATGATGCTTATGGAGAAACTAGTGGCATCCTATTAGTTATTTTTTTGGTCCATTATTTTTTTAAAAAAAGATAGACACAAGTAGGAGAGAAAATGCATAGGTGGAGATATTCTTATTTTTTTTTATGGGTCATGGATTTGATATTCTATCTCTTTCATATATCTATCTCTTTCTTAAAATTAGGCCCATAGAATAACTAATATGATTCTACTAGTTACTCTTTGAGTATCATAAAAATTTGTGTGTTAGTATAAGTCAAAAGTTTAATTTTTTCTAATTATAACAATTAATCATAGTTTCCTTGTATTATTATAGGGATTGTAATTACTTTTCAATTTAGATAATTACCTATTATATTGTAACAATATAAAAGTCCCTTTTTAGAAAATAAATAATACAGCTTTTACCTTAATTTATCACGAATTACTTAAATGTAACAAACATGAGATTAAGTTTGCAAAATTATTTATAAAAGTTTTAATTAGCCAAGTTGATACAAATACAATGCCTTAGAATAGTTTCTTATTTCCATTTCTCTTTCTTGATAAAAGTTTGAAAACTATTGTTTTAATTAGCCAAGACTTTCGAGAATTTCATGTATTTTACTCCACTTCATATGTTAATAAACTTGTTCTTTCTTGTTTTTAATGTAAACCTAACAGGAGTATTAAATAATAACTATTCTAAGGCATTGTATTTGTATCAACTTGGCTAATTAAATCTTAAAAAGGGTAGCTAACATTTGATTTTTTATATTTGTATATCCGACCTAGTTGAATATGTTCAATTTCAATATCATGCATTATAGTTGTCGGACTTTGCCTACTATCAAATCTTAAAAAGGGGCTAAAATCACTAAATTATTAAGTAAATTCTTGGATCATCGAGTTAACTCAATTCAATCTTTTTTTTTTTTTTATGAAAACAATATTGTTTCTTTCTTTATCTTATAAAAAATATCCTTGGCTATAACCGGGCTGCATTTGGTCTATTCATGGGTTAATAAACTGAGTTAAAAGGTTTGCCAAATTAATCACTAGCCAAGTTTAACAATTATGTTTTTTACAATGAAAAAGACGAAACGATTAGTTTGAAACCTTGAAAACAACTAAATTTGTCAAATTCAAAACACTAGTTTATGTTTTGCTGAATATGATCAAGAACAAAAGTATTACGAGCTGCTTGACCTAGCATTGAAGCAAATTTTGACATTAAAACTATTGCCATAATTAGAGTCTAAGAAATCGATGGCCGTAGATAAAAAAAAAGATTGTTAAGATTCCCCAAACATGATGTATACTATATGAGAGCAATTCTAATGCACGAGCCAACGATATAACCAAAACTAAAAAATTGTACCTTTACTTATTATTTTTAGTTTTAACAATTCCAACGGGATTGCTATATGAATAGCTAAAATGCCTTTTCTTGCTCTGAAATATTATTTCTACACTTATATGTAGAACAACCAAAAGTAAGAGAAAACACATAAATTTGTTTGCTAATATTTCTTTCCTTTGCTTCCCTATTTAAAAACAGAACAAAAAAAAGAAAATAAATATGTAATTCTTAAAACCTTGTGCCTCAGCTTCAAAAATCAAAATTTTAACAATAACATGTAAAATTGAAAATTGAAATTATTCATATAAATAAATTTTAAATTTAAAAGTTTTAAATTTGAACTTAAAACCAAGGTTGTCAATTCCATTCCGTTCCGTCTGGAATGGCCGAAACATTTCATACCAATTCAAAAAACGGAACAAAACGGAACAAATTTCATCTCATTTTAAATCTCAGTCCGTTCCGGATTTTTCGGCTAAATTCCGCCCGAAACGTTCCGGTTTCATTACTCATGTTCCGTTCCGTTCTTGAAAAGTCATTGAATCAAATTGAACTTTACTCAATTTCATTAATTAAACTACCCGATTATAAAAAGCTCTTTTTCATTACTATTTTCAATAGCAATGATTTTAATAATAATGTTAAAAATTATTATTACTATTTTCATTAACAATAATATTAATTTTTTAAAATTAGATTTATCACTAATATATATGGTTTATATTCATTTTTTTTTCATGTTTATATTTTGTAGGAATTTGAGCAAAACAAGGGATGCTTCAGATTCCATTAACCACTTGATAACATTGACCTAAATTTATATTTAAAATATTTTTGTTAAAACATTTTGCTTTCATAATATTTTGATATTTTGTTTAAGTTGAATTACTTTAAGTTAAAGATCTATTTAATCTTGACTATTTAGAAATATTTTAAATTTTAAAATTATATTTGTTTGGCATTGTGTTTGTATTGCATAATTTATAATTAATTTATCTTAAATTTGAATTATGTTTGTTGAATACATACATATATATATATATATATATATATATATATATATATATATATAAACAGTACAACCCCGAAACGGCACACCGATACACTCCGAAACTGAAACATTCCATTCCAATTGAAAAAACAAAACACTTACCGAAACGGAATTGACAACCTTGCTTAAAACTATATCTTTTAACTTTCATATTACTTCATTAATTTTATATTTAATTTTATAAGTTACTCATATTAATTGTATAATTAATAACATCATGATTATATTATATAAAAAATAACTAAATTAGTTATATAATTATATTAAAATTAGTTTAATATAAAATATTAAAATATAATTGGCTTTTCTAAATGGTTTTTTACCATTAGAATGTACATAAACAAAAAAACTATATTTACACTATTTAAAAAAACTATTTTATCAATTTGGCTTTTTATTATAACATCTTCCATTGAAGATGCTTTAATAACACATATACCATGAAGTCAATCCAACCTTCAAGTATCTTATTATACTTCCCTTTTGTATTCCTTCTCCATGCTTGTATGTTTGATCATTTATTTGAGAAGAAGAATTATTTATGTGTGATCATATTTTGAATTTTCATAGTAAAATTATTCTTAAAAACTTTTCTAATAGCTTAATCTTGAACTATTGATTCTTGACAAATGCAAAAGTATGTGTTCAAAATCTAAAGTAGTGTTTGAAAGTATAATAATAGTTGTTTTTCAAAATAATTTTTGCTCGAAATGCATCACAATAATGTTTTTAATTTTTTTTAAAAATTATTTTTTGCATTAATACATCAAAATCCAAAAATATAAAATAAATAATTTTAATAAAAAAATCAAAATTTAACTAAACTCCGTTTGGATCTAAGTATGAAAAGTTAATTACCAATTTTCATGAAGCTCATATAATTCTAATTTTGGTGGATATTTGTGGAGTTCCAACTTTAGGCATGTGGCTCATTTAATTCTTCCTCGAGGCGCTGCCCTCCCTGTAATCGGGGGAAAAATGATCTATGATGATAATACTATATATGTTATTGTAGTTATTATTATTATTATTAAAATGTTTAATTGAAATAATTTTTGTACAATTAAAAAAATAATCCGACATAGAGTCTCATAGAGATTGCGACGGATGTCAGGTGTTCAACAACCAACATAGAAAAAGGTGATGTGTTAAAGAAAAAAAAATCATATCAATTTTAATATAATATTAATTAGTATATATGATTTAATTTCAATGAATTAAGTATGAAATTATAGGTTTTTTTAGAATAATGGAGTATTGTCCCGTGCTTAAGAAATACAAAAGAGATATAATTTTGATATAAGTTATTTTAATGTGTATCTAGTATTGTAATATAAGTTATTTTAATTGAAAATATATTAAAATAATATTATTTTATTTTTAATATCAGCATATTAAAAATATATAAAAATATTAATTTAATATTTTTTTAAAATAAAGAGTAATTTTAAAAGTAAATTATAATGCAAAAGCTAAGTCATGAAAACTTATTTATTTTGTTTAGAGACATTGGACATTTAAGCCTGGCCATGCCCAGACTATTGTCTTGAGCTCCTCGTCGGGCTGATATTATTATTAAATATAATATAATAAGAAGCTACGACAAAGAAATTAATATAAATGTAAAAAAATAGTTTTAGTAGAGTTTCCTCCTTTCACCCAGTTGCATCATTAATTTGAAAGAGGATAGAAATTCAAGAATATTTAATAAATAAAACAAACATATTTTTAACCCAGTTAAAAAAAAAAGACAGATTAATTAATTTCCTCTGTTATAGTAGTTCTCTCCTATTGCAAGCTGACAGATTCTAGACACAGTCGGTGAAGTTTCCTTTTTGTTTTACTACTTCCCTTCATTCTCTTGTTTCTTTCCCTTTTTCCTCAAGATAAAAAGGATTTATAGTCTGAAATTCTCTCTTTAAGATAAATTTTCTACTTTTCGCCAAATGGGTCTCTTGGATTCCCTTCTAAACTGGCTCCGGAGGTAAATTTCCTTAGACTTTCTTGATGTTTTTTTTTTTTTGGTGATTTTCTGCCTTTTATTTTGTGGGGTTTGTCTGCGCTTTCAATTTTATTTGGTTGTTGAGAAAGTTTTGGATGAAGATGTGACCTTTTTATTGTTATATGCTGATTAGTTGAACTAAATTTAATTAATTTCTAGATAAATTATTGTGCTTAATATCCGTTTGGTTTGCTAATGATTTTGAGGTGACGAAAGTTTAGATTTTGATAGACCAGAAGTAGACTGTGATAAGAAAAAATGTATGCAACAAGAAATTATTCAAATCGGAAAGAAATTTGAAGGATTTTGTGCCTTTTTTTTATTATTATTATTTTCTGCTATGGGCTGATATGCGGGTTGTGAACTTCACATTGATCTTTTTAGCTCTCTCAAGATTAAAATTCAAGACATGAATTTGTCACGGGATAGCATTTCACTGCGGAATTTCTTTCAAGCTTTTTTGTTTATTTCTTAAATAAAATTCAGAAACATGGATGGATGCTTGTTTGCAATATTTTAATAAAGCAAGAGGTGATTTTGGAAATTGGTATGCTAGATGTTGATAGTTCATACACCTGCAGAAAAGGAATAAAAAGATGTTGGAAAATACAGATTAGTATAAATGAATAGAGGATTTGAGGTTTGTGCTTCAGCATATAAGAAGGAAGCATATGTATATAAAGCAGATGTCATACGAAGGGAATAACTAGTATATAATTTGCTGGATATGAATAAAAGAGAGGGGCTCTTTCACATTGTACTAGATAATGAATTAGGAGTAGAAAGTCATTGCATCATAGAGTTACGGCCTGTTTTTCAAATGGATAGTTGTTCTTCGTCTGTGGTTAATGCTATTGATCTTATCAAGAAAATTAAGAGTAGCTGTTCTGAATATCAATAATATGCAAGAAAATACCGCAGGACTGTGGCGGAGATAATATCTTTTTAATTTTATGTGAGTTTGTCTTGCATGTGATTAGATTACCGTCTCTTGAACCTGAGCAAAATTGGAAGCCATTGTAGGAAGAGGAGAGTGGGGGTTCATTTCTGTTCGTTTCTGGTTCTCTGCAACTTACTGTTTTGGCAAAACTAGTAGAAATGATCTTTTTGATTGGTGTCATAGAACATTTTTGGCTTACAAAGAGCCAAACCCCTTCCTAGTATGAGAAAGCAACTGTGGTCAAATGATTATGTTATGAACTTCTAGAATGTTGGTTCACATTCACTTGGGATGTTGTTGACTTATCCAAGTGTGCACAACTTCTTTTCATCCTTAATGCTGTTTGTAATCTGCTTGTAGTTTTTAACTGTTATAATCAACGCACATTACTTCTCCATTGATCTTGCATTCTGCTTCTGACCCTGTGTCCATATTATCAGCTTATTCTTTAAACAAGAAATGGAGCTATCCCTTATAGGCCTTCAGAATGCTGGAAAGACATCTCTTGTTAATTCCATTGCTGTAAGTTGACACATACCAAACACTTATTTTGGGGTATTAGTGAGTGGCTCTCTTTTAACATTTTTCCTTTTATGTTTACCAGACAGGTGGCTACAGTGAGGACATGATACCAACTGTAAGTATCTTTTCCTTGAACAAATCCCAAATAAAGCATTTGATGGTGTTTAAAAGATATAGACTTTTCCTACTATGAAAACCAGGTTGGATTCAACATGCGAAAAGTTACAAAAGGCAATGTAACAATAAAGCTTTGGGATCTCGGAGGGCAGCGGAGGTTTCGTACAATGTGGGAGCGTTATTGTCGTGGGGTCACTGCGATTCTGTAATACCACCCATTCTCTTGTTCATCTTTGTTACGCCATTATAACTTCCACTGCGATTCTATAATACCACCCATTCTCTTATTCATCTTTGTTAGGCCATTATAACTTGTATTTTTGTTTAATCGAATGCCCTACCTATTAGGAACTAGCATGAAACGATATCTTTTAGTTCCAGGATGATAATCCAGAGTCAGAACCAGATTTCGTAATCTGCATTTACCATCAAATTTAATCCATGAAAACTCTAATTAACTTTTCTGTTGATCTTTCAACCAGGTTTTTTCTGTATTTTTTTCAACTGCTATCGAATCTTCTACCCTGACAGAGCGCGATTGATTATGATGCATTGTTTGAGATAGGTGTTGGTATAGACTATGTTTGGCTTTTTTCAATGCCTAGAGTAAAGTACCCACAAAGCCACAACTCTTGTTTTTCGTTGTTGATTGTGCATTCATACACGTGCATGTATTTGACTGCATGAGAAGGAGGTCTTTTACACTTCACTTTCCCCCTAGAAAAAAAAGTACTAATAATAGACTGCATGCCTTGTTGCGTCCAAAATGCTTACTCTTGCTACATGGGAAAGCATCAATCCCTGAAAGAGAGAAGAAATAGGTCCCATCACACAAAATGAAATCCTAGTCATACAATTTACTGTTATGATAGAAATTTCATCTTCTCCTCAAATGTAAGAAGTCATGTTCCTTTCAGTAATGCAAAATAAGGGAAGATGATATATTTTTTAATTTAAAATAATTTCTCTTATCCCAATTGTTGTCAGATTCCATGTTTTCTTTTTCTATCACCTTCACTCCTTTAGTTTGTTAGAGCATCAGTGGATGATATCTGATGTTTTCTTCTCCTTGGTGTCTGTTTAATGGACTAACTCTTTTGTTTGTCTCCTGATTGATGCAAAGACAGGTATGTAGTTGATGCAGCTGATAGAGACAGCGTTCCCATTTCAAGAAGTGAGTTACATGACCTCCTAACAAAACCTTCTTTAAGTGGAATCCCTTTGCTTGTCGTTGGCAACAAAATTGACAAGTCAGAAGCTCTGTCCAAGCAAGCTTTGGTGGATCAGCTGTGAGTTAGTAAACCGTATTAGTCCTAGTATGCTATATATATTCTTTTTCAACTTTTGTCCCTCAATAATCAAATGTAGACATAATTTCCTTTGTTTTTTGTTGGATGGTTTCAGCGGTCTTGAATCAATCGCAGATAGAGAGGTGTGCTGCTATATGATCTCATGCAAGGACTCCATAAACATAGGCATGGTCATCGACTGGCTTATCAAGCACTCAAAAACGGCAAATTCATCAGTAGTTTGACCTTCTCCTAGTCAATGCTTTCTTTTACAGAAGAGAAGGTGAAGAACTTAAGCATAGATGCAGGGTAGGCAATATAGTGCGTCCTGCTGGAATTTGTTTATTGGTTTTTGATTCCTTGTTTCATTCTGAATGTTCTGTACAGTACCATAATGATTGCAGCGAGTTGTTCATGCAATTTCTTTTAATTTATTTCCTCTTGTATTCTTATTTTCTGAATTTGAGTAAGCCTGCTTGTTTTGTTAGTTTTCTTCTATTTTGTCATGCCTGTATGTGTACTACTGTGCATATATTTATTGAAGCATGATGATCAATGCCCTAAAGAAACAAAAGCAGCACTTTATTGAAGGACAGGGGTAGTATCATTTGAGCCCCTGTGTTTCATGCACTTCTGGAGGTTTGGAGAAAGCAGGAACTAAAAGAATTTTCAAACCCCTCTTTTCTTGAAGGGGAGGAGCATGAAACACCTTTTCCTTTCTGCATCTCTTCCGGCCATATGAAGAATGCTTTATGGATAACAGTCTTGATCTGCAGCTCGCTCTACCACTAAGAGCACCCTCAATAATTGCAAATCAATGTGATAATTTATCCATATTTAAGCGTAACTGGTGAGTGGTGGCTTGGGATTGCAGAAAGCTGAAAGATGTGAGCTGGGATCTGTTAAAACTTTGGCGAAAACAGGTTATGGTGTTAAGTAATTTGTAAACACAAGAAAACTTTGCTGGATTGAAAAGGTGAGCACCAAATAGGGTTTCTTTTTCTTATATTGGTCAATAATTAATTAATAATTGCAACCCACATGACAGTTGGGTGTGCCAACCATGTCCTAAATTCCCAACTAGATTATCATCCTTCTAATAATCGAAGTGCCACCCCATTACTAATCATGGCTGCCACTATGCATTGGAGACCTTGGTTCCTACAGATGGCAGACAACAGCTATGGGAATTTCGTTAATGGTAAGCATCAAATACTTTATGTTTGTCGTAGATTTGTTAACGAATGATTACAATAATGTTGAAAGGTCCAAATTCTTGTGCCATTTCACCATCAATCCTACCCCATGGCTGCTGCAATTTCCACTTAATTCTCATTAAAACAACGGGAGCATATGTTAAACAAACATTGGAAGTACAAATTTGTGATCTGCATAGGTTGTTTCCACGTTAATTCCTAGATCATATAGGACATGTAAGGTATGATCCCAATTTCATGAGTGCTTTCCAAGGTTGCATAATTGGTTTCAGTTGTGTGTATTTTAAACAAAAACTTATAGGAAAATCAACGAAGATCTCGAGTTAGTTTCAAGAAAAATATGTTTGTTAATGGTCAAGTCTTTTCCCCAACTTGCCTCTATGGATTTGGTTCTCCATGTCTTTAGTTGGATTTGGTTCTCCATGTCTTTAGTTAGGTCTTTTTCTGCTTTCATAGTGCTATATTTCTTCTTCTTCTTTAATAACTTTCTTGACTGGAATATTGGGTCAATGAAAAAAAATCAAATAAAAAAATCATTAATTTAAATAGATAATAAAACTATAGTTTCTTATATACAATACTTAGATCTACGAGTGATATCAACTTTAGTCATATTAATTGTAACCAAAGTTATTAAATTCAATCTGATTTAAAACTCGTATTATATAGGTTTAGTAGGTTAATTAAATCAATTTAGAACAATATCATTTAAAGATTTTTTTTTTTTGAGAAACAAAGTTAATACAATGGATGCTATGATTTTTATTTTAAAAAAAAAAAAATTAATTTGAAATCTAAAAGGTATAAATTGCAATCGCTTATCTTTTCTTTTACCAAATCTAAGATTTCAAAAATCATTTTGAGACGTTGTAAAAGCTATTAGTTTTTCACAATCAATTTAGCAAGGACATCTGACCTAACATATTAATTCTCTTGTGGATTTCATATTGTCTTGACTTAGCATTTAATGATACCAGAAAGAAAAGGGACACAAGGATCTGAGCTGGGAATCTATAAATGACAAGCTCCATATGGCCCTACTCGTGAAGCCAACTAATACAACTCAGTTTGAACAAATTAGATTTGTACCAGAAGCAATTACAATAGCGAAAGGCAACATAATGCAATTTGATTTGAACATCAAAGAGGATTTCATTCTTTGCAAAGCATCTTAATACAACTCTGTTTCAACAAACCAAAGCTGATCTACCAGAAGCCAAGGCCAAGGATTTTCTAAATTTGTTTAATCACAGTGTAGCTATAGTTCTGTCAATATGCAGTGTGTTTGGTTAGTGTTCTGGGATAGAAGAGATAGATTAAAAAAAAAATGTATTTTATCGAAGAGATAAAAGCAAGACACAAAATAAATATGTTTCTATGATAGTTTTGGAGTGAATTTCTGTGTTTTTAAAATAAAAAACGTAAGGAAATATATGTCTTTTCTATCTTATTATCTCTGTCTTTTCTGTCTCGAGACAGTAACTAAACGCTATATCGAATATATTTCTTATAACAGAGGTGGGGAAAAAGTATCTAACTCTCTAAGAGGAGAAAGTACTAAAGAAAGAGCAGAGAAAAGGAACATGCATCCTTGAATTTTGAAGAGGAACCCCATGAACAAGTCAAATCTTTGGCTCGATCTTGTAAAACCTTTTCCAAGTAATAGTAGATAGGGAGATGCAAGAGTGTAGAGAACACAAGCGGATAAAATCACAGACCATGAGGAAACATGCCATATTGTTGGATTGCTAGAAATAATTATAGGAAGTGACCGAAAATGGCAAGCATGAACCGAATTTTAATCTTAATTACGAAGTGATTTTGTTGAAACTAATCACCGAAAAGTTCAAAAAAGCTGAAGGAGGAGCAAAAGCCATATTTTCTGAAATGTTGTCAAGCGTTGTTTCCCATTAACACAAGTGGCAAGAAATTGGCGTGACCTCAAGAAGGATGCTTCTGTCTTGATCGATGTATCACAATGAGAAATGCAAGAACAAGTCTTTGTCCGAATCAAACTATGAATGGACATGACCCTTGATTGATGATCAACTTGACTCAGCGCCTGCCTCTTAAATCATGGTTGTTTATTGCAGAATAATGCCTATCTCCTATTAAAAAAGCCTATGGATAACAAAATCTGACACAGCAAGAGCTTAACATCCATGGCCAAAAGCTTACAAAGGAAAATACCAAAGAAGAAGTAAATAATAATGTTTAAAGAATTACAGGACCATGTACTCAACTGAAATAATTTGCTGGTTATTCACACTTTCACACAGCCAAGTAAGAATAATACTGTTGGAGTTCTCCTATGAGATACAGCATCAAAGGTAAAACAAAATGCAGAGGTAAACTGCAGCTATGAAACCAGGTAAAGGAAAAATGAACAGAAGGAAATGGGAAAGGAGTTCACAAACAAGATGAACCCAAGAACAAACAAACAAATGAAGCACTGCATTAAACAATGTATGAAAACCGGGAAACATGGAGAGATTTATGATTTTTTTTGTCATTTAAGAAGATGGTGGTGCATCTGAATCAACCCAACAAGTATGTTAAGAGGACTTGTCATCGATAATGTCATGTTCTTGTGAGCTAGAACGACAAAGGTCCTCCATTCGGCTTCTCACCTCGGACATTGAAGGTCGGTTGTCAGGATATTGAGCAGTGCAATCGCTTGCAAGCTGTAGGAGCTGAACCATATCCTCCTCTACAGTCTGGTATCGAAGAAGCTCAGGATCAAACACCTCAGCAGACCATTCTTCTCTGACAACAGATTGGACCCATCTTGGAAGGTCTACACCCTCATCATTCAATTGCGTATGTGTTGGAGCCTTCCCTGTGAGCAATTCCAACAGCAATATACCAAAGCTGTAGACATCAGCTTTTTGGGATACTTTACGAGCATCCGTCACCTCTGGTGCACGATAGCCATCGATGCGGTTGGGAGTGGGGGTAGGACCTGCTAGGTGTGCAAGGCCGAAGTCAGAGACACGGGCTTCAAACGAAGTGGTGAGGAGGATATTTGATGACTTAATGTTTCCATGAGAGTTTGCAGGGCCCTGAGAGTGGATGTACGCAACCCCTCTGGCAGCTCCAAGAGCAATGACAGACCTTGTTTCCCAATTCAATGGAGTCCTGCCAGAACCTTTATTTCCTGTAGTTGAAACCAGATGTTATAACAAGCAAAAGCACAGCCAACATTGCATATTTACCTTAATCTGCTGCTCATGTATCTCAATTCTCAAAATTATCAAATAGTTTCAAGAGACAGATGCTAGCATCTACACATAAAACCATGATTGAATGCTTTCAAGAGACCAGAATGCAACTATGAACTGCAGTTGTCCATTTATAACTATTCTCTCAAGGCAGTTTAAGAGGACTTCAATTGTCAACTATCCAATGAAACATGACTTCTATCAAATAAAAGCATAGTTTAGGATTTTAAATTACACGTGGTAAATCTCATTCTGCAAAATGCGATTTCCAGATAGGAATTACATGGCAGAATTATACGAAAGTATCAACAGTTTTATTACATGAAATAAGCATGTCAGAATACCCAAAATCAAGTAATTAGTCTTCAAAGATAACAGAATCATATACCAGACATATGAAAAATCCAACAATCAAGACGGTTAGGAAAGAAAAAGAACAGAAATTATAAGGAACCAAAAGGGAATTAAACATTATGAAAAAAGAAGGCAATGCTCACCATGCAAAAGTGCAGATAAGCTTCCCATGGGCATGTAATCATGAACAAGAAGCTTTTCATCCCGGCTGTAATAATAAGCCCTCAATGGAACCAAATTCTCATGATTCATATTTCCAACCCCTTCAATCTTCTCTCTAAATTCCTTCTCCGGTACCGTTACTTCCTTCAGCCTCTTCACAGCCACCACCAACCCCACATCCAAAGTGGCCTTATAGGCAGTACCAAACGTTCCCTTCCCCAAAACCTCCGCGGAAGCTTTCAACAAGTCCTCCAAATCAAATGCCCTCACCGCGTTCCCGAAGAACACCAAATTCTTAGTCCCGCTACTCTTAGCTTCACTTTTCACCACCGCCCCGGTTTGCCGTGCACTCACATTACCACTCCCCCCTGCCGCCTTCTCACCGGGGATCTCAACTTCTCTTTCCCTTGGCTGCTCAACATCTTTAGACCCTACTTCTTTTTTGTCTCTCTTTCGTCGACACAAGAAGATCAAGATCAATAAAATTAACAAAAATCCAATTACACATCCAATAACAATCCCAGCAATTGCTCCACCAGACAACTTATCACCACCATTTGAAGTGCCATTGCAAGAAACCAAAGGTCCCCCACAAAGCAAGGTCCCTTGAAAAGCACTTGCAGGCTTATTAGACAACTTCTGAGGAATAGGACCGGTCAAATTGTTAAAAGAAACATTGAATTGATCAAGTGGCAAATTCAAGTCAGGAATGGAACCAGTAAGCTGATTCCGCTCCAAATACAAAGTATCCAACCTAGTCAAGTTATTAAAACTTGGAGAGATCACACCAGAGAATTTATTATTAGCCAAGTTTAACCTTACCAAGTTCTGTAACTTGAACAAGAATTCAGGAATCTCCCCAGAAAAGAAGTTCCCTTGCAAATAAAGATTACGTAGAGAAATAATATCGCCTATATCAGCTGGAATTGGCCCTGAAAGTGCATTGAACCTCAAAGACAGTGTTTGCAAACTTGTTAAATTTCCAAGTGCAACAGGCAGCTGCCCTGAAAATCCCATGGCAGGTAACCTTAACTCAACAACCGTGCTGTTCTTTTGGTCACAAAACACTCCCACCCATTGACATGGATTCTCTGACAGGTTCCACAAACGTGATCTGCCTCCAACTGCATCACGTAGAGTTACCAAAGCTGCCCTCTCGGAAGCTAGATCTGACTCCACGGTAGATAACGAATTCAATGAGAAAAACACAAAGAAAGCTATTGAGACTAAAAGAGTTGGTCTTGGCTTCATTTTTGGTGGCGAAACCAAAAATGAAAACCAACCAAGAATATAATATATATTAGTTAACTAACAGAACTGTTTTTTTTTTTTTTTTTAAGGTTGCTCTTTGGTTTCTTCAAGTTTTGGACAGGATCAAAAAAAGTTTTATATTGGGCTTTGAAGGTTCTCAAAAATGAAAATGGGGTGGTGTGAATTCTTGAATTTTAGACAGATGGTTTTTTCAACTCTTAGACAGATGGTTGTGCCCCTGTGGAGGAGGGAGGCAAAGAAAGACAGATAGAAAATGATGTTGCTGTATACTGTTAAAGGCCAAGCCAAGACATTGGAAGGTAGAACTCACTTCCTCTGCTGAGTTGTCTATTGTTATAGTTTAATAATATTTCCTATAAATTATACAGTCCTTCTAGGACGATGATGACTATTATTAACCCAAAAACATTTGTCTAAATATTTATACATGTGTCTAAATTAATACATTTAAGAGAATATAATGAAAAATAAAAACAAAAAAAGGTCATGAAATTAAAAATGGGTTGCCAAATTCTATTATTAATTCTAAAATTACTAGGATTATTCTCAATAAATTAAACGGCTTTAGGTTCAATCATTAAAAAAAAAAAAAAGGAAAAACAATATTCAACCAAATTTCAATCTATTTATTCCCCTGGAAACTTGCCAAGCTGTCTCTTTTCACTTTATATTGTTTAATATGCCGAGAAAGTAGCTCGTTTTTAATAATTTTGTGGACAGTTCACGAAAATAAAGCAGCAAGAAGTAACTGACTTAGACAGCCTTTGAAAACACCGTTCCATCCATGTTTTTTTTTTTTAAAAAAAAAATTAATATTTTATATGTTTTGAATTGTTTTATTATATTAATTTTAAAAATAATATTTTTAAAAAAATAAAAAAATATCATTTTAATATATTTTAATATAAAAAATACTTTTAAAAACAACCACAATCACACTAAAAAAAATCTTAATATCTTTCATCAACTTTTTCCCTTTAATTTTAGGACGGATAGAGCACATTCCTTCTTGTTTGGAATATGGTTCAATTGTTTTTTAAAGTGTTTTTTATTTAAAAATATATAAAAATAATATTTTTTATTTTTAAAAAATTAATTTTAGTGCATTAAAATTATCTCAAAATACAAAAAAATATATTAATTTTTTAAAAAAATGTTTTACAAAATGTTTTTTAAATGAAAAAATCATTAGAGGTTAAGAAATGTCGAGGACGGAGTAAGAACTTTCTAAGAAGAAGTCAACGAATCGACGCTAGGCATGAACATCATGTTTAAGCTAGCAGAACTAGCTCATCCTTTGATAGATTAATTAAATGTTACTGACAGTTTATAAAAATCTTAATTTCAATTATTGAAATGAGATGGATTTAAATTTCATAATTGGTATCTAAAATTAAAAGATTTTAAGAAAAATATGAAAATCCTAATAATAAATTCGAGGAATGATTTATCACTTTTTGTAAAGTATGTTTCCGAGTAGATTCTCACCTCATCCTTTGCTGGAGGCTTACCTTCTCAAATTCTTAACCTATAATATATACACTGTCAGTTCAATATTAATTTTATTTTATTTATTTATTGATGAAAGCTTGATAGAATCTTAATTATTCAATAACAATAATTATTTTAGAGTCATTAAACTTGGTTTACTTCATGAATTGATTTGGTAACTTATCAACTCATACAATGACACAACTAATTCTGTTAAATACGGGTAAAACTCATCCAAATCAATTTTAAGAGTTTTTTTCTCCAAAATATTATTATTTTATTTTAAAAAAATATATACATGCTAAAACCATTTTGAGATTAATCCTATTAATTGGTATCTTAGATCTTGGACCGAATTTAATAACCACCGTTTTTTCCATTTAAAATTTTATATTATAATCCTTTGAAAATTGAATCTAAAATCTTTATTTTTCCTTGAGGATATCCATCCTAGGTTCAATATTCATGATATATATACTGTTATTTTCTTAATTAAAAATCAAGAAAAGAAGAACTCCAACAAGGCATCATTAATCAATTCAATTTTATTTGGACCAGGTAATAATGTAAGAAGAAAAGAAGAGAGATTCCTTGACAACTGTCATGATCGTATGCTACAGATTCGGGACCACTTTCTTCGTTTTTACAAATTTAGTCAAAAAGCTACAATTGGTCGGTCACGAATACAAAAATACAGCTTTGTGGATTTATCAATCAAAATTACATTGCTCTTTTTTTTTTTTTAGGTTAATATGCTGGCCAATACAAAGTAGGCGATTTGACGTGGCAACAGATGGCTGGCAAATGTCACGGTACTGTGATGCTTTTGATTTTGATTGGATCGTCAATAGCGGTTCAACCTTCGACAAATAATCCTTTGGGGGACCGCTCGGCACATGATGGTCGTGCAACAATGAGGGTGAAGAGTAGAGTTATTGTTGGTTTGGTAACGTGATCCACGGAGTTTTTAAGAAAAAATATATTAAAAATATTTCTGAATTTTTTTTAACATTGTTATGTCAAAATCATGGAAAAAATCATTAAAAGCATTAATTTGATAATGTTTAGAGGAAAACAATATGAAAAACATGTTTAACAATATTACCAAATAAAGTATTGGACAGAAATAACTTAAGAATTGAATTAATAAGAAATCAACTTGAAAAATGGAATAAAAAAGTATATTAAAATTTTTTAAAACATTAAATCAATACAATTTTATTAAATTAAAAAAAGTTAGATTTGAGAAACCGAGAAAAGAATTAAGCTAAATTAAGTTTTTTTAAAAAAAAAATCCAAAGTTTATCATATCAAAGGTTGTAAAAAAAAACTAATAAAAAAAACCATGGACTAATTCAGTTTTTTATTAGAAAACCAAACCGTACTATTTGTTTTGAATAGATTATTCGAATTAGTTCGAACCGAGTCAAATCAATTGCCCACGTTAGAGTGCTTCCCCCACACAATTCTTTTCCCTTTCCCTTTTTAATTTTTTTAATTTTTAGTGATGATACCCTACACGAAATCAATTTTTTTTTCTTCTTTCGACGAGTGGAAGTCCTTGTAGCTCAATAATCTTGACACATTCTATCCTCCACTTTCGTAAATAACAAATAGATCCTTGAAATTTTGGATTTGTTATTGTTGGAAGAGTTGATTTTTCTCACAATTCTGTCAAAGTCCAAGTTATGAACTTCGATCGTTAACTTTCATGAGAACCACCTGGATGAAGAGACTACTAATTTTGTTCCAAGTTTGGAATATTAAAAATCTAACTTATCATTTTTTATATTTTTTATATTGGAAACTTGAAATAAAACCGATGAAGTTACAATTAAAAAAAATATAATAAAAAAATATGATAGCATGTTATTTTTAAGTACAATGAAAACATTTATGTTAATAAATTGTGAGTATAAATATTGATAAAAAATTTTATTTGTAAATCTAAAAATTCTGGTTGTGAAAGTTCAAGTCTCACGGTTGCCATAAAATAGTGGATTATTTCTAAGGAATAATATTCACAATTCAAAAGATAGAAAGAGACAACATTGTCGTCATCTTGCATCTTAAAGAAATTAATGGAAGTGCTATTAGCAAAAAGAAGAGTATCAATAGAGGCAACCAAAGTTATCCCAACGGTATTCTTGAAGGACCATTCGCTTTCAGAGTTTTACAACATTAAAAGGAACACCGAGCAGCATTAATTGAATGTTGCCATTAATTATCACACCTAACGAAATTTATATATATATATATATATATATATATATATATATATATATATTAACGTGGTTGTCCAAGCCAGCTTACATGTATCTCAATTAATCTTACGGGCCTTAAAATTAATGATTATATAAGCCTCTAGTGATACTGAGATTTGTAAAACTCGAACTGATGACCTCTAAAGAACAAATCGAGAGGCTGACCAGTTGAGTTACACCCCTCAGTGTTCCAATTGTTTTTACATCTTATAAGTATTTTTGAAAAACAAAATATTTTTAGATTGTTTTGATATGTTATGTTAAAAATAAATTAAAAAATTAAAAAAAAATCATTTCGATATATTTTCAAATAAAAAAATATTTTAAAAAATAATTATTATTACAATATTAAATTAATAAGTTTTTAGAAGGTGTTTAAGAGTGTGATAGCGGTTGTAGTTTAAAATAATTTTAGCTCATAAAACATTAAAAAATATTTTTTATTTAAAAAAATTATTTATGATATCAACACATCAAAAAAAATTTAAAAATATAAAAAAATAAATTTAAAAAAAAAACAAATTAAAATTTTAAAAATCATAATTTTGACCACGTTTCAAAATACTCTGGTATTAACACGAGGTTGACAAACGGATCATGGAGATTAATGTTTCATCAAAGTTGCTTTCACTGTCTTCCTTAGGTCCGGACGAATTTTTGAGTTCACACAATGAAAGATCGCTGTATACTTACTTTGCTGGCAAGTAATATTTACGCAAAGAATATATACTCGAAAACAGGAACACTTAATTGACAATCTTGTATAATTCCACATTCAAGACGCAGACAAAATTAATTCATCTTGATAATGTGAAAGATTGATAATTTTTTGTTCGTTAACATACACTTTTCTTATAAAAGAAGAAAGGGATATTAAATCTTTAATTTGAATACTCTCCTTGTTACATAGTCAATGCTAAGGGTCTATTTGAAAGTGTTGTTGTGGTTTTTTTTAAAGTGTTTTTCGTATCGAAATGCAATAAAAAATTATTATTTTATTATTTTTAAGATTAACCCATCAAAACGATCCAAAATATATATAAAAAATTATTCTTTCACAACAAAACAAAAAAAATAAATTTGTTGGAAACGCACGTTAGCCTGTGTTTTCCAAACACTACCTTAATGAATTTGAGGTGGGATGATAGAGCTTCTTCATTGGTCTACTCAAAATTTTAGTAAAATAGTTGATTTGATCAAATCTTAATCAAGTCTATATTAAAATAAAATTAAAATTATGTTGTTTTAATAAAAACAATTGACAAATGAGTCTAATAATTATAATCACAAGTATACTACAAGGATAACTTAAAAGACAAGAATATATAATTAATAAATGTTATAGACGCAAATAAAATCCAGTGTCTTTTGGTATTGTTTTGGATCCATTAAAGGATGTGTGAAGACACTCTATTTTCCACTCTATATGTTGCATGATCCTCATGAAAATTTCATATGAAAAGCATGATGAATGACATATTTCAAATATTCTTTTTATTAAGAGAGAAAAAGTGAAGGATGGGAGAGGATACAGTGATATTAGGTTAATGTTGCATGTGTAATCTTTGAGGTTCTGACTCTTATCATAAACTATTTTGTTTTTATTGTTATCATTTTATATATAAATTTAGAGAGAGATCACGAGGAAGAGATTTTTTTTTAATGGATACATTAATTCATGTATAGGTGGCATATATATTTAGCATTCAACTACTTATTGGTTGCGATCTCGGTAGGATTTGATAAAAAAAAAAAATCAAACATAAAAAAATAATATTTAAAATGTTAAAAACATGAGTTCAGGTAAAATTAATAAAATCCTCAAGGTGTCATGCCCAACATGAGTTTAGGCCACCATGCACGAGCCAATACATCATGGTAGCATGGTGGCCTGGTCCAAATAGCATGCTTTCTAATTTTTAATTTTAGGTTTTTTGGGATTTTTAGCGCTCATTAAATTTAGATCAATGAGTAGCCTTTAAATTTTTATAATATTGATACATAAAACTTGTAAAAATATCTAGTTATTATGATAAGTTCGTCTAAACTTGTAACAAATTGAGGGACCCACGTGAAGTCTTGAAAAAATTCTCAAAAAAAAGTTAGGCTTAGGGTGCATGCCTGAACCCATAAGGGTGCTGAAATACATGTCTTAGCCTAAAAATTAATTGGGTTCGAGCATTATGCATTGATTTAGTAAGAGGTGCTAGCGTGCCCAACACACCCATGTAATTGGATCCAGGCATAACGTCTAGACAATAAAGGGTGTTAAGCGCCAACACCCCTAACTCTAGCTGGGCGTGACACGCTTGACAAGGTGTCATGCCCAACAAGATTTGCTGGATGTGACAACATGCCCAACATGGACTAAGATGTGGTAGCTCGAGCCCAATAAAGATTCTTTCTAGGTTTGAGGTTTTTTTGTGTTGTTTAGACTCGTTAAATTTAGATACACCATTAGTCCAATAATATTATTTTAAAAGAAATTTTATTGTATAACCATAATTTATATTAAATTTCCCATTTTATGGTATACAAAATTATTCAAATTCACATCATGCTTTCCATCGAAGTTTGGAAAGCTTTATGACCTCAATACATACTTATATTGGGGAAGACACAATCTAACATTACAAATAATTTATCCCAAACACTAATTAAAGTATATAAACCCACCATGATTGTAGCTGTTTTTTTTTTCGAGTTGAAAACAAATGGCTTTAACCCGATCACGTCTTTAAATTCTTATCTATATATATATATATATATATATATATATATATATATATAGTAGAAGATTTTATACCTTTAAAATAGACAACTAATCTTACATCATAACATCTTGCAAGGTTTAATTTCTTACCAAGCAACGATGGAAGAAAACGAGTAATCAAGTAATTTTATTTGTTAGAGGCATGAGCTATAAATACAAGTCATAACAAACTTGAAATGGGCTTTAAGGAAAAGAAAGCAATCAATAGGAATCATGGATATGGTGCTAACTACTATTACTGTGCGAACAAGCTTGCCAACAACCTTATGATAGGTCTTAAGAAACAATACTACCTTGTAAGAAGCAATTTAATTAGCTGAAAGATTTTTTTTTTTTCCTGTTTTTTCTTCAACTTGATTTAATTCCAGTCTTAAATTAGCTGGGTTTTAGATTGATCTATCAAACCGAGCCGGTTTCAAAACTATAATCCTTTTAGACCTCAACAACCTCAACAAGAAAGCTTTTCATTAATTTAGCAGGGATCTTGTCCTGAGATTACTGATCCTAAAGCACACTTAGAGGAGTACTCATGGCTGGATAGATATATAAGGGCTATGGCCTTAGGCTTAGAATACGGTACTTGAAACAAAGCCTAGCCCAAGACACAATGCTTCCCCAGGCCTAGAAAAGAAACATAAGATCATCCCATCTTATGCAAGTTATAATTACTTCTTGTTCTTTTTTTTATTTCTCATGAAAAAATAATTTGGAGAATAATAAATTATCCATGTTGCTCTTTCAAATCTTACTGATACATTAATGCATTTCAAGACCGTTTTCTTTTTTTATGTTTATTTTGTTGATCATAGATGTGAGAAGTGTTCTGCTTTATTAGCAATGTTAAATGTCAATTGGAACACAACCTTTAAAGAGCATGGCTCACAATTGTTGCTGGCTGCTGACCAAAATACAGTTAAGCTTTCAAATTATTCAATAATAACTGGATTTGTCTTAACATATCCTTTTATAAACCCAGATGTGCTATGTAGTTGCAAGAGGTGGGTTTTTTTTTTTTTTTTTAATTTCAATTAAGTTGCAAGTTCAAATTTTAAAAATGGCGAGAGCTTGAAGGGAAAAGAAGGGGTTTTGGCATGTAGAAAAGTTTCAATCTTTTACATCTTCAGAACTCAGGCATCAACGGGTAAAATTTCCCATGTCAGTTTCTTAATTCTTTTTTGGTATAATTCGATCTCCCAGTTGAGAAGAGGAGAGAAATTTGGTGAAAGTTCAAATCTTGGTGATAGAAAAGAAGTGGAAAAGGTGAAAGTTCAGTAATTTTGTGTTAGAACTATGAACACCAAAGAAATGCAATCAATCCATTTTTCAGCTCAAACCATTGGTAAAAACCAAGATATTGTTACTGAACTTCTACTTCTAATTCCTGCAAAACCATTTCTCCAATTCAAAAGTGTGTCAAAAACAATAACTTGTGCGATTTCTGACCCTGAATTCTGCCTCTCTCAAACACACCCCTCAAGGACACTACAAAAGGCTCTCTCTTGCATTATCTCGATGTACCTCGGATCAAAATAGAGCATTTTAGCAATGGCTTTCTGCTTTGCTCTTCCGCTTACTTGCTAAAACCCATGGAGCAAATAAAGAACAAGTCAGGTGCTGGGCTGCAAATCGTGTAGACTATTGTAGCTATGTGGTCAATGATGACGATAATTTGGATATGCCCCAAGACACGGATTCAGTAATTTGGGGAGTCTCGTGGCCATTTGAACATGGCAGGTGCCGATGAACTCTCCAATTTTTCACAATTCCATGTCTTGGAGATGCCATCTAATCATTCTGGTTGGTTTGTAAGATACCATGTGGATCTTCACTAGATAAATTAAATCCTTGCGCGCTTTCAGTGTTAAGGGTTCTTCGCACTGAAAAGGAAGAAGAGTCGAAGCTTGTTCTCCTCATGAATGGTGGTAGAGTTATATTTCATAATACTTGTGACGGGACACCTAACAATATATGTGATTTGGAGCCTAAGCCAAGAGATAACAGTAGCAGTGGCGAATTGGATTATAGAAGTTGCGGTGTCTATCAATACTTGGAGACACTCTTTCGCGTTTGAGAATAGCACTTTTATTGATAAGTCAACTATCAACTCGCATAAATCTAACGTCTGCATAGCTGATCAAATTTTGTTTTTGTGCACAAAATGTCTGCAAAAAGAATGATGCAAAGCACCAGAAATACATGAGCATCAATCAGTCAAGAGACCATGGTGACCTGCTAGCAAGAGTCATCAGGCATCACACACATCGCACTTTCAAGAAAGAAGAGAACCCTCTCAGCTTTTCTGCTTGACAAACCGAAGGAGGCAGATGTCTCATTTTTGTGTGAGACATTAATGGGGATTTGGACGTTAGACTAATGCTGATGTTCATTATTGAAAAAAAAGAAGAAATAAGAAGAGAGCTGGAAGAGAAATTTTCTTTGGGTTTGAGGAGCAGAGAAGGCATTTTCAACCTTGCCACCTTTTTAAGCATAAACAGGAGATAATCCCCATTAAAGCTTGATACTTTTTATGTTTGTGCTGCTGAAATTTGAAGACAATGCCTTCATCATCCAGGATAGAGAAAGTTTAATTAGGACAACACATTGCACAGCAGAGAAAACACCAGCACACTTCCAATTATTTGTTCATACAGATTCTTAATCCAATCCCAGAACATATTGAACTCTAGATTTATTCATTTCAAAGCTTGCTAGTGATATTTGATGTTCCTGACTCTAGATGGGTTTGAGCTTGGTATCCTTTGGCATAATAAATGTGAGAGCACCATTTTCAACTTGAGCTTTGATTTGATCCAGCTTCACATAATCTGGTAGCTAAATTTCTCTAGAAAAAACCCTTGTTCCCTGTCCCTCTCTCATGAATTTTATCATGTTAATGTTTAGTACACTTTATCTAAAAAGTCGAATGGGATATTTTAGGTTTCTCATATCAAGAATTTAACAACTATGAAAACAAGAGCATTTAGAAATATTATGGAAAATATTTTTTTTGTGAATAAATTTGTAGTGGATGATATCTGTATAATGAAATAGCATAGCAAGGATGTTGAGAGTGTGACAAGTACTTTTTAAAATGTTTTTTGTTTGAAAATATATTAAAATAATATTTTTTTAAAAAAAATTATTTTTTCTTTGAACACATTAACACGATTCAAAAATATTAAAATTTTTTTTGAAGAAATTTAAAAAAAAAACATTTGATGAAAAGTAGGTTCAACCTCAGCACTAAAAGTAAATCTAGATTTTTAAGAAGATTTTAAACAAGTTAGTATTTTGTTTTTTGTTTTTTTTAGAACCATTGGATTTAAACATTGAAATTTTTTTTCATGGATTTTAAGAGTTATTGAACTAAGTTCAATTAATGGTTTTTGGTTGGTAGACAATTAATGGTTCAATAATAATGTTTTTATGATATCAGTGCATTAAATCAATTCAAAATCATAAAAAAAAAACTTTAAAGAAAAAAATAAGTAAAATTCAAAAACACTTTTTTATTACAAAAAACATGCACTCTTAAATACCAAAAAAAAAAAAAAACTTTCTCTCTATCTTGGCGAGAAGATTTATCATTGAAAACAAATAATAATATAGTTTATCTTAGGTAGGATGCATAGAATAATCTCTATTTTTTTATTGCATAAACAGTCTCTTACCTAGAACCCCTGAAAACCAGTTAAGGTTTTTAGTTACCATGAAATTAGATGACAATTCCTTTTTTCTTCTTACAACTTTTACACATTAGCTCGCCTTGATGTGCACATGCAACAATAGTTATTGAGAATACGAGAGAAAAAGGAGGGGGGAATCCAACTGTCGTCGAATCACCGTAAACAATAATGCCACTTGATTTTTAAATTAAATTAAAATAAAATTTTGAAAATGCCCTTAAAGAAAAATTAAATGCTTTTTTTTTTTGCTTTCAAGATCTCTTTAGTAATTTTACTATGCAATGAAAATGTAAGATGACTCATATGTTCCCGATCAATTTGTTAATTATAATTGGATCACATGGAAAAGATGTATTACCCTTTAACCCAAGTTATATGGTTTTATGTAAAAAGAATAAAATGGTTATTTTATTATGCAAATTCACAATAAAATGTGAGTTCATGTAAGTGAATTCTTGAATTCTTTTAGCTTTTGTTTTGATTACTCATGAGTTGTGTGCTTAACTCTCTCATCTCATTTCTATACATAATCCAATGGTAGAGACCTTTTCAAGAACACATTCAAATGGAGACTTGATATTTCTATTTAAAGGCCTTAAAATCCATCCTGGAAAAAAAAAAAAAACAGAGGATTTAGGGATGAGAAGGGATAGCTTTATTATGTGATTCAAGGTAGTTGGGCTTTATATACATGTAAAATCCTATACATAAACTTGGCTTAATGGTTGTCTATCAATTTTTTTTTTTTAATAAAGTAAGATTCTAGTTTCAGCTTTATAGTCTCAAAAGCTTATTAATTTATAAGCATTTAATGGGAAAAAAAGAAGAAAAAAAAGAGAATGACACTACCCAATTCTCTATGTGGTCTCTTGGCAATCCTCTGGAGGTCACAATGTCTTGCTAGCCTTTACAGGAGAGAAACTTTTGATTCACGAGCACACTATATTCATTCATTCTCTCTCTTTTGTTTCCATCACTTCAGTTTCTTCACCTGTAAGTTCCTATCACCTTACGGGCCCCATTGTTAGATTCAAAACAATCGCATGATTGCTCATTTGGATAATGTCTTTAATTATAAAGTTATGGCTATGGAAACCGAAGGGTTTGCTGCCTTACAGGATGTCGAGCTACGCTTTCAGCAATATGACTAGTTGAAGTCCCATGCATCTAAATGAAATTAAGAAACCTCTTAAAATTCTTGATTATATATGATCTTTATGATAATGCATGGCTAGAAAGCAGTTGTGGATGATGGATTTCAGTATATTCTGCATGATTCTTGCCTTTGTTTGTCTCCAAATTATGCCTTCATGTAGTCCACTATGGTGCTAGCTATCATGCATTGCAAAGTGGTAAAGAGGAAGAGCTTGAAATTAAAGTGATAATGATGTGATTTTCATATCCTTTGGTCTAATTAAGAGAGTTTCCTCTCCAACACATGAAGGTTTGACCTATATTTTTAAACCCCAACAGTGTTCTTTCGTACAAAGTAGAGTTGAGTAAAATGCAGGCATTGAGCTATACTTTTAAGCAATCATAAAATTAGTTTTTTTTTTTTTTATGGATCTTTCCTTTGAAATCCTTGAGGTGGTGCATTTTGGTGAAAATGGGAAAAAAGTTTCGTGGACTGGAGTGGGTTTATGTAGATCAAAATTATTGGATTGGTTGATGCAACAAACTTTAAAATTACTAATGTGATTAGTTAAATGTACATTAACTAAATTCATGTAATGATTCTTCATGGAATTACTTAAAACTTGGTTCAAATATCTTTAATTCAACTAAATATCTTTAGATATACATCACTTGCCGTTATGATTGAAAAATAATTATCCTAATTTTAATTATAACCATATGAATTTGTATAAAAGAGACACTGTTTGGAAACGCGATGCAAATCATGTTCTTAAAAAATCTAATTTTTTTTTGCTAAACAATAATTTTTTTTTTGTGTTTTAGATTGTTTTGATGCGCTGATCTCAAAAATAATTTTTTTAAAAAATAAAAAACATCATTTAGATACATTTCGATACGAAAAACACTTTGAAAAGTAATTACAACCATATTCTCAAATAAACAACGTTATAATGCGGTCCAATTAAATGATATTTATTTATGTTTCATCATTTACTTTGTACTGAACTTTTATTTAAGAGTTATTGTCACAATGGTTCTAGTTTTTCTATTGATAAATTATCTTGAATATTATAAAATGATGATCATGATATGGTTGTTTTTTTTTTTTTTTTTTTTTTTTTTAATGGTTCACATGTTCATATCAAATCAAAGTGTAAAAAGGGTCTTTCTCAAGGAAAAAAAAAGTGTACTGGGGTCTGGATTTTATTTTATAGTAATTTTTAAACAAGTATTTTTTTTTCAACTTTTCTTTTGAGAAATTCTTTAAAGTTGCTTAGTTTGGAGAAAAAGGTGAAAGCTTTTAGCTCGAGATCCAATTTTCCCTAAAATCACACACACACAAATCTTCTTCCTATGGAAGCAAGAAGGTAAATTACTTAAAAAGTAAAGAGACACAGATTTGAAAAGAAGAGCTGCGTCCACAGAAGTTCGAAAGAATGGTGCCCGCAGCAGGACTTGCCATAAGGTATGGTGAACATTAATGTAGGGAACAAATTACTTGGGGCCGAGAGAAAGTAAGAATAAGTTCTGAGTACATGTGAATAGCTCAGATTATGAAATAAATCTGAGTTTTATTCTGTTAGATTGCCTTCATTCTTTAAGCAGCACTTAATCGAATTCATCTGAAACTTTTTTTAATAGTTTTTTTTTTTTTGCATCGATTTTTCATGTCCATGGAAGGGTAACAGTGTCCAATTTCTAATAGATTGGGGGTGAAATTGAAAACATTAGGAATAATAATGAAGTTTTGCCTTTTTTGAGTACAAAAGTGAAAACTGATATGTTCTGGCTTAGGAACAACAGAGTTAAGTGTTCTCAATCACCTGAATCTGTCAAAATTCAAAGTTGTGTTGACTCCAGATTTTAAGAAGCATCAAATTCAATAAAAAAAATCCAATCTTTTTTTTTTTTTGTTTCTCTTAATTATCACTTCGTTCTTGATTATAGAGCTAAAACTTTCTGTTCTTCGAGATGAACATGGTTTTCTTTCTCACGCTTGACATTCAAAGTAGCACAAATTAACAAGACTTGCCCTTCTGTAATTGATAGACAATCACAAATGAATCATTATTCAAAGAACTAAAAGATAGTCATAATTTTCACCTTTACAAAAGGAATATGCCAATCTTTTCACATGAGGACAATACAACTTTATCAAAAGGAGGAGAGGAGAGTGGAATCTTAGCTTCCCTTTTCCCTTTTTCCCAACTTTGTTTTTTTGGATACATGCCACTCCCCATCTAAACCTCTTTTGCTCAATCCTTCCTTTCGAGAGTAAAATCAAAGAAAATCTTGAAAAGGGAACATAGAGAGAGAGAGGGGAAAGTCGACATCATGAAGAAAGGAAAGGAAAGCAAAAGAAGCACCAGGAGTAGATCAATATAGCAGGCTGAGAATGAGTGCTATGCCAAGGTCTTTGAAATAATTGGGCTAAGTTATTTACCTGCATGCATGGGAAACAATATTGGCAGTCAGGAGAAAAAAAAAAGAAAAAGAAAAAAGAAAAATTGAAGGCAAGAAAAGTCGGGATTTTACCATTTCCTCCGAACACCTTTCTAAGGAAAGAAAGAAAAATAATGAGCAAAGCTACTCCAGCCAATAGCCCAATAATTATTGCAAATGTCTTCTCACCTTCACTGGTAGATTTATCTGCATTTGGAAATAGTAAATAAGAAACAAAATTGCAATCCAATCACTTCTCTCGTCTCAAAACATTCTAGTCTTGAAACTTTTCACTTCTCCCATGGACATTTTGTACTTTCCTCGAAGAAATTTATAGCATGTGTTTATCTATACATTATAAACTATGGTTGACCACAGAAAACATCTTTTTATGCTTATCGTGGCTAACTACAGTTTGAAATAAGGTTAAATACGTAGAAAAACTAGCCCTTAATTAGTCATGATTTGAAACTATGCTTACCCCTATGAGACTTGGTAGACACCTGAGGGCCACCGGTGGTGTACCTAGCGTAGCACTTAGCCAAGAACATATCACCATAATCCGCCGTGCCGCAGTCGGATTTCAGCCGCATGAACGCCTCCGACAAACAATCCTGACATTCTCCGGTACTCAAGTCACCGATGCATTGGGCCACACCCTGGACATCACCTGACCCGCCAACCCGATAAGCCCCACCAGTTCTAGCCAGCCCCCCTAAAACTGCATCCCTAAGGTTCATGGCATCCGTATCATACCCAACCGAAGGTCCACATTTCTTCAGTACCACAGTCTTATCTTCCACACCCAAAAACGTTGTATTATCATACTTTACATAGCAACCTTGCAGCTGCAATGCTCCGCCACATGTCTGAGCACACAGAACACCGAGTTGGCTCACGGCACGGGCGACACATGTGGCACAATCAGGCATTGACAAGTCACCACGGCACTGGTAGAGCCCGTAAATAACATCATGTGGGCTTGACCCCATAATGGTATAGTTGTTGTAAGAAGAGTATGTAGCTGAGTTGACAAGAGAAGTAAGGAGAGAATTAAGGTTGGACTCAAAAGGTGAGTCTTGTACATATTTTTGTGGAGTGCAGCCGCCAAAGACAAATGCATCTGTGGAAGCTGAAAGTGAAGGACAAGTGAGAGATGAGAAAGAGACGATGAATGTGAAGGTTAAGAGAAGTGAAGAGCTTGCTGTTCTTCCCATGTCTAGACAAGCTCTCAGAGAGAGACAAAGAGAGGCAAGGGATATGGAGGCAAATCTAAGCCCTTGGTAATGAAATTAACGGGAGCTTAAAACGAGACTCTTGTCTCTCTCATCTCAACGAGTCTATGAAGGGCTGTTTCTTTCTATATATGTGGGAGAATAGGCCTTTTCTCTATTAACTAACACAAACAAATTTCGTGGGGTCATTCATGTAAGACGATGCAACATGATTAAAGAATTTTTAGTGACGTTGTAATTAAAGAATAATTATTTAATAGTTTTAAAAATAAAAACTTCATGATATTTGTCGCATGTGTGCGGCGTCGCGGTGGAAACATCCACCCTCAAAATTTGTATTATCTAAAAATGTGTGGAATGTGGGGAGAGACAAAGGAATTCTTGTCTTTTATGAGTAGAAAAATAGAATGGGAATCGACACCTAGTATTTGGTCACTAAAAACCCTAACTGGTCTCAGAGATTTGGTACGGGAACTGGTTGCATAAAGGTTTTAGCACCCCAAATACGTCCTACCTAAGGTAGGCTGCATTGTTTAATTGTCTGATAAAATTTAAAGTCTTGTTGTGTTTTCTAGTTGTTGGTCCGTCTATGGTTTAAGAAAAGTCATCTTCGGTAAAGAGATTCTTATCTTATCGAGTAAAACCTAATTGTTCTAATGTAAAAAAAAAAGAATTAAAAAAAATTAATTAATATCCGGAATACGTCTTACGTATAAGATCATAACCCTAGATATTAAAATAAAACAAAATAATTTTTTGGAATTTTTGAAATATTGGCCTAGTTCTCGTGACTTTAATAAACTGGTTATTAAAACCAAAATGCATGCTAATATCAATTTTTTAAATTTTCTTGTATAAAAATTTGATATGATTTTTATATATATTTTTTAAAAGACTAGGCCGTATGCATGAAAACAAAAAATTTTATTTTATTTTTTAAATTTTTTCCAATTTTTGATTTTTTATGTTTTGACAAAAACCAGGTATTTCAATACCGGATTTATATATTTACAATATAAAAATACAAACCAATATTGATCAAAATGCAGTAAAATATTTTCGGAAAATCACATATTTTTTAAAATAATTTTTGAAAAAAAAAAAGAAAAAAATATTTCGGGCTGGGCCCAGCCCGGCTCGGCCCATATGGCTGGGCTGGGCCCAGCTGGTTTAGACACGCAAGCGTGCGTGAACAATTCACGCACGCCTGCTACAATGCGGATGTAATTAATCTTCAAGTGCACAGTGTTTGTGCATTATCTGCAAAGTTGAAGACGTTTACCTAGAAGCAAGACGAAAGCAACGACATGCTTTGGACCTCTCTCCTCTTCTTTCGTTTGTTTTTCTTTTGGTTCCTCTGATTCTTCCTTTTTTTCTGTTTCTGTTTGCAGTTCTTCTTGCGGTCCGTTCCCTTTGGTCTCTGTCTTCTCCCTCCCCCACTGTTCTTTTTCCTTCTTTCTCCCGGCTACTCTCTGTTTTTTTTTACGTTCTTTCCTCCTCTGCTCTCCCCGTGTTCTTTCTACACCTGCTCTCCCTTACTCTTCTTCTTTATCCTCTCTCGATATCCTCACTATCTCGTTATTTTCTTTCTTTTTTTTCTTCTTCTCCCGCTGTCTTTTTTTTTCTTTCCTCTGTCATTCTGCTCTCTCCTCCCCTTGGTTCAGTCTTCTTCTGCTGCTTTTATAGGTCAGAGAAGGCTTTGTGCTGGTAACGGCTGGCTTGATAACGGTTTATAGATGGAAAAGACTAACCAAACTAAAAACTTTACCGGCATTATTTTGTCTGTAATTCTATCGATGAGGATGTCATATTACCGACATATAAAATCGTTTATAATTTCATCAGTGATTTATTTCATATTACCAATGGATTGAAACCGTCAATAATTTACATATTATCAACAGCAAGGTCATGTAATTTTTTTCAAACTCTCTCGAACTTTCTGATAAAATTAGTCCGTTGATGATGTCATCTGTAATGATGAGCGACATTTCATGTAATTTCTTAAACTCTTTGGAACAATCCAACAAACTTATTCTACAAGTAATTCTATCATTAATGTATTTAATATTTTTCTTTAAAAAATCAAATAAGACTATAGAATAATCCAAATAAACATACGAGAAAAAATTAAAAGAAATAAAACTAAATTAAAAAACCAAATATTTATTGTAAATTTAGAAATTATTAGTTTGAATATAATTCATCTATAGGGCATGTGCTAAAGAGGAGGAGGTGAACGAGGTGGACCACATGTACCACAGACATTTGCCAAAAACTCTATGTACAATCATCAAAATTCAGTCGTCTCAGCACTAAGCTGCTTTATCTTAGTAGTAAGCTAAGTCGTTTTAGCTTGAACTTGTTCTCGTATAAGCTCGTGAAACTTTGTAGATTGAGAGCTTGAAGTCAATTAGAAGGACCTAATGGTTGATACACTACATCCTGTAAGAAAATCCTCGGTCATAGTGTTTGCGATATCATAAATCTGATTTATATTAGGTCCACTGGATGATCTAGCCTCTAACCATAAATTCACATTGAGTTTTGGATGGATTGAAGAATCGTCCTCATATCTCTCCTATAATTGAGTTGCATATGTTTACTGAAAAAAAAAAGTATTTTAAAAAAAATTATAACTTAAAAAAATGATTGTTAAAATCCAACTTACCATGAACTTTTAAGCTCGGTTAATCACAAGTTACAACACCCATTTTCGACGGTCATTATTTTGTATGTGAGTTTCTACAAAAAGCTCAATCGGTCTTGGTTTGCCTCCAATAACCATAGTTTACAAAAGGAAGCTACTGTTAGTTAAATATTTTCATATAAAACAATAATTTTTTAAAAATAAATCTAATAAAAAAGAATCGTACCATTCATTTTATATGCGAACCAAACATAATGGATCCGCTGGTGTGTGTGGTAATTGAACTATAAATCTTCATGTTCCGGTTCTCCACCCCTGACATGAATGCCGCATGAAATGCTTAGACATCAAGTGTGGATATAAGTTTCCTATATAGCCTCCAAGATGTGTGGAGGCCTGAAATCCCTCCAAACCATCATGTCTTCCCAGCCTGGAAAACCTCTTTCTTTAGCTTACTTTTTTGTTTTGCGCCTCATACCAAAAATCACGCAACCTATATAGTAGAAATAAATTATCATTTAAATTAAAAAAATATTAAAATGTAAAATTCTAACATTTAAATAAAAAAAAATATAACATTGATAGTTCAATCTTACTTGGTTGTGTTGTGAATCTCCCAAATCCTACTAGCAACAACATTGTCAGCCTTATTCTAGTGAAATTTTTCCTTACACTTCAAATTTGTAAGAGAATTAGTTCATTAATATTAAAAAACAAACCAAATTAAAATAATAAAAAGAAAAAATTGTTTAAGTATATATTAACCTTGAACTTTTCAAACCACGTATCAATCACTGGTTTTCATTCAAGATTTTTAAAAATCTAACTCCACATAAACAATGGCACTTCCATCAATGATTTCATCGCTAATATTATCATGTAAGAACCTCCACATTTGTATACCTAAGATTTTATTCATTAAGTGAACTAATTATTCAAAACTTATGCAATGTTGTTTGTTTTCTTTAATTGTATAGGATAGAAAAACAAACTTACATTGAGTGGTCGAACTTTCATTGCGCAATGTACTTCTCAATGTATACATCTCGCTTAGAACATACAACCCTATATGAGGTGGTACCGCACTCGACGAACTTGTATTGGTAAATATTGCGTAACCCAAAAAGGTATGATATTCCTTATTCTAACGTCAGTGAATAAATCCATAAAATTTGAATTAAAAGAAAATGAAACTATTTTTTTCCTTTTTTTATTATTATCCCTTTGTTAGAGAAAAAAAAATGTATTGCATATCATATTTGCATTTCACAATAAAATTCTACAAATCGAATATACAACAAACTGACAAAACAATACAAAAAGTGCGCGAGGCACCCATAAATAAATTGACGAGGATCCCCAATTTTTTCTGGAATTTTCTCATATATAAAAAAAGAGTTCATTTGGTCAGATATCAAAACAAAGAGAATAAAATAAAAGAAAAGGAAATAAAAGTGTGTTTTGCCAAACCCATCTTTTTTTTTGGACTGGATCTACCCAGTTAAGTTACTAGCCAAACCAATGACTCGGCTTAGCCAACAAAAAAGTAAATAAAAAAAAAATTCAAGGGGAGGTAACTATAAATGACTTCCTTAGTGATGGTGTGCATGGTTGTTGGAGTTCTAGAAGAAGCTTGGTGCTAGCGATCGTTGCTAGAATTCTGGAACAACTAGGATTCATCTTTCTGCTTTTGGCTTCCTCCCCTTTGTTTTTTTTTTTCTTTGTGCTTTTTTTCCCCAATTTCTCTCCTTTTTTTCTCTACTTTTTTTCCCTGCCTCTGCCTTTTATTGGCTTTCTTGCTTGAGATTTGCTCCTTATCTTCCCAGGATAATGATGAGGTCTAGGACTTTGTGTTTTGGTTGGATTAGAACACCAATGCCATTAATGGAGTTGTTAGTGGTGGTTTCCTCATCCTGCTGACACCTCGTGGCGGTGGAGGAAAGTCAGCTGGATAAGGGTCAAATGGTAGACCATTTGGTCTATGTCTAAGTTTGGTATGGGGGCAATGAGACTTGGCTAGAGTTTATGTTTTTTGCCATAGTTTTGAAACCCGGCCCGGCCCGGCGGGTCGATCTGAGGCTAGAACCGGGCCGAATTGAAGAAAAAAAAAAGGAAAAACCCGATGTGACCCGGTTGACCCGGCAGTTTGACCCGATAAAACCCGGTCAAGACCCGATCGCAAACCTGTTGACTTTTGTTTTTTTTACTAAAACGATGTCATTTTGATTTTTTAAAAAAATTAGACCCGGTCAAAACCCGAAACCCGGGCAAGCCACCAGGCCGGGTCTTAAAACTATGGTTTTTGCAAGTGGGCTTTCCTCGGTTTCAGACGAAGAAAAAGATGTACAGTGTTTTTAAAATGATGTCCTTTTGGGATGGGAATGACCATCTTTCAGTTTGGTCACCAAATCTTTGCACATTGGCAATCAAGCCTCTTATTTAGCAAATTTCCTTTTTTTTTTTAATTTCACCCCTGGATCAATTGCAATTGGACCCTTGAATTTTAGCGCTATTTACAAAATAGTCATTGGTTTCCAATTTAACTAAATCAGTCCTTAATTGACTTTTCAACTTTTAATTCCTTCAAAATTACCACTGAAAAAATCAAGGAACCACAAAAACCCTGCTCAACAGAACGGCTAACAAGTTGCTAAATTTGCATTTGCAATTAGGTCAACGAGCAATAATTTGGATTGATTTACATGCAGCACTTTAGTAGTGTTTGGCTTGATATATAAGATAATGAATGAGACAGAAATCTAACTTATTTGATTTTAAAATGTTGAGATAAAATACAATTTTGTTTTTATTTTCAAAATTTAAATCAATAAAATCTTAATTATGGTACAATGCACATAGCTTTTTCAAGTGAAGACACCCAAACAACTGTACCCATCGCACTACGCAATCCACAAAACAAAACTTATTGTCTTGATTTATTACATACGTAGTCGCTATATATATATATCAACACGAAATAAAGAAGTGTATGCAGGAAATGTGTCATCCAATTATTTCTCAAACGATTTATTATTATGTGCAAACATTTTTAATTTTTTGCTTGACAGGGAAGGAAATTCCTTAATATAACTCCTTCAAAAATCATCATTTTCAATATATGTGTGTCTATATATTGTATTGTATTGTATCATTTACCAAGAAAATCTTAGTCAATTGGCGTGCATTTTCCAAATTTTCTAGGTGAACATTGAGCCTACAACTTGTAGTGCATGTGGGGCATTCCGAAAATAATGTTCCAAAAACTTTTGCTCATTTCCAACAGGACACTTAAAAGGCATGGTCTCTCTCTCACTCACAAATCACACGCAGCTTTCCCTGGTTACATCGGAATTGAGCCACCATGAACTAGGTTTTGGTTGTTTTTTCTCAAAAGAGGAGGAGGAAAGAGATGGTTGATGGAAGATGTCATATCCAATAATGTCGTTTAAGATTTATGGTTGCACTACAGTTGTGGTGTAACACTTCACCAACTGATGTTTGGTCATTTGCTCCCTCGTAACAAGTTCTTGGGATAATTGCACTAAAAGAATTGCTAATTTTTAATGTTTTCTCAATCAAATATTTTGTTTTCCTTTCAATATACTATTTTTTTCAAAATAGTTAATCAAATATTTTCCATCCAACTATTCAAACTAAGTATAAGATAACAAAGCGATATTTTTTTTTATTTGTCTTTTCATTCTTAGAGGAAACTTTTTCTCTCAAATTATTTTACTATGTAAAAAGTTAGAGTATACTTGTACTGTAATTATTCCCAACAAGTTCTCATGGGCCGCAGACCACATCTTTTTGCTCCTTTCTCTTCTCCCAGCTTGAAGAAGCTTGTACTGATCCAGCTCTAGAAACTCCATGATCGGTTATGGTTGTGGAGTAATTATACCAGTGGGATTTTTTGGTGTTAATTTATAATAATTATAAATCGTATTATATGGGTCAAAGCGCAACCATATGCTCATTGGTTTTAAAATCTACCATTTCAGAAAGTTAAATTAACCCTAAAAAAATAAATTAAGGACAAATCGCCAACTCTATATAAATCCTAAGAATTTGTCTAAAAATGGCTTGTTTAATATCCGATCCAAGAGATAATTAGGTTCAGTTTTCGAAGATCATTGGTGGAAAAAAAATGTTACAAAATACAAATTGGGTTCTGAAATAAAATATAAAAAGTCATTATCTTTATTTCGTTCAATTAAATGACCTATGACCTAGCCCAAGATTACAACATCACACCAAACCTTAGGCAGAGGTGCCTACGAGGTCCATAGTACAAGAGTATGAAATCCTCAACCTAGCTAAGGGCCCAAACACTAGCAGTAAATGGAGCAAACTGAAAATACACAACACAAGCTCAAGTCGGAGTACAAATTGCCACTTCAAGTTTATGCTTTCTTTTCTTTTTCTTTTCTTTTTTTCATCATCAATTCTTTGTTTTATTAACTATCACTTGACAAAAAAGAAAAATGACAATCCGACTTAAAACCTGTTTCTCTTACTTTTACACGAAAGCAGCATTAAACTTCAGTCTCGTTAATAGAGTTTCTTGCTACTTCATTCATGGTAATTAAAATGAATATATATACCACCACAAGGTGCTAGGAAAAAAAAAAGATAGGGACAAAAATAAAATAACTAAACTAATGGAGCTAATGTGCAATTACCTAGAGTTAATACTATAAGAACCCCAAATCTTTCTCTTTTAGAGACGGCTGCATATAGAAGAAAAGATGGGGAAGGTTTCAAATCTTTTCACTAAAAATTGAGAGAAAATGCATCCAAACTGAAGGGTAATTGAGTGAGATTAGCCTAGGTAGGGGGGAAACAACATCAATGCAAGAATTAAAAATAAAATAAAAGAAGAAATTTGAAAAATAAAAGGGGTTTAGAGCCGGTCAGGAAAAAAAAAGGAATGCTGAACAATTTTGATTGGTTAAGGATCGGAACTCACTTTATCACAAAGTGAAGGATTTTAACCTTGATTTCATAATTTATATCCAATTCAATCTAGAATTCATGAGAAAAATTAGGGGGAATGAGGAATTTTCCTTTTTTGATGAAATTGGAATGAGAAATGATGAAAACAACTTAAAACAATAAGTAATTGAAAAAACAAATCTTGGTGTTGTAAAGAATTTGATACCGGCATATAGAGAAAATTGAGAATTTTTTAAAAAAAATGCATGAATATTTTTTATCATGATTATTATAGCTTGTGTTGAAACATTATTAATGATCGAAAAGAAATAGGAATTTTATGTTTAATGGTCATGGAAAGACTTAATTAAGCTTGAATTGTGAATATTTAAGTTGTGGGAATTATGGAATTTTGCACACAAAACACAACTTGCAATATTATGATGAAGGAATATTATTAAATTTGGGTAGGGAAAATAATTGTATTGAATGGTGAGAAATATGAAAAAAAAAAAATACTTCATCACATGTTAAAACAAAAAAAATTGAAAAAACAAAAAAATTAAACAAATTCATTGTCCAACTTCAGGTTAGATTTAGGACTCACTAGTAATTAAAAAGTGGAATAATTTCTATATGAAATCAAAGTAAAGGATGATATCCTTCTAACGAAATTAACCTTGCTTAAATCGAAGTTATGATATTTCATATATAAATTAAAAATCAAAGAAATGTCAGACTAAACTTAACTAAACATTTATGATGTTGCAATTAAAAATAATCTTTGACATGTCAAAGAAAAGAATTGAGTTCCTTCCTTTTATGGAGTTGAAAAGAAATAAACTATATATAAAACTAGAATTTTAGTCTTAGTTATGTTTTAAATAAGAATTAGCTTGAAAATATAAAATAGTATTGAATTATATTAAGTCATCAAATAAAACTGATATTCTATTAAATTAGAATATGAAGTAACTGAGGATGGAATAGTAGATGAGATTATTCTTATTGGTACATGAGAGACTGTAGAATCCACTCGGCAGCAAGGGATTGGTTCACGCACCCAAACTTGAGGTAAAAACTCAACATCTTACAACTAAAACTTTATTTAATTGTGTTTATAATACTTAAATGAAAAACAATCCTAGTTGATAAGCGATAAATTGTTGAAGAAACTAGTTATCTTGGTAAATAAGATTAATGCCCCGATTAATGGATAATGAAAAAACTAGTTATCCTGATAAATAAAATTAATGCCCTAATTATTAGGCAAATAAAAAATTAGTTACTCTAGTAAATAAAACTAGTGCCCTGATTAATGTATAAATGAGAAACTAGTTATCCATAGAACCCATAATCAATTCTTAATATAGTAATACTTTGTCTGGGCGAAGAACCCATCTTCCAGCCCAAAAAGCTCTAAATGTTTTTTAAGTTTTAGAATAATTTTTGCTTTAAATAAATAAATGTATTAAAATAATATTTAAACAATTATATAATTACTTCATAGTTTTTTTTAATAAGATTAAAACTTTTTATTATAATATTAATAATTATATTATGATTAATTATATATTAAACTAATATGCAAAAATATTAATACTTTTTGAATAAGAATATATTAATCACTTACGCATTATATAAACATTTACTGGATATATCATTTTCTAGAATTATAAACAATTACTATTAGTATCCAAAATTTGCAAAAATACCAAAAAAAAACTAAAACCATCCACGCAAAGCAAACATTTCGAGGAACAGAAGTAAAATCCAGATGCACACACAAATTTATAACAAAATCTCTTTCATCATTCCATAAATGAGCTGTTCTTGGCAAATTAAGGGCTTTGAAAAAGCATATAGTGAGACTTAAGAATTTAAAACTTGTGAATAAACTCGAACTCGTTATTTAAGAGTTATTTTAATTTAATAAATTAAAATTTTAAATAAATTAATAAGATATCCACTCACGCAGCTGAAGAGTCCGTCTACTCACGCAGCTGGAAAGTCCCTCAACTTTCATAATTTTTCTAGTATGATATAATTGTCAATTGATTCTATTAGAATGGACGTCCTCCTTACTTCATTTCTTGAGTAAGTCTTTTCGTATGAATATTAAACACTGAGGTGGTCTAACAAGTTATAATTTAGCTGTGGATTATTGCTCCATTGGTTTGATGTTAGCTACGTCGAACATTTATAATTTAAAATTATTTTTAAATAAAAAATAAAAAACTCTAAAAAGACATGGCCAGCTGCGTTTCCAAATAAGTTTTTAGACTAAGAAAAGAATAAAGGAAGTTCTCAGCTATTACATATTACGAATAAAATATGTGTTCATTGCTTAGGTTGCCTTACAGACATCCATGGATGAACCCGGGATCTTGGGCCTGATCAACTCCGAGTTGGTTCTTATAAATATGTATTTATCTCACTGTCAATTTTCAACTTTTTTTTTTTTAATCTTTTCAAAACATAATTTTTATTTATTCCTCCTTAATTAGAAACCATGTCGTGTCTTCTTATGAACTTTTCTTTGAGTTGCCTTACCAACCCATACCCATAGGTGAACCGGTATCTTGGACCGGATTAACTTGAGTTGGTTTTTATAACTAAGCATCTAACTTGGTTACAATTTTCAACTTCTTTTTTCAAAACATAATTTTCATTGATTCCTCCTCAATTAGAAACCATGTTGTGTCTTCTTGATGAACTTTTCTGATGTTCCCACTAACATTTACCAAACAAGAAATTGATCAGAGAATCGAAACTTCAAGAAAGGGACACCAAAATAAACGCAAAACTGCCTAATTCTTGCTTCTCGTCACTCTTTCCTTGCTTGTTTCAATTCCTGCTATGGCCCTCACTGTATTCCTCAACAATTACTCTTATTTACAAGTTAGATTTTGCCTGGTAGCTTAAAGAACAAGATCCTACTTCATCTTCATCGAGTTGTTGCTGACCTGCGAGACGGTCAACTAGTACATTTAAGGCTTCCTTCATCCACCAATGCTGGCAGCATTCTCTTGCTTCTGTCACACTCATCTGTGTATAACATCCATGGACACTAATCAGCAATCGCACCGATGGTTCAGATACCAAGTCAAAATATAGATAAAAACGTTGAGACATGGAATGTAGCATGCGCATACCCATTTTCTCAGGCGATTGGTTTTCTCTGGCCAGAAATCTAATTCCTCCTTAACTCGTAAAGGGAACATGTATCCTTCATAATCAGTGCCATGAGTTCTGCTCTGGAAGGTCCATTCACCTAATTGGGGCTGCAGAGAAAAGGTAAAACGTTTAATCAAATGTGGGAGAAATAAACTTAAAATGAACTACATTAACGAAAACTACCTCAAGAACTCCTTTCACCCCGGCTTCCTCGTATGTCTCTCGCAGAGCTCCTTGTTTTATGGTTTCATCCGACTCCCAACCTCCCTGGAAATCAATGAGCCATACTGGTTTAGGTTATGTGATAGAGCAATAATGGTCTAAATTCTGTACTCTGCATTGAGTTATCAAGTGTTAATTTCATTAGTGACAATTGAATTAGGTACCTTGGGAAACAACATCCCCTTTCCTTTCTGTGAACTAATGACAAGAACTTGTAACCCATCTTCGCCCTTTCCTTTCGTGTATCTGTATGGTATACATCTGCAATATTTTGAAACACGAAGACAGAAAATTCAGTAACCAAGAAACTGAGTATCGAGTCAGTAAAACCTTGTGACAAAAAAACTGAACTACTTAGAATATCTATGTGTTGAATTCCAGCAAAGTTGGACACCAAAACTACTGGCTAATCAGAAAGCAGAACAGAAATTGCATTGCCCCTTCTCCACAAGAAGATTTGGGAAAAGTTTTGGATAATAATCTATGTACGGGAGCCAATCGTGTCCACCCATCATGGATAAGCCCACCATGATGGGACTAACAAGTGGCTTCAAGTGCCTGTGACCAACCATTCATCACACTCATCAAAGGTTTTGTACTTCACCAACAACCTCTAGGCATACCAGAATCAAGTTCTGCTCCAAAAGAAAACCTGCTAGATTATGCTTTTCTAGTATTACTTACAAGACATCATTTAAGACAAATCCTGTTTCATTAAAAGACATGACTAAATTAACAAAACCTTAAACAAATAATGATTGTTTTTTAAGCCCGTCAAGCAATCTGCAGGCCTAAGAAGAGTTGCCCCGGAAAGAATTGTGAAAAACAGCCAAGCCACACAAGGCAAAATAAAGAATTCAGTAGAGAAGGAGGGTGGTAAGGAAAGAGGAACCCACCCTACAACTTGACGGCGACCTTTGTTATACCGCTGCAAATGCCTCCCTGTACGAGACACCAAAGAAGCTACAACATTTTCTTGAGATACCACAGCAGCAGCCATTTTCTTTCTTTCAAAACTCAAGACACCAATTTACTCAAGAAAACTTGATTGGATGGTTCAAAATCAAGAAACCAACTAAGCTTAGCTAGAGAAGGGGAAAAAAAAGAAAGACGGTGCAAAATAAGGAAGTCGACAAATCTTTCAAGGGATCGATCTATTTCTGTTAGTGGTTATGATTATGAGAAAAAAGGACAGGTTAGCTCCTTGCTACGCCTCCTATATATAAACAATGGCGAGAAAGAGAGGGAAGGGAACTTTGATAGAGCTGTGGGACCTTTTTCTTTTGGAATTGTCATCGATTTTGTATGCTCTTAAACAGGACGTGCAGCGGACGCGTCACTACTGACTCCTTCTTCTTCTTCATTATATTATTTTTATTGAGTGGAAGGGAGGACGAAAATAAATCAAAATTACCTTTACACTTCGCCGTCGGTTAAGGGCTCCGATCATTAGGTTGTAGGGTCAGATCATTGGATTAATTTAAGTTATTATTTTTATTTAAAATAATATGGTTTTAATTTCTTAAAAAAAATTATTTAAATTTTAAATTTTAAATTGATCTGTTAATCAAGTCATAAATCATTAAATTATATAAATTTATTAAAAAATTCAAATAAAACTCGGTTTAAATTAAAATTTAAATATAACGATGTACACTCTTTGCTGTAAATACTCTTTTTATATATATATATAAAAAATTATCATATAGTATAATCTAACAATTGGAATCTATGGCATTATAAGGAAAAAGATCTTTAAAAAAAATATTGAAATTCATTTGGATCTTTCGAAAATGAACCCTAAGCAAACGTTAATATATATCTTTGAAGAGTTTTATTTCCTAGTTGCATCAAAGATAAAATTGTCTTAATCCAACAGTTGAAATAGATATACAATCACTATCATTGTTGCGTGTTAAACAACTTATTATAATACAAATTTTGGCATAATATCTACTTGTAAAAGTGGGAAGTGACGAATAATGAGGAAAAGAAATGAGTATTATAAAATTAATTCCTCAAAAAACAAAAGAATATTATAAAATTGTGTTTTTATAAAAAGAACTTTGAAATATTGTATATTTATATCCAATTGTTGTGTTCATATACGTAATTCTTGTGGCAATAATTTGCCGCTAGCAATGCGTTGATTTATTCTCCAATTAAGATGCCTTATGGCTATATGCAATATATACATCTCATTATCACAGCTCAACATTAATGGAAACTCCATATTGCTTGTGACATGGCACCATTTAGGAAATACAGTTTAAATCATGTTTTATAAAAATTTAAAAATTAATTTTATTAAAAATTAATTTTATTTATACTTTAAATCGTTTTGATGCGTTGATATTAAAATTAATTTTTTTATAAAAAAAATTATTTTAATATATTTCGATATAAAAAAATACTTTAAAAAGCAATCACAATCATTCTATCAAATAGACATTAAATATATTCTCATCCCATTTACACATCAAAATAAAATATAGCGTAAGATTGTTAGTGTTAGGTTTTTCAAATATTTTAAGTTCAATTAAAAATAATTGTCCTGCTAAAAACTCTTGATCAAGACAAAGAGAGACGACTTTGTATCGTTAATTGATGTAACATTTACTTTCATGGAATCTTTCAAGGTTTTATTCAATGTTCTTGATTTTGTAAGAGATACTTTCGTTTGATTTCAAACTTGACGAATCAAAAAACATGCGTCGATTTTTTCCAAGTCTTCTCTAATTGTATTATTTTATTGTAACTGTTGGCGGTGTCTACACAAGATTCATACAAGTAAATTAATGGCTTGTTTTTGTAAGAAATAAAAAAATAGAAAACAAAGAAAGAGGCAAATGTTTCAATGATGGGCCTCTTAATTAATTTTTTTTAATATATATATATATATATATTAACCAAACATATTTGTTCTTTTTGTTTTTCGTATCATCCATGATACATTAACTAAACATGACTAAAAAAACTAATGTGCAAACTCTCATTGTTAATTCATGTATAAAAATAAAACCATCACTTTTTTTTTATAATAGTAACCTAATTTATCCTTTTCAGTCTATTAATTAAGTACATAAAATCCATTTCAATTGACAATCAGAACGAACTAACTACACTCTTATTTAAAATTAATTATTGAACTTCCATTTTCGTATGCATATCAATTTTTATATCATAAAAAAAATAAAGCAATGCTTAACTCAATAAATTAGATGCGATTATGTTTTCATTATATATAAAAAATGCAGGCAGGTGCACATAAACAAATTAATTTATGATGTTTAGGAAATAACTAGTAATATCCTATTACTTATTTTCTAAGCCTGCTTTTAAAAAAAAAAAGAGTAGATATAACTAGAAGAGAGAAATCAAGTGGAGATATTCTTATCACTTTTGATATATTATGAGTTTTATTTTTTCTTTTCTTTTTGTATATGTCTTTTTCTTTAAGGTGGTTTTAGAAGATAACTAATACGATGCTACTAGTTACTTCGTGAGTAACATAAAATTTTTCACATATAAATGGCAGTTGATATTGTTAAGAAATATAAAGTTATTTTGTTTAGCTACATTGGAGTGGTTGATTGTTAAGAAAATATTAGAAATCAACGTTTTTATGTGGAGTGACTGGACAATTTCAAGAGAGTATTCATTCAGTTTGTCATATCCTATTTTATATTATACTATTATTGGAAGCTTGGTATATCTCAATATTACTCGTTCAGTTATTGTCTTTGTTGTTCATGTTGTTAGTCAGTTTGCTACTTCTCTTACTATTGTTCATTTAGTAGTTGTTTTTCGTATTTTATGATATCTTTGAAATATAGTCTTTTATTTCCATCCACCTCTTTCTTAGAGTTGCGTACATATTCTAATGCTGATCATAGCAGTGATCCTATAGATCGCAAGTCTTTTATTGGTTTCTGTAACTTTTAGGCGATTCTCTTATTTCTTGGAAGAACAAGAAACAATTGATTGTTTCTCATTCTTCAACAAAAACAAAATATCATGTTATGACATTTACTACCAAAGAAATTGTTTGGCTACATTGGTTACTTGCAGATATAGGAGTTTTTTTTTTTTATCTTAATCCTATGTATTGTTACAACTAGAGTTCTATTTAGATTCCTCACAACTCAGTTTTTTTTATAAACGAACTAAGCATATTGAGATTGATTGTCATCTTACTCGTCATTATCTCAAACATGACACCATTACTTTGCCATTTATTCCTTCTACTTTGCAAATTGCATATTTCTTTACCAAGTTAAATTTTATTTTCCATTTTTCTTTTCTAGTTGGCAAACTCTCGATGCTTATAATTGTCGCATCGTTAGTTTAAGGGGATCAATTAAGAAATATAGGGTTATTTTATTTTATTGTTTATTAAAGGTAGAATAGTCTTTACATTTTCTTTTTAGTTTCCTTTGTTTAGCCTATATATATTAGTATATTTGTATTTAGATTAAACTTATTCCTTTTGATTATTTTAATTACATTATGCAATATCAATGAAACTCTAATCTCCTCCTCTTTTTTTTTTTTTTTTTTGTATGTCCTTTTATTTACTTGAATTGTTTAACAGAAGCCATCACATTAACTATAACTAAAAGGCATCAGCCTTTTACTGTGGATTACACTATGCAATCTATAGTGAAAAGATTGATGCCTTTAGTTTTAGTTTTTTTTTAATTAATTTTTTTGTTTAATTTAGTTTGTTAATATTGAATTTTTTTTCTATTTAGTTATTAAACTTTCATGAAACGAATCTTTGATTTGATGGGTTAACCTGGTTTGACGGGTTAACCCAGTTAATTCAGATTTTTTTTTCTTTTTCTTCATTAGTTTTTTGTTCTTCCTATAGGGTTTTTTTTCTTTGTTTTTTTCTTTTTAATTAAACTTTTTTTTGTTTAATTTAGTTTATTAATATTATTTTTTTATTTAGTTGTTACACTCTCATGACACGAATATTAGGTTTGAAAGGTTAACCTAATTTGGTGGGTCAACCCAGTTGATTTTTTTTTTCTTCATTAGTTTTTTTTTTCAATTTCATCTTGTAATATTGTAACTATAACGAAAAGAGATCAACCTTTCACTATGGATTGCACCATGCAAATCCACAGTTAAAGGCAGATCCCTTTTAGTTATAGGTTTTTTTTGTGTTTTTTTCTTTTTCATTAATATTTTTTTTTATTTAGTTTGTTAATATTAAATTTTTTTTCTATTTAGTTATCACAGTCTCATGATACAGATCCCAGGTTTGACTGATTAACCTGGTTTGGCGGGTTAACCTGGTTGATTCAGTTTTTTTTCTTTTTCTTAATTAATTTTTTTATTCTAATTTCATCTTTTAATATCAATTTGTTGGGAATTAAACTTCATAATTTGTTTTGTTTGTTTTTCATGAGATTATTATAATCTCATGAGGGGATTTTATTGTACCCGTCCTCGCAAAGAAATATTCATTGAAATAGTGCTTTGCTTTGTTTTTTATTTTAAATTAATTTTTTTAAATTTTATTCTTTAATATATTTTTTTTCTATTTAGTTGTCATACTTTCATGATACAACCTTGTAGTCAAACCCACATCCAAGGCTTATAGGTCTGGTGTTGCAACCAAACCCAAAGTTCTTGGACTTGGTGTTACAGCAAGACCCACTTAAACTTGGGTAATGCAAGTTTAATATTATTATTTTTATTAAAAATATCATTATTTTTATTATAATGAATATTTCTAATATAATAATTAATAAATCTGAAAAAAAATATTAGTAGTTATAGGGTTTTTTTTTGTTTTTTTCTTTTTAATTAATCTATTTTTTTTTAATTTAGTTTGTTAATATTAATTTTTTTTTCTATTTAGTTAGCATACTCTTATGACATGGATCCCAGGTTTAGCACGTTAACCTAGTTTGGCAGGTAAAACCAGTTGATTAAAATTTTCTTTTTCTTTTTTTTAAGAAGTTTTTTTTTTAATTTTATCTTTTAATATCAATTTGATTAAGAATTAAACTTTATGATTTGTTTTGTTTATTTTTCATTAAATTATTGCAATCTCATGAGAGGATTTTACTGTACCCCTCCTCGCAAAGTACTATTCATTGAAATAGTGCTCTACTGTGTTGTTTTTTTTTTTAAATTTTATTCTGTAATATTAAATTTTTTTTCTATTTAGTTATCATATTTTTATAACAAGACCTTGCAGTCAGACGCACGTCAAGGCTCATGAGTCTGGTATTGCAGTCAGACCCACTTAAACTTAGGTCATGCAAGTTTAATATTATTATTAATATTATAAATATTACTCTTGGACCAGGTGTTGCAGCCAAATCTAAGACTCTTGGGTATAACTTTGTAGAAAGACCTAACATTTTTAAATCTAAATTTTTTTTATATTTTTTATGAAAACAAATTATTCCCAGTGTAGCACGGGTCACGTAACTAATAAAAACTAAAATTTATTAACCCTCTCTGATGTATTTACATTCTTTTTTTTAGGTCCTATCTACCATTTCATCAATGTAAACGTTCTTGTTTTGGGATCTTAGTTGTAGCCATGGTATCAATATCATGTCTACACAATTCAGCTTTTTACTTTTGGTTATAAATATGAAAAAAAAAAAGATTATCTTATACTTTTTCATAAATAAATACTGTGTCAACATAAAATTAAAAGAATCTCATAATATCTATATCACGATTGAAGTTTAAAATCTTTATAATAATAACTACAACCATTTAAAAGCATATGATAAAAATCAAGCCTCCTTTTAATCGTGGCTTAAGTTGATTCAAATATGATACACTTAAGAGATTATGTTTTATAAATTTTATTTACGATTCAAATCTTGAATAATAATAATAATAATTCAGAAAAATAAACTTATATATTTTGGACTGAATTTCCAAGAATCGAGCAATTGTGTCTATTCATGATAGATTTTTTTTTTATTTTTTTTTAGATCCTTTACACATATTATTGAAGATAACTAGGTAATTTTTTCTCTCTGTCAACGGAAAAAAAAAACACAAAAAAAACCTTCTAGTGGAAGAAAAAAATATTATGTATATGCATCACGTTTATTTTTTTCTGCCCTAATATAGACGTCTGTGACTCTTTGTACTTATTTGACAACAAAAAGTTTTCAGTGGGATCTTAATACCGTGTTGAAATATATAAACATTCCTTGTATATAGCCTGAATGATTTTTCATGCGAGCTGTGAGATACATGCATTCATGCATGTAATTCTTTGCAAGTTTTCTGAAATTGCTCATTCCCCCTGTAGAATCTGCCTCCTTCCAGCCTATTTACAAAGATAAAATAAAATAAAATAAAATGGATACCGACATGGGTAAAAGAATTTGGATATATCCAACTGCCTCCTTCCAGCCTATTTACAAAGATACATGTATAAAATATAAATAATCTTAAAAGACTGCTTTTGGTGGCCAGGGAAAATGTTTTATATATATCATACGAAACCGGCGCCCGGCTTCCATGTGATAAATATAACGAGGATCAACTTCCGAGAAAATGTCTCAATTAGTGTACTGAAATATTTATTTGGCATTAAAATCGAGAATAGGTCCTTCGATTATGATATGTCTTTCAATTATACCCTCCAACTATTGATTTAAGCAATGTTACCCTCAAAGCATTCTATGCTCATCGATGTTGCCTATGCTATTAGCTCCTGGTCAGCAAGCACTTTAGGAAGCAATATGCTTCTGAAGTGTCTTCAAGGTCAGCAAACACTTTGGACATTGAAAAAAAAAAAAAAGGTGAATTAAGCAGGACTAGGGCTTATTCAAGCAACTTTAAATTGTTTTTACTAATTTTTTGTCTCGATTAACCTCTTAAGGTTTCATGCAACTTTAACGGACAAAATTTAATAATTTTTGGCAGAATTTTTGTGATCTGGTTTTTTGAATCTTAAGACCTAACCCTTCATTATTTTTATAAGGTCTATATTAGTCACTTTCATGTTAATTTTTTCTTCTTTAGCCAAAGGCATTACTCTCCGCAGCATTATTTATTTAAATGGTAGGTTTCCATGTGTTTTTTATTCAATGAAGGAATCAAGCGCCACTTTCATGCTTCATGGATATATTTTATGTGCACGCCATGCACACCATATTTCCTTTAGCATTTTAAAAGAGAAGGAAGTTCCTTGCAACCACCGTCCACATGTTTATTTATTTTGAAAAGCCAGGAAATAATTATAATAAAAACTAAATAGTACGAGGAAATCACTATAAATAAAAAAAAATATTATTAATTTTATTAATAATTTTATTTTTAATTTCTCATTTTATCTTTTCATGAGATATTTCTTTACTTATTTGTTTGTTATTATTCTCTTTTTGTTTGTTGTTTGCTTGGGTTAGGCAAGGATTGCTAGACTCCAACACCTTGAGTCTGGCAAATACATCAAACCAAAAGAGCTTAGGTATGTCTTGGCCACGAGACCTAACAGTCTATAAAAAATAAAAAAGTAATAATTAAAATTTCTATTTAGAATATTTCACGAATAGTTTAAATATTTTTTTATAAAAAAAATAATTTATAAAAAATAATAAAATTTTTGTTTAGGTTACTTCAAAGATAGTTTAAATGTTTTTTTATATAAAATAAAAAAATATTTATAAAAAAATATTATTTAAGATACTTCAAGGGTAGTTTAAATGTTTTTTTATTAAAAAAATAAAAAAACATTTATACAAAAAATTATTTATGATACTTCAAGGGTAGTTTTAATTTTTTTTATAAAAAATATATAAAAAAATAATTAGTATTTCTATTTAGAATATTTCAATGGTGGTTTAAATGTTTTTTTTTATAAAATATAGAAAATATTTATTAAACATATACTTTAATGGTAGTTTAAATGTTTTTTATAAAAAAAATATTATAAAACAATTAATTATTATTTCTGTTTAGGATATTTCAAGGATAGTTTAAATATTTTTTATAAAATATTAAAAAATAAATTTAATTAAACATGATCGTCAGATCCAAATTACTTGAGTTTTGGCTGTCAAATAAAAAAAAACTTGCATTTAAATTTTTTTTAAAAATTATATTAACCAATTGCGAGACAGGAATAATATTATCAGTAATTGTAAAAGTGAGGAAAACCCAAAGTACAATCACAATAAAGAATAGGCGAAAACAGAGAAAAAATAACGAGGAAGTCCCCAAGGATATGTGCAAACCCCACCCAATTTCCTATTACAACGTACTTCCTTCTAGAGAGAAATGGTGGAAAACAAAATTTGCTGAAACAAACCATTTGCAACTTATCGAGTCATATACTATTCGGAGCCGGCTTAATGTGAATGAAAATCTGGGGTGAAATAAGATCTTTTAAAATATTTTATTATTACTTTTTATGAATGCCTAATAAATATGGTACTGGGCAGTCTTCACTTTGTAGTTCAGGTATTTTATTCAGCGGTGATAATTTTTATTTTTTAAAATATTATTGATAAATATATTTTATTTTTAGAGTTTTTATTAAATGGAAACTTAGATTATTGACCAAATAGTTCCTAGCTCATGACGGCTCTAATGTTAGAGAGATGACACCCCAATTAATTAACTTATCGACCTGTTTGGAAACGCGGTTGAAATCATGTTTCTTCAAAAATCAAAAAACAATTACTAAAAATTAGTTTTTTATGTTTTCAGATTGTTTTGATGTGTTGGTCTCAAAAATAATTTTTTAAAAAAAAACATCATTTTGAAACATTTCTAAGTGAAAAGCACTTTGAATAGTAATTGCTACCACAATTTCAAACAGGCCCCTGAGGAGTGTGTTTGGTATTGTGGTAGTTTTTGTGGTTGTGGTTTGAAAAAAATTATTTTATAAAAAGTACTTATAGTTATTTTATAAAAAATACTTTTGTTGTTTTATAAAAAAAAATTATCATGAAATAAACAATATTTTATTTAAATTATTTTTTATTGTTCCATTAAACTATTTGCAATTCCATCACGTACGAAATCCATCCGAAAATGACTATAGTTTCTATGACTTCCTAAGCATGCAACAACATCAAGTAAATTATCATCACATCAGGTACAATATCATCAGGAACAAAATTAAAATTGCGATTAAATTCTATAAATATTACGTCATCATGCGATCTCCTTCTAATATAATTATGTAGTGTCATTGAATAATATTAAACACTAGTTTTTCAAATAAAACACAATATCTGATAAAAAAATTATTTTACTAGGTCGGATCCAAACATCGAGTATTTAGGTTTGGGCTGGACCTGGTCCAACTATGAACAGTGGAGAGGCTCTCCACTGCTCACATGCAACGTGCATGCAAAAGATGGAGATGGAGAAGATGAAGCGGAAGAGAAGAACAGTGGTTGGCGGTGGGAACAACAGTTAGCTGAGGGAAAGGAAGAGTTTTGTTGTGCTCTGTTTCTGTTCCAGTTGCCGCCTTCTCTTCTTTTTTTCTCTATTTAGAGTTCGTTTGTCTACGTGGCTGTGGCTGCGTTTTATTTAAAACGCAGTCCGCAACCGTTTGGTAATAATAAAAACTCGATTTACTGTGCATGGGACCCATGCAACTTTTGCGTTTAAAACGCCGAAAATGAAAAGCATAAAAAACTTGCTTTTCATCCACTGTAGCTGATAAATAATAACGAACAGTGCAATTCACTGAACTGTTCACAAGTGAATTGCACTGTTCATTACTGTTCACGTGAACAGTGCAATTCACTTGCACTTTTTTTTTTTTAAATAGTTTTATTAATTTTTTTTAAAAAAATACTAGTTTAGAGAATTAAATTTATTCGCGATGTGAACAATATTTTTTTCTTGAAAAACTAGTATAGAGTCAATTAAATTTACTCGCACAATAATATTAATTTTATATATGATAATATTTTATCTAATTTTATTACACGCTCAAAAAGTTATGAAAACTGTAGTTCTTATCGGATGAATTTTGTATGTAATGGAATTATAAATAGTTTAATGGAATAATAAAAAATATTTTATATAAAGTATTATTTTTTTCATGATGTAATAAGAGTAATTAATTTTACAATATTTAAATTTAAAACCATTAATATTAATATATATTTTTTTAAATTATTTTATAACCTCAATTTCAAAAGCATTCTTAGCCAAACACATTAAACTACTTTTTTTTCAACCTCAATTTCAACCACAGTTTTAACCAAACACCTATTTTTTTCAAATCAACCTCAACTAAAAGTACTTTTTATAAAACAACTTTTTTCAAACCACAACCACAACAGCTACCGCAATACCAAACATACTCTTCCTATGTTTATAAACACAGTTGCAATAACAGAAAAACACTGCATCGTGAAAAGCATGTAATTTCTACTTCAATAAAATTGCGTTTTGAATGCATTTAATGGTGGGGCCCCTGCATGAAAATTGTATTTTATTTGGTAACCAAACATAATAAAATCACGGTCCAACAAAAACCCCACTGCAAACGCTGAGACAAAGAGGCTCTAAATAGGTGAGGCAAAAGTCGTGTGTAGATGTGTTCTTGGCAGGGAAAAAAAAAACAAATTGGTAGGGAGCTGCCACCCCAATTAACTCAAACAATGAAGCTACATCACGTATATATCTCAAGTTTCTAGTGTAGTAGGGTAATAGAAACCCCCCCACCCCCTCCTCCTTGTTCTTTTTTATTATTCTTTCTTTCATTTTTTTTAAGTAAAAAAATTAAATATAAGAGGTAGAGAGAGAGGTGCTGCGAAGTCAGTTCATCTAGAAGCCTCACCAGTGATAATATTTGTGTGCGCACGCGTGGTGCATCCACACAACCAACCCGAAATAATATATTCCTAAAATGGAATTCAATTTATCTTATATCATCTAAAGATTGTTTTTTTTTTTTTTAATTTTAGATCATTTTAATGTATTGATGTCAAAAATAAAATTTAAAAAATAATAAAATATATTATTTAAATATATTTTTAAAATAAATATTTTAAAAAATAATTGTTATTTTATTAACTATTATTTATAAAAATAATAATAATCATAATAATAAAGCTGATGCTTCATAATTTGTCGGTCACATGTCGGCAATGAGTTAGTTTGAAATTTGTAGCCTGACGACATTTTGCTACAATGGTAGTTGTAAATGTAATCTAGAAAAGTGAAAAACTGTAAATTATTTATAATTTTTTAATACGAATTGATTTTATATTGGAGTTCTTTTTTTCAAAATAGTATAGTCAGTAGAAGTATTTGAGAAATTAATATATCATTTGAAAAAAAATGTAAATATAACACTTTTTTGTTTATTGCACCACTTAAATTTCTATAGTTGTATCACTTTCACTTACACAATTTATATTATTGTGCCACTTTTATTTTTATATTTCAAAAGTATTTAAAAAAAATTTTGAATTTTTTTTTAAAATTAATATTTTTGTATTTTTAAATCATTTTAATGCGCTGATATAAAAATATTTTTTTAAAAATAAAAATATATATTATTTTAATATATTTCTAAATGAAAAATATTTTAAAAAGTAACTGCAACTATACTTCCAAACACATTAGTGGTATAACCAACCAAACTCAAATTTTTTTAAATTAAAAGTAAGTTAAACCTCATGAAAATGATAATGATTTTTTAAATTATATATATATATATATATATATATATATATTGATGAGATTATGCAAATACATTTACAAACCAGATAAGATAAAACCCAAAAAAAAAAAACATTAATTTGTTAAATATTTAGTTTAACAAAAACAATTATAAGTTAAATTCAATCAATAAATTATATTCAAATATTACTAAATAATTTTAAAAGCCTAATTTTTTGATATAAAAAAAAAAGTTAGCTGACTATAATCAATTAAGGTTCAAAAAACCCTAAATTAGATTAAGAAAAGATAGTCGGTATTATATACATGGCAGAAGAGGAGAGTAGTGTAGTTGACTTTGCCTTCAATTTCAGAAGTTGACAAAAAAAATTGTCTTGAAAAAAGAAGAAGTTGGTGCTTAACAATCCGGTCAGGCGTCGGTTATGAGCATGAGGTAGTTTGAAACTTGTAACGAAGACGACCTTTTGCTCTAATGGTAGTTATCAATGCAATCTAGAAAACTGAAAAACTGTACGTTTCTATAATCTTTTAATACATATTAATTTTCTATTTGAATTTGATCATATATACGTAGCGGAATTGGAAAAACTCTCCACGATTATATAGATACTAGCTATTTGAAAGGGATTTAGTTGCGGCTTATATATTTTAAAAAAAAATTGATATATATTTTATTTCAATATTATTTTACATATAAAAAATTAAAATATAAATTGAAAAGTTAATGTAAGCATCTAATTAAATAAATTGATAAAAAAATTTATATAAATAAACAAAAAAATCATTAATAATAACTAAAAGAAAAAATAAAATTAAAAAATAAATGTAAATCGAGATATTTGATCATGTAAAATGAGATATTTGCTTAGTTGTGTTTCAAAAACAATTATTAAAATTAATAAAAGGTAATAAAAATAAACATAAATAAAACTAATTGAATAAAATAAAAAGAAAAAAAATATTATGCAATGCCGAATATATTAGAAATATTATTTAAAATAAATATTTTTTATTTATAAAAATAAATATTTTTTATTTATAAAAATAAATCCAATTTATATAAAACAAAAATATATAGATGAATCGGAATAATATCTTCAAAAAATAAATATATATATATAAAAAAAACATTGTTCAAAAAGGCCTCGAAAACTCATTGTCATGATCGAGTTAAACTGATAGAAAAAAATTAAAGATAACCACAAAAATAATCTTTAAAAAAAATAATGTAGAACAATGAAATCATAAAAGCAAATGAGCAAAAAAAAAAGGATGTTTAATATCATTAACTTTTTAAACTTGTGACTTAGATCAATAGATTGAAAACACCATAAAAAAATCACAAAGCTCAATCTAAAGTAAATCAAACATTGAAGGATGAAACTAGAAAAAAATCAATTACACAAAAAAATCAAAAACAAAAAAAATTATAATTAAAAGAATAAGAGTTAAAATCAAAATAAAAATAAATTATAGAGCAACCAAAAATTTCCAATTGAAAAGATAAAATGAAAAGAAAAATAAATTTAACAAATCAAAAGAATAAGGATCAAATTAAAAAAATATAATATAACATAAATTTTGATTGAATGATGAAATTGAAAATTAATAAATATTTAACAAAAACTCCAATGAAAGAAATTAAAAATAAAAAAAATAATTAAAAATAATTTTACAAACCTAGTTTTATATATAATAATAATAATAATAATAAATAAATAAACAAACAAAACAAACGTTAGCCGACTATAATCAATTAAGGTTCAAAAAACCCAAAATTAGACAAAGAAAAGATAGTCAATATTACATTCATTTTTTCTTAACTTTGCCATCAATTTCAGAAGTTGACGATTTTATTTTGTTTTTTGTGATCTGAAAAGAAATAATAAAGCTGGCGCTTGGTCACGCGTCGGTTAAGAGTTAGTTTGAAATTGGTAACAAGACGACCTTTTGCTTTATTGGTAGTTATCATGCAATCCAGAAGACTGAAAAACTGTACGTTTCTATAATCTTTTAATACAAATTAATTTTATATTTAACTTTAATCATATATATATACACAGCTGAAGTGACAAACTCTCCACGATTATTTAGATATTAGCTATTTGAATTGTGTTCAGTTGCGGGTCATATTTTTTTTTATAAAAAATTAATATATATGCTATTTCAATATGTGTTTTACATAAAAAAAAATATAAATTGAAAAGTTAATGTAAATATATAATTAGATAAATTGATAAATATTTATGTGAATAAATAAATCAAAATCGTTAACAATAACTGAAAGCAAAACTAGAAAAATTATAAAATAAGATATTTAAGAGATATTACCTAGTTGTGTTTACTAAATTTTTTTTTAAAATCAATAAAAGATAATAAAAATAAACACACATGAAACTAATTGAATAAAATAAAACAAAAAACAGATATTAAACAATGCTAGAAATATTATTTAAAAATAAATATTTTTTATTCATAAAAATAAATCTCATCTATATAAAACAAAAACAACATAGATGAATCACAATAATATCTTCAAAAAATAAATACACATAAAATATTTTAAAAAAATATATTCAAAAAAAGTCTTCAAAACTCATGATTTAGGTTATAAGACTCAAATAAACCAATAGAAAAAAAAAATTAAAAATAACCACAAAAATAATCTTTAAAAAATAATGTAAAACAATGAAATTGGAAAAGCAAATGAGATAGAAAAAGATGTTGAATAACATTAACTTTTCAAACTCATGATTCAGGTCAATAAATTGGAAGCACCACAAAAGAAAAAATCATGATACTCAATCCCTAACAAATCAAACGTTGAAGGATGAAACTGAAAAAAAAAATCAATTACATAAAATGATCAAAAAGAAAAATTATAATTAAAAGAATGAGAGTGAAAATCAAAATAAAAAATAAATTAGAGGGGAACAAAAAAAATAATTTGAGGGATAAATTGAAAAAAAATAACTTTAAGAAAAAAAACAAATCAAAATAATGAGAATCAAATTGGAAAAAAAAATACCATAAACTTTGAGTGAATGATGAAATTGAAAACTCTAGAAATTAGAGTTTTTAATTTGGAATTTTGCAAAGTCTCAATTTAATCTTTATTCTTTCAATTATGACACATGTACTTTTAATTGACACAAAAAAACTTTTTTATTGCATGTAATTTACCCCCCGCCAAACTCAAATATCAACCTCGTAGTTTAGCATTATTTTTATTTTGGTCCTTAGTTTCTGATTGGTTCAATTTGACCTCTCATTGATCATCAAAATTTTAATTTTCATCAATTTGCCCCCTAATCTCACCAATTTCAATCCCTGAAGTCTCGCGCATCTTACAAGTTAGTTCTTGATTTTGAATTTCTCCAATCAAGTCCCTAATTACTCATCAAACTTCAATATTTAAGGAATTAAGTCATTGATTTGACTAAATTAACTGTTAAAAAATATAATTCGACCCCTATAATTTAATTTCTTCCGATTAAAACTTAAATTGAATTTAAAAATCAATTTTTCTTACAATTAAGCTCTCAATAAATTCAAATAAACCTTGAAAAAATCTAGTTGGGTCTTTAAACATCTAGTTTTAAATTTTCCTTCTCAAATTGAATTTTCCTTGCAAATAAAACCTTCATCGGTCGAAGATACACTGTCAAATTTTTCAATCTTGTATATTTTATTTTTCTCGACCAGTCTTTGATAATTTCCTAGATATTTTGGTACACTCTTCTCAATAATATATTTTTTTTTTATTTTCTTCCAACTTTTTTTTTTTTGTATTTTACTTTTTTGTGTTTTTGTTCATCTGGGATTCGAAAAATAGGTAACACCAAGTTTAAAGGGATTGGATTTGATGGCAAGGGAAAAAATCATTTAATCACTAGCTTCCAAAGATATTTTTAATAGGTAACACCAAGTTTAAAGGGATTGGATTGATTTGATGGCAAGGGAAAAAAACAATTAAAATATTTTTAATTTTTGATCTAGGTATAAAAATAATATTTTCAATTGTGTGTGTGTATATATATATGATCACCTCATTTGTATATCTATTTTCTCTATAAAAAAAAATTAGAAAACATATCATGTCATTTTGTATGGCCTCGAGCTTTTGGGTTCGTTTACGAATTAAGTAGAACAGATTTTCATCACTCAACTTTGGTTTCGTACAACATAAGTATAGATTGCCTTCTTTTCTTTGTATTGACCAATAAATTTTACAAGGACAGAAAATAATCAATAAATAAGTTCTAAGGGAAATTTTGATAAACAATTGTATTATTTTTATTCGTTAATTATGTCTTCTCAACGACATAACAGATGAGCATATGAAGCTAATTAAGAGAGTGGAAACCGCAGATAATTCAACCAATTGGCATGTGGACATGTTACCCACGAATCAAGCATTGGGATCTTTGAAGCATTACCCTGATTTTGTTTCCTGTGGTTTCCGACATTAGAGGTAATTATATTGCACATGAGGGGGGGAGGAAAGACTTGGATTTTTATTATTTTGGAAACCAATGATACCCACGTAAACTAATTAATTTAATTTTCTAAAGAATTTTTAATAGTCATAAAACCCTATTCAGGACAATCCCAGATCATGGATTTAGAAGTTAATCCAGATCGATATTAAAAAGAAATAGTATTATTTTGACCAAGAAAATCTTTTTTTAAAAAAAATATTAAGGGTTAAGAGATGGTTTTGCTCGAATTAGATTCAAATCAATCAAGTTACAAGTTGCCAGGTTTTTTTATTTATTTTGTGTTTTTTTACTTCAACTAATTCAAATCCCAAGTCATCCTTTCGAGCTATTAATTTCTCCCTTTTTAATGATATTTAATATATACAACAAACATGAATAATTATAAGAGTCGCAGTTTGTGGAGTCAAATACGGTGAATATTTTTATATGAATTGCACTAAAGTCAAGTCATGTCATCTATTTCATTTCATTATCTAAGCTTAGCTTGTGCAGATGCATATCCCACTAAGCAATGTTTTTACATGACCAAAACCATTAGCGACTAAAGGTACCGTGTGTGGTTAATCTTTAAAGCTTTAGTTGCAAGTTGGAATCCATGATAGGGCTGAACTCAGATACGATGATAGATGATGTCTCTGCCTAGTGGAGCACCAACACAAAAGTCCCGAGTGACAAAGGTAGTTAAAAGAGATAGCCTGTGTTTTGTTCCTTTGTGTTTGTAATGAAAATTCGATTCCCCCCTATATTTTGTTTTTGTTCAATCTCCCCTGTAGGTGAAAGTGAGTGAATTAGGTCAATGGACTAATTGGTCCAACCGATGAACTAACTCTTAAACCAATCCAATTCTTGAATTGGATCATTCAAACAATTAACCCAATCAAATCCTGGTGCCAATGGAATTAAGCATGTCCCTCTTAAGTGGCATGCCATTCAAATGTGGAAGAACTTTGATCAACCTAACAAAGCATGCCTAATATACAAGTCAGGTTATAAGATCGGAATAAACAAATTAAAAAAAACTTCAAAATCAAATCTCAAACAAATCTAGCATTGAAAAAAAAAATTAAAAAGAGGGTCAATTAAATAAATGACATAAAAAACCAAACAAACCAAACTTTGTTATTTGGATCAAGCAAATAAGACAACCAAATAAAAATGTAAAGTGGTAAACATCAAGCATCTCAATTTCAAAACAATCTAATTTTGAAGGATGGAGCACAAAAAATTTTAAATTTAAAAAGAGCGATAAAAAATAAATCAAGTCAACTTAGGTCAACCCGCAAAACCTATGATCTAAGCGATGGGACCATGATAGACAAATAGAAAGAAAATCAAAGAACGTCACGAAGCCTAATATCCAAAAACCTCAGCCTTGACTAATGGAACCAAAAGAGAAAATTAATTCATAACCAATATAATTTTGAATGATAAAATTAAAAGAAAATAATTATCAATTTAGAAAACATGCCAAAATATATCTAACAAAAAAAAAGGATCTAAGACAACTCGGGTTATTTTGAAAAGTAACAAAAAAATCATATAGAAGGCAACTAAAGAAAAAAAAAAGCATAATCACTAATGATATAAATGTTAAATGATAAAATTAAAAAACATCAGTTTAAAATAATTTTTTTAAAAAAATCAAACCAAACAAACCTGGAAGAACCTTATAAACTTGGGTTATGGTCTCAAACTCATAACTCATTAAATCCTAGACTTGAACTGAATAAAGAAGCTCAGTTTATAATCAATTTAATGTTGAATAACCAAAGTAAATCCAATAAAAAAAAACAACAAATAAAAATCCTACAAAAAATCCTATAGAAAGAAAATAAATAAAAATAACAAAATCTAGTTTCAATTGAATAAATATTAAAGAATAAAACATGAGCTTAAAGAAAGGAAAAAAATGAACAAGAAGACTCGGGTGAACCCCCCAAACTTCGGTTAATCTTTAAAACCCAAAGCCAATGAAATCATAGACTCGGGCCGAGTCAAAAAGTTCAATTCTCAACTAATCTAATATTGGATGATGAAATTAGAAAAATATATCAAAGTAAAAAAAAATAGTAATAAAAAGAAAGGGAATCACATTTTACAGGAAATTTTTTTTAAGAAGGATGAGATTGTAAAAAATTAAATTTAAAAATTTATCTCAAATGAATCAAATAGCAATAAAAAATGGAGATTAAATTTGAAAGATTAGAAAATTAAAGGGGGTGAAATTGAAAACTAATTATAATTTTATAAATTATTTTAAAAAATATTTCAAACATTAAAGGATGAAATTAAAAAAATATTAATTTAAAGAATTATCCAAAAAAACCAACAAAGAATGACAAAAAAAACCTCAGATAACTGAAGTCATTTTCATGACTAACAAAAAATTCTACATAAAACAAATAAATAAAAGGAACAAAACTCAGTCTCCAATTAAATAAATGTTGAAAAAAAAAAGAATTATCTTAAATAAAGAAAAATAAAAAACCAAGCAAACTCGACACGAACCTCCTAAACTTGATTTAATCTCTAAAATTAGTAACTCGTCAAATCAAGAAGCTTAATTCCTAATAAATTATGAAAAAAAAAGAACAATTTTAAAAGTAATCCCAAACAAAACAACTAGCAGTTAAAAAAATAGAGACCAAATTTAAAAGATAAGAAAATGAAAAGGGGTGAAATTGAAAAGAATTTCTAATTTTATAAATTATTCAAAATAAAATAAATAATAATTAAAACAACATAAACTGAATTTTAAAGAAGAAAATTAAAAGGACTTATATGAAATTTTAAAAGGGTTGGTGTTAAACTCAATGTGGAGGGAGACAAGGGGAAAAAAAAATGGTTGCATATGTTTGGAGCACATGCTGTCCAATTATTAAGAGGGCGCCAAAATCTTTCAAACATCAACACATCGCAGAAGGCAGTGTTTAGTAGCTGGAAAGTCTCGCGTACACCGTCTGAAGGGTGCATAGTCCGCCACCTGGTGGTACTTGTGTGGATAAAAATAGTTATTTGTTTTGTTAATTTTGAAATAAAGTATAATTAAATAATTTAATTTTAATAAAAAAGAGATGAAAAGGGATGTAAAAGCCCCTATGCTTAAGACATCATTTTTTTGTTTAAAGGGTATTTAAATAATTTAATTGCTCTAAAAAAATTAATTTACCTCCAAGTAATTTAAAAATAACATTGAGTGACAGTAAAAAATAAATCACCTTACCCCAAATCCTAGCTTAATATTTTCTTGGGACAGAGAAAAAGTCATCATAGTACTATTTTCCATGAAACCTCTTCCACCTGTAGTTTTATTTAAAAAAATATATATTTAATATGCGTAGCGGCGCAATATCAATAATTTATATCATATGAGGGACCCATTAGTCAAATTATTGATTACGATGACAAGATAAACGGCTAAGATCTGCCAAGTTAAGATCTGCTTTGATTCCGATAACATTGATATCCTCGCATGGCATGTGCCATGGGACTTTGTGTTTTTGGTGTAACGGTAACGGTAACGGTAACGGTGGCTTTTAGGTATTTGGGCCCCCAGAGTACCTCGTGTGGTTAATCTCAACCTAACACCCTTCGAGGAGGTGTGAAGATCGTTATATTTAATAAGATATTAATTGTTACTATAATATTTACTTTATTTTTTGTTTATAATAAACATAAAGAGGGAGTTTATAGGGACAAAAAATTAAAGAAAGAAAAAGATTGTTTCCAATTTATTTCGAAAAAAAATCAATTGATATTTATATAAAAAAATAATATCAATATATTCATGGAATTTAAAAATAAACCTCTCCGTATTAATATGTCTATAAAATTTTAAAAGCAGTTTTTCATTCAAATTAATTCAATAATTTAACAAGTTGTCATGCATAATTAATTAACTAACTTAAACTAATTAATTTCAAAATTAAAAAATTGTATATGTTGCATGAAATCAAATGTCAACTGTTGTCATATATATATATATATATAGGTTTTTCCTTCGTATCTTTCTTTCAGCATTCAAATTTATTAATATAATATCTCTTATATTATAAAAAAAACAAAATACATCTTACTTTTATGATATAAAATAAAGTTTTTTTAAACTACCTAATATAAAAGTATATTTTATAACAAAAAGTTCAAAAGTTTTCTAGAACTTTCCATCTGTTCTGATAACTTTCTATATTATTTATCCAATAATTTTGAATACATTGACGTACATACAATTTTTTATCATATATTTTATCAAATGTTCTTCTCTACTATGATACCTACATTTATAGTCACATCTATATCCTTAACTTTGTGTCCTTGGACAGGGGAGTGATTTTGCAAAAAATATTTTTTAATTGAAATATATTAAAATAAATTTTTTATTTTATTTTTAATATTAATACATTAAAATTATAAGAAAAAAAATTAAAAATATTAATTTAATAATATTTTATAAATAAAAAAACACTTAAAAAAACAATTTAAAATACAAAAACAAACCTTGACCATGCTCGAATCACAAATCTCACCATCACTTGCAATAAATATGTTTCAGTCCAATAAATGAATAGATCTGCGTAAACTCGGCTAATGGACATGGAGGCCGGTGGCCTATGAGCCTATAACTACTACAATTCAGTGAGTCACTCTCTTCATATTTAAAAAGATAAGCACTGAACATGCGTGGCCAGGAGAACAAGGGATCGCACGCAAGCAAGGTGAGTTCTACTTTCTAGAGGTCAAGAATGCCTTGATTGGAATTGGATGAGTGGACACAACGAGAGGAGAAGACGAGAGAAGATTGTGGGATTGCTTTTGAGGCCTGTGAGAGCCGATGATGACGTGATTGCCATCCTTTCGGTGGGTCTCCACTAAGAAATTTTAATGGCAACTTGCCTTTCCCTTTCATCTTCAGTAATTGCAATAAATTCTGACGCCATTTTTTCTGACTCTTGCAAGACCTTCATATACGTGAAGGGTTGTGTTTTTCCTCTTTGTTTTATCCGGTAGATGGATGGATGGTCCCAAATGGCATTTTGTTTTCAATATAGGGTTGAGTTTTTCAAGTGAGTTGGTGGAAGTAGAAACCAACCCGGAATCGACTCAGCTCAAGACCCAATTCATGTGTTGGGTTAGCGGATTCATATAAACTATGAAATCTTTATTAAAAACATAAAATAACATTGTTTTAATAAATAAATAGTTCAAAATAAACTCAGAAAACAGGAAAATAAGGCTTGTTTTCATTGCTTTATAGGAACTTCTCGGATTTTCGGCTACAAGAATATCTGCCTTTAACTTGTCCTTGTGGCTTGCAACATCTGATTGTGGTTTCAAATTTCCCTTCACAGTTGGATTCAAAAAAGGGAACAAATCTAAAATGATGACAGTGCAAGTACGCAAAAGTTGGCTCACAATTCCTTGCACCAAACTGACCATATGTACAGAGAAATACAATGAGCTATGATTACATTGATTTCAGAAAATTTGAGTCAATCTCATAGATGAATTCGGATTCATACAAGTAGTTTAGGGCTGATTTCACTGGCAGAATTTCCAAGTCCAGCCCTCCAAACCAAAATGCACATTACAAAAAAAAAATATATGGACCTTTTCTCTACAAGCATACAACAACAGATAATAGTGCTGAGAAAGCACAATATTTGCAAGGAAAATCTGCAAAATGCTCATTCAGCACAATGAACAGAGTCGTCAGAATCTTCTTCTGAAGTCATCTCAGAGCCTCCTTCCTCTTCGTCATCAATTTCAACAATCCTAGCAGCTACATTAGCTGTCATCTTGGACAGGGCTGCAGTCTTGCTAGCCCTTTGTGAGCGGCTACCTATAGTACGAGGGGCAGTCTGAACAACAGTGGTTGGTGAGGCTTCTTCATCAGAAGAGTCTTCATGCCTAGCCTGTCTCCTAGTACGTGATGGTCTAGTTGATTGCGGAGGGGCTGGTGTTTGTGGCATTGCAGCAGGGCTATCAACATCCAAGTTGATATCGACTTCCAGTTTCCCTGCAATAGATGACGAAAGTCAGCTCGGGAAAAGATGAGGAAGTGGACTGAATCATCAAAACTACTTTTAAAACTAAATTGGTGATTGCTTTCCATGGATTAGGCACTAAATCAACTTATACATGCAGAAACTTTCTAGTGTCGTCAGGAATTCATTCAGTATATCAGAATAACAATTCTATTTGGCCTAGAAACCTCAATATCTGATTTGCTATTGATATATGAAATATATTAACCAGCACAGAAAGATCACACTGTAAAGCGACTAATCCTTCTTTCCAGATGCGTTTGTGATTTATAATATATGAGTACAATCTTATGCTTCAGCTTCTTGGCATTTCTTTTTTTCAAATTTTTTCGTAACCTATGTAATTAAAATATCTAGCAAACTGTCATTAAAGACGCAGATCTTTCAGGAATTTCCTAGGAAAAGAAGGAATTTACCCAAAATAAGTTTTGCTTGATCCTCCAATAGCTCCTCTTCTGGTTGCTTATCCACTGACTTGAGACGTTCAGCCATCTGTTTCAGCTCCTTTACAAGGTCTTTCTCTGTCGATACATTTTCAGCCACACGATTCAAGAGTTTCCTCATTAATTTTATTGCACCTTGCTCCGATACCCGAAAATGGAGCAAGACAAGTATTCTACATAATGCTGAAACATATGACCTCTCAGCTGGTGTCTTCTTTGTAGTGAAGCTTGCCACCTGAAAGAAGCACAGAAGTAACAAATGAAGAAGTTCGATATAAAAGAAAACGTTTGAAGCAATATCAATCAGAAGCAGGGTTGTCAACTGTAGTGAGCAGTGCACATATACTAACTACTGAACCTGAAATCAAGGAACACAGAACCAAGGATGATGATATAATAAGCAAAATATAGAACACTTACTGTATTCGATTTCTATTTTCCTTTCCAGGTAGGAAAAACTTTTAAATTGAGTAAAAATAGGTACATATGATTTGCTGCAATATGAGTAAACATTTCCTTGTTTGGAGTAGATAAGCAGTTTTAAGGGAATGGTGATTATGTTATAGCACTCTGACATGAGCTGTGGAGGGGTCTTTTTCCAGGAACCAAAGTACTCTAAGTTTACAACTCAAGGAGTCCTGTATCGTTGTTTAGTTCTCCTTTCATTTGAAATATGCTTTTGCTCTATGCTTCCTAAGGGTTCTTCAGTTTTCTATGGTCATCAGTGGAGCTTAGCTACTCCTTTATTCAGGTATTTAAATACAGCACTTTTCCATTTTCCATAACAAAGTATAAGATGTCTCACAAGAAACAGGTTCCTAAACATCCATGTAACTTAGAGGACCAATGCAACTTGGAGCACTAACTATGATAGGATCTTCCTGGATATCAAAATCCTTGTCATATATGACTTAACAATAGTGCTAAGAAAATAATCATGTATAAATTTGAGCACATACTTTCCTAACGCAGCATCAGGACTAAAATAGCACCGCTAAAATTTGACCGCTAAGCCTTTTCAGAAATATTGTTATATAACAATTAAAGCTTTGGTTGTAAAAGGTCACCTCTGCAGCAATGCGAATACCAAGTCCCTCATCTGAACATTCAAATGAAGGTTGCAAAGAGCCATCTACAGTTTCAGTTGGTTGCGCGCTACAATTCTCACCCCCATTTTCAGTTGGTTTAGCATACAAGGGGGCCTGCATCATCTGCAACATAAATCGTGATGCTTGGACTGCACGCTTACGCATATTAGACACCACTACTGCAGAACCTCCAGCATTTCCATTGATGCCTGGCCACATAGAACGCATCACTAGAATGAACGCCTTTGACAAATGCTTCTGCATTTACATACTGAAAATTGTTATAAATCTAACAGGCATACACAAAACAAGAGATAAATATAACTATCCTGAAGTGTGCATAAAACATATCAAATCTCAGAGGCTTGCCTTATGACTTGCTGATAGTGATGGGTAATGCTCAAAGAACACGGATAAACATTGTTTCAACCTGCAAACAAGATAGCAAGAAACAAAGTTAGATGACCATTCTTATAGAGGACAATAATGAATGAGAAAATAGGTACAGCACAGTCCACCTCTGCAGGTCTTTTGTTTCATTACTGAAATACAATTTAATGAGCTTAGCTAAGTGCAAAGGGTGTAAAGCAGCTGGTATGCTTGGATAATTCTCACTAAGGAGAAGAATCTTAGCAAAACCTTCACCAAGAGCAGCTTGCACTGTCTCATTTTCTTCAGTTTCGACATCTCCCCAATTATTTCTATCAAAGCCAGCATATAAGAGGTCAAGCAATTCAACATTCAAATTGTCATCAGCCTTAGAAAAGTCCACAAGATCAACTGCCATCTTGTCACCCTGAAAATTGGATGAATGATCTAGTCCAATCACCCTGTCAACTTCCTGAGGACCGTGCCACATGACAAGATCAATTAAAGCCTTGCACGCCATTATGCTAACTGGAGCAGGGCCTTTAGCAAAAGAAAGCCTCAACTGCTTCAATAGTTCTTCACTTGGCTTTTTCTCTAATAAGCCAAAAAGGCCAAGACACCTGATAGCAACCCTCTGCACATCCAAGTGAGCATGCTTTGCCTGAAGTCATCATTCATACCAGTAGTTAATATCGTCTGGAAAAAAATAGCATGTTGAGAAATGATACATTAATTGCTGCAGTAATGAACACATAAAGCATGGAATTTTTATACAAAATGAGGCCAAATCAAAAAAAAATGTAGGCATGACTAGGTTAAAGCAAAGGGAAAATCCATGAAGTGCAGCTTTCTTCTTACCCCAGGAAGCAGTAATGACTGCAGTAATTCAATAGGCTCAATAGCCTTCCCTTGAAGCCAGTACAATGATTTTGCATTTTCCAAAAGAAGACCAGTAACAGCAAGGCTGTGCATCCACTGCATGAAGTCTGCTGTTCTCTCCCTACAGGGTGTGGCAAGTTCTTCTACAACCGCAAGAAAAACTTTTTCAAATTCACCAGCAGCAGCATGGACTTTCTTTGCCAAACTGGACACTGCACCAGCCCATTCTTTGTCACCACCAAGGTTTATTCCATCTCCTATGATAACCTTGTTCCCTTCATCATCCACTTCATGATCTAAGGGCCTGTGCAATAGGTCTTGTACAAATGCACTAGCAACCTTCCTGCTTGTAGAGTCAGAAAAATCAAGCATTGCACCAAGCAGTAGTAGCTGCCGAGATGCAAAACGATAATTGGGTCCTGAAAACATCAAGGTCAAATTAGAATATATACTAGGATAACACATTCCAATCATCTAATGTCACCCACCAGCATCTATATGAGCTCCAACCAAAACTACATAATCTGAAACTGTTGCAGGAAGAATCCTCTCGAGAAGATCATTGTTGTCTGAAGCTTCAGCTGCATACACTGCAGCTTCAGTGCCCATTGTAGTTGCAGCATCAGAGCCCTTTGCCTGTTCAAAGACACTTTATGATTAGAGTGCATGGATCTAAAATCAACATATTCAATCATGATAACTTTCCCAGAAGAACATAAGGTGAAGGATCAACCTGAAAAACCAAAAGTTATATTGTTCTCGAAAAATTCATGTCCTGTTAAAATGATTAATTCTTCTACACTAGCATTAGTATAAGTTTTTTGTTATTGGCAAGATGTTACCTCCAAACAATTCATTTGAAGAATTTATCTGAATTAACTTTCAAGTCTAAAGAGCATCAAAAGATTATTAGTTATAGATAAAAGGACAGCTGTGCAGCCATGTATATCAAGGAAATAGGGAATGAGCTTTAACAGAATGCACATTACAACTTCATGTCCTTTAAAAACAAAGCAAAGAAAGAGGCATTTGCATTACTAAAACCTAGGATCAAACGAAATCCATCCCTACCCCTTCCCAACCATTCTAAGGGACTATAGGAATCAGCAGACACCCACAACTATATTATGATGGGAGTTGAGATGTCTGCTTCAACAAGAAATCTACACAAAATATAACCAGAGTGATTTGGATTTGGCAGCTTGATATCTGGTGCATTCTACAAGTAAATAGTCAGAATAAGAACAGGTGATCTAGCAGCTTTTGGAAAATAACTTTCTCCTTAAACATCAAGCAGGGATTCCATTGAATAACCACAGCCTTTAAGGATGCTGGGATCTTCTGGGAACTCCGAAGATTAAACAAGTTATAAAACTTAAGAAAACTCATACACACAACAGTTCCATGAAGAAAATAATTCAGCTTGATAGCTCATTGAAAACAAACAAGTCAATTACCTATTGATTATGCTCAGAAAATTTAACTTTGAAGACGTGATAATCTCATTTCTCAATAAGATTGAGAGAGGAAATAAAATAATTGCTATGATGTAAGGTAAATGCTTTCCTTAGAAAAAACTCAAATATATTTCACTATGCTTACTCCCTTCCTCCCTTCATAAACAAATAAAACAAGTAAACAATTCAAAAGCCCATGCCAAAAGAAAACGAAACAAAGTATAAGTGAAAAAAGTTTGCCTGTGCTTCTGTCTGCAAGTGCCTGCACACAGTTTTCCAATAAAGAGCAAACTCTGGTTCCATTAGCTGGATGCTTGCAGAGCAGTTTTCAGGTTCCTCTGTCATCAAAACAGGAAACCTTAAGGATACAACAAATAGCAAGTTAACCACATAAAATATCAAACAATCAACCCTGAACAGGCTAAATAGATTTATCTTGCAGAAGGTATTAAATACTCAACTATCAAGGCCTCTTATGGCACACTAGTTTTGATGCACCAAAAAGTTAGAGAACCGATATTCAGGGGCGCACAAGAAGATAAAAGGGGAAACATGAATTAGGCATGTTGAGTGGTCATTAGTAATTGATTCTACATAGAAATTTTTGTAATTTAGTTCAAGTCTATGAATGCCAGGGATACATTGAATATGTTGTTTCTTCAAACATTTGATGAGTACTACAAGAGATAACAACTAAAAAATTAGATTTAGTGCAATCTGCTTGGAGAAGGATAAATAAAGATGGAAAAGCTATGCTTCCATCATATAAACCCAATGTCACAGAAAAAAGGAAGCACTTATTCTATTTCTATATCTCGCTTTCATCAAGTGGAGAATGTTGAAGCGCTTGTGGAAGTCTGAACTCATGTCTCTAGAGTCATCTTTAATTTCAAAAAGGTTTTAGTTTGATAGCTTGATTGCAAGCATAACCAAAAGAAATTAAACAGGTCATTAAAAAACATGCCTACAACAGAACATGCATGCTCGTTAGTAATATCAACAAAGAAGCAAATTTTCTTCTTTCCATCCTTAAGGACCCAATTTGGAGAAATCTGACAGGCAAACACATCAAATTGTGTTCTCCCTTGAAAGCTACCAAAAACTTGATAAGTGTAGGGAACCGGGGAATTAAATATCATTCTTAAACCATGCTCCATCTAGCAAATATGTATGCTAACTGGCTTTTTTTATCAAAACTCATGCTACAAGCAGCAACAGTCACTCCATGGATATATGGGAATTGAAAAATGTGAAAGGAAAAAAAATTAATAACTGGAAAATAAGAGTGATAAAACAAAGGGCTACAATATGACAAATTTATTGAAAAGATCTACCAACCTCCATTTTCACCAAAGGTTGATAATATGTACCGCCGGATACTCTGATCACCATGTAATTTTATTAATCCATCTTTTAATAGAGCCTCCATCACAGATTCCCCAACCAATTCATAGGTTTCAACATCAAGATACTTAAGAAGTTCAATGGGATCATCATTGCAGCACTTAGAAAGCCATTCATCTCTCATCAACTTTAAACATTCTTTTGCAACAGCTGCAGAACGATCAGCAAGTCCTCTCTGTAGAATTACTGTCCTGAGCTTTATGCTATCAAACCAATAAAAAGAGAAGCCTGATGAGAAATATTAGATGCATGATCACTAAGTTACAACCAGACATTAAAGCACATAATTTCCCCAGAGATTCAATGGAACATATGCAATTCAAAAAAGGTAATTTGAAGATGTATCTTTATATATGAGAGCAAAGAAAAAGTCTCCAATAGATTAAAGCGAAAGGAAAAATTACATAACAGTTCTGAAATGACAACATCAATTACCTGAGACTTTGAAGAGGAAATTTATTTGCTAGAACACAGAATGCAGCTTTGCGGACTGACTCGCTCATATCCAGGGTGCAATCAATGATTGCTGGTGAGGTTGCATTGGAAGGTGGCAAAGCTAATACAATTGTTTTACGAACCTCCTGCAAATATGCCTCAGGTAAGCATACAATGGACAAACTTCTGATATCCAAATCACTATAATAATCTCACAGCTTTTTTCTCCATTGAGTTGTTCATCTTTTTATGTCCAACACAATATATGAAGTGCTGTATGACAAGTATTATAAAAGATACAGTAGATTTTTCCGCATTGTTTAATTCACTTTATAATATGAAAGCTAGCCCTTCAATATAACAGTGCTGTTCATAATTGTAAAAAACTATAGGAAAGGGATAAAATATAAATTTAATGAGTTCATCAAATTTCTAATATGATGAGAAATATTCAAGCATTTCTTTTCTGAATCAAATAACCATTAACCAACATGGAACAACTGACATGTTATGGTAATGAAATGGGTTCAAAAGAGTAACAGTCCTTATATTGGCAATTATATGTCGGACTGTATTGGACATCCAAATCTATATTATATATGTGAGTGTGTTTTCAAGTTCATGCGTTCAAAAAAGGACCGTGCTCGTGATATCTTCCCATTCACATAAAGTAAATGAAGGCGGTCACTTCTGTTCTCCAACACAAAAAACAGGTGAGAAATTTTGCAGCAAGTATCTGCGAATGAACCATCACCATTGGAATGCCTCCTATCCTCACATGACTTGGTATCTCCCTTTTAAACGCATCAATTCATAAGCATGTAACAGCTCTCTTGATCCTTACTCTCTAACAAAACACTAAACATGCATCCAAATCTCCATCTGAAGTTACACCAACAAATCATATTCATTTGAAGCAATTGGGACACTCACTGCATTCTGCTCCAAGGGAAGCACTTCAAGAAACAAATCCAGAATATCACTATTCTCAGTATCATTTACAAAGCGTGAAAGAGCTCTAACTGCAAATGTGCGAATAGCTGGAACTTTGTCTGCAACTCTTAGCTTCATGGATTCTATAACCTCATCCCAGAGCTCATTGCTTACCTCCGCATCATCTGGCAGTCTCAATATAATCTACAAAAAAAGCAAAAATACCATAAACAGAAAGAAGAAAGCAATGCAACAGTTTTCCTACAAGAGTCAAAACCCCGGGTCCCAGAGTCTAAAATCTAAACTAGAATTTTATTCATAAGCATATCTCGAAAAACGAGCCGTGTTCAAAACCTATAAACGAGTATAGACAAAACTCAAAATTATACTGCAAAACTCACATTTTAATTCATTAAAATATTTACTAACAAGCAGTGTTTCAGATTTTAGAATTATAATTCGATTTTTAAAATTATTATTAAGGTTTAAATTCATTGATACCTATTAAAATCCACAATTTTATCAATAGTAAAACAAGTAAAAACCCTAAAAATTTGAGAAAAATACCTCAGAGATAATTTGACAAGCTCGAAATCTAACACTCTTATTAGCAGCCAAACTCGCAGTCATCAAAAACCTAAGGAACTCCTCCAGAAACCCATCAACAGCAGCACCCGCCCCCTCATTCTCTTTCCCATCACGCGCCGTAGTGGAGGCGGCAAAGACACAGACAAACTTAACAACACGCTCAGCAGAGGCAGACCGTCGTTGGAAGAGGAAAAGAGGAGTTAGGGATTTGCAAAAGGCAGAAGCGAATTGAAAAGAATTAGGTATTTGGGGACTCTGATTCGGGGATCTTTTCGAAAATAAGAGTAAAGACAGATCTTTTAGTTTTCTGATGTGTGTAGCATTTGACGTTTTTGTTTCTTCAAGAATTTTTGAGATTTTTTGAATCAGTTTCTCTGTGGCATCCATTTCTCTGGTCATTTGTTTTCTTAGCAGGGAGAAGAAATGTTTAATTTTGGGGATTTAGGGTTTTGAATTTTGATTTTGGGAATTGTTTTGAATTCGAGCGGGAGCTTTTTCAAAAAGAGTTTTGATGGGCCGACTATTGAGACTCAAGGTTTTTGGGCCGAAACAGGCTAAATTCTCTAGTACATTCCCTGAACGAGTAGCCCACGAATGGTGAATTATTTGGTGGGTTCCCTTGGTGGGCCCATTAATCAGATGGTTCAAGATTTTCAAGACATCGGAATTTTTGGGATTGGAAAATATATATATTGTATAAAACAAAACTTAAGTTGGTAAAAAAAATTAAAAGTTTTTGGACTAAAACGTGAATTATTCAAACTTTGGGGAAGACATTGTTCTATATGTCCCAAGCATAATCTTGAATTAATTCATTATTATCTCCTACTAACCACTCTTATTAACTGTAAGAATTTCTTCACATATGTAATGATAAAAGTAATGGCAAGGATAAATGGGATTCAAACGGTGGTCGGTGTATAATAAGTTGCATCCTATTAGTTACTTGAATTTTAAATGTTATTGCTGGTCTATTAAGTAAGCCTTCACCTTATTATTTCAAATCATTACTCAATCCGGTAGATTGATGTGTGAACTGAGTGACTTGACGTCTAGACTAAATCAAGCTTCAATAAAAATATAGGAGAATTGACCGGATGTATCCCAATCTAAATTCAAGTGGACATGTTGTTCAATTAATCCAGAAAAAGTCTTGCCAAATCCACTTGACTTGACTTGTGTCCCAATTTTTCAACATGAAATCATTAAAAAAATAATAAATTAGAATGATTCAAATTAACTCGAGTCAACCTACCTAATCAATATTTAAGATTTACTTGAGATCGATTTCCAAATTAAGTTTAAAACTATGCTTCACCTAGTTAGAGAAATGAAAGAACCCGACAAGTTTCATGTCTAGGATTGAGTGCCCTAGACTTTACTCGAAACTATCTATACCTTAAGGTTCATTTTGTTTCTTTAAAGTAGTGTTTAGTTATTATCTAGGGCAAAAAAAAAAAAATAGATATAGTAGAGAGTCACTAGAGACAGGACATAAAAAAAACTGAGATAAAATGATGTTTGATAATGGTGTACAAGACATAATGTATCATTTTTTTATGATAAACAAGACATAATAAAATATATTAAAAAAGTATATTTTACCCTTAACATGCATTACCATCAAACTTACATATTTTAAAAAATAATTAAATATTTTTTTATTTTAGTTTATATTGAGTGCTAAGATTAATAATATTATAATAGCCCTTGTTATAAAATCTGGACGAACATGGCGAGACGACTCATGGCTTGGACCAATAAGATTTTAATAAAAATAGAAGAAGAGTGACCTGATAAAAAAAAATGGTTTTACTTGGGATAAAACACGAGTAAAAAAAATATTGATTTTTTTTTTTGAAATTTTTTTGGTCGAAACAAGGTTTATTTAATTCCTTTTAAAAAAAAAATTAATCAACCCTAGTTGACCCTCCCTACCCGTAACCTAGGCATTGCTCCTGATCAACTCCCGAGTCAGGTTTTAAAATTATAGTAATTATCAATTTTTATCTTTAAATTGATCCGAATCAGCCCTCATAAATCGTGAACTATGTTTTGTCTCAAGTCAACCCTTGAGTCTGTTTTAAAACCATGACAATAACTACTTTTATTTTTATAATTGATCTGGCTCAATCTGAGTTAACTCTCCCAATCTATGATTGTGCCTTGTCCCGAGTCAAGTTTTCAAATTATAATAATAATTATTTTTATTTTTATATTGATCCAAGTCGATGGTCAACTCGACTTGTGATATAGATCTTGTCCTGGATTGAATTTAAAAATAATAATAATAACTTTTTTTACCCTTATATGTTTTAATTGAACAATTTTTAAATTAAAAATATTTTACAATGATTTTTTTAAAAATAATAAATAATAAATATTATATATGCAGACATATTCCTTTCATATCTTTTATTTTAAAATTATAAAATTTACTATAACATTCTTACATATATAAATTTATTTTTACATTTTTATCTTTATTTTTTTAATCAAACAATTTCTTCTTTTTTTAATTATTTATATCTCTTGGCACTGGTTAAGAGCTAGCTTCGTATCTTCTTTCTTGCTTTGTCTCCTGTATCGAGAACCATCTGCCTGTAAATTGATGAGTTTTAATTTAACATGTTTTACAGTTATGATTACAAAATGCCAAACATTCTATAAAAATATTAGTATTAAAAGCTTCCCGGTTTTATTAATCAGGCGAAATATTCATATAGTTCTCTTACATATAATCAAGGGGTATATTTACACTTGGTTTATTTGTTATTCTAGAATTGTTTAAGAGCATATTGATCCTTTAATAAAAAAAATTATACAGTAAAATAATTTTATTATCCTTGCAAAGAAAATAAAATTTTACTATGATCTATGAGCTTTTTTTGTAATATTTCACATTTTTTTTGCTATAGTGTAATATCTTTCTTGTTATTAGAATTAAATTTTCAAAAGCTTGATCAGAAGGGCCTATTCATCATTTTATAATGATTTTTCTTTAATAAGTTTTTGATCTTGTGAGTAATGTGGTATTTTTCATAAATAAAAAAAGTTGATAACACATGTAGGCTATGTAGCTTATGCGAGTAGTCAACACCATTTTCCCATCGCGTTGTTCGATTTGTCTCGACCTCTTTTTTTTTTTTTTGCGTGACATGTGTAGTCAATGGATCTCGTGTGCAGCAACAATAATCTTTTTTTCCCTGTCATTTCTCTTTCCACCTAGAAATTTAGGATTGACCCTTCAAATTTGCAAATTAAACCTTCAAGTTTGTTTTCTTTTGGTTTCATCCCTCCTTTGTTTTATTCCTCTATTTTATTTTAATTAATTTCTATTTTTTTTAATTTCACTCTCCCTTAATTTTTTAGTCTATCAAATTTGGTCTTCATCCTTTTAATTTATGTTTTTTTTAATTATTTAATATAGTTTTTTTATTTGTTTTTTTTTTCAATTTCACTTTCCTTCATTTTCTTTCTTTTTTTATACTCATGCTCATTCTTTTTATTGCTTTGATAAGTTTTTTAATTTGATTTTTTTAAAATTTTATCATTCAACATTAAAATGGTTATGAATGGAGCTTTTTTAGTAAAATCGCGTCTGTAATCTCACGAATTGCAAATTTAAAATATTAATCAAGATTTATAAGACTTGCCGATAAATTACATAATGCCATAATTATCTACTTTCAAAAAATTGAGTTGAATATACAAAGAACCATAAGGTCAATGCTCCTAGAACAATAATTATTGCTTAAATTGAATAATTGGGAAGTTAAGAGTTATGAAATGTGTGCATCATAGCATCTTTTCAAAGTGTAGTGATCTAGAAGACATTCAATACTTCATCAACCAGCAAGAGTTTTATTTAGATTAGATAAAATCTGATAACATCTTGAGATACATTACATCAAAGCAAAAACCTTTTTAACCCCTTTCTAGGCCCTATAAATCACTTGTGATAAATGCAATATTACAAGACAAGCAAGCAAAGCAATGAACTCACTTGCTGCCTCAAAGACAAAGGCAAACAAATTGAAAGACAACCATCCCCCTGACACAAATCTTTCCATGGTCCCTTGCAAACAATACCACCGACACTATTCTGTCTACGAGGGGCTTGTTGATGTTCTCATGGCTTCCACAGGATGGTGGTTTCAGCAATCATGGAAGTAACAACGTAAGGATCCATGTTAGAAGCTGGCCTTCTGTCCTCAAAATACCCCTTTCCTTCTTTCTCTGTGTCGCGACCAACACGAATAGAAGCTCCACGATCAGCCACGCCCTGTCAGTCGGACAAGATGTGATGAAATTAATGGTAGACATCTTATAAAAAGAAACCAAGCAACAAGGAAACTGTTTCTTCTTCCTCTTACCCATTTGAAGGTATTAATGTCAGCCGTTTCGTGTCGGCCGGTGAGTCTCCGCTCATTTCCTTCTCCATAAGCTGCAATGTGTTCGTTATGCCTCAGACCAAGCTTTTCAATTGCTTTCTTGATGATTTCATAGCCTCCTTCATTTCTCATAGTCTCAGTACTGAAAATGTGAAGGATTTTCAAGTATGAGACCAAAACAATTAAAGAGCTAGCAAAAAACTGAAGCTTCAACCAGTGATGCAAAATTGTACCTGTAATTTGTGTGTGCCCCGGCTCCATTCCAATCGCCCTGGCAAGATAGAAGTCCTTTTTCGTTAGAGCTTAAACGATAAAAGCTACCAAAAGATAGAACTTAGATAAGGGCCAAGTAAGAAAATGGAACAAAAATTGACCTGAATTGGCTTGGGATCAAATGAAAGTACAACTCCAGCAACCTCAGTAATCCTCTGTTAACATAAATATAGACCTGAGAAAATAATATAAATTGGAGTCCTAGTACTGTCTTCTGTAATCGGTAAACTAAAACTACCTCCAGAATATACCGAGCAGCCCATAATTCATCTCCGGCGGAGATACCGACTGAAGGTCCAACTTGAAACTCCCACTACGTGAAAATGAAAATGATTTAACGTTGCGAAACATAACAAGATCACAAATGTTCTAAATTAGAATTTAGAACTGTAAGATCAACTAAGTAGAGGGGGGGGGGGAGTTCTTTGATTTTACTTGGCCTGGCATCACTTCTCCATTGATGCCGCTAATGTTGATGCCTGCATACAGACATGCCTTGTAATGCGCATCGACAATGTCACGACCGAAGGCTTTGTCAACACCAATACCACAGTAGTATGGTCCCTGAGGGCCAGGATAACCACCAAGTGGCCACCCGAGTGGCCATTTAACATCTTTCTGCAACAAGGTGTATTCTTGCTCAAGGCCATACCTGGTTATATATCATGTTTCAAGTTGATCGTAATTGTAAAATCACACAGTAGGTATTCTAATAAAGAAAAAGAATGAAGAAAATAAGGGTGGATTAGGATAGAAAAAAAAAATACCAGGGCTTCTCAGCAAGAACATCAGGATGGCTAAATATCTTTGCAGCACCACATCTCTTATTTGTCGGAATTGGCTCGCCAGCAGGAGTATAAGCGTCGCATATGACCTAAAGAATCAACATCAATGTCAGAGAAAATGACTTCAAGCTATGGTGGCTGCATCAAGTGAGAAGATATAGTGGAAGGTATTGAGCTTACGAGGATGTTATTGCCCCTCCTAAATGGATCTCTGAAAATAGCTTGTGGACTGTTTCAAGGAATAAGTTCAGAAATATTTGAAAATTAACAAAATCAAAAGAACAAGGTGGTCCACCATTAGTAAAAAGAGATGCAAATAAAAGCTTACTATAGGATCACTTCACTGTCTTGTCCAGGAGCCTGGCCTGTGCTGGAACCATCATAGTTCCATTTGGGAAGCTCTGCAGGATCACTAACTGGGCCGGAAAGAGTCTGTCCATAAAATCGAAAAAACCAATTTTATTAGCTTGAACAAGAACAACACATACAAAACCTTCGAAGCACAAAGTAATATACCTTTGCTTTGCTCCTTATATCCAATCCAGATCCACCAATCCTGTTCAAGAATTGAACAAAACATTGGTTACTAGCTTGCTTGGTTACAGAACAAGGCAACCTCTAACTTCAAAGATTTATCAAAACTGAGCTTGGCCATGTTAACTACCATAAGAACTTGACAAAATTTGAACCTCCAAGGAAAAATCAAGAACATGGGATCATTAATTCTGATACCACAAATAATCCCCTTTTTAATCACACAAACAAAGAAAAATTATTTAATTAGAAACAAACAGAATTCAATTAAATATCAATATTGGCTAAAACTATTTGCCTCGAACTACTAAAGTTTATCCTTAAAAAACTATTTGTTAAAAAAAAAACCCGCAAGATTCTTCAAAACCGAGCATCTTATATATTGGGCCACCAATCGATCACACCGTAAATAGCTGAAGCAGGGCAGAGCCTTGTGTTCTGTTCTTTGAAAATGATGTCGTGGAATAAGCAGAGATGACTCACAATTGTTGGTTCATGTCAGATCATCGAATTGGTGACCTTACTTATATTCGTGGTAGTTGAATATTACAAGCATAGCACCCAAAAATAAAGCAAAACCATCCAAAACTATGAACAACTGCAGCAGGGGAATGGCAAGAACTGCAAAAAGGAGAAGTAAAACCTTTCTTTTTTTTGTTCAAAATAAATGAGATACTCTTCGAAAAGCAGTCGTTTCTCTGAAGTTAAATGACCAAAGAAAAGGACTCAAGCTACAAAACATATCTAATTATCTATAATCTTTCATGAAAGTAAAAGAAAAGTTACAAGAACAAGAAAATAGAGAAATCCCACAATTCCAGAAGAGATAGGTTTCAAGAAAGAATCAAAGAAGTAAGCCAAAACAAAGCAAACCCTTTAACACAAACACATAATCACAGTCATACATACATACAAATATCCATACATTCACGTACAAAAATGAAAGAAGAAGAAGTGTGTGTAGGAGAGTAAAGAAGGCAGTACCATATGTACTCAGCAATGATTTTCTCAGTGGAGTCTGAGAGGTTAAGGTTAATGAGATCTGAAAGCAACGACATGATAACCAAAGAAACTTCTCTGTGTTTTGAGATTGTTTATGGAAGTTGTTGTGTCTATATAGAAACGTGAGCACAGAAGCGGTGTGCTTGTGCTGCTTTTATAGCTGATGCGATTAGAGTGTTGAAGATATAAAAGAATTCTAAAAAGATACAGATTTTTATTTATTTGATATGTATTAAAATAAAAAATATAATAATTAAGAAGTGATTCATATAATTTAATACATTTTTTTTTCTAAAATAAAATTATAAATGGAGCGAACGTTTCCGCGGCAAAGTTGAATTATGGTTAATGGTTGAAAGGAATCTAGTTAGACAGGTCCATGCTTTACTCTATTGGCTAACTGCTCCACCGGTTGTCAATTACTTCCAATTCCCTGCTTAGAAGAGCTGTTTTCTAGATTTCACCTATATATATATATATATATAATGTTTTGTTAAAAACCCAGTTAACCTATAACCTAGTCAATTCAGGCTTGACTCAATTTGTTTAATTTTATTTCTTTTAGTTTTTAAGCCGATTAAAGTTTATTTACCCTTCAAAATTGAGTTATTTAGATTCTAAACATGTGTTTTTACCTGAAAAATATATAAAAAAAGATTTTTAAAAATTGATTTTAGTTATAAAAATAACTAAAAGTCTTACTAGTTGACAAGACAATATGTAGTTTTAAAAGAAAACTCATGTACACAAGAATTTGGATTTTCTTACAAGTTTATAATTTTTTTTTTAAAAAAATTTCTTTATATTTAGCATATTTATCACTTTATACTTAGTTTGTTTATCACTATTATTCTATCTTTATTTTTAAATATTTTTTTGATTTTTTTACTTTCCATTTCTTTTGAAAAAAAATTATTATTTATTCTTTACATTAATTTGAAATATTTATCGTTATTTATGTTTTTCTTTTCTTTTCTTTTCCACTTCCTAAATTTCGTTGTGTATTTACTAAACAAAAAAAAAGAAACTAAACTGGTGATTTTTATTTATTTATTTATTTATTTTTGTCCACGAAAGATCCAGCAAACCTTGGTAGATCTCCCCCTCACACCTTTAATGATTATCTCATATCTTAATTGTTGGACTATCATGGTAAGGAAAATAAATTAGTTATTTATCAAACAACGAAAAATAAAATAAAATAAAAATAGCCATCATATCCAATGTGTCTAGTTGTTCTTTATTTTAACTTAAAAAGCTCTAGGAATAAATTACCACTTTATTTAAAAAGCTAAAACTTTTGATCCATTTAAAGCCATCTTCATGCTCACGTGCTTATAAGTTCAATGTAATTTTTTTTATGAATAGTAATAATAAGAAAAATCCCTTCCAATCAATGAAGCTTATTTATAAGCATTATATATAGTTTTGTTTCTCTTTTTCTTAGATATTGTCTTGAGATACTTTCAAAAATATATTGATTTTATGTCTTATCTATATCTCTCCATCAAAGCATTTAAATCCCTTCCATATTTGCCTCTTTTATCCTAGACATCAAATAAATATAAAAATATTCTAGCTATCAACTCTAAACATATTATATGTTTGGTAATATGGTATAGATTGTTTTTAAAAGTATTTTTCAATCAAAAATTTATTTAAATAATATTTTTAATTTTTTTTTTATTCTTGACATCAGCACATCAAAACCATTAAAAATATATATATAAAAGAGTATTAATCTAATATTTTTTTAGACGAAAAACAATTTAAAAAGTAAATGCTAAACATGTATTTTTTTTTCATCAGGGTATTCCCTTAAATTCATTGCTTTCTCCATTTTAAAATTTAGAGTTTTGGTTGTTTTTATGTTATGCTTGGAAATGTATAATCACATATGATTGCTAGCATGTGTGTTGGTACCTGTTATCTGGTTCGTTTCCATCTTTATTAATAAATATTATAATTGAGATTAAGATAACTTCATAAAAACTAAATTAAAATAAATTATGAAATTTAATACCTAATAAATTTAATATTAGAGAATGAAAATAAAAAAAATTGAAAAAAAATTCTCACAATTTTTTATTTTTAAGGACTAAAGTGTATATATAATGTCATGACATTTTAGTGTTCACTTCTATAGTGAAATGCAAGGAGTTTTAGTATATTATAATGTCTTTTATAAGATTATTAGATTTTTATGGCCTCAAAAGGCCAAAGTAATTAAATTATCTTGAAAGAACAAGGATGAATTTGACTTCACATATGATACAATTTACCATGTCTAATCCGGGCTCCACATCATCTTGCCTATATTCTCTTGAGCATAAAGCGGCCCTCCTCATCCAATATTAATAACCTTAAAATAAAATTTATGAATTAAATATGCCATTTTATTCATAATTAATCTCAACTGAATTTTTTAAGTTAATTTGCCATGTTTAATCTTGGCCATCGGATTCTTTCCATGCTATGATCCAAGTTTTTTTCTTTCTTTCGAAATGAGCAATTAATTAATTTTTTTTTCAAAATACAGGGATTAAGATTTTCTACGAAGTGGGCTCCTCGTAACTCATTTATTACAAGATAAACCCAATTTGTCTTTGCTAGAGTTTTAAGGCTAAGAAAAGGTCAAGAAGACCTTTCCAATTTTTGGCTTCATTGGAAATATCATCCCATGACATCTGAGTTCATGGTTACATTGAAGATTCCATGGATATTGATGGATAAATAATTTTTTACATTATTAAAAATAATTTTTGATAAGGCCCGGATATTGTTTATATTTTTTGGAATAAGATAGTATTAAATTAAGTATGATCAAAATCAATTAATTTTTAAAACTGGGATAATTATTTAATTTATTTTTCAAAATCAGAAGAATTAATTTATCAAGGATAAAGAGTTTTTGAAGTGTCACAGAAAAATATCCTCTTTGTTATTTTGTTAAAAAAAACATATTTATTTTCTAAGAAAATAATTTTATTATAACCTTTTTGAAGGGATAATACTACCTTGCATATACACCAGCCATCGGCCGTGCTGATTCATATGGAGTATCAACCACTCAAAATTAATCAACTGCTCGAAGTCCAGTTTTTGTGATGGAAGTTTCTTATATTCCTGGTCTGAATGGAATAAAATGATTGACTTTTTGGCAAAACCAGAAGCTGAGAACCCAGAATTGCCACCAAGTGAGGCAGTTGCCACCACAGATTCTAAGTTTTGAAGAATAAAATACCAAAATCTGTCTGGAAGAATAGTGTTTGGAATTGTGATTATGGTTATTTTTTAAAGTATTTTTTATATTAAAATGATATTTTTTTAATTTTTAAAAAATTATTTTTGAGATCAACGTATTAAAACAATTCAAATCATATAAAAAAAAATTTTTAACAAAAAAAATAATTTGAATTTTTGTGGAACGTGATTTTCATTGCGTTTCTAAACGGTGCCATGTGTTTGTTTTTGTGTTGTTTTTTTAATAGAAGTTTGAATTTCTTTTAAATTATCTTTTTTATATAATTTTAAATTATTTTAATATCAAAAATAAATTTTAAAAATTAAAAAATATTATTTAATATATTTTAAAGTGAAAATCATTTTAAACCGGTCATTATCATAATCCAAAGAATAACAAAGATGTTTGAGGCCATCAAAGCTAGCGATGTAATCCCAAGAACAGTCATTGACAATTTTGAAAGGAGGTTTGCAGATCTAAATTATTCCAGAACAACTCAATGTATACTCCAATTATCAAAGCCCTTAGGTATGTCAATGGTCACCACAAACATAGAATTATAAAAAATAATTTGCAAACTAAATCAATTAAAAAAAAGAAGAGAAACAACACAGCTTGGGAAGCTGCGCCACCCTCAGCCCTCCCTTCGACTAATTATGGGGCAAGACATGTGAGAAAATCAGTTTACTAATGATATGTTTATGTGGTTAAGAGATTATATTAGGGATAATGGGCATATTAATAAGGCTATTAGGTCTATTTTCTTCGCAATTAGTTGTCATGTCTTTTATAATATTATTAGATTTTTATGGCCTCAAAAGGCCAGAGTAATTAGATTATCTTGAAAGGGCATGGATGAATTTGACTTCACATATAATTTCTTTTTTCTAGAGAAATTAACAATAATCTAATGAAGGATAATTTACCTGGCTTTATATCATCTTGTTTGTAGTCTCATGAGTAGAAAGCCGACCTCCAAATCCAATATTAATAATCATAAATAAAATTTATGAATTAAATATGCCATTTTTATTCATAATTAATTCTTTTTATGCTATGATCCAAGTTTTTTTTTCTTTCCAGAATTCGTAATCCGAGCTGACAAGTTTATCAATACATTAATTTATATATTATTGCCAACTTTGATCAAGAACCGAACCGAGCAATTAACTTGATAAGAATTTGAAAAGTTTTTTTTTTCAAAGTTCAAGGATTCATATTATATTATGTGTTGTCATGTTTATTTTTTAATATAAACCATTAAATTTAAATTGAATGGTTACATTAAAAATTTATCTTGAAAAAATAAAATTATTTTGGATGCTTTATTGTTATTTATTTTCTATCTATGCAATGTCAAGAAATGATGCCTCGATTTTCTAGGACCCTTGGCAGTTTTCCCTCACATGAAATGTGCTCCTCGTAACTAATTTATTACAAGATAAACCCAATTTGTCTTTGCTAGAGTTTTAAGGCTAAGAAAAGGTTAAGAAGACCTTTCCAACTTTTGGCTTCATTGGAAAAATCATCCCATCAACATCTAGTTCATGGTTACATTGAAGATTCCATAGATATTGATGGATTAATAATTTTTGACATTATTAAAATTAATTTTCAAAGTCTAAGTCTTTATTTAGAAGATTCAAGAATAAGATGATAACTTATTGATATGTGGATGAGACTTGTGTTCATACCTAATATTTCTAGACCTAGCAGAATACTTAGCCCAAAGACACGGGTTTAGGCCTCCAGTTCCAATGCCCTTTAGCGTGGCTACGAATTGGGGGCCGGTAGACATTAGTCTAACGAGCTGCCAGACCTAGTGTCATTGAGTGTGGTTGCGCACCGAGTCTAATTGGACATCGGTCCAGTGAACTACCAAAGTCATTACCCTTGGGCTTGGCTACGTGCCTAGCCTAATGGGACATAGGTCTGGTGACATTTTCAACTTATCGACATCTATTCGAGCATGAGCCTGAGAAGCTGTCATATCCACCTCCCCTAGGTTTTGCATTGTGTCGAGCCCAAATGGGTATGAGCCTGGCAAGCTGCTAGACCCAACATCATTGGGCTTGGCTGCGTGTCGAGCTCAAATGGGCATGTATTTAGCAACATACTAGACCTGTCACCCTCAGGCTGAGTTACGTGCCAAACCCAAATGGGTAAGGCTCTGGCGACCTTCTTGACCTATCAACTTGGGGCTTAACTGGGTGTCAATTCTAATTAGGCATGAGTCTAGCGTGTTGTCATACTCATTGACCGTGAGCTTGAGAGAGTGCCAAACACAAAGAGCTAAATGCCTAGAGATCATTATAGGTTCCATGTTGGACCATAAGGCTTTGTTTGCTTATTCTTATAACTTTTAACATCAAAATGCTAATGTTAGAGATATTTGTTTTCCATACCCCATTAATATTAATGCCAGAGTATTTATCTCTTATTCCCTATTAATATTAATATCAAGGATATCCATTCTCACATTAATGTTAATGTCAATGGTATTTATCCCTAATGAGTGTTATAAGCATAGTTATTAAACCTGACTCGATGGCTGGACCAAATCGAGTTTGTTAAAAGATCAGCAAGTGCAACAACCTAGCAAAACCTGGACAATCCCGTGGGTTGACCTATAACCCAGGCGACTCAGGAGAACCCGAACGAGACTCGGTTCTTCTTCAAATGTGGTTTATGTCATTCAGCTTCTCTTCTTATTTCTTCATCTTCTTTTTAATGAGTTGTTGTTCGCAAATGCTTTAGTCGTTCATGGAAGCTGGTCCAAGAAAGACAAGTTGGCTGAGAAGTTTGTTGCCATGCGTGAGGCTAGTCTTGGAAAAGAAACACATAAATGAATGGTTTATGCTATTTGATTTTTAGACCTTTAATGCTACTAGAAAATAAGAATAATGCAGAAAACAAGCAAATCACCATTTATAGTGATTCCTGCTATTGTTAGTTAATTTTCTATGGTGAGCTGCTGCTTCATCCTGAAGAGTTGGGTCTCTTGGTTTGGCCAATAGGTGGCTGAGAAAAAAGAGGGAGGGGCTCTCTAGTTTTTGCCAAAAGGGCAGGGAATAAGGATGATTGAGAGAGGGATGAGGGAAGTTGTGGCTGGGTCTCTGTGGCAGCTGCTTTTGCCAAGTGAAAAAGGAAGCTTTGTTGGTTCTAGGAGAGAAAATCCAAAGCAAGGGGGGCGGCAACTTGTTTTTATTTCTAGTAGAGATAGGGAAAATTTAGGGATGTCTGTGTCGTTCTTTTTTAAAAAAAAAAATTTTTAATTAAAAAACATATTATTTTTTTAATGTGAAATAAAAAAATTTAAAATATATTTTAAACTTTATTATTTATAATATATATAGTCTATATACACATGGATTTTTTTTCTTAATTTTTTCATATGAAATATTAAAACTTCAAAAAAAATTTTAAATTTTTTTCGAGTTGACCCATAAACCCAGGACCCGGCCCCTTAACCAGGTACTCTAGGACGGGTTTAATAACTATGGTTATAAGGGTAAAAAGACCTCCTAAACTATTATGAAATATCTTTTATATATGGTTATAGGAGTATAAATACCCTCGGATTCATGTAAGTAAATGATTCACAATATTTATTCTCAACATAAATACTTTTTAATTTCAAAGCATTTATCACATCAAAACTAAGAACAAACTTTTTTGTTTTTAAAAATAAATGCTCATTTTCTCATTAATGTAACCTTTTTCTTAAAGGTTTTGACTTTATCATTTAAGAATCCTCAAATCCCACTAAAAAAGACTATTTTACAATTGATAAGCTTCCTATAACAAACTACAAGTTTCATAAACTACGAAGAATAGACTATATTACTAGAACTTATGATTAACTCATAATTTAACCGCAAAAGAACCTATTCCAAAACACTTTGGATTTTGAAACATCATCAGATCGATTATTGTTTTATTTTTAATCATAAGAGCAATATCTTAGTAGTTTATTTATCACAATATCTCTTTGCTGGAAATCAAATGTGGTCCTTCTACTTTAAATTGAATCAAATCAACCTATATGTTCTTAATTACAAGTGGTTCATCTAGCAATCCAAATTCATTACTATCTATTTAGCTATATATATATCACATGTTAGGAAATAATTGGATAAAGGATCTTGTAATTTTTTGTTATACCATCATCTTAACTTCTAATTAAAGGTGATTCGACTTAGTGTATTTTCGGCATGACAGTAACTTTTGTGGTTGGAGTTTGAAAATATATTCTTAAAAAAACTATAAATTGTATATATTTTTTTAATCAAGCTTTTAATAAAAAGTTTTGGGGAAACTCATGTAAAATTATGACGTGTGTTAATTAACCAAACACTTTTAAATATACGGTAGAGACAAAACATATATAACATTGCATCATACCACATAAACAAACAAAGCCTACTCCAATTGGTATAGATAAAGCCACATATTATTATGTAATTGGACGAAGGATTTCAAAATTGCCCTTCATTGGAAGATTGTGGTTGATTTGATCCAATTCTAAGTATAAGGTATTTTTCTTTATCAAATCTAAAATTCAAAGGGCTTACACATGATTTTTCTCTATATCTAAAATATCAAGATATGATAATATCATAAAATGCAAACCTAATTTTTTTTGTTTAACATCACACGCATCTTGGCATCACAATCTCTAAAATATCAAAATATAATAATTTTAATTTTTTTAATGAAATGTCAATTTACAATGTCTAATCTTGGCATCAAAATCTCTAATTTGAACAAAATATATAGCATATGGTCTTTTCACTGTACTACTAGACACAATTTAATATGGATTGCTACAACGAAATTCTATTTTACCATTAAGTGGAAAAAAAATAAAACCCTTGGTTGTGGGGGTAACTTGATCTTTTTTAGTGATTCAGTGGTCATTAAGATATTGCTTGGGGTATTTAAGTCTTTCTTAAAAAAAATTCATATTAAAATTACACTTTTACTCCTAAAGTCAACAAAACTATTTACCAAAGGTTTTTTTTTTTTTTTCACAATCTTCAAAATAATAAAAATACTTCTTTGCCCTCAAGGTTAAAAAAACTAGAGCTATTGACTAAGTTTTTTTTGTTTGTTTTTTACCTTTTTAGGCTATAGTTAAAATACGTCTTTGCCCTTAGAAGAGACAAAAAAACAAGGTATGTGTTTAAGGGTTTTTTTTGTCCTTCACGTGAGTTTATTTGTAATTTCTAGTGTTATAAGGGGTATTTCGGTATTTTTACGTTGAATCCTTAATTTTTATTTTAAAAAATTGTTAGTGCGTGCTCATTATATGACAACGCGTGGGTGACGTTTACACCCTTTAGGTGGTGTGTGCGACACCACCCGGTGGTAAAACTTGGTCATCCTCCATGTCTTTGGAAGTGCCATCGCTTCCTTTTCCTCCTGGTGTGATTTGTGACCGTGGTTAATGAATGGTTGTCATCGATAATTGTTTTTTGTTTTTTCTCTCCTTCTTTTCGCTCTTTTCCAAAGAAAGTGCATGTTTGTTTTCTTTTCTTTTTGTTTTTCAATTTATGTTCTTATAGTTTTTATTGCTTATTTTTGTTATTAGCCCTTTTAGAAAAGCTTTCTATGTTTTCAATTTAGTCCTTAAATTATAATTTGTCATATATTGTTTTTCCAATTTGCTTCATATTCTATTGATTTTTGATTTTTTTTCCTTGGCTTTTTTTGTTAAAGTTTTATTGGTTTTCAATTTTATCTTTCAATCAAAGTTTATGTTTTTTTTTGTTTTTTTTAATAAATCCCTCTTTCTTTTTATTTATTTCTCCTTTTGTTGAAGTTTTTTTCTTTTCAATTTAGCCCTCAAATTTAATTTTTTTATGCCCCCTAATTTTTATTTTCACCCTCATTCTTTTAATTATAATTTTTTGTTTGATTCATTTTTTTTCCTGGTTTCATCCTTCGATGTCTGATTTGTTCAGGACTGGGCTTTTCAATTTTTTCATTTGTCGATTTATCAATTTTTTGTGGTTAAAGAAAATTGGTTTTGTGGTTATTTTAAATTTTTTATCGGTTTATCTTGATTTCATGATTTAGGTTAAAGGTTTTTCAAGCCTTTTTTGGATATGCTTTTTTTTTCAAATTTTTTTGTTTGTATTTAATTTTTGAAGAATTATTTAATTTTATTTTATAAAAATAAACTTTAGTTTATAAAAAAAATAGTTATTTTGAAATAATATTTCTAATATGTACGGTTTTGTATAATATTTTTTTTATTTTATTCACTCAGTTTCATATGTGTTTCTATTTTTATTGTCTTTTATTGATTTTAATAAAAAAATTTAGTAGATATAAATGAGTAAATTTTTTATTTTGCGAGATCAAATATCTTGATCTACATCTATCTGTCAAATTTTCTAGTTTTTCTTTTAGTTATTGTTAACGATTTTTTTTGTTTATTTATATTGATGATTATTGATTAATTTGATTAAATGTTTAGATAAACTTTTTAATTTACACTTTGAGTTTTTTATATAAAAAAACATTTCGAAATAAATTGTATATTTAATATTTTTTTAAAAATAATCACAATCCACTATAAAATGCAGGCCAAATAACTAATTCTTGATTAAAGCTAGAAACTATCCATATCAAATTAATAAATTCCTGTCTTAATAGTAATGTCATTGTTATCATTTTGCATGATCGTTAGGGAATTAATAGGATGATGAAATGCCAATGATGCATTGGCATGTAATGAGTTGGAATTAGGTTAAAAGGTGTGTTTAAAATTGTGAGAAGGTAATAGTTTAAAATATTTTTTTATTTATAAATATATTAAAATAAAATTTTTTAATTTTTTTTTTGATATCACTATATTAAAATAATTTAAAAACATAAAAATAATTTTATTTTTAATAAAAAAATAAAACTTAAAAAAACAAGGTGTATACCTGTTCCCAAACTGACAATAAATCATCAAGGACCGTTGTTACCCTTAGGTTAACTGTCCCTTTTATGTACACAAAACAGATGATGAGGAAGATCCTTTGCAATGTTTGGCTTTATTGAAGATATCAACCCAATCAACATCTCAAGACAGAGAAAAAAAGGAATTCACGAGTACATCCACCCATTTTTTCCACACAGACAATGCACTTCTTGGCCTTGTTCATGACAAAGCTAGCCCTACCTGCTAGGTCTTGTTATTGTTCGACAACTGGAAGAAATAGTGAAATTTTATGCACCACTGGACTCACTCATTTGGAGGAGATTGACACTTTGCTGTCCCCCTAGTCTTTCTCGAGGCCAATAATGGTGGCATCTGGTGCCAAATTGGCAGGCTTCAAGATTCTCCATTCTCCCTCCGGCATCGAGCTCATGACGAGGCTTGCAAGAAATTCACTGAATGGCTACTGGCTGCGATGCCAAAAACGAACATATTCTAAACTGCAAGTGTATACCTTTATCCAAAACAAAAGGCCAGTGCTTTGGGATAGTAGTAAGTAGCCTAACGCATCTTCTTGGAACAATTAAAGGCGCCCTTGTTCACTTGTAGCTCTCCTAGTCCTCATATATTCTTACAAGACAGAGAAGCTGTCTGTTCCTTTCAGGCTTTTTCCCACGTAAGTAGGGCTAAAAGCTCAGGTCATTAAGCAACCGAATATGTTGCTAATCCATACTAAAATGCCATAAGATATATATATATATATATATATATATATATATATATATATATATATATATATATATATATTCTGTAACCATATGCAAAGTCATCCTCCTCGATCATCTATCATGACCTAAATTGTTCCCAACGTCATACTGATCACGCAACTGCTGCGAGAGATTTTTTCAGCTCTAATCCTCTCCTGGCCCATAACTTGCCTTCGATCCTGTTTTTTGAATAAGATTGTGGATCCTGTTTCAATGGGAACTTGATGAGTCTCATCGATCCGTCTACACATCTTGCTTTTAGTGTTATACTTGACACGTAAAACAAACAGTAATTTGTCTCTGGATTTGTTTTTTACCTGATTTATAATGTTAAGGTTGTTCATCAATCTAGCAGTTTAGGTTTGTATTCAATTCTTTTGTTTTCTGCACTTCGAATTATTAAAACCAAACATAATTAAAAAGTGTTTTTTTCTTGCAATTTCTAGTTGAATATCTGTTATATTCTATGGTATATGGTGTACCATGTGTCATGAAGGCAGTAGATCAATGCGAAGAGAGCGTCATTTAAAATATTTGGAAAGAATTTAATCTTAGTTAATAAGATAAATTGATCAAAGAATAGTTTTGATATTTTTTTTAATTTGTTTTTTCAAATTGTAAGTAATACAACATTAATAAAACTAATGAAGGTGTCTTCATAAATCTACAGAGAAATTCGTTTAATTTATCAAACCAGTCAATTTGTACTCAAAACAATTATAAAGTAAGAGAAATTATTCGTTGTCTTCATAAATCTAAAGAAACAAGAGATAAAAGATACCAAATGAAGAAAATATTCGTTTTGCTATAAAATTCAAAAGCAAGGAAACTAGAATCAAATCATTATTTATAATTTTAAGCAGACATGAGTAAACAATACTAATAGAAAAAATAAAAAAAGGAGGATGGTGTGAGACAAAGAAGGTGAATTACAAAGGCCCATAAACATAGAAACCAGACCAATAGCTTGAACACAAAGCCAATGGTCCGAGACATACACAGTTTTCCACCTTAAAACTATAGCCTGGCCCATTTTAAGTGGTAACACGCCCAAGCCTATAACTCTAAAAATCCTCCATTGACATGGTAACAAAAAATATATACTCTGTTCAAAATATTAAACCCTAATATTTCTTCTTTGCTGCCAAAAAAAACCAGCCGCCGCCGCCGCCATGGTTCTCAAGTACGTCTTTTTCTCTCTTGTATTTTTCATTTTAATGCATATGTAAAATGGGTTTTACGTTTCTGTGTTTTTTCCAGATGGGTTCTTGTTTTTTTTTAAATTCTTGGGTGTTCTATGAATTGTTGGATTGAATTTGAGTCATCTCGGTTTTGTTTACAGTATAGTACGATATGGATATGAGATGTAGAAATTTAGGCAAAAAGTTGGGCTTGTTTCGTTTTATAAAATTAAAAAATGCGAGCTTTATTTTGGTAATGGGGTTTTGCATCTTTCAATACTTTGGTCATGGCTAGACTATCCATTCTTGGGAATGGAAGAATGTATGATAGTTGTTTCAAGTGAGTTTTTTTTTTTTTTTTTTTTATCTACATATATCTTAACAAGAAGAACGGAAATACTCGTACAACATTGGGAATTGAATTGTCATATGATTACAGTTAATATAAAACTGGATTTTAAGTTAAAACGTCCCAGGTTCAACTTATACAACTATGCTCATTTTGTTTCAGAATCTTGGTCTCAGGATTAAGTTATAATCTATGTTTCGAGGGTGATTGAGTAGAGAAGGAATAGAATTAAGTGAAAACATAGCAAGGATAGCAAGAGAATGAATAAGACTTGAATAACATTGTAGTTTTGATGAGAGTTTAAGGTTTTGTGATGTATGTGACGCTTGCAAGGGTTTTCTAGTTGCAGTTTTATACTTGGGTTTTATTATTGGTTTGATTTTAAGAAAGTGCAACACTTTAATGAATAAGTGACTAGCTAGTCATTGAACTGGCATTCGAGAGTGAAGGTAGTTTTTAGGGTTATACAGAGGGGGTTTAGGATTTGATTCAGTTCTGAGATTTGTCATGATCACGCAAATGACCTCATTGAGGTTTTAGATTAGTGATCATGATAACCATCAAATTTTCCTGGCTTGGAATGGAGCGTTTTTATATGCAAATGATGTCGTGTTCATGATTTCCATCAAACTTGACTGGTCTGGAATGGAGCATTTTTATTGATTTGACAATAGTTATTGATCTCGTTATCCGGATGGTTTTCTCCTGGATGATTTCAGGACTGAACTCTGCCGCTTCAGTGGGGCAAAGATATATCCTGGCAGGGGTATCAGATTTATTCGCTCAGATTCCCAGGTAATGTGTAGTTTGGTGTTGAAGGCATTGCATTTTTTTTTATCCAATATCTTCTTCAATACAATCTATGAAACTAAATAATTTTTCTTCATTCAATTAAGGTATTCCTCTTTGCCAACTCTAAATGCAAGAGGTACTTCCACAACAAGCTGAAACCCTCAAAGCTAACGTGGACAGCTATGTACAGGAAGCAACATAAGAAGGTGACCATTTTTTTTACAGTTTCTATTAACTTCTTAAAGGGGGATGTAGAGTGCTTCTGTTTGTAGGATGGGATTCCCTTTAGAAAGAAACCCGTGATGTTAATTTTGTCATATCTTTCCTAATAATCACAGGATATTGCTGCTGAAACTATTAAGAAGAGACGCCGCACTACCAAAAAACCATACTCAAGGTCCATTGTAGGTGCTACTTTGGAGGTCATACAGAAGAAGCGAGCTGAGAAACCTGAAGTTCGTGATGCTGCACGAGAGGCTGCACTCCGGTATGTTCCCTTTCTTGGGCTCCAATGCACTTTGGTTAGCTAGTCATCTTTGGCACTTATTGACAATGCATGGTGTTTTTGTGTGCAGTGAAATTAAGGAGAGGATTAAGAAAACAAAGGATGAGAAGAAAGCCAAAAAGGCTGAGGTAACGGCCAAGGCACAAAAGAGCAGCAAAGGTAGCTTGCCAAAGGGTGCTGCGCCAAAGGGCCCCAAGCTTGGTGGAGGTGGAGGGAAGCGGTGAAATCCTTCTTTCTTTTATTACTTTTAACTCTGTTTAAAGAATTTCATGCTGGAAATTTTACATGGATCAAGGTTGGTTGTTTGCCATTTTGCTCATTGAGAATTTACCCTCTGTTTATGAGATTATTAATTGTCATGGTTTTGATTGGCTATATTAGTTGACTTATTATCATTTATGACCCTCTGTTTATGAGATTATTAATTTGTCATGGTTTTGATTGGATATATTAGTAGACTTATTATCATTTATGATTGTGACCCAAGAATGGATCGGTTGTGTATGCTTTGGGTGTGCAATACCACTGCTAGATTGTTGTACGTTCATAGTTTATTTTACCGAGTGTGTTTAATGTTGTGGTAGTTTTTGCCATTACGGTTTGAAAAGGTAAAATTAAGAAAATCTATAAATCGGTGTATTTTCTTAACCAAGGTTTCAAAAAAGAGTTTTCAATCGAATCTATGCAAAACTATGACTATGGTGTGTGTGTAACTAAAATTCTTTTAAATATGTGGTTGAGGCAAAATGCTAACCGTATAACAATGCCAAATGGAGTCAGTTCCTACCATTACCAGAAGAATTGCAAGCAAAGGTATCAGAAAAATGAAGCACTGCTTCATGGTGAAATCTTAGAAGAACAGGCCTTAGCTCTTTCATTTTGCCAAGCATCACTAGCACTGCTGCTAAGTGTGTGGGTCTTTAATTTTATGTTCTCAATTATGGAAAGCTAGTCTTAGCTTACCTGCATCGACCTGTCCGCCCTGATCGCTGCCTTGAATGATAAGGCACAGAAATTTTAATTTGCTGCATAGTGATCATTGTAAAATGCTAGAAGATAGGATTTTGAAGAGGCTACCAAATTGTTATCGTATCCAGGCATCAAGCAACCTGCTTCAGCTTCTATGGTGGGCGTTTCTTTTGATTTATACTAGGGTTGGAACATAAAATTAAGGTTTCTATTGAGACACCAAGGTGGTTTGCCATCAAATCAAAGCCACATTTTCCCTAGACTTTCAACAATTTCCAAGGATAAGAAGAAGCCACGATTTGGATTGTTTTCTTCTTGGATCATTTTGTTTTATAAAGTGAGCCAAATAAAACCTCAAAATACTCTTTCACGAAACCTTCTCTCCTTTCCTATCATTTTCATAGTTATTAAGGGTTAGATGTTAGTTGTGGATTTGTGTTACTTTGAAAACTAGGTTTGAATGAGTAATTTAAAATGAAACTCGATCTGAGCCAGGTTTTGAATCGGTAAGTTACAGAGTTGACATGTCAAATTAAGTTGAATATAGTAAATATGATCCTTTTCATCAAAACAGAAACTAGTAGGATTTATCCCAGTGTGCACCTCAGCAAGAAGCAAAGAACTTGGATTTATTGGAAAACAAGACACTTTGATGAAACTATTTTTCTTTTCCTCTCACTCTTTGTTTTAACGCTCATTCTGTTGAAGCCACACCGTAAAAATTGGGGTTGATGAACATCCTAATCGTTGTGCTAGAGATAAATCTAAGACTAAGGGTCTGTTTGTCTACGCATTCAATCCAAAAAACATAAAAAATGATGTTAATTCAAGCTAAAAAGCATAAAAATTGAAGTTTTGAGAAAGGTAGAAATTGTTTTTTACTTCAAATATATTAAAATAATATATATTTTTTAAAAAATTATTTTTAACATCATCATAATTTAAAAACATTAAAAAAATAATAATTTAAAATTAAAAAAAAACTTAAAACTTTAAAAATATGGTTAGACTATAATACCATGGATCTAATTTATTCAGAAAAAACTTCTTGCTCAAAAGATTTAGATTTACAGACATGTTATGTCACAATTTTAAAAACTCAAGACAGTTAAAATCAGAAAAAAAAAAAGTTTTAAAAACCCAATGTGTTTAGTTTGCAATTCCATTTGGAGGAAATGATAATCCTATTTACGTTGTTTACAAGGCTGTTCACTGGTTGTATTGTAAATTAAAGTTTTCCATCTACATTTTCCATTCTTACTTTTCTTTCAAATAAAACATAATACATATTTTGATAAATATTGTTCTTGAGGTTCTAAATTTTTAAAAAACTAGTTACGGAATTGATGAAGAGTATCTTAAACTATTTTTGGATGCTTTTTAAAAATATATTAGATAAAAAAAGCATTAAGTTAATATATTTTTGGGTATTTTTTTTTATGATTATGATATACTAATATTAAAAATAAAAAAATAATATTGAAATACAAGAAGGAATTAATTTGTCTCGTTGTTATATAAGAGTAAAGTGGTTAATTTTATTTATTTATTATGTTTATAACATTTCTTTTAACATTAATTATATTTTTATTTTTTCTCATACAATGTTATAAAATCAATTAATATATATATTTTTTAATTTTTTTTGTTTAAACTTGGTATCAAAATTATAATAAGATTTTATTCAAAAAAATGGAAAGTCAAATAAATCATGTTTTTAAAAAGGAAATTCACATGGAAAGTAAAAATTAATTATATACAAGACTTTGATGAAAAAAATATAAAATTATGTAGAATTTTATATGAATTATTGAGTTTGTTTTTATTTTTAATTTCATAGAATAAAATATTAAAAAAACACAACATGTTATTAATTACAAGTAAAAATGAAAAAAAGACTTATTATTAATTATAAAATCTTTACATTTACCATTTTGAAACTTGAAGTGAAAAGATATGGAGAAAAAAATAAGTCTAGAGGAATCCTTCCACTCGGTGCACCGCAGAATATTATGTTTTCCTTCCTTGTTTTGAAGCCAAACAAGCCCCTACTAAGGTCTCAAGTCTTGAAACAGGGTTTAACAAGCACAACAGTAGTTTCAGTATAAACCCCACAAAACCGCTTTCTATATAGTTGACAGAGAGGGATGCATATGAGACAACTGGCAGCTAAGTTTCTGAGGAGAACCCATTTTCCTCCTCAGAGATTATCTTCTTCTAGTGAAATTACAACAAGCAATGCCTTGCCCAATTCACTCTCCAGTATGTATTTTCTTGTGTTTTTAACATTTTTTTTTCTTGTCAGTCTCACTGTGATGCTTTTGATTTCTAAACTCACTTTCTAGCCGAGAATCTCATGGTTTTGAATAATGGGTCAATGCTGTTTTTATCAACCTTTTCTTCTTTTGGTGAAAGTTTAATTCTTTGGTGCTTGGATGCAATTAAGATTGGTAATTTAGTGTTCATAGTTATTGAAAGAAATATAGAATCATTGTACCGATGGGAATAATGGTGAATTATGAAATTTAAGCCTTAATTCCTGTTGTTGGCTTTGTGCCAATTTTTTGACTTGCTTATTGTCAATTGTCATGTCTAAAGTTTATGAATTTCGCTATTAATATTTTGTTTTTGATATGGTTCATGACTTCACTACAGTTTTTAAGTGGTATTGCTTACATTTGTTAGACGTTAGTGTCGAATTCATTTGCTTTATCACCATTTTTTATGATAAAAGAGAGAAAAACTTACCAAGGAAGAGGGTGTTATACTAAATTGTTCTATTGTGCAGTTGTCACATATAGAATAAGACAGACCTCTCCATTCTTTGTTTCGTTGGTTTATAGCAAAATATACTCTGTTAAGCCTAGCTAGCATTGTTATGAACTCTTGCTGATGGCATTTAAACTATTTCAACCTCTGAAGTATTTTGTTTGATAGCATGTTATAAATAAATATATCAGCTAAACTTTGCAGTCAATAACTTTTGCAGTCCTTACCATCCTTGTAATGTTCTTTCAGGTAAAACAAAATGTTCCTACAAAGATGGTTTTGGAGGGCCTAGTTGGAGGATGAACTCTAGGGATTGTTATCTATGGACTGTTCTCGCTGGACAAGCTGGTAACTTCTGTCTTACTGGGCTTTTGGCTATTTGATTTTGCAGTTCAATGTAATAGCATTTCTAGTTGTTCATGATTTTTTGATGTGATTGACAATCATGTGTTAAGTAGCTTTTGTGACTGCAGTTTAAAAAAAGCTGGTTTTAAAAAACGTGTTTGGTTAAAACTATTGTGAGATTGATTTTTACATGAAAAATAAATGAAAAACAAGTTATTTTGGCTTCTACAAAACCAAGGTTTGAAACAAAATTATATGTAGAGCCCAATGCAAAAAGCAGAAGTTATTTGGCTAACCAAACAATTTTTTCTCCATGATTGGGAAAAAAGCTGAAGTTACCATAAAGACAAACAGTCTCTAAATGTGGTGCAAATAAAATTTACTAGAAAATGGCACTTTGGGGTTTTGTAAGTTAATTTTATTTGGTGATTGGATGAAGTCTATGACACATTGGCAATGGTGCTGAAATGTTTGCAGCAATAATTCTTGGGATAAATGCCAACCCTGTCTTAGCAGACGAGCCTCGTGAGAGCAGTTCACAAAATGATTTAGATACAGATAGCATGTTTGGGTTTCGCAAAATTGAGGATGGTTCTGTAATATCCAATGAACATACAGCAAAATGGAGGCTTTTTTCTGACAAAGGGAGGGAAGTCTTCCTGCAGGCAAGCATGTTTTGCTATCTGCCATGGTTCTTTCATTTCTTTCATTTGATATCGTAACCCATAATTTAATCAAATCTGGTCTGTGATCTGAACAGGGGAAATTGGATCAAGCTGAAAAGTTCTTCTTTTCTGCTCTACAAGAAGCAAAAGAGGGTTTCGGGGAGAAGGATCCTCATGTTGCCTCATCTTGCAACAACTTGGTAAGCTTACTGTTTAGATGCTTTCAATGACGTAGAGGTGGTTTTAGTGTAGTTGTTCTTTTATTAAATCTAGTTTGAAAATTGCAGTGAATTAGATTGTAGATTAAACTTTTGGAAATGCCACTGTTTGTGCACTCCTTCACTAGAGTTCTGTTTTTTTTTCTTTTATAATTCTCGTCTAGGTCACAGTTTTTCTTTCGTTGTTTCTTATTATTAAGAAGAAGAAATATCATTTTTTTTCAATATGTCAATAATCAGGCTAATATAAGTTGATAGTGATCAGAATTGTTTCTGCTGTCAAGTTAGTCACTAATTGGAAAAGTTAAACAAATTATGGAATATGTTGCATGTAAGAAGCCATTGTTTCAACTTGCTTTTGTTTCAGGCAGAGCTATTTAGAGTTCAGAAGCAATTTGATAAAGCAGAACCTTTGTATTGGGAGGCCATCAAAATTCTGGAGGAATCATTTGGGCCAGAAGACATCCGGTATAATGTTATTATTTGGGAAGTAAGACAAGCAATTCTCTATATCATTTTTAATTACTGTACATAGTGAACTCCCTTGAATCTCTTGCAATGCTTGATTACCTTTATATTTAGCTTCTTAAGCAACAGTCTTTGTATTTGATCAACATCGCTAAGAACTAAAACTATAATAAAATTTAAGAAGGAATTGAAGACTATCAATGTAGTGAATACAGGATAAAACTAGACAGGTATTTATGCACACATTATGATTTTTTTTCATTTCAGTTATGGTAGCCAACCAAATTGGGAGGCGATGATCATATATAGACATTTAGGCCCATACTATGATATCTATATTGGTGCAGCCCACCTTCCATTCATCCAGTTCTTGCCTCTCTCTTCAACTATGACTGGAATTTGCAGAATGTTATTTTGCAAGGATAAAATAAGGAGAGGGTGGATTGGGGTAAGAAGGAAGAATGAAGAGAGTGATGGAAAAGTGATCCCATTCTTCTAGCTGTCCCTTTTGGTTAGCAAGGAAAAGAACAGTAGGAGAGTGGGGAAGATTAAATGAGTGTTAAAATAAGAAAAAGCCTCCTCAGCTCATGAATGCACCGGCAATCCTTCCAATTTAGGACTAAAAAATGTGAGAATGGAAGAAAGTAATGGATTCATTTGTTCCATCTTTGGATATACTCTGGCCCAACCAAATGGTATTAGTATCTCTTCTATCGCCTCCAATCTTTCTCCTTTCCACCCAAGCAAACATAGTGCTAATGGTTAGAGTTGCATCTGAATCGACAGCTAATAGTTTTGTAGTTCATTAATTATATAAACAATAGATCAGTCAGTCCCTTGCTATGATTGATTCAAGGACCATAGATTAGTGGCTTTTGGCCTGGTAAATAACTAAGAAATGAACTTCTCTATTGTTGTGTCATTGTTGCTTACACAATCACATAATCCTGTTATTGCACAGTGTGGGTGCTGCGCTTCACAACCTTGGGCAGTTTTATCTCATGCAGCGGAAACTGGATGAAGCTGACAAGTGCTACGAGGTAAAAGGATTTTTCATATCTTGTCTTAGTTTGTTTGCAGTTTCATGAATTATGATCAAAAGGTTCATATGCACTTACTGGTTAATTTTCTGAATTTCTGCCAGTATTTTTTTTTTCATTCCACCCAGTTCAAGAAAATCTGTGTTGGACATAGTTTCCCTTCAGCATGTAATACATTCAATCCTTAATACGCCTCAGTCATAGTGGAATGAAGAGTGAAGTGCTCATTGAGTGTAGATGGTTCCCTTTTTTAGGTGATGAAATTTGGTGACTGGTTATATGAGTCAAAGATCATGCTAATTAAAAACACAAGATAAGAGAAACTTGGGTTGATTGGTTTGGCCATCTAAGAAAGGTACCAATTATTGTAGTGACAAATTAACCAGTTTCTCGGGATGGTGAGGAAGGGGAACTATTGTTTTGTGACCGTGAAAAGAAAATAGTGGCCTGGATCGAGTGCATTCTGAAAAACTCTGTAACCATGTAATTGACTGAGAGCTTTGTTATTTACATCATTAAACTTATCATTTCTTCAGTTGAGGTACTTGATTGTTGAAATATGTTCCGTGGTTTGGTATTTACTGCGTGAATATCCTCTCTTAGAGAGGGAAATAGGTAGTTCAATGAGCATCTACTGTAGCAACAGATATTAGACTTATAATCGATTGCACTATAACTTTATACTTTTAATAATAACATAGAAACTTTACTGCCAAATAGCATTTGAATGGAACTAGCATTCTGGAGGACTATGTACATGTTGTGTGCACTAAATATTTCTGTTCTTCCTTTTCTCTCCTTCTACTTGTCTTTCTATCGTAAGTATTTTTATTAATCTAGCCAAGATTATTCTTTTCAGTCAACAACTAATGTTTTTCTGCTACACATACTGATAATTTCTGCTGATCTGTGCTCTTCCCTTTGATTTTCCTTTGGCAGCGTGCTGTGAAGGTACGGACATGTACTTAAATGCATATATAGCATGCATGCATGATTCTCTTTTATCCATTTTCAAATTTCAATTAGCTTTGAAGTTCTTATTTGTTCTTCTTCTTTCTTCCATTATCAGCTCAAACTTTGAACTTGTAATGCTCAATGTAACCTTATCTTGTTCAGATAAAAAGGCGTGTTTTAGGACTCAACCATACAGATTATGCAGATACACTGTATCATCTCGGAATGGTAATAGCTATGTTGTATGGTTGCTTGTGCTAAATCTATTTGTCAGCTCATTTTAATATCATTATGCTCATTGTCCTTTTCACTGTTGATGGTTTCATGTATTTAGAGAATGTATATGTTTTCGTTGGACAATATCTTATAAAAATAGTTGACAGTATAAATAAATGGAGTAATAAAATATTAATTGACGTTCATGGATGATTGGTTATGTAAAATAGTAACTGGAAGACTACTTATATACCAGTTTATGACCTGGTTAACAATAATTAACTCGTTGCATATTTTTATTGATATTCTAACCTTCCATTCACTATACTTAATTAAAGGTTAATTTCTTTCAATTTTAATTTTGTTTCAGATTACATTAGTTCATAATTCAAATACCAGCATCCTGGCATGCTATGCATGACACGTCTTCTTCAGTGCAGCACGACTAGGACTTAAAAGTCCTTAACAACACACAATACAATTGAGGATATAAAAGATTCACAAACTTGCTTAGCATAGATTGTTTTGAACACTATATGATGAAGAAAGAGGAATTTTAAATTTCAAGCAGCGTCCCCTTGTCTTTTAGAATAAAAATTGCTTCCTTTTGTGTCTATGGTTCTTTAAACAGTGCTGTTCTTTTTGTTTTTTTTTTCTCTCTCTGTGTACTTAGTTGGCTTATAGATCCATATATCATTAATGTCACAGGTGCTTTATCTCCTTGGAAAAGAGAAGGATGCTGAAGCCCTCATTCAGGAATCTATTAAGATATTAGAGGTGCATGACTATGCTGCTCAATTAGTCCTGGTACTGAATTTCCAGCAATTGTTTTATTTAATTTATTTCTTTCGCTCCCATGTCTTCTTTGATTATACAGGAAAATGGCATGGGGGACTCAATTACTTGCATAAGGAGATTACAATTTCTCTCTCAGGTTGTGTGGTTCCTTTTGATATACATATAGTAGATTTTTCTATCATGTTAGCCTTTGTGATTAAAAGATTAATTCATTTTGTCTTTCAAGTTCAACTTATGCAGTATTTTTTACCACATGCAAATAGGTTTATTGTTTCTACCACACTATCCTTTTGTGTGACTACTGCATTTTTCAACCTTCTTGTATAGTTTACTTATATTCTCTTTTCTTTTCCAGATGTATCTAAAATCCAATCGTCTTGCTGAAGCCGAGGATGTACAAAGGAAGGTGCTGCAGATTATGGAACTATCAAAGGTGCAATATAGTTTTTCAAATTTTTTGATGTTAAATTGTTCATTGTTTGCTTCTTTCTTCTAAATAATTCTCTCAGGATGCTGCTCTGCTCCATTTTTTTCCACGTCTTGTCCTTACTGATTTAGTTCCCTTAATTCCCGATAATGTGTTGAGCTGCAACATGCTTTGTTGAAGCTAGCAAATGCAGCTGAAATATATCATTCTGGTCTTCATCTACTGTGATATTTGTCCATTTCTTCTTCATTGCATTGGTTTATCGCTTATCTTTAAGCTTCCATTTTAACTAGTGGAATAGAAATTTCTTTGCCCATTCCCCCTGGCACCTGGTATCTTGTTTTTCCTTGGTATAAACTTGTTGGTTTGGCCCTTTATGGAGCTCATGGATGCTTTGCTTCTCAGGCCATGCATTTGTTTTAGCTCATGTACCTGTTGTACTGGGGTTTCATCTCCTTACATGTCTTTTTGTATTTTTATCCCAAAATAGAGAATAAGAAGGGTGAAAAGGATTACATGACTGGAGAACATGTCATCCTTCCGTGGTACTAAGGGAAAGAAAGCCAAACGAAACTAGAGTAACAGTGCAATAAAAATTATTCTCTTGCTGTCTTTGGATTTATCAAAGGCAACACCTGTATCAAAGCACCATCAAGAAGCTAAGAAAATTATTCTCTTGGATCAAAAGGTGAGATAATTTCTTAACCTTGAACATTTTAGAAGTGTCAAACCAATGGACCTGCAGACATTGCATGTTTTTGCTTTGGATTTCCCAAATCCTTTGTGCTGTGTCAAAAGCAAGTCTTCCAGAAAGGACACGCACAATTTTCCAAAGTTGAGGAAAACATGGGCCAGCCAGAGCTCCTGGCGACTGAACAATTCAGGAATAGATGACCCAGGTCTTTTATGCTGTTAGCACACATCCACAAGCATCTGGAGACTGCCATTTTAGGCCTTCTTATCTGCAACAAATAGCAGTGTTATCTTGTTGAGGAATGCAGACTAAATAAAAATGCTATGACCATAGGGTACTTGGCCTTCCATGAAAAGTTGGCTAAAGGAAACCAGGAAGAGAAATATTGGACTAAGTTCAGAAAGATTATTATGGTAGGAGCTTGTCCACGCAATACATTTGAAAGAAAGTCATATACTTGTGTGCACATCCTATTAGCACCTTTTCTTGTAAGGATTTTGTTATAGAAGATTAAAATTTTGCAATGACATCCCATCCTTGAGACCTTCAAGATTTTGCAAGGAAAAACCCTGTTGGTCACGAATCTAACTAACTATTAAAATGAGGTGTATCTTTCTTCCTTTAAATTCTGATGATTCTGTGATGTCATCATTAGCTCCTGATGTGGTAGTTACCTTCTAATTCAGGGATGGAATTCCATGGACACAGTAATAGTAGCTGAAAGGCTGGCCCTAACCCTACAGTCAATTGAGAAGATAAAAGAAGCAAAAGAACTACTTGAAAGGTGAGAAAAATGATTAGGATAACTGTAGAACAAAAGATGTGATTGTTGGCAACACAAATTAAATTATATCTTATAACTTTTGATTGCAGGTGTCTTGAGGCTCGGAAGTCCTTGCTTCCCGAAGATCACATTCAGGTTTATCATTCTGACACATTCAACTCATAAATTATAAGGAAAAAAAAAGGAGTTGACATCATTTGGATGAGTAATCTTAACCAAAGGATGTGCTTTTATTTTTCACTACTTTATGAGAATGAAATTTAGCTTTCATGTGTTTTGTACATGACTTGCTTCTGTTCTTTGTGGACAGATTGCTGCAAATCTGCTTCATATTGCAAGGGTTGCAATGTTGAATTCAAATCGGCTGAGAAAGATAAATATCTCTGAAGCAATTGCTGAGCTTGACAAGGCAAAAGATCTTTTGCACAGCTCTACAAGGTTTGCCTTATTCTATAGAAAAGTACTCGCCCAAACAGTACTCATATGATTTGAGAATGCCCTGTCAATGTGGTTTTTTTTTTTTTAGAAAAAAAAAAAAAAACATTGTCATATGTTTAATTTTTTCTTTGCTTCCAATCTTAGATCATGTTTTTTCATTTATGTACTTCGGTGTTTCTCTATTTAATCATGGTTAATAAGCATGGGACGTGGTAGATACCACTTTAGATTTCAATTTGAAGCAAGCACAACAAACAACCAACCTTGGGGCTTCTCAATCTGGTTTGAACAATAAACTAATTTTTTTTTCTGGATATTGTCCTAATGTGGAATGCGTTTGTTGATTGAGAAGTTTAAAACCCATTGCTAAAGGTCACATGCAGACATTTAAGGATGACTATTTTCAAAATTTCTCTCATCTTAATTCAATACAACTGCTAAATTTCTCTCATCTTAATTCAATAAAGTTGCTTTATTTTGTTTTGTTGTTGTTGATGGTTAGCCTTTGTTGAAATTAGATAGAAATGTGCCTTCTTACATAGCAATCTACTGGAATAGGTATACATTGGGAAACTCCTAGATAGTTCCTTACGGGGTGGGGTGTGTTTGAGTAGACGATATAAGACTTAACCAAATCATTCAATATTTCTTTTTGATAAACAATGTGGTTTGACAATCTAGGGAGATGTACACATGTAGTTGACTTATTTTGTACATGCATGTTTATACTACTTCCAAGTGTTATTTGTTATATTTATAATCTAAAAAGGAAACATATGTATTCCCTTGTTGAGCTTGTGTTCCAGTAATTTTTCCAGTTCAATTACTTGGCATATAATCCTGCAAACTTTAATGATTACATGTGCCCTTCAAACTTTATCAGATTTGAGATTGGAATAACTTAATTTGGCTTTGCTAATGTAACTTCTATTAGTATCATCTCCAAGCATTGTAGGTTCTTACAGATTAGTCATATGCAATTATCTTCCATGATAGGATAGCACGCCAAGTCTTAAATAAATTGAGAACGCAAAAAGGGAAAAAGCAGAAGAATGGAGCATCTGAAATGAAAAGAGAGGGGCATGCGGCATTGGTCATACTGGTCAGTTGCTCTCATTCTGAATGCTTGCATGCTTAGTCAAGGAAAATGTTGTCATACAAGAGCTAATGTTCTTGTTCTTTGATATTTGATCAAACATCCTTGTTTAAAGTTATTATGATTTGTTACTTCTTTTAATAATGTAGCAGAAGGTTTACATATAATTAAAGTTTGTTTTTATTTTGTACTTTCTCTATTATACTCACAGACCAAAAATTGTGCAAAACTGGGTATCATACTTCTTCATGAATTATGGAAAGTGAAAACTTTGAACTCAGAGTGATTATATTGGAGTTTCTATTAATTTGTCCACGAGGAACTGCTTTCTCTGGATAATGAAGAACTAAAATCATATATTCATAACCTACAAGAACCATCTCGTGGCATTACTATTAATGTCTATTTTTATTTTTACTTTATTTTATTGTTAAGATCTCACCAAGACGCATGAAAATACTATTAATAACTATTTTATTTTTATTTTTAATTTATTTTATTTGTAAGATCTCACCAAGACACATGAAAATCTGGTTCTGTGTTGACCACCAGGGTAGTGGGGTACTCTCTGGTCATTCCATCACAGTATATGTAGGGCCATTGTAATTTCTGTCCTAGTTTACTTCCCTTGATTATCATCTCTGTAGAAATGTAAGTATGAGGTGCATCAAAGGGAACTGTTTGTAAGCCAATTGTGGATTCTGGCATGGTTTAATATAATGTTTGAATTTAGAGGTGACATTCTGGAAATTTTTAAAATTTATCTCAAGTGAAGTTATATGTAAAAGAAGAGTCATCTCATGAACTTGAGAAATGCTGTCCTTTATCAATTGCGAAACTATTTAAGTTATTGACCCTATGTTTTTTTGAACTTCATTGTTTTTGCTTTCATGTTTCCTATTTTATTCTGTTCTTTCTATCTCTAGCATTGAGCCTTTCTTTGTTTTTATTGTCACCCAATTTCATTTCGAGTTTTGCTCTTGCTTTTCAAAATCTTGTTTTTTATTCATTCCAGTTCACTTGTCAAGATCAAGAGGTAGCGTTTATTTCCTCTCTTCCACCGACTACAAGTTTCTGTCGATGACAGGCACTTTATTTCTTAAAAATAAAATAAAAAATGAAAGAGAATTTGGAGAAGACATTCCAAAATTATGCAGCGAACCTGTATCCACGATCAAAGAAGAAAGGCTAATTAAGTAATCATTCAAATTTGAAAGATAGCACTGAAGCAACTGAGTTTTTGTGATCAATCCTCTTTTTTAGCAATCAAACGCTGGATCGTGACCTCCAGTTTCTCTTCTTCCTCTGAAAGTCTTGAGAACATTTTGTTGCATTTATTGAAAGGATAAATTATGATCTGTTACCTCGAACATCTAAAATGTAAGACAAAATAGCTCGGGGTGAATCATTTTGAATTCTTAATTCATGTTAACTTTATGAGTTATCTTGTGACATATTGCACATGGTGGCTAGAATCTAGTTGTTCAAATTGGAAACAACAGGAAATTTCATTTTGCTTGCAGTTGCAATCACTGGATACTCTTGGACTTGTGGAGACTACAAAACAAGAATTACTGGAGTCACAGGTCAGTCCTAAATATTCCCATTGGTTAATGATGAAATTTTGAAGTTTCTCCTTTATTTTTACTGCAGAATACAAACTTACACAGAATTGTTGGATATTGATGTGATGTTAAACAGGGTTGTTCTGTTACTTTCTATAACATATAAAAGCGTAGCAGTTCCATTTCAAAAGTTATTTTTAAGTTGCACCTGAAAAGACACAACATACAAAGAGATGCTCAATTCTTAGTGTTAATTTTTGGTAGGGTTCTCATAAAGTAGATGCAAGCACGCCTAAACTGCCATCAATGATGCATGCTGTCCTGTGCCAATTTTCTGTTTTTCTGTTTCTCTTCCCCCTTGAGTACCCTGTTGCACAGAAAGTGCCTATTAACAAGGCACATTTCCCCCCTTTTTTTCTACTTCTCTCATATAGTATGGTACATTTACTATCAAAGATAATATGCATGGATGTTCTATGACTAATGTTTTGACAAATGCACAAATAAAATGCTTGTGAAGTTAAATTACCGGGATCTATGCTATGAAGTGTCAGATAATTCTAAAAAAGATATAGAAATAATGTGTCTATTTGGATTCATATTGATGTTATGGTGCGTCCCATATGCCTTTTTGTCTCTATATTTTTTAATTTAAAAGATCCCAGCTTTCTTCCATCAATTCCACCCTCAGTGGAAATTGATTTTTGTTTAGATCTCGACTAGAATTTCCTGCAGCATTACCCAAACTCTTGAACAACAAACAAAATATGTTCGCACTTTAGTCCTAAACTAGAAGTTCTTTGTCCTCCAAATTTTGCTTTTTGGTTGACTTTATGCTATTCATTTTTTCTTACGTGTCATATTTCCTTACTTGAGAACAAAGAACCAGATTGGTTAAAAGAGCGGTTATGATTATTTTGTAAGAAAGAATATTTTAATGCTCTTTATAATCCACCTTTAATCCTTGTAGAGCTTGGGAATCTTTGGTCATCCCTGACCACCAGTATAATGAAACCTGTAAACATCTCACAATAAGGTGTTCTCCTCCAGTGAATCTCCAAACATATAGGAAGAGCTATGGTGTTCAACTTTTCACGAACCTGATTCTTTTGATGATACACAAAAATTTCTTCCGATATAATTTTCCACGAGCTAATTTTATACTGAAGCATTTTTTTTGCATCTTAATATCTTAAATTGGGAAACATGATGTCCTTGAATGAACAGTGGAAGATGAAAATACTTGAAGCAATACTAGAATTCTAATTCTTCGAGCTCATAATTAAATCCTAAAGTCTGCTGCTTCTAATTTATTTTCCTCAAATTTCCTTGTCTAATTAATTTATTTCACTTTGCTAAACTACTTTTTGGTTAATTTGTAAAACAGGGAGAGCATTTACCCAACGTTGAAGCTGAAAATGTCCTTTTGCAATGCATTTCTTCTTACAAAGAGGTATGTTTTGCAATTCATGGGAGATTCAACTTTTGTGAAGTTGTGGATGTCTCGCATTTGGTTTTTTTAAAACCTTTGAGATCTGCTTGGTTTCTGTCCTTTTCTTTTTTGTCTGTGCGGCCAGTTTCATGTGTGCAAGTTAATCCAGATGCTGTTGCCAAAGATATGACTTTAATTCAATTGTGTCTAGCGTGGTAGGCTGGAAGTTTTCTGGTATAGGAATCATTGTTCTTGTATACCAAAACTAATGATTGCAGAAGAAGAGATAATGGCCTAAAACCTGTTAGGATGAGAAATGAGTCCGTTAATCTACTTCCAAGTAGGAAGCTAGCCAAAATATCAACAGGAAATATCAATAGCATTAACCTGGTAAAGAACTAAGGAATGTCATGTGAAATTTAATGGTTATTTATTTTGTTACCTTTTTTGCAAAATCTGATTTCAATTCCAAATCTCAATTTGGGATATGTTATCATCTTGATAGACCCTACCCGGATGGCATATGGAAAGAAAATGAAATGAAACACGTTCTTAAAATAAGCAATGACTTGGTGAATTTTTGGGTTGATAGTGAAACTGATCTCCTTTGTGGGGAATTTCCCCAAAATTCATATATTAGGGATCTGCAACTTATGGAATGCCTAAGAATTGCCTGCAGAAAGTAACCAAAAAAAACACTTGTTCAGTGTTGTGAGGCTCACTGTCCTGGGCCTCCAGGCTCTCATCTAACTTCTTGCATGTTTCTGATGTTTTATTTCTTGTAATGGTGGTAAGTTAAATGCTTAAATTAGCTTTCAAAGCTTGTTCATTTTCACACATGAAACTTGAATGTCCAATTTCCAATTAGGCTCGAGTTTTGCACGCCCCTTTTTAACTTCTAAACATTGGCCTTTTTCTTTTTTGAACATTCCGTTGTTTCCCAGTGCCTTCTTGTTGTTAGTTCACCTGTCTTCGTTTTTGCTTCTTTTGTTTGAATCTTCTACATTCCTTCCTAGCTGGATTAATTGATTCAAAATTGTGAATAGGAACCTTTTCTGAGGCTTCCATGAAACATCCAATTATTGCAGGAAGTTAGAGATACATAGATATTATATCTTAACTCTACATCTGCGTGAATATGTTTCTCTTATCTAGTTAAGGGTTCTTAGATTGCTTATGAGGAAATGATACTAACTTAGGCCAGACGTTTTAATTTTTATGCAGTTTGAAGCTGAGAAGTTAATTTCTGATTCCCCTAAAGTAAAGACCGAGTATCTTTCATGTTTGAAGCATCTTTTGAGCTTGATGATCGATACTGGTAACAAAGATAAAGTCACCTTAAAGGATTTGGATGACGAAATCAAGCGTGTTGAAGCTGAGATTCATGATCGCTCAAAACATAAACCCTAAAATAGTTTCAGGTTTGTGCCAGTTGTTCAAGCCAGAATGAAACCATGCTTCCAAAACCTTTGGTACCTCACATACAATGCTGGAAATATTGTGTACTCGTTCACTCTTTTTGGTGTTTTTTTTTGGGTGTATCACTCTCGTAATCTTTGTTTGTTAGCTTGAGAAGCTGGTGGTTACAATAAAATGTCAATAAGAAATTGTATGGAGGCACAAATGTATCAAGAACAAAAAATCACAATTTTTCTTAGTTTTGTAGCAAATAAAATGTTTTGCTCGTGTCTACGACTCCATGGATACTGATGGGTATGTAATTTTTGAATATTTATTTTATTTAATAAATAATAAATAAGTTATGAATATTGTCAAATCGTTTTGAAATTTAACCTAAAACTAACCTGAAATACATGTAGAATATTTTGATTTTTTTATTCTAATATATATATATATATATATATATATATATATATATAACTGAAACTTGATTAATAGAGTATGAATATTTATATGATAAACAATGAGTAGTGGATGAATATAAAAAATTATAAATTGGATGGACATCCTTATATCCACCCCATTTCTTCTCTTTCCTTTTCCGCTGGGCTGTACCATTTGTCACTGCCTTTAAGGGCTGTACTTCTTGCAGCAATAATGGAAAAGGTGCAAGAGGGCAGTGAAGAAAAAACAGAGATAGCTGAACCACCACTTGGCTAGGGCTATAAATAGGTAGAGATCTTTTCATGTGAAGTCGGAGCTCTGAATAGACCAAATCTCATTAAACTAATCATCACTTAACCTCCCATGCATTTGACCTTATCCTACAGTTGCAGAGCAATTTAAGTTGGTGGGATAGCTAGATGAACTTGCAAGGTTCTCTTTTCCAAGTTATTTCAAGAATTCTTAGAATGTTTGCTTGATTACACCGGTCCTGGAAAGGGCGGGAGAGACTCCTCAGTGTAGTCCAAGACAGTTCATCGGAAAACAAAAGTAAAAACAACAAGCTCTTTCTATATTCACGACTTGGAGTTTTTCTTTTTTCTTTACAAGAAAGAGACTTGAACTCGGAGATCTGGTAGATGAGAGGGGGATATATGACTCGTTGAGGATCATGAGATTGGTATGACATGGGAAGAAGACTCCTTGCTTTTAAGTGGAGTTTCATGGCAATACATGGGCCTCAAACTTGTTTGCTTGTGCGGCATGCCACGTTTTAAACTAAAGCTCCAATAAAGAGCAGCAAAAAACTGATACTTGAACCGCAATTTAAAACAGTGTAGTAAGATAGGTTCTTGCTAGGAAAAAGTTTTCTGTATGATCACGACAAGGTTTCAAGTGTAATAAAGACGAGGTATGTAGACAAGCGAGAACGGTATACGCCCATAACAACGAACGAGTCCTCTGAGGACCCCAATTAATTTCCACCTAACAACACAACCAATGGACCAGAATAGAGCCAAGCAAGCAAATTCCTTCAAGAGATTAGATACCTTTCTTGAAGAATTTAAAGATGCAAAACCACAGTAGAGAAGGAAATACCAAGTTTTTATCTATAGCGTGGAGCTTGATATTTCCACATATTCTTCCAATATCAGATATCCCACATGCCTTCCATCACTCCCTTCAACATTTTCATGGAGAAAAAGAAACCTAAAGGTGGTGGCAGTACTGATGATTTAGCCCTAGTAAAAGCAGCTGCATGGGCATGGTACCACCATGGTTCAGGGTCTGAAGGAAGGTCGATTTGTGAATTTGATGTTACAAGAACTCGTCAAGCTCCAAGACCATCAAGATACAAGCTAGAAGCTACGAGAACAATGAAGGAAGATACCATGGGATCAGGATCAGAAACACCGAGTCCAATCCGCACAGACAATTCTCTTCTTGATAAATATGAGGTAGAGAGCATTTCAAAGCAACTTGACTATCTTATAGAGTCAAGCAGCAACAGATTTTATGGCTTCAAGGTAGATCATCTTGATCATGACCAAAGAAGTATCTCGTCATTGGATAGTGATAAAACTGGCGGAATGAAGCAGAAGAAGAAGGACAAGAAGAAGAAGACTCTTTTACAAGGGTTTTGGCTAAGACATTCGGTTGTTTGTGGCACAAGGGGAGATGTGGACACAAGAGCCTTAGTGCGTTGTGGCAGCGGCAGCGGCCGGAAAGTCATATTCCGGTAGTTGGGATATTGGTTACTTGTCGAGCCACGGGATGCCCATGCTAGGTGAATTAACAGTAACTTGTCAAATTGTCGTTCCCTACACAAATTTATTGCAAGAAATGGCTTCCAGCTTTAGATAGATACTGTTCACGTGTGTGTGTGTGTGTGTTTTAATGGAGACACTTGATTACCCTACTCCACATAGGTAATTTTTTCTTTCTCACTTTGAAAGATTTTCTCACATATTTTAATAAGCTAGCCATGATACATTTTAGAATATATTAAATCAAGTTTTCTAACATCCGCATCAAGTTTATTTCCTTGAAGGTAGAATTCTTTTTCTTTTTTTTTTTAATTTCGAATCAAGAGTGTTTTTTGAATTTGTTTTTTTATACTAAGATTAAATTCCTTTTGAGTTTAGATTTTATACAATCTTTTCTTAAATTTGAACCGACACTAATATGTATATATATATAAAGTAAATATATATTTTTTATAATTAGAGAGATCTTAATTCAATGATTTTACTTGTGATATAAGATCTTGTGAAGATATTGCCTTAAAGGAAAGACAAAACAGTAGTTGGAGACATTGATTCTAAGATTGCTACTAGGTATAGTTGATGATGAAATACAAGGAACCGGAAGAGGTGGATAATGTAAGAAAATTCACTTCTCTTTGAATTATTTTGGTGAATTTCTATTATACTTTTTTGGATCCACCAAGGGCATGTCCATTCCCTGTCCCAACACATCAAACATCAATCAAAATCAGTAATTTTCATTGGCACTGTCTTTTCATTTCATGCCACATGATAAAACAAAGCTACAAACAATGAAATATCGTGCATTGAAATGGCTGCTTGATTTGATGCTGTTTGTCTAGAGAAAAGTGTGGTTCATGTTTACAAATTGATTGGGGTTAACCGTACTATTTTTAAATTATTTGAATGTATTAATATTAAAAATATATTCCCAATCATCCACTTATTAATTTGCTAGAGGGGGAGGAATATTAGAGGATAAAAGCAAGGTCACGTTGCCGATATTCCCATGAAAATGTGTATGTAGTACGCAGAATTTTAATGCAAAAGAAAAATTCCCAACACTTAAAATTAAAATGTGACACAATTCAGCAACAAAAAATATGGATCCACCTCAAACAAGAAGAAACCACCATAAAACTGAAGAAATTCATTCTCACTGAAGATTGGTTGACAACATTAATTTTGAGTTTCTTCTCACAATTAATGGCCTCCGGTCCATACCCACCATGTTCAATTCGTTCACATGCACCCTTTTTTATTATTATCATGTTTACAATCACAGAAGATAAGAGTATTCTCATATCAGTTTTTGGATCATCTGAAACTATATCCGTCACTCTATATGCTAAGCATAGTCATCAATATAATCATGGTTATATTATTAATAAATATAATCAACAATATTCTATATAGATTTTATAAGTAAATGATGATTATTTGTTGATGTATCAAGATTCATCTCAAGGGTTATTTAGGGAAAATTATTATAAAGAGATTGAGAGTTTTATTTATTTTGTACTTTCATATAAGAAGAATATTAATGGAGGTCAAATTAAATGTTCATGTGTGAAGTGTAAAAGTAAAAAGTTCCACCAAACAGAAGTTATGGTGATGCATCTTCTAAAAAAAAGTTTGTAGAGAAATACTTAAAACGATTTGCACATGAAAACCTTGTGTTTCTTACAAAACTATGTTAGAAAAGATGATTGACTCAACATCTAGTTCAAGCAACATATATGGAGTTATATATGATAATAATTATTATTATAGGAGTATGATGATGGATGCAATGAGAATGAATAATGGTTATTAAGGTGAAGGTTCACGTGCATGTAAATAATCAAATGTAGATGCAACTAGGTTTATTGAACTTTTAAAATATTTCAATGAACTGTTATAGGATTGTTGCACAAATCATAGTAAATTACCAGCTATTAAATGAGTGTTTATCATAAAGTTAAATTATAGGTTGAGTGAAGCTGGTTATAATAGCATCATCGAATAAGCAAAAAACATTTTACTTTAAGAGAATAAGAACTTTTATACTATAAAATCTATGATAAAATCCCTTGACCTAGAATATCAAAAAAATAATATGTGCCCAAGCATATGTATATTGTATTATGGTAAAAATGCAAATTTAACATGATTCAAGACTCATGAGCATGCTTAGTATAAACTCAATACTAGTAGATAATAGTTATATGTCCACATGATATGACATCAAAATAAAAAAGTGGTAGTCTGAAACTGTAAAGGATTGGAGTGTGCGCGTGTATTAATTAAAGAATTTTAGTTAATCCTTGACTTATACGAATTAGGGTTGTATTTAAGAAAGTGAGGCAAAAAAAAATTTCAATGCATGATCATAGAAAATCAAAGAGAAGTTTCTATAATGTATAATTTGCAAAAACTTCAAAATCCTTGATGACATATGCAAGCATGCCCATCTTATAAAGAATCTCACACGTTCACCTATACCATGGTTTTACTTGCAATGGAAAAGGACTATGTTTGGTTGTGTTATATATTCAACGGTACTCATCATTCTAATTTCTAAAGACTTTCTTTACTGGATATTTAAAAGGATTATAGCAATGGTTAATATATTTACGAGCTCCATGAATGGAATTGGGGGAAGATTGGGCTTCGGCTTTTTTGTTCATCAGTGGGTCGATGGATGTCTAGAAACCCAATGAAAATAGAAATTCAGAGAGCTTAGGAAAAAATTGACTTGGGCTGCTTGAGCAATGAAGTCAATTATTAGCTCTTATTTAGGCTAACAATACTTGTGAATTGTGAAGTGCTGTCGTTTCGCCCCATCAGGGTTATACCGTCCATGAAAGGCATGTAACATGGTTCAACTTTATTTCCTCATGAGCCCAAAACCCATGTCTTCTTCGACACATCCAAGGTCAGGATCGTGAGTTGTGGACACCATTGTCATAAAACTCGGCTTGCTTGCCTGAACTGCTAGTTCAGTCCCCACTAATTCACTAACCTGCTGATTGGAAACCTTAACGACTCCAATTTTTTTCTAACAAAATTTTATTTACCACAAAATGTCATTCTGTTTTCTTTAAAAAAAACAAATAACGTTTTATTTATATATAAAAAAAAAAACCTAAAATGATGATGTTTTAGTCATAAAAAAAAAAATAAGTTTTAGTCAATTATCAAGTGAATCTAGTCGATCCATGACTTGAGCCTCGATCCATGTTAAATCTAGCAGGTTTTCCAGGTTTTATAACTACTTAAATTTAACACTGAAATGCAAAATAAATACTTTTAAAAAAAAAAATTGAATGGGTGAATTCTCGTTACAAACCACATATATATGAGAAAAACCCTCCAAGCCTGAAATCCCTGTAAGCTTGTTAAAGAGTACAATAGAAGGATTAAGTACCCAATTCATCGGGTACATGGACAATCTTGTAGCTCTGATTATCCAATCTACCCTAGAGGTTTACAGCTGATCCAAGAATGGAAATATTGGAACCTACAAATAAAATAATAATTGAAATTTGAGCATAGCATTGAAGGATTTTGTACTAAATTACAAGATTAGTACATAAATGACTCACGATTCATTGGAAAAGCAAAATTTCATCATATTTCATCAACTCCAAAGATGATAGTTGTATTTTGAAAGACGGGATTTACTCTTTTTAATCTTTGTGTTTAGGTGAGATTTAAAAGTGTGTTTAATTTTTTAAAAATATTAAATTAATGTTTTTCTATGATTTTAATAAGTTAATATAAAAAAATAATCTAAACATAAATCATTTTAGTATTTTTTAAATAAAGAATACTCTATAACTTAATATCAAACATACACTTTGCAATAACACAGCAGAAGTATTAAAAAAAAAAAAACCAAAACTTACAGATGGACAGCAGGGATTTGAAAAGTTGTGCACTCCAGATAAGCTACCACACTATTAATATCCGGAAACGTGGGTTGCCCGCGTATTAAAAATTAAAAAAATATATAAAAATTAATTTTTTATATATTTTTTAGATCATTTTAATATGTTAATATAAAAAAAATAATTTTTAAAACTAAAAGAAATATTATTTTAATGTATTTTGATATAAAAAATATTTTAAAAAATAACTATAATTATACTTTAAAAGAGTCCTATTAATTTTTTTTTAAAATAATTTTTCATCAATTATTCACCTAGAAGGTAAAGTACAAAAAGAATGAGACAAAATTAAAGAAAAGCTGGGATGGGCTGCATTGCATCTAACAGGGGAAAAGCTGGCAAGGGAAAAGGGACCATCTTTGAATAGTAAGAGTTTTACTTGTGGAATAGCTAGCAGCCTCCCATGGCCAGCCAGAAGGCACACTCCTTTCTTTCTCCTGTTGTTTCGTCGCTTTCTTTCCACTTACAGGGAAAAACCACAGATATTAAACACAACTCAGCTACTCATAACCTAATTTTTAATAAAATAACGTTTTATTTTGATATTTTTTTAGAAAATCAAAATAACATATGTTTTTAAAACCCCCGTCATGATGCAATTTGTCGTCAAAGCTAGCTAGCTTGGCCCGGGGTTTGGTAATCTTTTGCGGAAAGTGGGATTACAAGGGCGTGCGTGTCATGGCTGCTGCTAATAAATTATTTAGGGTTAGTTTCTCGAGAAATGGCTGAAAGAGATTTCATAATCATAGACACTGACTTTATGCCAGCTGTTCCACCATCACATCCCTTCTAAAGTCTTCTTCTTGATCCACCCTCGTTTTGTCTGCTTCCAAAACATGGATAATTATGCTCTCTCTGTCTTAATTACGACTAAACACCTTTTAAATCTCTTCGAATTGCTCCCACGACTTTAGCTCTTATGCCATGTTTTACTTTCCGACTTCTTTCGTTAAAAATGATTAAAGGAAGACACGCTACCTCCTCCTATGTGATGCCTTTTTTGCATTTCAAAAATATTTTATTAAATTTTAATTTATTTTTTTAGTTTAAACTTGATTTTTATTGTATTTTTAAAATTATTTTAATATGTTATGTCAAGAATAATTTTTAAAAAATAAAAAATATATATTTTAAAACAAAAAATATTTTTTTAAAAATCATTACAAGAATATCACGTAATAAAAATTGATTCCCTCGAGTCTTGCACTGTGAAAGAATTAAATTGGAAATCATAGTATACAAATTACGGATTAGAAAGATGAAAAAAAGGCATGGTTATTCCTATTGTTTTTGGACATATTTTTACTCACATTAGTTTATATATCAATTAAAATTAAGTAATTTTTTAATAATTTAATATATTTTTTAAAAAAACTAACACTTTTGTTTAAACAACCTTGACCATGTAAAATTAGTAATTTCAATTATTGACTTGATGATATGGATAATAAAAATAACTTGGCTTTCGTTATTATGATTAGATGATTCATTATATCTTAATTTAAAACTTGATTTATTATATCATGATTATTATATCTTAGTTTTTACATGATTTATTATATCTTAATTTAAAATTTGGTTTAAAATTTATAATCTTTGACCATCATGTGACAAATTATTTCCATATTTTATGCTTATGTTTGTGTGTGTGAAGAGTTGGGTCACTCTATCATGTCCTTTGGTTTTTTTATTTATTTATTATTATTATTATTAAAAAGCATGCTTTAAAAATGAGGAAGATCCCCTTTCTTGCTCTCGTATATTGGTTAATACTTAATTAGTCTCGAATTGGCTTAAATCTGTTTCATCTCAACACCATTAATAACTAGTTTCTATTAATCAAATAGATCAAGTGCAATACATCTGTTACATAGCTAATTTAATTGGTGGAGGTTGAAGCCATTTAGCATCAAATCTAGTTAAAATCTTCCATTTTCGAGCCAAGCTAAGATAAGAACATGAAAGCATGATTGAGTTTCAAAACAAACACACAAGTGGAAAAAAAATGTTTTTCTCTTCAAAATACTCTTGTGCCTGAAAGAAAAAAAGAAAAAAAACTAGGCACGGTTTTTTTACTTTTTTTTGCCTCTGATTTTATAGAAAAAAAATCGATTTTCATTTGGTGAATTGCACTTCAATTTTTAAAAAAATATAGAGTAATCCACTTAAATTTAAAGAATAATATTAAAGCCAGCTTAAATTTTCTTATGATTTTTTATGCAAATTATATTTTTAAAAAATTAAATTTTTTTATATGTTTTGATGCGCTAATTTTAAAATGATTTTTTAAAAAATAATATAAAAATCATTATTTTAATATATTTTAACATAAAAAATACTTTAAAAAATAACCACAATCAGTATCATGCTAGACTTGTACATATTGAACTAAATCCTTATACCTCGAACAAAACTTATAAAAACAGAATTTATATCCTTTGTTCATGATATATTAATAAGCAGAAAAAATCAAATTAAAAACTACAGAACAAGCATACCTCGTTACCCTCAAAACTTACAGAACAGAACTTATATCCTGCTGTTCATGAACATCAATATTAAAAAGTAGAAAAAATCAAATTGAAAACTACACAACGAGCATGCCTCGTTACCCTCGTCCATTTTACAATCGGAGCCACCATGGAAAGGTTACCTCCAAGCTTCTTTAGTCACGAAGAAAGAAAAAGAAGACAACGGGACAGGCATGCTGTTGTCACTTCTTATGCATAGATTCTACAAATGCATCATGAATCTGTCCATGCCATTGTTGTAAGAACCACTTTGGGTTGCTTTTCTTCAAAAGAAAAGGAACAATCCACTTGAAGGGTAATATTCAATGGTTAAACTTGAAAGTGAATTAGGTTAACCGACAAATCATAATTTACCAATGATATATGACACAAGTGGCAATGCCGAGAGGTTAAAAAGTGTGAGAAAAAAATAGTTATCATATTTTTGGGAATTGATATTGGCACAACATTATTGATTTTTTACTTGTGAGAGGATTAAAATAACCTTCCCCGACCTTCTTACTAGTTCATGGGTCAGTTGGTCAGTTTGTTTAGTTGTATTATTTATGTTTGCATTGTAAAAAACGTAGTTAAGTGTTTAGTAATATATTAAACTATGTTTTATATTGTGAAGCAGTTTTTACATGCTTTTTTAATTAAGTTGCGTAAAATTTTATTTATTTTTACGTTTCAAAAGCATTTTTTTTAAAATTTAAATTTTTTATTTTTTTCTTTTCTTCAAATTTATTTGTTTTTTATATTTTCAGATCATTTTGATGCGTTAATATCAAGAATACTTTTTATAAAATAAAAAAAATTATTTTAATGTATTTCCAAGTAAAAAACAACTATAATTAAATATTTTATACATATTTTTTGCTGTATATAAATCTCAATTATAATTTTTACCAAACACGTATCTAAATATAACTAACAATATCTTTTTTAAATTTAATTTTTTTAAATTATAATTATAAAAATTATATAAAAAACAAACACAACCATGTCTAAAGATGATGGCTACGGCCAAGAGATCAACGAGGAGAAAGACAGCTGGAATGCTTAATCATCCTCACGCAAATCACCATTTGTAATCTCTCTCGCAAATTTGCAGAAAATGTAGTTGCATCTCTTGTTTAGATCCGATCTAACCGGAAAGATTGGTTTGAAAAATCTAAATTTTAAAGCAGATTATTGAATTGTCTATTTAATTTGTAATTTATGTTAATATTGTTAATTTTATCTTTTTGTGTTGACTCGATTAAATTTTATTAAATTAACTAAATCATTAAAAACATAATTAATTTCATTAAATTTTATCAAATTAACATTTTATTCCATTTAATTAAAAAAATCAACTCAAACTTTAAATTCCAAGCTTTCTAAATTAATCGATCAAGCTCATCTGTCAAAGTGTTGAGGTCATGACAATAGTCTTTTCCTTCTTTTTTTTTTATTTTAAATTAATCAACAAACACTATATATTTTAGTATTTATTTGAAAGTGTTAAAAAATAATATAAAATTATATTTTAAACCTCGTCTAAAAGCTTAAATTATTGAGTTAAGATGGTTCTTTGACATAGTATTAGAGCTTGATAATCTAGTGGTCACGAATTCGAATCTCACCATTCCTATTTATTTGATAAAATCAAGCACAAAGTAATGTGGGTCTGTGCAAGTTTCAAGCCTAAAGAGCTTTTATTTGAGGGGGGTGTTAGAGAATAATATAAAATTATTTTCTGGAACCTCATCTAAAAGCTTAAGCTATTGGATTGAGATGATTTTTTGACAAAAAATATAGTTAAATTATTTTTTAAAAAATTATATATATATATATATATAATGATATAAAAATATTTAAAAAATTAATTTAAAATAAAAATTTAATAATAAAAAAACCCTGTTCATCTGCAGCCCAGACCGATGTCAGTATCGTGAATGTCGGGAAAACAGGGATACAGAGTTGTGGTTTGAGTCGGTGAAAGAGTTTGAATAAGCTGTCTTCCACTTGGCATGCACCCACCAACTGCGGACCCCACCATCACCTCGTGATAAAATATTTGGACAACTTCAAAATCCCTCCATAACTTCAACGTCTTTTTCTTTCTTTCTTCTTCTTCTTCTTCTTTTTTTTTTTTTAAAGTATGGTGGCATTTTTGGATTAATTTTTATATATTACGATTACGTTTATTGATATAATTGATAAATAAATAAAAAACACGTTTCTTCATGTCTAAATAAAGAGATATGAAATGAAAATTCCAGAAAATTGAATTATAATGCTAGTTAAAAAAAGGAAAAAGTAAAATACCCTTTCAAGGTTAATCAAACTTTCAGAGATTAACTATCAGTTATGTGTTTTTCCGTAACAACACATGTACTTACAAATATTGTACATAACATAGATTGCTAAGATATTTTGTTTTTATTTATTTATTTATCATATATAGTACGATTGTCTGATTTCAATTATTCAGAACAAACATATCATGCTAGCTTCGCATGTACATGCTGCAAATCATGGCCCGTTGTAATCTTTATAATGTTCATTGTTCAAGATTTTTTCAATGTTATACTATCGTCGGATTCAATAAGTTTAGTTGAAAATTTTGATTAGATTTTGAGTTAAAAAAACAAATAATATTCTGATTTTGTTCCAGCAAATTTTTAATGATTTTGTTGATTTAGCGAAGCTTTTCGAATTAAACTAGTAAATTATATGTTAAAAAATAAAATAATATTATTTTTAAAAAGATATTACCCTTGTTGAAATGAACCAATAAATTATATTTTTTAAGTTAATTTTTAAACTATTCTGATAACTATAAATTATACACTTATTTAAATTCAAAGAAATTAGACCCAAAATAAAAAAGCAGTAAATAAAGTGCCTAATAAGTTAGCTGGTATTGCAGGACACAAATCTGCTCCATGGAAAGGGGGACCATACCAATTGCTGTTCAAATCTTACCAAGAGAAAAGGTGGCAAGCATGGCAATTGGCAAGTGCTAAAACGGTGATTTATTACAAAGATTGTCTCTCTTTTTTTTCTTTTTTTTTTTCTTAAAGAGAAGTAAATAAAATGTTTTATTTATGTATTTCAGTAATAGAAAGTAAAATAAAATGACCAGAAGAAGCTATAAAACTTAAAAAATAGAGAGGAAAAAAAAACCATAACAAGACGACGACAATACAACTTTAAATCATAAGCTCTTTGAATTAACAACAAATGCATGCAATTATGCAAGTGAATACTCCCACCTCTCTTTCTTTTTCTAAATTTTTAATTATAATTTTAAAATAGAATCCAAGTCAAATTTTAAAAATAAAAAAGATGACCTGATAACCAGATGATTCCATATGACCCAATAAAAAACTTGATTATAGTATATTAACGTTTATTTTTTAAAAAAATATATCATTTTAATTTAAAAACAAAATATAATTAAGTAAGTGAAACTCAAAACCCAAATCTTAGATTGTACCACAACCAAACCAGGTTAAAAACTTTATCATTTGCAGTTTCCATTTTTCCTTCTTCCAAGCACACACGTTATCATTATCTGCTCAATGTTTTTCATCACCAAGATATCCCGAACATTAATTTGAATCAACTTAGGCAATAAAATTATTGCAAATTGTCTATTAATTGGATTCTATAGTCTATAATTAGTCGTTAAACAATTAAATTGTTAGTATTAATAATTAACATGATAAAAAATTATATTACCATTATAATTATAATAATTGTTAGTATATAATAGGGAGAGCTTAATTCTAAAACATTGAACATTTTAGCTTACCACGTACAAACTAAATGGTAGTACAAACATTGCAAACCATTGATATAGGGCCTAAATGTTAGTTTGATGTGGGCCATTGGATCAAGTGAGCTCGAAAAGACCGTACTGATATTTTTCATTTGTACAGTGTTGCATTTACTACCTGATTAACTCTCCTGGCCCCATATACATTACATTATAATAGCTACCACGTACTAATGTTTTATTACACTGATCTGCTACAATCAGCCTTACCAAAGCCCACTCTACGATTGGCTATATCAAACTCCACCCATAGATTTTGCTGATGAAAATTTCCTATTATATTGCTAGCAGCGCCCAGCATTTCTGACCGTCCGATCCCAACACAATGGACCCCACCACCAACGTCTGCTAAAACCCTCCCCTTCTCAATTACTATCTCCACACCCTTGTCAAATTCAAACACCATATTGCCTATCAACCGTCCGATCTCCATCGCATTCCCATCGAAACACATGTCTGCTACACCACTATACACGTAGCCCTTTTTCAGTCTTGGCCCCACTAGTCTCACTACTTCCTCCCTCACCTTATTATAAGCCTCATCCACCAAGTAAGTGAACTCGGACCCGGAGTCAATGATGGATTGACCCGCCCCGCTAGGATCAGCCCGGAAGGCTGAAACCGGGATGTTTAATTTTTTGTTGCCAATCCTAATTCCTTGCAAGGCGACAGTGTGAGCCAGAGGGTCCAAGTTGGGCATCCGTTGACTTTGGGAAAATGTCAAAAGACTAATATACTGAAACCCAGCTGAATTCGGGTTCTCACCCAAGTAAAACGACCCGGTTGGTGTAAAACCGGGCCTAACTTGCCGTGTGGGCACACAATACGAGAACTTGGTTATTTTAGCTTGGGAAGCGAAGGACAGCCTCCCAAGGTTCATTCCCAAGATACCCTTGTCATCACTTGCATCTTCGGCACAACCTAGGATCAAGGGAGGGGTACTTTGAGACGTAGAAAATGTAATCTTTTCTCTTACAAGATTACCTTCAGCTAATGTTCCATCAGCGTAGAAGTAAGAATAGTGGCACAGACGATTCAGGTCACAAGAAGTTGGTAGGGTAAAGTCAGGGATTCTAGGCTTACAAACTGGATGATTACATGGTAAAACCGAGAATGAAGAAGACAAAGAAGGATCAAAGACAGTACTAGGTGGGGGTTTCCTAGGAACCTTTTTATGGCACTGAATCCATGACAGCTGGCTGCCTGTGTCCAAAATCATTTGCTGAGATTGTGGTGGTGTACCAATAGGGAGAGACACAAGTAATATCATCGAGTACTTGAATCTTGACCTGTAACTATATGGTGATGCTGCGCTTTTGAGTGCTGGGGTTTTCTTGGCTTGTGAGACGAAAGAAGAGTAGAAACTTGGCGAGGTCTGTGGAGAACGAGGGAGGGAGGTGAGAGGGAAAGAAAAGGAAACAGAGTCATTTTTAAGTTGAGTTTCTTGGGTTGAGAGGAAGAGAGAGGTGAGGAGGAGGAGGAAGAGAAGCATGGTTTCTTGGGAAAGAGGAGGAGAGGCCATGGAAGATAGAGAGAGAGAGAGAGAGAGAGAGAGAGAGCTTGCGGTGTTGAGTTTTGAGTACAATTTGCGGTGGGGGGTTGTATTTATATGCCATGAAAAGGTAGGGATGGGCTGAGTAAAGCGGAAAGAGGAAAATTTTGAAAAATAGTAAATGAAAAAAAGAAAAAGAATACGCGTTTTCTTAATTAATTGAGTGGTTAGAGCTATAATGACAATAGAATTGATGCTTCCTTTATTAAGTTGCAGAAGCAGTGAAGAAAATATAGTGCAGCCTGCCTCAGTAGAAGCACCAGGTAAAGAAATAAATTGTTGGAAGGTCGTCCTTTATTATGTTGCAGAAGCGTTTTCAAAAAATACTTATGTCATCAGTTTTTTTCTTAAGTGTTTGGTGCATAATGTTTTTCAAATGAATTTTATTTTATTTTGATATAAATAAATTAAAACCATTAAAAATCACTAAAATAATATAAATTTAGTATTTTTTTAAAGTTACAAATACTTAAAAAAACAAATTATGTCAAAGATTTCCTGACACAATCGCTACACCCTGCTATCTGGGCCCTCTAGTTCTTGACCTACTATATAACAAAGTCGTCCTTTTTTTTTTTTTTTCTTCTGCCGATGTAGAAATTACTTCTTGATTTTTATTGTTATCTCATTTACTAATTGTCAATGGAAAAAAAAAAAAACATGATTTAAGAGTTCAAATATAGTGAAATAGAAAGATGAAAAGTGTCAATTATAGATAAATGGTATTTATAAAACAATTATTAAACTTGATCTAGTTATATAATTAAATTTAAAATTCCATCATGATTCTTAATCTAAACAGAATTTCAAAAAAAAAAAAAAACTTCTTTACATGATAAATCTAGTATATTAACTTACAATTTAATCAATCATGTTAAAATTTAATTTTAATTTTTTTAAATAAAATTATTTTATTTTAACTGGTTCATAATAGGAACATTAATTAAATTAAAGTTAATAATCTGTTTGGAAATGTGGTTTTTATTTTTTACTTGAAAATTCATTAAAATAATATATTTTTTATTTTTTAAAAATTATTTTTGATATTAGCATATTAAAATAATTTAAAAACACTAAAATATTATTAATTTAAAATAAAAATAATTTTTTATTTTTTCAAAAACACTTTTAAATTACAAAAACAAATAAATTTTTTTATTTTATATTTCGGCGTCCAATTTCATATTTATCGGAAACTTCTAATGCTATAAAAGTAGTAGTTTTCTTTAATCATTAGCCTATGGCGTTGTGATAAAAGTACAAAGCTTGCCCAATATCAAACCCAAGGCCATCAATCAATGGGGACCCAGCAAGTCAAATTGGTCGTCGAAATTTGGATTTTTAATTAAAATATGTAAAAGATAGTATGAACTCTTGAATAAATGAACAGTTTTTACACATGTAAACATTATATATATATATATATATATATATATATATATATAAAAGAGGAGGAGCAAAAAGCAGAAAAATGATTTCGAATACGAAAAGGAAAAGCCGGCGGCTGAACTTTCCTCTTTTTTTTTTTTTTGTTGTTTTTCATCGAGGACCTACAGAAATTATTACAAAAAAATATTAAAATTTAATTCAGGTATCCATTAAGAACGTGTTTTTTTTTATTTAAATTAGCATAGTTGTCAATCTTTTTTTTAAAACCAATTAGCATACTTCAGAAAATAATTAGAAGAACAGAAAAATTAAGAAAGTTGTGTTATTCATTAATTTATACTGTATAATAGTAATAGATTTTTAAAGTATTTTTTTAATAATTTAGATTTTGCAAGTTCCTAATTGCTGATTTCATTTTCTTTTTATCAAGCATTGGAGTAGTATCAAAGACTGTCTTTAATGACTGGAAAGTGGGTGGTGAGCCAGCCAGGTTGCGAGTCAACACTCAAAACCAGCTGGCCACCATAACAGAGCACTCGAGTCTCAATGGAGCAACTCATAGGTTGTTGAAAATTGTGGAATAGGCTCAGAACTCCATTAATTTTCAAAACTCCCCGCACGCCTAAATTTAATTCATCCACTAAAATGCGCATATACTACATACGTGACAACTAGGTGGCGCATGTAGGAAATGGACAACCTATTAAAACATCAGACTTTTTTAGTCTCAGTCATTTCAATTGCTTGCCCATCAAAATTAATTCAAGCCAACATTTTAGAGAATCATTAAAACATCAACAATGGCCACATCCAATAGCCACCAGAATCAACTAATTTCTATAATAGGTAAATTTATAGCTATAAAAATTAATCACAACACCAAGATAATTCATTACAATAAAAAATATCAATTCAATTATAAATTAATTAAATTATATAGTTAAACATCTAAAAAATTAACTTGTCGATGGACATGCACAATCATAACCACAAGCATGTCGTTATTATACATGATAAACATTATCATCCTCCTCTATTGTATTGTTCAATCGCTGAGACTTCTTAACCTCGTCAAGTGAAGAATAGTACAATGAGACTAAGTATTGGAAGCATTGCGCACAACATTGTTGGTAATATTATGAACCGCGGTCGCAGTTCTTCAACCCTTGTGTAATAGAAAATTCACCTAATATATTAAAAAGATTATATTATCATTTTTAATATATAAATAATAATTTTATTATATGTTAAAAAAAAAGCTATTCAATACATATCAATCTATTATATCTTGGTGCATGAGATTCATAATTATCCGGATTACATGCATGGGGCACTAAATGTTGCCTTCCATGACAACTTTTGAATCATCTTCCCTAAGTGGTGCACGTGACTTATAGACCTCTAGTGTGGTGTTGAGGATATGCCCCCATTTTATTTTATCTATCTTACTCGATTTCAGTACTTGACTCTTTAACTTCTCTAAAGATCTCTTAAATTTGTTTTTCCTTTCTATTTGATTTATATTCTTTTGATTACTATTTATTTTATTTGAAAAAATTTATAAAATTAGATTTTTATTCCTATTTCACCATTCTTTAATTTTTTTATTTGTTAGATTTGATCTCTATTTTTTTTAATTATTATTTATTTTATTTGAGATAATTTCTAAAATTAACGTTTCTTTAGTTTTTTTCTCAATAGATTCGATCTTCATTCTTTTGATTCTTTTTTTTTTTTACTCTGACAAATTTTTTAAATTGATATTTTTTTATTTTATCTTTCAATATTAAATTTACCGGGAATTGAGCTTCTTGATTAAGCTTGGCTCTAAGATTCCATGGGTTATGATTTTAGGAGATTAACCTGGGATTAAGAGATTTGTTAGAGTTTGCTTTGTTTTTTTTTTTGGGCAACCTCATCACTAAAACTTTGCTGGGAATTTTTTTAATTTTCATTGATTTTGAAAATAACCTAGGTTGTCTTGGGTGTTTTTTTTACTTGTCATTCTTTTCTAAAGTTAGCATTTATTTTGTTTTTGAATTAAATTAAGTTAATTAATTAAATATAAACATGAAAAGAGATATTCACTTTATGATATTTTATTTGGTTTAATTTTTAGGTTGTTACTTTGACCACACTTATGATCTCTTTTTGGGCTGTCGTGCAGCCTTTAGTAGTTTTAGTGAGACGGTGTATATAGTGGAGCAACGGTGAGTCTTTAATGAATTTTTTTTTTTTACAAGGTATGATACGAACAACTAATTTTTTAAAATTTATTATTATTATTTTACATATTTTTTATTTATTTAAAAATATTAATGTCGTCTTAATATATATATTTTTTTATTAAAAAATCTTGACCACCACTGAGTGTCCCACGCTGCATCTCCAATTTACCTCTCAAAAGATAACCTTTTCTTTTTCTTCGAGGATTGGCGGAAAAACTAAGCTTAACATGTAACTTTTTTTTTTCTCCATGTACTTTCTTTAATTTTGGACAACAATACATTAAGCTTTCATATCTAGCTAGCATTACCCTAGCATATTTAGCTAGTTTAATGTTTCTAAAATTATTTTAAAAAATAATCTTGATTAATATACAAAATAATTTAAAAATATTATATATTATTGAATAAAAACAATATGAAGAAAAAAAAATAATACTCTCGAATTAATTTAACCTTTTATTTGATATATTATATTCTGTTAAGTATAGTCCTAGGATCATTGTAAAAAAGAAAAAAAAATTATAGTCCTAGGATACTTAGTTTTGGTTTTTTTTCTCTTATCATCAAATATATATAAACCTTTGCTTTGAAATAAATAATTATACTACAATAACACGATTTATCATGTAATAGATAAATTAATTATATGAAAGAATCTTAATTCGATTAAGATTGTATATCATTCCGATCCTTAGTAGGGACCGTAACGAAATACATAAGGTAATTGTAATATATAATTTATAATAAGGTTCAAACCATATATAATTAGATCACGGATTATTGCCATAAGAAAAGAATCTCATGCATCACATCTTGACTTTTGGTAGCTTCTCTTGTCATCTCTCCCTCTCTCTAGCCCACAACTACCGTAGCCTTATTTCCTGTCTTCGTTTTCAGGAACATGATTATCCAAGTCTTTACTCATGAGAACGCTGTTATTAAAACTGATCGGGTTGAATCGAGACCGGACTGATTAATTTGAACTAGTTTGAAATAAAACTGATTTATTTAGTGACTCAGGCTGGATATTAAAAAAAATCAATTTGAAATTAATTTAATTTGATTTAATTGATTTAACAAGTTATTTTATAACTTAATCGATGATGTTTTAAAATAATATTGTTATCTTTTAAAAAAAAAATTAATCAATTTAATTTAATTTATGGTAATTAAATTAAGTTTAATAACTGTATATCTTACTCGTCATGAAGACTGGACTATGAAAACATGTAATATTTAACCATGTTAATTATTAATTAAAGAAAAAACATATGGGAATATTCATCACCTCGTTAATCCTGTGATTTTCCCTTTTTTTTTTTTTTTTTTTTTTGGTTACCAGACGATTCTTTTGATTAATCTATTTTTTTGTGGGGCATCTCTTAACCTAAACATGACTAAATCTTAAATCATGCTGGCATCCGGAATCTTACAAAAACATACCCACCTCCCATTAATTACCCGACGAAAAAAAAAACATGGATGGATTTGGACCCTTTTCAGAGTTAATAATTAATCTTGCCAGCTACGATAATTTATTAATTATATAATATTTGTCATTATATAGATTTTAATTAGATTCGGCGAAAGTTATTAAAGGGAGTTTGAGATAATCTTTTCCCATACAGAATCATCGATCTTTTGATTGAAATTTGAAGTCGAGCGATGAGCAGTCACCTACGAAGTGGAAGATTGATTCTACTTAACCATTAAATAGAGGTTCTTAATAATCACTAGGCATTTGGGTTTCTAGATTTATAAAATAAAGTTAAATTTACCTCTCAATATATATATATATATATATATATATATATAATCATCTAGGCAAAACAAAAACAATATCAATACTATGATAAAAGAGAATTTCAGGTTTAATCTACCCTTCCTAGATGATTAATTAAGTACTTACACCTCCTCTAGTAGTGTCATGTCGATGTTAGCTTTTCCCTGCCATGATTATTAGGAAGCACCGCAAGCATGTCCCAAGCATTTATCAGATCCAGTGAATCTGAATTGCTTGCTGGTCCAGCCACCGTTCTGTAACAAAGAAACTCAAGGCATGCAATAAATCTCTCCACCAACAATGTATTCGACAGATATTTTGGTAATGCACTCATTATTGTTTAAAATTAATTTCCATGCTTCTCGAACAGAATAACACTTACTGCCATTAATATTATTGTAGATCATGGAAAGTAAATCACTTTATGTTTTTTTTTTTAACTATGGGTATTCAGGTCAATTTATGCGTACCTCAACTCGATTAATTCTCCGAGACCCTGAAATTAACGACCATGTAAACTTCTAGTGATCCTGAGATTTGTAACACTTAAATTGATAATCGATAAGGAACAAATTAACTCAAGATTTGTCTAATTGAACTATATCTTTTAGAGTTTTTTTTTTATGTTTAATATTGTTATATATGGATTTTTGAGCAAGTTCCATGTACTATAGGATTTAAAATAAATTATATGATGTTGAAGATGTAACTATCAATATTTATAGCATATAGAAGATAGACACTAAAATAAGTAAGAAAATCATATTAGACTCTTTAGAAATGATAAAAATATCTTTCTTATCCTTAAATATTTTTAATTCCTTTAAATATGATAAAAATCATATATATAATTTTTGTTTTTTGTTTTTATTTATGATATATTACTACAAGCAAATGGTTTGATGGTCTCTAAACTGCTTGAAAGGAGAAGGATGCTAGAAGGGATAGCTAGCGGGTTGATGCCTTGTGCGATCATAAAAATTAAAATCCATATGGATAATGTTTGCTCTTTTCTTGGCTCAAGGGAGTAGCTATTTAGTGGTCCTGTGAATTAAAGGGAAGACCTAATAATGCATTATTTCATCTCTCATTTTGTTTCATATGCATGCATGTGAAAGCAAGACTGTTAATGAAAAAATCATTAAAAAAAAAAAAAAACACTAGTCTATCTTCATTCCAAGGAGTCTAATATTTAGAACAAAGAAGAAAACAGTGAAAAGCTCGAAGAAGATGGATACATAATTATAAAACAAACACTTGGCAGAAGCCGAAACCATGGGTTGGGTGTGTTGATTCATGGGTTTACGGGTAAATATATATATTTGAAATGATATTATTTTAGGTTTTTTTTCAACACAGCATAGTTTTAATCATAAATATAAAATTTAGCACGATGTAACAGATTGACCAGAGATTGAAGTAATTCTCTAGATCAGGTTTTTAATAATCTAAGCTCAGGCTTGAAATTAGCTCGATAAAACTCGAGTAATTTGCTGGATTAGCCCGAAATATAGATAAGATATCTGACCTTTTATTTTTTTAATAAATTTAAATTAATTTATGAATAATAGCTATTAAGATTGGCAGACGGGAGATGTTCACGGGATTAGGTTTATACCTGTGGATAGATACAGTTGTAAAGTAAGGAAAAAAAAAAAAAAAAACCCTACTTTTTGGTCGCTAGCTGTTCTTTCACGGCTGGTTTCACCACCTGGCCATGCATTTGAAAAAAAATCGTAACTTCTGTCCCTGTTTCTTAGTAGAAGAACCGACAGCAACATTCCTTGTCTTGGGATCACACGTGCACACCAAATGCTAAATACACATCTCTAATGGTGGCAAACTGTCTACAACAATTCGTGGTCTTACAATGAGTGATTATAATTATTATAAAACAATATTAAAAATTTGAGTGGAAAATACTTTTTATATAAATAACTAACCATATCAATTTTATTTTTTGTATTCAAGTCCTTTTCTTTTATTTTTTAATGGATTTTTTTAATTGGATCATTTTGCTTTTCATTTAACAAATCTCAACATTTTTTTTAAATTCATATTTTTTTTACAAAGTTATTTTATTTCTCGTATAATAATTATAGTGTGGTTTTACAAAACTGATATTTAATAAATCATAAAATGATATTTAAAATTATAAACATATATAATAATATAAGATGAAAGAAATATTTAAAAAATATTAAAATATTTAAGGTGAAAAACACTATTTATAGTATTTTTTTCGTTGTTTTTCTTTTTGAGTTAACATAGATTTGGATAAGTAGGGAAAAAAAATATCCATGTACATTGAATCTTGAAGTGGACAGATCATGACCCTGCAATGAATTCTAGATTGATTTATTTCATAAATTTAAAATTTAAAATAGCTTTTAAATTCAAATAAATATTTTCTTCACACAAGTTGAGACTAATACTTATTTATTTTTAAAATATTATCTTTTAAAAATAAATAAATAATAACTTTATTGTATCACTATAAAGATAATATTTGTTTATTTTCTTAAAATTTAAAATAGCTTTTAAAATCTTTAACAAAATTGTATCTACCATATGTTTTTTTTTTTTAAGAAATAGCATATAATACATGCAACTCTTAAATTATATATTAGACATGTGATTTTTTTTTAAACCATGCTATTTTATCAAATAAATTTTTAAATATGTTATTTCTTTAATTTTTTTTACTATGCTGCCTTCAAAAAAAAAAAAAAAAACTCTAGTAGTCATTTCTTTCATCGTAGAGACAAGGATGCTGATCAGCTAGCACAGGATGACAGGATTTGACCTTCGTCTTCAGGGAATGCCCACCATCTTTCTAATTCATTAAAGCATTCTTTATTCTTCATGCTACTAATTAATTGGCAATTTCATAAGACCAATCCATATTAAGTAGAAAATCTTCACTTAATTGATAATCGTGAATTATTACAAAAACTTAATGATATTAAATCTATACAAGTTTATCTTGAAAAACAAAAAGTTTTAAACTAATACCTCAATAGTTTAAGGAAAATTTATATCATCTAAACCGGCGATATTAATAGAAAACAAATATTCATTACATATTATTAATGAAATAATAAGTATAGTAGTCCACTAAGAAATCTTTTATACACCAATAAGTATAAGGTTATCATTACATCAGTTATGAATGACTCATATAATTATTTTAGATGTAGAGGCATGACGGTTTATTATACCTTCAATACATTTAATTTAGAAGATCGTCTAAGATTAGACATATAACCTTAGAACTTAATAATGATTGAATCCAAATGCTTTGGGTCTGGCATGCTTGATAGACCCACGTCACCTTGGGCTTGTCTAACTTTCGAACTCAAGTACTTTGGGTCTGACATCTTTGCTACCTTGAACTTGACTGACCCCCAAGCCCAAGTTCTTTAGGTCTAGCATATTTTCCGGACTCATGCTACCTTGAACTTGGCTAACTGCCATGCTCAAGTCCTTTGGGTCTAACATGTTTGCCGAACCCATGCCATCCTAGGATTTGCTAACCACCAAGCTCAAGTCTTTTAAGTCCGACATGTTTGTCGAACCCACACTATCTTGGACTTGGCTGATTGCTAAGCCCGTGTTTTTTGGGTTTAATATGTTTTTCGAACCCATACTACCTTGAGATTTGCTAACCACCAAGTCTAAGCCCTTTAAATATGACATGTTTGTCGAACTCACGCTATTTGAACTTGGCTGATCGACAAGCCAAGTCCTTTAAGTTTGTCATAGCCATATTGTTTTTAATTTTTTTTTATTTGTAAAAATCTATATAAAAAAAATATTGACTCATCAATTACAATTTTACCTTTTAAAAAAGATGAATTGTCCTTGAAGGGTAAAATGATCTTTTCATAAGGTTAATTTGTCATTCTTTATTTATTTGGAGGCAACATTGTCTTTTTTAATTTTTTGTAATAGTTAAATTAATTTATCACCCTTAAAGTTAAAAAAAGACTAACCTTGGGTTTACGAGTTTCATAGAAATTTCATTTTACTATAAACATTATAATGACTCCATTGTCGTTATCATAAAAAACATTATTTGACTTCATGAACTTAGTAATAATTTCATAATAGATTTTTGTTGTTATCAATTTGTCTTAGGGGAATTTTCATCATTTTCAAAATAAAATAAAATAAAATAAAAATAGAAAAAGTTACGTGTCAGCCGTTCCACGACCTTCAGGCAACAAATGCAGCTAATGAAGGCGGTGTTAGTTGTGCTTTCATTGCATCATTTAATTCATCTTGACACCTTTTTCCTTTTTGGGTGGCGTATGCATGGTGATTTGGTTCAGTTTGGTGTAGATTCACTTTTCTTTTTCCCCCTGCTTTTCTCTCTCCTCTGCCTAAATTTACATGCCACTTATTGAAAAAATCACATCAGCCCTTCAATTTTTTTTTCTTTTGATTTAGTCCAAGTTCTCTTAATTCTAATTTTTTTATTTGAAATTTTTTTTTCAAAAATTATTGTCAATTTCATCATTCTTCAATTGTTTCATCCCTTTAATTTGGTTCCATTCTTTTGATTGTTATTTTTTTTTAAGGTGATTTATAAAATTAATTTATTTTTGTGATTTTATCCTTCTTCATTTTTTTTTCTATTAGGTTTGACTCTCATTCTTCAAGTTTTTTCTCAACGCTCGAATTTAGTCTCCATTCTTTTGATTGTTTTTTTTTTTTTAGTTGAGATGATTTATAAAATTTATTTTCTTTCTAATTTTATCCTTCAATATTAAACTGGTTGGGAATGACTTTCTTGATTAAGTCTAGGTCTAAGATTTCATGGGTTATGATTTTAGAATGTTAACTCAAGTTTAGAAGATTTATCTGGATATGCTTTGTTTTTCATGTTGTTAAATTAGGATTGCTTTATATATATATATAATTAAATTAATCAAACTTATCTTTTGGTTCTTTGAAGTGTCACCTTAATATTTTTCCTTTTACATTCATTTTTTTTTCTTGGCTCGCATTGTTGTACCCGCTGCTAATATAAGTTTATTTGAGTCATGTTTCTTTTATCCTTCTTTTAATTCTATATTTTTTTCACTTTCGGACTTCAATATTTGGTTAGTTATAATTAGGCTTAATTTCTAATTTGTTTTAGTATGGGTTTATGGTTTTATATCAATCTCATATCCTAAATTAAAGATTTTACAAGTTAATTATGATTAATTTGAATTAATTTAATAGGTGAACATCCCAATATTTTTTAACAAAAACATATTGTCTAGCATGTCACTATTTATATATTTTAAAATTTATTTCGCCAGCATGCTTTTAAGTTTTACTCCTTCATGTCTACAATATTTTTGCAAGATAAAAAAAAAAAAATTCAACCCGATGTATTATGGCATGAGTAAAGAAGTAGTTGGTGTCTATTCCTAGTGCGTGTACACACACACGGATTATCAACCTGATTGATGATCTAACAGGGAACTAGGGATAATAAGCACACAATAAATCAAATAAGCATCATGTACTATGAAATTTGTATATGTTGGCCTTTCTCCACTCACTTAGAAAGTGTTGTCAAATAAATAAATATATCATATAAGACAACATGGACCTTCTTTTCCCTTCTTCTCCTTTTTCTAAACTCACCGAGAAACACTTCTCTATCCATCATGAGTACCATTAGAGGAGTATTATTCAAAATAATTAATTACTTCTTAAAAAAAATAAAACATCAATGATTTGGCACCACACAATCACACACTATAGATATATTGACTCTTGAGCTACATACAAAATACATAGATTTATAGTCCTATACACCCAGCTTTTATTAATTCTTTTTTAAATGACAACCACTTTATTAATTCAAAATAGTAATTAATATTGTGTTTGGTTAGTGTTTTAGAATAAATAAAAACAAATACAAAAACAAAATATTATGTTCGGATAAAAAAACAGAAACAAAAATATAAATACGTATATTTCTATAAAACCTTTAGAATAAATTTTTGTATTTTAAAAATAAAAAATACAAAGAAACGTGTCTCTTTTCACTTCCTGCTTAATAATTACAAAAACTTCAAATATAAAATGTAAAGAATAAGATCAACTAGTAAAAATATTGTGCAATAATGATGGAAATTTCCCTACTCCTTAAGATAGAGTCATGAAACAAGAACGGACAAGAAACAAAATGATGTTGTTGACATCAAAGTGTTCATCAACTAGTTGTAAAGTCAGCATCTTCCTGTCTTTATGAATTTTTAAAGTCATTCAAAATAGTGCCTCACTCGCCATGCTCCTTGGACCCCATTTTGCAAGCCATGGCACGACCTTCTTGCTTCTCCTATGTCATATCTCTTTAATGATGCTTATCCACTATGAAAGTTGTTAAAATAGGAGAAGCTGTACAGAGTTGAAGAAATTAATGTCATCGAGAACGATGATGATTTACACTTACTATCTTGTCCTATACCAATACCTAATCTTATTAAAATTAACCCAAAAAAACTTAAAAAAAAACTAAAAAAAATGTTGCTTTACGATGTACCACCTCACGAAAAACTATTTATTGTAATGATGTTGTTTTGTTTTTTATCTTTTTTTTATCATTTAGTTTATTAAGAATTGAGTTTTATGATTTTTTATGGTTTATTTTATATAAGATCAGTCAAATTTCATGATATGTGTAGTGGGTTAAATGGGATAATACGGTTGACTTATTTTTTTAATTGATATTTAAAAAAAAATTCCTCATCATTCAATATTGGATTGATTATGAATTGGATTTCATGATTTGTTTTGATTTATTTTCTATAAGATTATTTCGGTCTCATAATACAGGTTAATCCGAATAATCTTTAATTGTTTTATTGTGTTATTTTTTAGATTAATTTTGTTTTTAATCTTATCCTTCTATAATGAGTTGATTGAGAGTTATTGATTTTTTTTCAATCTTAAAACCTTCAATTGTGACCCAAAAAATTCTCAATTTTTTTTTTTTGCTCAATTATTGATTCACCCCAGCTATATTTTTTTTTATTCTTATTGTGTTTTCTATTTTGTTTCATGATTTATTATTTATTTACACAAAAATTAAATAAAAAGATGGAAATAACAAAATGATTAAAATTAACTAAAATTAAGACATTTGTTTTATATTTTTAAAAAAATATATACAAAAATGGAGGTAAACAAATCGGCAAAAACAAATCTCAACAATGATATTTATTAATCTTATGAGAAGTAATTTTGGGAAGAATGATTATGTAAAATTAGCGAGCTCATATTATCAGGCCATGTCTCGGACCCCTTATTATGGCTTAGGCTTTTTGCCATGGGTTTCAAAACCCTTCACCAAATATTTGTTAATGTTTTATGCTCATTATGGGTCCTTGGGCTGAGAAACACACATGAATCCATGAGAACTTTGTCCCAAAAAATCTCACGAAAATTTGATTCATTTTCAGACAATCAGAAGCAGCATTTGTGCCAGCACTTGGGGGCTTGAGTTGAGTTGAGTTGAGCCTTTCCAACAGCCAGCAGAATTGACAGTTTCTCAGGTAAATTCCCTTCTCTACTTCTTCGCCATGATGCTGATAATCTTGTATTTTTTTTAGGACATGCAAAGGCACTTGTTGCTCGAACTTATACTGTTTCTCTGTCTGCTACTATCTGCTAAATTCAGTTAGATGTATGCTTTCCCCGGGAAACTATGTTGGAGTTTAGATTAGCAAAGAACTGAGAAAGGGTTTGTGGAGCTTGTTGTAGCTAAGGTCTCAAAGCTGCTACTAGGGAGCTCTAGAGGGATTTTGTTGGCGGTGGATGAGGCATTCGAAGAAAGGCATCTTTTGTTTAGATGTTTTACGTCAGCTCCGTAGATTGGTAAATTTTCTTGAGGGAGATTGCTTGAAGGTTGTGTCATTAGGTGTAAGGGAAGTTTTGTAGCTGCTTCTTGGAAATGCAGCCGTGTTTGGTTAATATCTCAAGATATAAGAGGCAAATACAAAAGAGATATACACGTATTTGGTTAAAGAGACGGACTATGACATAAAATAAATCCATCTAAATTTATTTCTGGGACAGTTTTGTACTGTACTTTCAAAACAAGAAGTACATGGAGACATCTTCTCTATCCTCATTGAATCTGTTTTTTCTGTCTTGAGATAGTAACCAAATGCCACCGTGGTGATTGATAAGTCTTCTTTTGATTGCTTGTTGGATATTATACATATTATATAAAGTCATACTGGGCCTGCCATCATCACTGATAAGCTTATAAACAATGTCATATAATTTGAAACAACCTCCTTCTCTGCAGCTACGAATCAAGTAAACTCCATATTTACACGACGTGACTCATATCTGCATTTTCCAAGAGAATGTATTTCAGTTGACACATTCATCAGACTGGGGACTGTATTTTTTATTACTTGTTATCCCAATGCTGACTGACATGTAATGCTTGCATATTTGTTATTTGATTGCTGCCACCAGATTCATCCAGAAGAAGCTACCATCTACCCATTGCACCTCTGAAAAATCAGTGCTTTCTCAAATGGAATCAGATACAGTAGCGCACAATGGAGGTTGCTATTGCAGGAGAGTAAGGTAGCGTTTGCGAATGCGGTTGAAACCGCGTTTTCAAAAAATTCAATTATTTTTGCTAAAATTTAATATGGTTTGTACGTTTTGGATCGTTTTGATGTGCTGATGTCAAAAATAATTTTTAAAAAATAAAAAAAATATCATTAACATGCATTTTGGCATGAAAAGTTATTTGAAAAGCAACCACTACCACACTGCCAAACACGCTCTAAGATGGCGAGTCCAAGCATCAAGTAGTTTTGAATGCTTTGTTTAAAATTAATATTTTTTTGTGTTTTTGGATCGTTTTGATGTACTGATATAAAAAATAATTTTTAAAAAATAAAAAAATATCATCTTAATATATTTATAATTAAAAAATATTTTAAATAGTAATCACTACTATAATTAAAAAAAAAAACATTTCAGGATTCCTGAATTTATCATCCCCCTGTTTATGGGGCTAGAGGCTAGAAAACTCAAAAATCAACTACTTACAACACCTAAAGTCACCTCCACCTCTATAATCTCGGTTCAGAAACTCCACCATAAAGCTTGGAGAAGTAGGCGTATAAATGGTCTTTTCGACCACCATTGCTGACATCTTTCTTAAAATGTCCTTGAAAAGATGTCTTTCTTAAAATTTCTTGTAAGAATGATAAGGAAATACTTGGCATATTCAAGCTTTCAAAATACAGAAATACTTTAATTTCCGTTGAATCTTGGATGTGTGGGATCAATTGCTGAACCATAGTGTCATCAACAGAGGTATTTCTTCACCGGCAAAATTAAACTTAATCAATTCTAGTATTCTATTAGTTTCAGGCACTGTTTATTTAGGTTACCTGGATCATATATTTATATTTAAAAGTATTTAATTAATCAACGCACACTATAATCTTCCTCAAACTCACTTTTGTAACCTTGTTTAAAACAAAGTTACATTTTATAGGCAACTTTTCAATCAACCTTGGCCCCTTGTTATGACCTATTTGAGTGCTCGTTAATTAAATATATTATCAAAGAATCATTTTAAAAAATAATATAAATTATATTCTAAAACCTCACCTAACAATTTAAGTTTTTGGGTTGAGATGGTTCTTTGACATAATATCAGAGCTTTAATGATCACGCGGTTACGAGTTCGAATCTCACCATCCCTATTTATTTGATAAAAATTAAGCATATGGTAATGTAAGCCTGTATAAGTTTCAAGTCCAAATAACTTTCACTTGAGGAGCTGTGTTAAAGAATAATATAAATTATATTTTAGAACATCACCTAACATCTTAAACTTTTGAATTGAGATGATTCTTTAACGTATACAACCGACAATAAACCAAACAATTGTAGTCCTGGGAAGTTTCGGTTCAACTTCACAATATAGAAATTAATGAGCTGAATCTGGTTGGCTTGAATGTTTCTCCAGTTGCATTCCTGAAAGTTATGTACCTTTTAACCTTTACTCACCAGTCTCATTACTTTGCAGGTATGGTCTTTAATTTTTATTTTCTCATGTCATGTTGGTATGCTCGACTAGAAACGAAGATGAAGTTCTTGCTATGTATTCTTAGTCTTTGGAAATCAGCCCCAACCTTTTCTCTTTTGAGTTTTGTTTTGGACTTAGCTTTTTTCAGGTATTGGTCTGCTAACCATTTTTGTTGTCGCTGTTATTTGAAGAGTATATTTACTAGTGTGGTAGTGATTATTTTTTAAATAACTTTTCGTGTCGAAATGTATACTAATGATATTTTTTTATTTTTTAAAAATTATTTTTAACATCAGCACATCAAAATGATCCAAAACATATAAATTGTATTAAATTTTAGCAAAAAAATAAATAAATTTGAATTTCCCAAACGGTTCCGAATTGTGTTTTGTTTGCCAGTCTTGGTATGGCTACCTCTTGTAGTCTCAGGTCACATGAAAATCCATTGCAATTTCTCTTCAATGTCAACGATATCAATGATCCTATTAAAAAAAAAGACATGGATATCCTCTAGTTCTGCAGAATGTGCTGGGGATGTACAATTTATCAAGGCTGGACATTAGCAGCTTGGATTAATTGTTGATGTCCAAGAAAAGAACAGACAACCACAGAACAGGGAAGTGAAAGAAATATATAGAAAACTTTGTATGAACAGCAAGCAGAACAGCAATGGTGAGTAGCCAGGGTACGATTTATAGGGGAACATGTATACTTGAAAACAGAACATATGTTGCTTGAAAATACGTTAATGGTTTAAGGTCCTTGCAGCTGCACTGACAATCCATTCATCTTCCTGGATGAATGGAGGGAATTTCATTAATCAAAGAACCAGGCTAAGGAAAACCTGATTACAGAAGCAGCAATTCATCTACAGTTTTGGAATTTTAGGGTAAACTTAAATTTTCTCAGAAATGGTTTGTCATAGATTTTGTTTCTATAATAAGAGGCAGTTGTCCTATTGCCTATCTGTTCAATCTTATACAGTCAAACTGATACTTTAAGGCAATGATTTCATCCACAGCAGCAGGTTAAACAAAAAAATTATTGTATATTCATGTACATCTTCAAAATTATACTACGTATACTTTACCGATCCTTGCCAAAATTTGGGTGCTTCAGAACATCAAAGCATCAGTGTTGGTAAGTCTGACTAAATTCTGCCACAACCAATAAAACCGTAAGCTCTCAAGTCCTAGCTTGAGATGCTCAGGAATCATCCTCCACAGAGTGACCAAACCGTTTGCTGGCTCAAAATATCTTAGATGCATCTTCTTTACCACTCATTCCTGGAAATGGAGGTTAGCTCTTGAAAGAGGCCTGCTACATGCATACTTCCACCTCTCAAGATCCATTAGGTAACGCAGAAAAAAGGCATTTAAGGACATTAGTGCTTACCTAAGCATGTCTCCAGAAGGTAATTTTGGTCCCCACTCAAAGCTGGTGAGATGCTGAAGTTATTGCCATCACCGTGGAACGAAGGATGGCCAAGAGGCATTGGTCGATCTGGAATTGGTGGAACTTCAATATCTCCCTCTAACATCTTCAATGCAACAAGAATGGTTGGCCTTAGAGCCACCATTACATGAGCACACAGAATCCCAACCAGCACAAACCTCTCCATTATCCCTTTCGGATTTGAATTAGAAGAATCCCCGCATCTCAACAAAGAAGCATCCAAAGCCTCTTCCACTTTTCCGGCTTTCACCAACGACCAGACCCAGTCGGTGATCAAGAGAGCACGGGGCGAACCCCCTGAAGACAAATCAAGAGCTTTTCTCCCACACATTATCTCCAAAACAACCACTCCAAAGCTATAAACATCGCTCTTCTCAGTCAATTGACCATAAAGAGCATATTCGGGTGCTAAGTACCCATGAGTTCCAGCCACTCTTGTAGTAAGATGAGATTGTCCTTCCTTGCTCTGCTTTACCAACCCAAAATCGGCAACTCTTGCTCTCATATCAGCATCTAACAATATATTGGCCCCCTTGATATCTCTATGATATATTGCAGGCTTCACTCCATAGTGCAAATAAGCTAATCCCCTTGCCACATCCAAAATTATGCTCTTTCTTTGAGGCCAACTTAGAGGTTGCTTTCCAATTTGATTACCTGATGATGGAAATAGATGGTCATCGAGATTTCCATTTGACATGTAATCATAAACAAGATACCTTTGATTCCCTCTCTCATCATTATTTCCATCATCATCGTCATCAATCACACAACACCCTCTGAGTGGGACCAAATTCCTGTGCTTCAAGTTGCTAATAATCTCAACCTCATTGCAAAACTCCGCAGCACCCTGAAAATCAGATTCTATAACCCTTTTAATAGCCACCACTGTCCCATCAGATAAAGTCCCCCTGTAAACAAAACCACACCCACCTCTCCCTATAAAATTCTTCTGCGAAAAATTATCTGTTGCCTTCTCAAGATCCTGAATTTTAAACCAAATTGACCCTGTATTCGGCCTCAGTCTAGGCCTAGACCCTTGCTGTTCATCTAAATCAAAACCAAACCCTGAATTCCTTTTCCTTCTCCATTTCTTATCATACCAAAAATACAATCCTAACAAACTAAACATTACCAAAAGAGCAACACCGGCACCGGTTAAGCCAAAAACAAGAGCAGAATGAGCCTTACTAGCTGAACCAACACGTGAATTTAACTCCAAACCAAATATACATGAAGCAGCACCATCACTTTCAGGACCAAACTCATTAACAATACCAGCAGCATAAAGAATTGCAAAGTAAAAACAATCTGTAGCATGGGTTTGATTACCATCAATAGACAACAACAAGGCCTGTACTTTATAGCCAGCTCTAACACATCCATCACAAGCTGTATTATCAGTGAGATCAGACTTGCAAGCTGTATCAAGCGAAGTTGACTTACCAAGTCGAGCAACCCAATCTTGTAATGACTCTATACGGGCACAGATGTTTGGTTTTGTTACAAACTGTAAAGGGTCCAAGCAGTATGAGACGAGATTGTTGGCCAGAGAAAAAGAGTTGAGCTTTGACTGGTAATCTCGGAGGCAAGAAATAGAGGTGGCTAAGTTTGGGAGATGAAAAAGAGAGGTTTCTTTGAGATGTTGGGCTACAGCGATCCCAAAGAGGGAGAGTAAACTTTGACAACATTGGGGCTTGCTGGTGTTGGTATTGTCGTTTTCATCAGGAGGTCGGAAGTTCTGACAAAGACTCCTGTTCCATGGGATTCTGAAGACATAGCTGAAGTCCATGGGACATGCTGCTGCTGTACCGGTGGTGGTTTCTGCTACTGCATAGGTATGTGCGCGAGAGAGTAATATCAAGACAAGAAACCTTAACAGATCAAGATCAGGGCTGCCCCCCATGCCCAGCTTTAGATTTTGCTTTGGATTTATTTATCTTTTTTTTTTTTGGTATAAGATTTATTTATCTTGGCTTATGAGCGATGGCTTGAACTGCAGAGAGGGAGAGAGAGAGAGAGAGAGGAAAAGAAAGAAATCATTTGGAAAGATTTGGTCAAACACTTACTTCAAGGGGTGGTGTTGCAGGGAGGACTTCAACTTCATCGCTTTCTCGTGGACTAGACGTGCTACAGAGGTTGGCAGTAGATGACATGATTGGGCTTAAGAAAAGGAGAAATGGCTGGCTGCTTTCAGGACGTCTCATAAGTCATAAAAGTGATTTCACTGGCATGGCCTTTTTTCAACCACTTGATGAGATCTTGCGGTTCATCGTATCTCCATAAAATATTAACATCAATTGTATCCATTAAAAAGAATATCAAACTCCAATTTTAACGATATTTTTCAGAATCAAGCATATCATAACAGTAAATTATTTTAATCTGAAACAGTATTATTTTTTTAATTTTAGATTGAGTTTAGTCAAGTTAAAAGTCAACTAAATTTGATTATAATAATATCAAAATTAATTTAATTTAAATCAAACTTTAAATTATTAATTTTCTGAATGAATCCATCAACTAAAGTTTAAAAAATATAATTTTAACTGCATTTTATTTTATTATTTTTTGATATCTTAGATATATTTATAGAGTATGTCAAGGAAAACCTTTTGTATATAAACAAATTCTCTTTGAATAATTTTAATGACACTAAATATGTCATTCAATATATTTAAGAGAATAAAATAGATTTTATTGAATACTGATTTTAAAACTTAAATTCAAAAAATCAAGAACTATTACAAACAAATAAGTTTGACACAGCCAATAAAAACCAAAATGAGTGGCCTCATGTACCTAACATATTGACAATAGATAAAAGCGTACTGATGGGAGCGGAGCTGTTCCTCGTCTTTCGGCTGCGCTTGACAATCGACAAAAACCAATTACTCGCAAAAAGCTTACCGGTGCATGACGTTATTTTTTACAATATTATTTTTAATGTATTAAAATAATATATATTTTTTTATTTTTAAAATTTTAATTTTAATATTTATACATTAAAATAATATAAAAAGATTTAAAAAATTAATTTAAAATTAAAAAAATTATTTTTTAAAACATATTATTACGTCACAAAAATAAACAGTACCTTGACTTGTCGCGTGCGGAAGACGCTTTGGTCGTCATATTGAGATCTTGTCCTACTTAGATTTCTATCATTGTTTCTCTTATGACCCAAGAGTTGCTTGACTTTCACTAAGCAAACCTGTCAAAATTATAACATTTTGTATGGTGGCTGCTCAATTTTTATTTCTGATGACATATTACACCTAGACCATTATTTATTTGATATTTTCATTAAATATTATTTTTATTTTTTAAATTTTTTTTAATATATTTTTAGATATTTTAATATTTTAATATAAAAAAATAAATTTTAGCATAATGAATATCATCACTAAAAGATATATCAAATTTCCCTTTATATGCTCTGATGGGAGAAGCTGTGAAGATCGAGCTAAGAGATCTAAAGTGGCATATGCTTTCTTGAAGGATGAGATGCAAGGTGTTGCCCTTTGCCTAAGCTTTACTAAGCAGTGGATTTAGGAGGCTCTACATGAAGTAAACAGCATGAGGTAGACTATTATAGAATTGGGTGTAACTAAAGATGCTTTGCGTCTTGAGCTCTAAGCTACCAAGAAAAAAGCCCAAAGATCCCATGCGAGCTTAGAGGCTTTGAAGAATTCTTTTGAGGAGTACTAAAAGGTTTTTAGGGGATCAATAGTCTTGTCCAAGGTGGTTGTAGACAAAATCTTTTTGACCATGTCCAATATATATTTCTAAAATCGTTCTAGGGGAATGCATATGGATTTTCGTGTTGCCTTTCATTTTATCCCCGTGCTTGATTTTGATGATGTATTTCTTGTTAGGGATGCTACTGTTTAACAACGGGAATATTTGGCTGAGAAGCTTGGGCTAGATATTTAAACCATGCTTAGGAACCAAGAACATACACTAACAATATAGAAAAGACATCAAAAACCCACTACCACCTTTTGATAGAATCCAAAACTACCCTAATTTTCAAAGATCTTAGACGCGCTCAACTTTTAACGTGTTATTATTAAAATCAATGATTTTCTTCATTTGAGTCGATGTTGATAAGAAAAATCAAATTTACAAAACAAGAAAGAAGTTGAGGGACCAAGTTTGGGGACCTAACAATGTTTCCCCCCCCTATAAATAGGAGTTTCCATCTCATACTAAAAAAGGAGGCAATTTTAAAAGAAAAAAAATCAAGGGAAACACAAGAAAAACCTAAACCTAAACCTATCTCTACCAGCACAAGCCACTGCCCCCCGTAGCTTTTGGTTTTCTTGCTCCTAGCTGCTCTCCATCTCAACCACTTCACCCCCACAGACGCCTAACCACAACACCAACACTCCCTTCTCCTCTACACCCAGCTCTTGCCCTTCTGCCTTCCACTATATCTTCTCCCCTTCTCTCTCAGCCAACTAAACAAATCTTCACTCCCCCCGTTCTCCCTTCTCTCTCTAGGTTGCACCCAGACCAGCCACACACCTCAGCTGCAGCTCTTTCCCTACTGATTTCAGCTTCAACTTTCTGCTGAACGAAACCTAGATATGGCCATCTCCTTCGACCAGCCTCCAGCAGCAACCCAAACACAACGATGCCCACGAACCCAGATTTGTCCGCCGCTCATCCTCCTTCACCATCACTAGCCAGCTTGCCAAGACCTAAAGCAGACCCTCCAGTAACACCTCGCACACGACTAGGCTCACAGATCTAGATCCACTTCCAACCGAACCCCCTGACTGGACAACCACCTCTCATCTCTACCGCAACTTCAGTGTCCACGAACGATAGTAATAACCAAATCTGCCATCGACAAAAGAAAAAACTGAAATGGGAGGAAAAGAAATATAAGGCTTTGAACATATCTAAAATCGAACAAAATCATTTGTTTGTTGTGTTTTCTTTGCTTTGTTGGTGACGTTGCTTGTCACCGCTGGCGAGGGAAGGAAGAATGAAGGAAGTCGGGCCAGATCCACCTGTTTCTCGGGCATTGCCTACGGCGCGACGTGAACCCACGCATCGCCAGTAACGGTGGCGCGTGGAGAAGAAGAGCCTCTTTTGTTCCTGAAGATCCATTAGTCTTCCCAGCACTGCTCTGAATTTCAGAGGGTTTATTTTGTAAATTTTAAATTGTTTAATGTACTTTTTGTTTAGTTTTGAATTTTTATAATTTATAGCTTGCAAATGTGATGTAAAAGAAAAAAAAAAGAAAAAAAGAAGAAAAAGCATAGTAAAAGTGAATATGTGTGTGTTTGTATTTTTTTAATTTATAGATGTTTTTATGATAGAGCCGGAAAGACAAAAGAAGAATTTAATGTTTTTACTTGCTCACGGTTGATGATTATGAACTTACATGTAAGACATATTCCTTATATCCGATGGAAAGATATAATTGTTAAAACTTCTTTAACACATCAAAACCACTAAGAAGCTTACCTTAGGTAGGGTGCGCTAGGAGTACTAATATCTTTCCTAGTCACAACCAATCCTTTATCCATGAATTTCTGACGAAACTAGTACACTCAGATTTCCTAGTAACCCTTCAATGAAATACTAGGGGGTGACTCCCAAAGAACTAATAAAGCAAACGAACGAAAATCATCATCAACACTACACAGGCACGTGCGACAGGTAGGACCTTTAAAAATGTCTTTCATTTTGAACTCCACCACTTCATGTAGCATTTAGTTAACAAAGAAAGTCCAAAACTTAAGAGAAAGGGAAGCTTGCTTTGAAAATGAGTGTTGAGTTTAGTAAAGCTATGCAAAGTTGAAATGCGTCTTCCAAGGTTAGAATCCTAGTTTTCTTTCTAAAGTCATAGGGAATATGTTGCTAAAATCTAAATTGTATATTGAATCTATCAGGACAATAGGGATCAATAATATAAGTATCATTGTAATGGATTATCAAATAGTCAAATCAAACATATATAAAGTAGTCACTCTTAAGGGCCAATAAGTTGCCATCATCATGCAAGACATCAACTTTAGCCATAGAAAATAATGTAGAAGATATAGTTCTTAGAATTTCTGAAAAAAAGATTTGTCAATTGAGCTAGATGGATAAGTAATCTGATTAGATTCATTAGATTTACTTGTAGAAAAAGGCATCTTGTATTTTAGATTATCTCGGAACTAGAAATCTACCTTATCTTGAAGTGTCCTTTTTAAAGGTAGCATAATTGAAATGCCCTCAATATTTTGTGCCATAGAACATAATCAGTATAGATACAAGTGTTAACACTCAAACAAGCTTCTTCCCAATCAATATTAAAACTTCTATTCATCATCTTAGTAGAGAGTAGTAATATTCCCATCTTGTCTCTAGCATTACACATTCCATCATTAAAAGATAATAAGTAGCCAGATTCCAATAATTATCCAACACTCATTAGATTCTGATTAATCTTAGGTACATAAAGCATATTTTTTAGAGTTTTTGTACCTGACATTGTTTCAACTTCAATCGCCCCTTTGCCTTCAACTTCACATACTCTCCATTGCCAATTCTTACTTTGAACATATAGCTTTTATCCAAATCCTTGAATAAAATCAAATATGTAATCATATGATTAATGTAGCTACTATCAATAAGTCATGATGAATTTTTTACCTTTGTTGTATTGCACATCTGTTCTAATGTAGCCATGAATAAAAGATCTTCCTTGACTTTTGAACAATCAGCTACTTGAGCTTGTTTTACTGTTTCTGCTTTATTTTTGCTAAATCTTTGAATATGACCAAATTGCTCGCAGTTTCGACATTGTATATTCTTGAGCCAACACCAGGCTTTAAGATGATTTGTTTTCTGATAGTATTTGCAAGCAGGAAACTGTTCTTTCTTCTCTTTCTCTCTAGTGAAGTTGTTGTTACTGTTCTGTTGCTAGTTATTGGAATGCCAGCCTTTTCTTTTTTCTCGTTTTCCTTCTTAATTGTTTATGTAAAAATTCTTAGCTCGACTCTTCTCCTTGTAAACTGCAACAAGAGCTCCTTCACTTGATCCTTCTTGTCTATAAGCTTGCCTTTGTTCCACAGCTTGCAATGCATTTATCAGTTCTTGCAGGCTCATTTCAGAGAAATCTTTAGAATCTTCTAAAGAGCAAATTTTATGTTCAAATTTCTCTGGTAGACTTACAAGAACTTTCTCTACTATTCTTGAATATGGAAAATCTTCTCCCAAAAGTCTCACTTGATTCACAAGTTTTGAAATTTGAGAAGAGAAGTCTTTGATGGTTTCAATTTCTTTCATCTTCAAACCTTCAAACTGTCTTCTAAGATTTAAAATCTACATCTTCCTTGACTTCTCATCACTATGAAATTCTACTTTTAATTTATCCCATGTTTCTTTGGCAGATTTACAAGCCATAATTCCGTTGAAGATTTCTTCACTTACAACATTATGAAGAATAGGTAAGAGTTTTGAATCACTTTGCCTTTTCTTCATTAAAAAAACTTTATCTGTGCGATCGTAGGATTGTTTCCTAGTGGAGTTGGTTGCTTATCGCTCTCCACTATCTCCCACAAGTCAAAAGCTTTGAGATAAGTTTCCATTTTCACAGCCCACACACCAAAATTTTGCCCTGTGAACACTGGTGTTTTTGCTGGAAAATTTGCAGAATCCATTTCTTAAAAAAAAACTCATTTAATCTCTCGTGTTTCACTCACAATCCTTTCAAAGAAAAATGCTTTGATTTAACCTCACTAATCTCTCGTGTTTTACTCACAATCCCTTCAAAGATAAAAAAAAAAGAGCTTTGATACCGATTGTTGATAATAGGTATATAAAGAACTGAATGTTGATGATAACTAGAAAAACAAAGAACAGATAACTTGCAGCAAAGAACAAAGAGCAGAATGCTTTTCTTAAGTTACTGCCATCCCTTAGCTTTTATTTATAGATGAAATCAATCACAACAAAATTAAGAAACATAAATAACATAAACTCTTTCATTTAAAGAGCTATGTAACTTATCCTAAATAAGTTTCAAATCTTAAGAAGTAAAAATTGACTAAACAACATCAAGATAATGATGTTATTAATAAATATACATTAATGAAAGATAACATACAGTTAATACATTAATTTCAGCTTTGGTGTCATAACTCCAACAATTTGGTGGAGGTTGTACTAACAATAAAGAAATAAGAAGAATCAGTGTTGTGCTATTTATGACAGAAAGAAAAGTAGTATAGTGTTCTTTTATAGCCATACTAGGGACCTTGCTTGAATACTAAAGAAGAAAAAAACCCTCATATTTTGTGATAGATAGGTCGGTTATGCAAGCTGCTCTTCCTCTTATGAAATGACTACATGGGAACTTAAAATCTTTCTTGTTCAAGTCATAACAAAAGACAATAATTCTTGTTCTGTAACACAAAGTTGGTTCAACACTTATTTCTTTCCCCTTTCTCAGCAATTCATTCAGGAAATAAGGAATTTAAGAAAGATGGAGACACGCAAGCCAAGGCAAAAAAGGAAAAAATTCCTAATTTGTGCAAGGTCCTAAGTTATGCAAAGAAAAAAAAAGTTCCCAATCTATGCAAGGAATGTAGTCAGGTTATTGCATGCTGTTTGCTATTTTCCTTTACACTGATGCAAGAAAACCTTTTTCTTTTTTTGCTTACAACAAATGAAAAAAAGGAATGGTAACTGGAGGCATGATTCTCAAAACAAGAGAGAAAAATGGAGTCAAGAAATTTTTCATTAGTTATAAAATGCCAACCATTAGTTAGAATCATGAATGGATTGCACATAATGGGATCTTCAAAACAAGATGTCATGGTAACCACTTTCAATAAAAGAAAAAAGTCCTGCTGGTTGGTCAAAATTGTTGGTTACTATTCATGTTTAAGAAAAGATTTTATTTGGTTCCTAAAATCTATAATTGTTTCAAATTAGATATTGAACTTTGATTCTATTATTTGATTTGATAAATTTCAATCAAAATTGATCCTTCAATTTTCGATTTTAACTATTATATTTTATTTTCATAGTAAAATATATTTATTTATTGTGAAGATTTAATATGATCAAATCAATTTTAGTCAAAATATATATTCAAAGTATAAAACCCTCGACTATATTTTTGAGACATGCCCACTTATTTTTAAGTGTAAGTGAATTTATCTTGAAAGGGCATCTGTAGAAACAATTTTTTTTTTTCTACAAATCAAGTTCCACCATATGTTATTTTTTTATATTTTATTTTTACATAAAAGGATAAAATAAAATAAAAATAAATGACATGAAAAATAAATGAGTTTTCATATATTTTTTAGCCAATGAAAAGTTGACATATGAGATGAGATATTCAAGATATCTTGTTATAAATGTAAGATCTCATAAATAAAAATCAACCAATAAAATAATGGCATGTGTCATTAAAAAAAAAGAAGAACCTTAGACAGAGAAAGAAGAATTCTTGGAGATTCGAAATGTTTTTCAAGACAAGCTCTTCAAGTAAGGAATATTTCTTAACATCTCTTAAGCCTTCTTTATTTATGCTTGAAGTCTACAAAAAACGAAACTCTATTAGATTAACCCTAAACGCCTTATAAAAATTCTTCAACAACACTTTGAAGACAAATCAAAAATACTTTTCAAGGCATCAAATAATCAATTCTTGCTCCGCAATTCACGCCTAAAATCATATTCTTGTAAAGCACAAATATTGGCTTAATTTCACAAATAAATCTAGTTGTTATATATCAAATTTAATGGAAGAATTAGAATAGTTTTTTTTTTTTGTATGAATATTTTAAATTGAGATTGTACCTCATCATATATTTTAATAAAATAAAATATTTGTACACGTGTACTTGTCTAATTTCACGTGCTCAAAATTATGTTTACAAATATGTCATATGCTAATAGGATTTTAGTAACCTAAAAGTTGGGTTCCGCTTTCTAGGACCTAAAAAACTCATTTACAACTCTTTTTATCATTTGAAAATATTTAAGAAACATCATAGAAACTTCAATAAACACATTTTTAATCTCAAAACTCCCTTTAAATGATCAAGAAAATCTAAAAATCACCCTAATTAAAAAAAATCTCCCTGATCGACTTTTTCTAGAAAGATGAAGGATAAAAACACCTTAAATTACACTCCCTCGTCAAATGAAACTTGTTAACATGGTTTTTTTGTTGCTGAAATATTGCCAACAAATCATTTTCTCTTTTCTCCACTATATTTCAATAATTCTCAGTCTTGTTTCAAATTCAAGGATTAAAACGAAAAAATCTTTTTTTTGATGAAAACATAAAATCCTCAAATTAAAATGACCAAAGAAAGAGTCAACAAAGAGTGTGAATCAATATTTTTTTCCACCAAATTTGAGATAAACCCTGCTTTCTTTTTATTTTTTTATTTAAAAAAAACCCTATCTTTAAGCTACAAAAAATCGAGCTAGTTAAATTGGTCTTCAATCAAATTTTAAAATCTGATTAAAACCTTTAATTCTTAAAAATATACAAAAAAACAAAAGAAACTAGCAACTCACAAATCATCATAAAAAAGATGTAATTAAAAAAAAATGATAAAAAAAAAAAAATAGTTCTTCATTGAAACCCACAATGAACTACAAGCACAACGCATGCACAGAAGTGAAATCCAGGAAAATTAATTTTCTTCATCATATAATTATAATTTTTGAAATAAAGCTCCTTCTCATAATATATACTTTCTACTCTGTCCACCCTCCATAATCATCAATAAAAACAGCAACGCAATGAATAAGAACGTAGCCCAGGGGACAAGCTTAAAATCCTTCTTCCTTGGGTACTCAAGGATCTTGTGTCTCCCCCTACGTAATCTTAAAATTCGATACACGTGATTTCCTAGAATTGAAATCCAAAGAAATGAGAGGGGCACCTACGAGTCAAGGTCTTCCTAGTTTCTTCACACGGAAATTAAAAGTCAAGTTGATGACTCCATGAGATCAACATTTCCATGTTAAAATCATGATTGTGATAAATAGATATTCCAAATCTTTTTCGCCATTATAAAGCTGTTAAAACCAGCAGTTACAAAACGGACAACGAAGATGGATAAACTACACATTCAACTGAATATTTTAGTGATACAGTCACAGGGTCATCAACAGGCAAATATATTATTCACCTACAAAATTTAACTCGATCCACGCTAGTAGTCATCGCCTCTCGATATGACCTCTTTGCAGGTTGGCCGCAGTAGGATGGTATGCTCGAATTGGGATACATAACTGCCCTTAACATCGCATAGCGGAGGATAAGGCTGCCAAAGAAAGAAAGGAGGAAGACTAATTAAAACGCGTATAACAAATGTATGATATAGCAGTAGATGAAAGCTACACAAGTCATTATTTCTGTTGCAGCTATCTTGGCCCTCTGTGGTCATGATAATAGATTTGCGGCTGCTATCTACTGCAGTGTGTACTATATTTTATATTTTCAGGAGAACACGAGTTTTCAAGTTATAGCAAAATTCACCATAGCTGAAAGAACAAGACATCAAGAACTAAGCAAACCTGTAGGAGTACTGGGGATCCTATGATGAACCTGACAACAACTTAATGGGCAATGTTTTTTTTTATTGATAAACAAGGCTATTTAAGTTATCTGTAGTCTAGATTGGTGCACAAACAGACAACTGGGACGTGATAAATTGAGGATTCCTTGGATATGAAAGAATTGAGAAATACCTGAATGATGCCAGAATCGCACAAATTTTTTAGTGCCATTAAATATTTAGTCTCTCCAACGCGATCTAAATACCGTCTACAAAAGGCCAATGTAGAGAAGTTCTTATTGATTGTTGCTAGCAGTTGCTTTGCTCTTGGCAACCTCAGAGGGATATGGCCAACATCAAAATTTTTCATGTAATGGCTGCACTCTAGATCTTCTCTTACATGTCCTTTGCCTGAAAACATAACATAAAAAGACTTGTTACACCATAGGCCACAATTTTCACCAACTGCCATCCCTTTCAAAAGATAAATCAATTCCCTGCCAGATGAAACAACTATTACCTGTAGATGCAAATGTTTCAATTGCAAAAAATTCACCCTCTTCCATCTTTGTCTGCTCCCCTCCTTTAACTATGGGAACAGATTTTCCAGCATGAATCTGATAGGGTCCAATGCTGTGCCCATTCAAATTTCGGATACTCTTAACTGCCAATGACATTTCAAGTCCATGTCACACACAAATATGCATTCATGGGTGCTTTTATAATAAATCAACATATGTGCATGAAATCTCGAGCATATTCACTATCCTATCCATATAAAAAAAATACATTGAACCACCAAAAGCAGTAACGTTTTCATTGTATATAAGGTGACCAATCATTCCTTATCTTTCAACATGATAACAAGTTATTCTTGATGCATGATGAAGTCAAATGAGGGATATGTTACTATTGCAAAGATTCAGGAACTGGAAACACAAAGTTCACACTGGGTCATGGCTCAACCATCAAATAATGTTAGATCCATTATGGGTAAAACTAAAATGGAATAGCATGAACCATCTAGGTGGCAGTCCAGTGGTAAGAGCCTGGGACCAAGGGGTTTGCTCCCTCTGTGGTCTCAGGTTCGAGCCCTGTGATTGCTCATATGATAGCCACTGGAGGTTTACATGGTCGTTAACTTCAGGGCCCGTGGGATTAGTCGAGGTGCGCACAAGCTGGCCCGGACACCCACGTTAATCTAAAACAAAAAAAAAATGGAATAGCATGATTTAGAACAGGAGTTCTGGACCCCTGTACACCCAACGAAACATCCACAAGACTAGCTTTCAAGTTGCTCATTCACTCTATTCAACAGTTTGCAATATTTTATGACGAAAAGAGATTGTTCCCCAAATTCCCACAAATTCGTTATTCCAATTCTATCAAAAAAATCTAAAAGTTGTCCTATTGCATCATGTTAAGAGCTGATAAAAAAGAAACAATCAAATGGACACCAAATTAGCGTACCAACAAACCATTGAAATGCAGCATCAAATAAACATCATACCTTGAAACACCTTTCCATTAATTTCAACCTCGTATGATTCCATGACTTCTTGGATGGCAGCACCAACATCACAAAGACGCACATCAATCCCAGATTCCTGAAAAGTTAAAATAAAAATCAGCACAAGCTGTACTCTGCAAATAATTAAGCATGAGTGACAAACTCTTCAGAGCAGTTAGGTATTGGAAACAGTCAAAACAAAACAAATGAAGTCCTTAATCCTCTTAAGAGAACAAGAAAAGAGTCCTCAACAGTAAACACTTAAAACACCGATCCTGACTAATCTTAGTAAAACATCTCCTCCCTCATGTAAGAAAACCCATTCCAAGATTATCTAATCTTTTAGGAATGGATATACAGATGGGGAAAGAAAACATAGTTGGGCCGGCTATATAGCACCCTTTTGAAGGGAGTAAGTACAGGGATAGGGTATGCAAGAAAGATATTTTAGAAGAATTTGTAATAGGAGAGAAACAGAGTGAGTTCAGCTTTATTTGAATGTCAACTAAACTAATCAAATAGACCACTGCTTGCCCTTTTTGAATGTTAAACACAAGTTCCCATCATGAGAAAACTACATCATCAGCATTAAGAATTAGAAGCTATATCTTCAGCATTAGGAATTAGAAGACCACAAATTTCAAATCTATCCTTCCTTGGGCACATTACACACTCACAACAAGTCAAAAATTAACTTCAGAGATAAAAGGTCAGCACCTTGATTCCCGTGTTGGTTGCCTCACGTGAAGCTTCAAGTAGTGGATCAAACATAGGGTTGAATGCCACTGTAAATGCACAGTCCACGATATGCCCTGCAAATTAAAAAATCACCCATTAATTAAAAGGCTCTAGCTGAGAAACACAGAAGTGTTGAACCAACAATGTTATAATAAAAAAAATTACAAATTAAACCATAAAACCCGAAATGTAGTACAAATGTTTTTACCATCAATATGGGTCCCAAAATCCAATTTCATCACATCATCATACTGAAGCACAGTCTTATCCCCTGAATTTGGGGTCCAATGAGCAGCGACCCTAACAATGAAAAAGAAATTTAATAAAGAAACTGAGGAAAAAAAAAAACTACAGGTCACTAAATCCCCACATATAAAGTTGGCATTCACCAGTTCAGAGAGCATCCAGTAGGAAATGCAATGCCTGCTTGTAGACCATTCTCTGATATTAGCTTACGAACTGTGTTCTCCAAGGTCTCACAGAGATCCGTCATTAACATTCCAGGTTTCAAAATGCTTTTCATATACTTCCGTACCTAAAAACAAGTAGACTGCATTTCAAGAAGATGACACCAAATGCAGAGCAGGAATAAAGTTATAAGAAAGACCTATTAGCAACCTGGCGATGAACTTCTGCTGCCTGTCGAACTGAATTATACATTGGCTTTTCAAGACGCTCCAACTCTCTTTTCTCTTCAGACGTAGTCCTCCATAAATTACTAAAAGATCCAAGTTCCCATCAATTTTCACAGAAAAAAGGATAAAAGATTATCAGAAAATTGAAAAAAATGACAACATATGGGACACATAAATTTAATCAACAATTTCACTTTCATATCTGAAAATTACAGATCTCAAACAGAAAAGAAGCATGTATCATTCTACATTTACAAAATTAGTGTATTATAAGCATGCATCTTCTTTTTGCATAAAACTGCTACATAATTTTGCTAAAACTCAGACACATTTGAGCCTATACCATGGCGCACTAATAGTCGATCTCAGAAAAAAAAAAAGGAACAATATACTCTTGTTAGGCAGTGAATCCAATAGTAAACCAGATATTCACATGTGAAGGCAAGAGATTGGCAAAAGAAAAAAACATATACTCACTCATCTTTGTACTGTTGAATTTCACCTTCAGGAAACTCCCCAGTTGGAAAGAGATCAACAACGGGAATAGAGGGTGGATCAGTCTGCTTTGGTGATTCCTTCTTTTTCCTGTGGATTACAGAATAGGAAATTATTGGCTATTGGGTGAAAACATCATCAGGAAAGAGAATCACAATAGGAACGAGTACTAACTTGCTTTTATTTTTCTTCTTTTTCTTCTTTGTAACTTCTGCAAGAAAGCAATTTGCAAATACACACAATTTCATAAATTTGAAACATTATAATAAATCATTAAATCTCCTCAAATGAGATAATAATACCTAAAGGCATCCCGCTAATATCTCACAAAAAAACCCCCATTTATTGATAATGAGAATCAATCCCATGTTTTTCTATTTTTTCTCAAAAAAACTCCTTACAAGTTAAAAAAAAAGGTACCATTGCTAAATTAACAAAGATATATAAGAATGAAAAACTCTATATAAACCTAGCTCTGCAGATAAATTGTATTTTCAAGATTTCAAAGAAAAAAGTCGTGTTTTTCTCATTCCAGTTCTTCAGAAGCTTAGGCCTAATGATAAAACCCTTTTCTCTGCCATATCCAATCCCCAGTTTGAACCTTAGACCTCCTCTAAAATCAAATCAAATTGATCAAATAAAGTGATTAAACCCAACCATATTAACAATAAAAGCCAAAAAAATATGACAAATCACAAAACTTAAGCATAATCCCATAGCAAAACACAACCAAAAAACGATAAATTAAGCAACTTAAGGACAACCCAATAACAAAAACAATCACCTTTGGTCTCTTCTTCTTCTCCTTCTTCATCTTCTTTTTGTATCACAGAAGAAACATCAGGAGAATCACCGTTTTCATTGCTAGTTGAAGCCTCTAAATTCCCATTTTTCTCTTCTTCTTTAGTCCCATTTTCTTCAACAGGAACTTGGGTTTTCACGTCTTCACTCGCCATCATTCGAAGACCCTTTCGCCTCAAAGAACCTAAAATTCATACATCTTTTAGACGCTAAAAATCTATCAATTTAAATCAAGAAAACATTGAATCAAATAGGAAACAAAAAATAAACCCAAGTCGCTAAACTTATTTTTACCTTGAGAACTGAATGTGAGATCGAGCTGGAGCCTGATAATGCTGTGATAAAAAGAGTGATCGATAATTACATGCAGGGAGGCAGAGCTGATGAAGAAAGAGAGAATAAAAGTTTGAGTTAAACTGGAGGCTATTTTAGGTTTTAGTTGCGTACGCGCAAACCCGTGCGGTTTTATAGCTTTTTCTTGAGGATAAAACTTGTCCCTATATTTTGTGGACTGTTTCATTGTGATCTGTTAACTGTTTTTTCACATCAATCAAATCCCCAGTTCCACTTTTTAAATAAAAATGTCTATATGGATTTTGAATTTGTTAAAACGTAAATTATGAGTTAAATTATGCTATAATTTTTAATTTATAAGAAATAACTCGAACGTGGCATTTTCTAAACACGTCATGTATAATACAAGCGTTTTTGTATACTTTAATTTTTTTATTTATTTATTTTTTATTTATAATATGTAATTTTATAAAAATAAAAAAAATCCCTCTTCATTCAATTTTAGACACCTATCATATTCTAATACAAATGTATTAGAAACTAAATATATTTTGGATTCAGCATAGTATTTTGTAATGCAATGCGATATATAATATTTTTTAATTAAAAATATGTTAAAATATATTTTTTATTTTTGATATGAATACATTACATTTATTAAATAACACTTAAAAATATAAATTTAATTTTTTTTCAAGTAAAATGTAGTTCGAAAATCACTTTATAAACAAATTGAACAACATTATCAAATAAAATTTTAATCTAATGACATATTGAATAATCAAGAAAATATAAAAAGGAATATAATGAATCAAAATAATATTATAGAGATATAATAATTTAAGATGTATTTAAGAGTATAGTAGTAATTGCTTTTTAAAATATTTTTTATTCGAAAATACATCAAATTAAAAATACATCAAAATAATATATATTTTTTATTTTTTAAAATTATTTTTAATATCAACAAATTTAAATAATTTAAAAAATAAAAAATAATTTTAAAAAAAATTAAAACTTTTAAAAAACATAATTTTAATTGCATTTCCAAACACACACTAATTGAGCTTTAACTTAATTAAATCTAGGTAAAATCGATCACTAATTTAGAAATCAAAGACACTCGTATGGACCCAAAAACTGCAAGGACTAAAACATACGTTTTGGACAAGAGACAGACAACCGAATCCAGCCGACCGGCGGAGATCTCAGACTGGTAAAATAAAACCTAACCAGACAAACAGTTAAACGCTGTCGCTTCCTTCTTCTCCTCCCTCTTCTTTCTTCAACAACAGACCCTCTCCACGCGATTCAAAATCCAAAAATTTTTCCATTGAAAATCAAATTTCTCAGCAACCAAACACCCTCAGAGAAAACCCAGTTCCCCAAAATGTCCTGCAAAGCTTGTGGGCTCAGAACCCTTACCAGGGACGATGCAACAGAGAACATGATATGTGATTCATGTGGTACAGTCCAGGATTTCGCCAACTATCAAGAACGTACCTTTAACATTAATGGGCCAACAGGTGTGTTTATAAGTATAGGCTCTTCAGGCTGTGGTAGTGTTTTGAATTATAGAGAGAAGAAGATTTATGAAGCAAATAATTTAATAGATGATATTGTTTTTAAGTTAGGGTTAACTGGTGGTTCAAAAGTTAGTGAAATTAGAGATATGATTAGTAAAGTTACTGATGGGGAGTTTGGTTCAAGTGAGAGTAGATGGTTTAGTATTTTTGTTGGTGCTTGTGTTTATGTTGTAATGAGGAGTGGTGATAAAAGTTTAAGCATTGAGGAGGTGAGTAGTGTTGTTGAGTGTGATATTCATGAATTAGGGAGGATGGTCGTGAGGGTTGTTGAGCATTTGGGGATGAAGTTGCCAGGTTTTGATTTAGTGGGCAGTTTTGAGAGGGTGGTTAGGAGTTTGTCGATTTCGGACAGGGTTGAGGGGGATGTGTTGGAGAGGATGAGGAAACAAGGTATTTTTTTAGTGCAATGTGCTGTGAAGTGGTTTTTGACTACAGGAAGGAGGCCGTTGCCGGTTGTTGTGGCTGTTTTGGTTTTGGTTGCTGAGTTGAATGGGGTGGAGGGGGTTAAGATTGAGGAGGTTGCCAGAGAGGTTCATGTTGCGGTGTCTACTTGTAGGTTGAGATACAAGGAATTGTTGGAGGTGATTGCTAAGGTAGCGCAAGAGATTTTGCCATGGGGGAAGGATGTAAATGTGAAGAATGCAGTGAAGAATGCACCATTTGTGATTCGATATTTGGAGATGAAATGTATGTCGAAGAGTGGTGGGGAAAAAAAGGGTTTGGAGAGTACTGAGTTTGATTTGGGAGAAGTGGTTGGTGAGTATTTTAGTAAGAATGTTGTGGAGGATAGTTTGGAATGTGAGGATTTGCGGTATTTTGAGTTGGAAGATGCTATTGGGTTTGATAAGACTGACATTGATGAGGTGGATAAGCTTCAGCTTTCACATGAGTGCTTGTCCATGGTTTATGACAAGTTCCTGATGGATGGTGGTTGTGGTAGATATATGGAAGAAAGTGGAAAGGTTCTTGGGAGGAAAAGGGAGAGAGAGCTTGAGATTCAGGCAACAGAATGGTGGAATGGAAAATCAGAGTTGAGCAAGAAGCTTTTGCTAAAACAGTTATTGGAGAAAGATATAGGATTTAGTGTTATGCCTCCATCTTTTGTCAAAGGTTGTACAACAATTAAGAAGAGGAGAGCAAAGATAAATGCTGCAAAGCTGCGGATTGATAGGATTATGAATCCATGGAATACTGATTCAGGTAGTGGTAAAGTTTGCACTGTTGAAGGTGCACATGATCGGAAGAGGAAAAGAAAATCACCGGTAAAAGATATTGATTGGGAGGATTTTGTCATTGAGACCCTCCTTCTTCATCAGGTGAAAGAGGAGGAAATTGAGAAAGGGTATTACAACACCTTGATGGACTTGCATGTTTTCAATTCTGGTACTACGTGAGAGCTTACAGCACAGGAAGCAAAAAGGTCAGGTTACAATTTTTTCTTTGTGGAAGCAATATTGAAGAGTTTTTTTGGAGAAAATAGTCACATGATATTTTTGGGGAGCAGATATGTTTTATATTTCTGCCAGAACTAGTGCTTCAATGTCTGTTTTTCATCTTTGTTGCAACCCCTATAAATCTATACAAGTTCAATACAAAATTATGGAATATAATGATTTCATTTTCTTGCTCTTTGTAGTTCTTTACGTGTTAACACAGTAATTCTGCCACTTGTCATGATCAATGATTTCATTTTCTTGCTCTTTATAGTTCCTTACATGTTAACACAGTAATTCTGCAAATTGTCATGATCTTTTGCTGGGCATGAAGGACCACCATTGCCCTCAGGGGATAGTGTGTTCCTCTGACTGCTGATTGGCTTATTCCTTACCATTTTGGGACTTCAACTTACAGCTTCAATTTTTTCCAGTAATATTCAGTATCCTTACTGTTTTATGGTAAAAAGAAAAAAAAAGGTCTTATTAAGAATGATATTTGAAAGATGTTTTTGTAGAAAAGAAGTCTGTTTGCTTAGTTTTCGATGGAGAAGGTTTCTGACTGTTCCAGACATATTTTGGCTGCACCTTGCATCATTGAAAGCTATGTCTGCATGTGTCAGTGGCATGGTTGGTTCTTCTTTCATAATTGCTCTATAGTATGGCTCAAGTGCTTTAATTAATTTGTGCTGTTTCTGTCTATCATGTTGCCTGCTTAAAAAATTCTCATTAATAGCTGTTTGGAAGTATATACATATGGATTGCACAGACCTTTACTTATATATTAAGCTGGGGAGGTGAGGTTTTGAAGGATGCATTTCCTGGATTTGTTTCTTGCCTTGCTTCTGGAGTATGAAGAAATAGGATCTAGTGTGAGTTTTGAATGTTCTTGAATGGGAGTCTCTTCCATCAGGTTCCTTCCAACAGATAGTTTGGGTAATGCTTTTCTTTGCCATCTTATGGTTGATATGGCTGCTGGTTAATGATGTGTTATTTGACACATGGACTGCACAATTGTAATCTATTTATTGTAATCTATTTATTGTAATCTTAGTCAGGTTGTGTGCTTGGTTTACTGCGGTATTGCAGATTTCACTTACACGCCAACAATCTGTTGTTAACTGAGATTGTATTGCAAAATGGCCCAGCATCCACAAGATTAGGCTTTGCAAACTGTGAAGCCCACCTGAGGAGTGCTGGTTGAAATGGAGGACTGATAGCTCTTTGATGGGCAAGCCCATTCCTTCTGGAATTGAGGGTGTTCTTGGGAACTGTGATGGGGGGGAGTGTTGTGCATGTTTTCATCACAATCTGGCACTATGGATTCCAATTACTTTGAACCGAAAGCTATCAAAGGGGCCCTGCAATTGTTTTCAAGGTCTAGTGGCTCACTTGGGAGGGCGAGCACCCTTGGAAAATGCAGGCTGACTGTGATGGAATATTTTCTCTGGCAACAAAAGTAAAAAAGTTGGTCTTCAAACACACACTGCAGGAAGCCAACTCTTTTGTGAACTCCTTGGCCAAACAAGGTGTTAGGAGGCAGCTAGAATTCCCAGCATTGATATAGAGTATGCTGTTCTGTTCTTGATCTGCTAGAGCTCTTGATATATGCAATATGTTATTTTTTTGCATGTTGTGTTCACACTGCAGCTTTGTTTATGCCCCTGCAACATGCTGCTGAAGTGTGACTTGGTCCTAGCAACAGAAAGTAGTAGTTATCCTCTTTATACTGTGTGACTGGCTGTTGTTGCTTTGAATTGTTGATGATTGGAACTGTTACTTTAACAGTGCTATTTGAATTTTGATCCTTCAGCTGGTGTGTCTTGGAATCAGTTAAACAAGCACATTGGAGCTGTTTCAAACTGCTAGGATTGCTGCATTCTTAGGTTGGAGCAATAGCTCCTGCTATTTTTGCTTTTCAATACTGTTTTGGATGCTATTGTGTTAGTTTTCTGCAGAGTTTTAGGTCATGTTTGTTGTAGGCTCGGGCTGTTTCACATGCTATTGCTGTAGTCTGTTCAAACTGCAGAGTTTTGTTTTTCTTTTTGCTTGCTGTGTTTCTGGTTACGTTCTGTAATTTCTTTTGTTGAATGACATTTTTGTTTTTGGACACTGATCTATTAGCAGATCACTTCCCTGCTTTGTAATTTTCTGCAGATTTGCAGAACTTGTATCATTATCAAGTGTTGGTATTTTGGCCTACTTGGTGCTTGCTAATACAAACTGAAAAGGAAGCAGAGTGAAAACCGTGTAACTATTTGTTTTTGGTCTTGTACAGGAGAACTTTGAAACCTTACATTTGAAAGGGCAAAAAAGGTACGGTGATATACTATCCTGTATTGTTCTCAGTTGCGGGGACCTGTTTTGAACCAGCTCAAATACTAGGTTTCCATACCAGCAGAATGGATTGTTAGGATTTGTTTCACTCATCCACCCAGACTCTGAAGGAAATTTTGGCCAAGGGAAACCCTCATTTTATCTAGGATTGATGCTTGCTTGTTAAGCCATGCTAGGAGAAAAGGAAAAGTGGCAATCAAGTGTGGCATCCTTAATTTATTTCCTTTTCCATCTCATTTCTGGCATTGATATGGCATTTCATGCCTACCCTAATTTCTTTAACTGAATTGGAATGCTTATTTTCTAATGAGAAGCCTGTTTCTAGTGCTTACTGCTCACAATCTTACAATTTTTCTGTTCATTTTCTTGTTTGCTGTTTCAATTGTTTTGCTTTCCTATTTATTGGGTATTGGTCAGCTGAAAAGAGGACTTCTAGCAAGTAGTTAGCTTTCTGCACATTTTGGGTCTAGAGTTACAACATTCTTTTAACTAATTTTGTGTTTCAAGTTCCATTTTGTTCTGTCTTTTGTTTCCCGGTTGAGATAGAGAGAGAGAGAGAGAGAGAGAGAGTCCTCATAATTGCAGAATCTTTCTTTGCTCGATTAAGAACTTGACACTGTAGAGGGAACACGTCAAATTTCTGCAGTTCAGATGAGATGTTTTGATGGGTTCAATCCGATCATATTCATTTTGAATGTCAATCTTTGCACAGGCTAAGAACTCGAGACTGGTTCCAGAGGCAGTAGAAGCATTTTGCAATTGCAACTAGAATTTGTCAAGCGCATTAAAGGTAATTTTGACAACTAACATGGGCATCTCTTTTTATCAGAATTATAATTTGCTTTTATTGTCTTGTGAAATACTGTTTTGCATAGCTCACCAATCCATGGTGAGAGAATTGCAAAATTAAGGAAATAAAATGCAACAAAAGGAAAGCTATATATAGGACATAGAGCTTGAGGAACTCTTGCAGGCAGCTGGTGAAACTACAAAACTCTTGACGTGCATTACTGACCAGCAGCAAATGCCTCTACTGGGAATGTCTTGGTGATGCCAGCAAGACTCTTGAAGTGAATTTTGCCAGTTGGTGGATCATCAATGGTTATCTCATTTACTGGTGGCCATAGCATGAGTTCCTTAGCTTTCACTCCCTTGAGTTACCTTGTCTGCTTTTTGCTGACATAACCCTTTATATCAGTGTCATAGCTCGCAGTCTTGCTGGCTATCTTGAAGTTGTGTTCAACCTTCTTCTTTTGGACGATCCACATGTATCCAGTACTCCTAACAAAACCAACTTCTATCACGTCTGCAAGAGGGAGAAGTCCCAGGAGAAGTCCAAACTCCTCAAGAAGAGAGATTGCCATTTTAAGCCCTTCCTGATGACCCTTTGCAACAACACCTCCTTCCATCTCAGCCATGGATGATGGTCTCTCTTTGGTTAGAATTCACTTTTGAGGCTAATTTGTTTGAATGGAGTTGCTTTGAAGGAGTACCTCTATTTAAACCCAGTGCTCACATGCATAAGACAAACTTAATGGAGAAACCAAAGTGACTTGCATTGAATTAACCACCACCAGAATTGGTTTTCACTTAAAAAATTGGCTGTTATCTTTATTGCTTAAATGTTTCTACTGCAATTATTCTCCTATGCAATCTCAATAATGTCGTCTTTCCGCCCTGAACAAAGGTTTGTCAATTGCACTCCACTGTACTTCCTCCTACAAAAGCTTTATGTAAAAAGAAGGCTGAATTGCTTACATTTTACATTGCTGTATCCATTTTCATGTCAAGCATAAGGGATTTCACTCAATTATTCTTAAAATTAAAATTCTCTGGGTCAAGAATATACTCAAGAGGAGGACCAAGAAGTCAGTCACTGTTCAGTAAGTGTGCTGCGTGGCAAATTGTGGGGCAGTTTCTGTAACTAATGTTTTCAAGTCTCTGTTTTGCCTGATTTCTTTTTGCTGTTTCCTGCACTGTATTTTGTGATGCTCTCGAGGTTCTCATTTTATTTTGTAAAATATTAAATTTGTCTTGCACGGAAGTTGGCTGCTTTGTGACCGGTGAATTGTAATACTGCATTCAGTCGTAGGCCACAGTGGCGCGATGGCATGCAGATCCAATGTTGAGCTTCATCTGTGGTTGTTACTGTTGGATTGTTCGATTGTAAGAATCATATGCTACAAAGAAACTCGTCGCCTCTTTGTACATTGTTTCCTTTTGTACATGTGTTAATACAAGAGAAAAGTTATTCAGCCATCGTCCTGGTTTCCTCTGTGATCCATTTCTTTAAGGTAGCTAATTCCTTCATTGTTTTTTTATTTTTTTAGGTAATGGATGTTGAACCTATCGAGTCTAGACTGAATTTGGCTAGTTCACAAGTGTCTTTTGAGTTTGGTAAAGCTAATATCAAAGCCAATTTAAATTAAAACCCAACTAGAATTAACCTCTCCGCCATGGATTTTATAATTCACTAATTAGTTTAACAACTATGTTTTTGTTTTTTTATTATCTGATTCTTACTCTACAAGTTATTGAATATTTTTAAACCCATTAAAATTCTGTTTTGAAACTTCGGCCAATCTTTTATCCCATAAAACTTTGGGCTTGGGTTTAAAACTCCCAAACCCTTACCATATCCACCAATTTGTAGGTTTCCAAGTTTAATTTTTTCGAGGTTTATGATATAAGCTCCTTCACTCCACTTCTCTCTAATCCTTGTAAAAATACCACCTTTAACCTCCCTCCATCACTATCATCTTCTCCGCCACTACCACATCTCCTCTCTACCACTATAAAAAACTCTATTTTTTCCATTTTATCCTTGTCCCATCTTTCTAAAACCCCACCTTTACCTTTATATCCCTCCCAACAACCCTTCTCCTCCTCTCAAAACCTTAAACACTATCAACAATGAAAACCCAAATCCTGTAATCGCTTAATATCTATCTATAGAGCTTGTAAGAGATCAAAATACTGACTCTTTATCAATATCAGAAAGACTCCAACTTTCCTTCTCATTTAGCAAAGAACAACACTTTAACACCTTCTCTAGTGTAGGAAATGTTAAGGCCTCAACCTCAATAACCAAGAAACTTAGAAGAATTGAGAGTAAAGAGGAAAAGAAGAGAAAAAAGAAGAGGAAAGATGTTACAGAAAACATGTAATTTCATTACTTGAAATACATGCTAAGACTACAAGCTAATTTGTACCTTGAATTTTCCATCCAAAAGTAATTGTCTAACTGCTTCTAACAATATGTTAATTTGTCAGCTATATCTCTAGTGATTATTCTTCCATTTTACGTCAGAATTGTTACAACTAACCGTCAACATTTATTTCATATGCTTGAACTACTGGAGCTATAACAATCAGCTTTTATTCCACGTGCTTGAACTAATGAAGCTGTAACAATACTCCCCTATTGAACAAATTCTTGACCTTAAGAATTAGCATAAAATTTTGGGAACTGCTTACTCAGTTCATCAAGTTCCTCCCAGGTAGAGTCTTCCTCAAATAGATTAGACCATTGTACTAATACCATTGTAGCATCTTTGTTCTGTTTTTTCATCATCCTTCTGTCTACGATGGCTACATGAGCCACTTTAACCTTTATATATTCATCAACTGCTGGTAGAATGAAAGATATTATTGCCTGGTTTCCAACCTAGTGAGACATGAAAAACAAGATGTATTAATGTTCCCTCAAGAAGCAGTAGCTTATATGCCACAACACCTACCTTCTACACTATCTTATAAGGTCCATAAAATCTAGGATTTAGCTTTAAACTGTTTCTTAAATCCATACTTTTTTTTTCATAGGTCTGCAATCTCAGATAAACAAAGTCTCCCATATTGAATTCCCTCTTAGTTCTCCCTTTATCTAATGTTTACTTCATCTTATTCCTTGTTGCTTCCAACTGTCTCTAGAGAATGCTATCAATGTTTATTCTAACTTGCAACATATCATCCACAATAGCTACTAGAGAAACATCATGAATTATAATCTCTCTATTAGGTGGTACATAACAATACAATGCTTGAAAAAATGACATCTTAATGGTTGAATGACTATTGGCATTGTACCACCATTGTGCCAATGAAAACCATGAATACCACTTCCTGGGATTATACATTGTCATAAATATTAAGTAATTCTCCAGGCATTGGTTTACCCTCTCAGATTACCCATCTGTTTGAGGGTACTGATAGGTTGAGCTCATGAATAACTTGACCCCCAGCCTTCTAAATAGTTTCCTCCAAAAAATACTTGAAAATATCTTGTCTTTATTAGTTACAACTGAAGCAGACAAACCATAAAACTTATAAAAATGATTCAGAAATGTGTGTGTAACATCTTGAGCTGAAAATGGATGTGTTAAAGCAATAAAATAGGTTTATTTTGTAAATCTGTCCACTGCCACATCAATGGTATCCATACCTTCAAACTTAGGAAGCGTTCATTCCCATATCCTTCCATGTACCTTCTTATAATGGAAGAGGTTATAACAGCCTTGGATAAGTTACTCCTTTGCTCTCTTACCACTTGCTTAACTAGTACTCGCTTCATTGTTGGCCAATAAAAAAATGCCTTAAGCCTTTTGTATGAGTTTTGAAATCTTGCATGCCTCCCAATACAGGAATCATGAGTATCGTCAACTAACCCTCTCTTTAATTTTCCATTACTGCTAATTACAATTTTGTTTTTATACCTTAATACCCCATAAGTCAAGGTGAATTAAGGCTAACTGTTAGTGTTGATTAACTTTGCAGCCATAATAGTCTTCAACTTAGGATCAATTTCTTATGACTTATTGATCTCCTCATACCTGTTGAATAAACTCAATCTAGAAGCACCTAGATGGTCAAGGAAGGCAACCACCCACCAGCCGCAGCCGCCAGCCACCAGCCGCAGCCGCCAGCCGCCTTCACACCACCGTCAACAGCCGCCTTCACACCTGGAACAGTAGATTTTCGTATTCTGAATTTATGTATAAATAGGGTGCTCAGTTATGTTATTTCGTGTGGAGAGAATAGAGAGAAACACTTGAAAGAGAATAGAGAGAGAGAGAGGGCGTGTATTAAGCTTTTGTTTTGTGTTAATTGTAAGCTTCGGATTTTGTAATAAAACCAGTGTGTTTTATCCCCTCTGAGTGTTTCAAAGCCACCACCAGTGGTTCCTCCCACCAACAATTGGTATCAGAGCCCCGTTCGTCGGAAAACAGAAGTGTTTTGGGGTATATCCGAATTTTCAAAATTGTCAAAAACAAGTTTTGATCATTCCACAGTGTAGAGCTCATCAAGACGAACTCACTGCCGCAAAAATCAGCCAAATCGGAGTCCGGGGTAGCCCACACGCGCCGCCTGAATATTCAGCCAGATCGCCCACGCGCCCCGAGGTTGAAGACGACTAAGCCACACGCGCGCCATATTTGAGCCGCGCCGCGCCGTATACGCCGAGCTCTAGCCGAGTCCAGCCGAGCCGAGCCGCGTTCCAGCCTAAGCCGAGCCAAAGGAATATTCCCCAGAATATTCCCAAGAATATTCCACCGAATATTCCACAGAATATTCCCGGTTCAACCCAGCGAACCGTCCGCCGTACAGAATTGGTTTTTTGACCGGTTCACCCATTTTCTGACCCGATTTCAACAAAGTCAGACCGGTTCCCGACTATTTGGACCATTCCGGATCGATCTACAGTGTCCGTTTGGCCAAATTCGGCTCCCAGAAGGCGATATAGTCATTAAAAGAGCAAAATGACTACAGAAGGTACACATACACTCATCCCGAAGCTGACCAAAGACAACTATGATAGTTGGTGCATCAGATTGAAGGCATTTCTTGGGTCACAAGAGTGTTTTGATATTGTACAAACTGGTTATGATGAACCAGAGTCCAAAGAAAGAGAAGATGCTTTACAAGAGGCACAGAAGCAAGTCCTTAAAGTCAACAGAAAGAAGGACAACAAAGCAAAGACCATCATCTATCAAGGTCTTGATGAAGATACATTCGAGATAATAGCTTCCGCTGAAAAGTCACATGATATATGGGAGGCTCTCCAACAGAAATACAAAGGTGCTGACAGAATCAAGAAGATTCGTCTTCAATCGTTGAGAGGAGAATTCGAATTATTACGAATGAAGTCCTCAGAATCTATTTCTGATTATCATACAAGGATTATGGTGATAGTCAACCAGATGAGAAGAAATGGAGAAGCCCTCATTGACACTCGAATTATTGAGAAAATTTTGAGATCCATAGATCTAAAATTTGATCATGTTGTTGTCGCAATTGAAGAGTCCAAGGAAGTGGACAAGTTGACAGTGGATGAGCTTATGAGTTCGTTGCAAGCTCATGAGCAGAAGATTGTAATGCGAAATGAAGATAAGGCCATTGAGCATGCCTTACAAGCAAAGCTGTCTTTCAAGGACAGATATGAGCAAGGGGAGACTTCAACAGGTGGCTACACCACTCAAGGAGGAAGTCAACAATCCAGAGGAGGATTCCAGCAATTCCAAGGAAGAGGTTCTTGGAATACAAGCTTTAGAGGAAGAGGTGGTAGAAACACCACCAGAGGAGGCCGAGGACAACAAGCATTCACTCCTAGAGGAAGAGGAGGCGGTTACAATAACCGTTACAAGAGAAATATCAAATGTTATAGCTGCAATCAATTTGGGCACTATAGCACTGAATGCAGATGGAAAGCTCCGTTGGAGACACGTGAGCAAACCAACTATGTAGAGAAGCATGATGGAGAAGCATCTGCATTTCTTGTCCAACAAGAACTTGGCGAGAAACAGGAGAACATATGGTATCTAGATACTGGAGCCAGCAATCACATGTGCGGCTACCGAGAGTTATTTGGTGATCTAGATGAGACCAAGCAAGGTCTAGTTACTTTTGGAGATACCACAAAGGTTTCATTCAAAGGTAAAGGCAGCATCCCAGTCAAGATGAAGAACGGTGATTCCAGCTACATCGTCGATGTGTATTATGTCACAGCCATAAAGCAGAACCTGATCAGCTTAGGCCAACTTTTGGAGAGAGGATATAGTTTTTACTCGAAGAATTGTCATCTGGCAATTAGAGACAACAATGGGAGATTAATGGCCTACGTGAAAATGTCCAAGAATAGGATGTTTCCTTTGAACATCCAGTATGATGCAACAAGGTGTTTGAGTGCCATCACCAACAGTGAAGAATGGCTTTGGCACCTGAGGCTTGGACATCTGAATTTCACAAGTTTGAAGATGCTAGCAAGCAAGAAGATGGTCAAAGGTTTGCCTCACATTGATCATCCAGATGAAGTCTGTGAGAGTTGTGTCCTCAGCAAACATCACAGATCCAGTTTTGCCAAAGAAGTCAACTGGAGAGCAAAGAGGCCACTGGAGTTAGTACACACAGATGTGTGTGGCCCAATTACGCCTATGTCGACTGGACAAAATAGGTACTTCCTCACTTTTACTGATGATTTTAGTAGAAAGACATGGATATACTTTCTGAAGAGGAAGTCAGAAGTATTCAATTGTTTTAAAGATTTTAAAGCAATTGTGGAGAAGCAAACTGGTTATACGATCAGAACAGTGAGATCTGATCAAGGAGGAGAATATACAGCCAACGACTTTGAAGCCTATTGTACACAACAAGGCATCAGACATCAGACGACGCCAGCTTATACACCACAGCTGAACGATGTAGCAGAAAGGAAGAATCGCACGATTCTTGACATGGCTAGAAGTTTGCTCAAAGCAAAGAAGTTGCCCAAGCAATACTGGGCTGAAGCTGTATCATGTGCAGTGTATCTGTTGAATCGCTGCCCGACCAGAAGTTTGCAAGGTGTTACTCCAGAAGAAGCATGGAGTGGTCACAAACCAAGTGTTACTCATCTACGAGTCTTTGGTTGTGTGGCATATGCAAAGATCCCAGATGCAAGAAGGAGGAAGCTCGATGATAAAAGCGAGCAATGCATCTTTGTCGGATATGGTGAAAGAAGGATGGGATACAGGCTGTATAATCCCATCACGAAGAAGGTGATTACGAGTAGAGATGTTATCTTTGAAGAAGATAAATCTTGGGAATGGAATGGTGATCAAGAAGCAATCAAATGGATCAATCTTGATTTGATCCTTGAAGGTGAAGAAGTACCAACAGTACTTGTCGAAGAACCGATTGTGCCAGCAGCTGAACCACAAAGTCCAGTGTTTATGCCAGCAGCTGAACCACAAAGTCCAGTGTTTATACCAGCAGCTGAACCACAAAGTCCGGTGCACAGATTCCCTGTATTCAACAGGAGGAACACACCAGGAGCATCATCATCAACACCACCATCAGCATCCTCGTCAGAAGGACCAAGAAAGATGCGGAATCTTGAAGAGTTGTACGATACCACTCAGGTCATGGAAGATACAACTTTGTTTTGTTTCCATGCAGATAAGGACCCGCCAGAAAAGAAGAAAGCAATAGGTGTCAAAAGGGTCTACAAGCAGAAAGAAGGCATTGAAAGGAGAAGTGTTCATGCTTGGCATGACATCCCTCGATTGAGTTTAAAGGGGAGATTTGTTGAATAAACTCAATCTAGAAGCACCTAGATGGTCAAGGAAGGCAACCACCCACCAGCCGCAGCCGCCAGCCACCAGCCGCAGCCGCCAGCCGCCTTCACACCACCGTCAACAGCCGCCTTCACACCTGGAACAGTAGATTTTCGTATTCTGAATTTATGTATAAATAGGGTGCTCAGTTATGTTATTTCGTGTGGAGAGAATAGAGAGAAACACTTGAAAGAGAATAGAGAGAGAGAGAGGGCGTGTATTAAGCTTTTGTTTTGTGTAATTGTAAGCTTCGGATTTTGTAATAAAACCAGTGTGTTTTATCCCCTCTGAGTGTTTCAAAGCCACCACCAGTGGTTCCTCCCACCAACAATACCATGCTTGTACTATTGTTGTTGTAGCATGAATGCTGCTAGACTTTTCTTCGTCCGTTCCCATATTTGCTGTTAATTTGTTATACATTTAAACCTTCTTAGACAAGGCATCTGCAACCAAATTATCTATGTCTTTCCTGTACTGAATGACATACTGTAATCCTAATAGTTTTGTCAAACCTTTTCTCTATAAAGGTATATGAACTTTCATTTCCTTTTTCCTTCTAGAGGAGCTTGAAGAGCAAAAAGACTATTAGAGCTAGTACATACGAATGTTTGTGAACTGATGAGGAAACTGTCACTAAATCAAAATAGGTACTTCATACTCTTCATTGATGACTACACTAAAATAACATGGGTCTACTTCATGTGATAAAAATCAAAAGTTTTTAACATATTCAAAAAATTCAAAAATTATGTTGAAAAGCAAAGTGGTTGATATATCAAAGTGCTAAGGAGTGATCGAGGTACAAAATACAACTATTTGTGTTAAGTTTATTTGAGATTGACAAGTTCAATCTTGGTTAAGTCTAACTTGATCTTAATCATCAAGTGGACACAGAAATTCACAAGCCATCCATCCCCGAAACATGAAACCTTTATTACTGGACAATTACAAGATATCGATCATGCTCAATTTTTGGAAAACTAATATTACATTTGGTCAAGAATAACTTGGTCTATATTTTCTTAAGTAGTGTTTTAAGATTGTAAGGCTTCACTATATCGGCTCTTCCACTCCACATTAGCTTTGCATATTGGTAGTTGGCCTTTTCTGTTGGATGAACCCCATCGAAAAACAAGTAGTCGTTGGCATGATCACATACTGTTTTAGGGCAGCAACCAGTAAGGTTTCCTTTGTACGGACCCGTACCACAACATGCCACCTTACCCTCCTTGAAACCTTCACAGAATTTAAATTACATGTTAGAAATTGGAATAGACATCGGATTATAACTATCTTTTCGAATAACAAGTAGATAGGCGTACCGTATTTCGAGGGGTTGTCAATTCTTTCCTTCGAAGCTGCAAAGAGATCAAAATTGGAATACTTGAATCCTTCTAGCTTTCTCTGAAGTTTTTTAAGGGCTTTAGCCAGTGCTTTATTATGGAGTTCTGCAAGCACCGTAACTTCATCCATGCATCCTGATCCGTTAATGTTCTTGGCCTCATTAAGTGCTCTCAGGAATGGAGAACAACCCATATAACCCAAATTGGAAAATCCAAATCTTCTTCCTCCCATGTTATGAATTTCCTGATACACCAAAGTACAACCATTATCTATATCTATAGTCAAATTTGAAGGAAAACATAATGACTTGAGCAGTTGAGTGAAGTTCCCAGAATAATTTTATATTATTCCTTAACAATCCTATCAAAAAATAAATAAATTATAAATAAAAAATAGAGTTACCATGACATGTTAATTACCTGGATCGCATCTGTCAGGTTGCCAATAACCATCTTTACATACTCTTCTCTTGCGTAGGACGGGAGCTCGGTCTTCTTGTGGGTGGCAAATGTTATGTAATCACTGCTTCCTATGCTAAACATATAAAGAGCTCTAGACAACAACGTCTTCGTTTTTGCTTCACCAAGTTTGACGTCCAAGTGCTTCTTCGTGAACTTGAAAAAACTTAGCTGAGTTTTAAGGCCTATGGTCTTCAGAAGGGAAATAAAAACAATCTTGTTAAGAAGAAATTCAACTTAACAATATCATGAATAATAATAGTAGTAGGGGTGGACAAGCCTAAGCCATCCCACGAAGAAAAAGAAAATACATCACACGAGGCTAGATCACATACCATTCCTACATTAGTTTCAGTCAGAGCACCAGCTCCAGCTGATGCATAGTTCAATCCATTTGTGAACTCATTGTTATCAGGACTTAGATATGGTGGAATTAATGGTAACTTGGCAAACCCGGCTACAGACAAATTTGGAAGAATCATATTCTAATAATTCATTTCATAAAATAATAATAAAAACAAAGGAAAATGTTGCTAAGGATTTTATTTCTTTTTACCGATAAAATCTGGGACTAATCGACCGTTAGAAGCCCTTCCTGTTGCGTTCTTAAAGAAGGTTTCCCCGTATGGCAAAAAGTTTGCTTTGATTGCAGTTTCCATATAGTTGTTATTTCCAACATCATTCCATGAACCACCAAAAATAAATAATGCATTACGAGAGTGACCACGGCAGCTTGCTGCAACAAGAAGGCTTGCAAATAACACCAAAAAGAAAGAAAAATTATTGAAACTCAGGTCTGCCATATTTCACTTAGAATAAAAGGTGGTGGTTGTTTGACAATACTATTCTGTTTTCTTCTGAATTTATAGAAGTATGTGGTGCATTTCTTGTTACATTTCCCTTTGAATTCTCCTAATTTCTAGTAAAAAGAAGAGGAAAAGAGCTAATTACAAGTTGGGACACACTGGCAAAAGGATAGACCGATGGGATTGCTTTGGGTGGCAACAAGGAGCTGTTCATATTTTGGAAAACAAATCCAAGTGTTTTGGGTTGTAATCATTTATATAATTTTTGTGTTTACTGCTGGGATAGGTGGATTTACAAGTGTTTTTTTTATTATTATATATTATATATAAACCCTTTAAAAAGTTATTATGTTTTAAGTGGTTAACTTACAGTTATTCCTTCCTTCCCCCTTGCGTATCATAGGCAAGATTAGATAAAAGAAAGAAAGAAAGAAAAAGAGTGATGCTAATTCCTTACCTTGCACATAAAGACTATATATATATATGTTATTGATTGCTCATTTCACTACCAAAATTTTACATTTTATCGATGGGATATTCCATCGGTAGTTAGACAATGATTTCGTCGGCATGACTTTTACCGCCAGGCTCACAGACGAATATTGTTCATCGAAAAAACTTTCCTTCATGACTTACAGACAAAAAAAACGCACCAAATAAAAAAAACTTGTTTTATAATGTCGGTATTTTCATCGATGAATATGACATTTCACAAAAAAAAAAAAAAGACTTTTTGTAATTCCATTAGTGAAATTTTTAATATTACCAACGGTTTAATTCTGTTGGTGATTAAATAGTGGAAATGACATTTCCAGTCATTCTTTTCCAATTTTCTGAAATATACCAACGGACTTAATTCATTAGTAAGACTATCATTAATTTTACTAATTTTTTTTTTAAAAAATCTAATAAAATAACTAGAAAATAATGAAAAGAAAATAAATTAAAATAAAAATTAAAACTTTATTACACATTTAAAAATTTATCAGTTCAAATACAATAGAGGGGCTAAAGAAATAGGAAGCGAATCTTTGTCAGGACCGTGGGGCCAATAAAAAGGAGCACATGTACCACTCATCTATGATTTCAGCTCCATATACACTCGCTAGAGTTCGGCCATCTTAGCATTAAGTTGTTCTATCGGTGTGCATGGTAAAGGAATCATGATCTTCTTGTTACGGTTCTCTATATCGGATTGTGACCATCGCTCGAAATGCTCGAACATCATGTGTTAAATGTTTTCTACACATACAACTTCTAAGATGTACGGAGGTTTAAAATTCTTTCAAATTGCCATATCTTTGATCTTTCAAATCTGGAAGATCTCTTTCTTTACCATATTGTTTTGGATTTTTTTCTAAGCCTCGTATAAAAAATCACGCAACCTAAATGGTAGAAATGAATTATCGGTTAATAAATGAAAAATAAAATTTTAACATTTAAATTAAAGATATTTATTTTGATATTAATCTTACTTAGTTAAGCTGTGATTATCCCAAACCTTCCTAGCAACAACATTGTTACTTCAAATTTATAAAGTAATTAGTTTATTAATATTAATAAACTAACCAAATTAAAATAATATATTTTTTTAAGTATATACTAACCCTGAACTTTCCAAACCATGCATCAATCATTGGTTTCCATTTAGGATTTTTGAAAACCTGACTCCATTGAAACATTAAAATTTCATTGATGATTTCATCATCGATGTTATCATTCAGGCAGCCTCAACTTTTGTAAACCTAAAATTTCATTCGTTAATTGAAATAAATTTTTCAAAAATTATTAATTGTGTTTTTTTTAGGAGTGCATGAAAGAAAAACAAACATACATTAAATGGTCAGGCTTTCACTAGGTAAGGTACTTCGTAGTAAATAGATCCCACTCTAAAGGGAACCCCCCTCGATATGGCGGCATCGCACTCAAGGAGCCCAGGTCAAGAGTGGCTGCATATGACTTAGGTGCTTGCTCATGGTTGGCACCTAACAACTAATGACCATCAGAAGAGCTGCTAGAAGAACTAGCAATGATCTTGTTCGTATGACACACTATACAAACCCCATTGCTATATGTATTTCTACCTTGAATATTTTTTCAGTATGAAAAACATGTTCATTTATGAAATACTCATTACAAAAATTCACTTTCTTTTAGGGCCCAAACATAGTAAATTCAATGTAACACTAGCATGCATTCCCTCTTAAGTGATAAACTTGGTATAAGAATTACAATCATTAACAATTAACGAGAAATATGTAATGAAATTAAGTATTCTAAGAGATAATAATAACTAAACATTCATTACATGTGTTCCAAACTATGTGAAAAAATATTTATCTTGTAATTAAAAGATTTAAGATATAGTCAACTGTGAGTTTTGGGATGGTAAAAATTAACAATGTTGCATACAAGGAATTATTCAATAAATCAATTTATAATAGTATAAAAGATAAATTATTTGAAAGTAATGACATGTTAATTATTATACTTACTAAAAAAAGGTTTCAATTTATCATACTTAAATAGTATATAATTATGTGCACATCTGAATTCAATTTCTTATAGTATCTTCCATTAACATCATTTTTTGGTATAGGTCGTCCAAGATGGAAAAAATATTGATAAGTTTTCATTCAAAGGCGCCCCTATCTTCGTCATGCCTTAGAATGTAGTTGATTCTCATTCTCAAGTGAGGCTTGAAATAGTACGAGATAAATGTAGAGATCTCTTCGACATTATAAGTCTTGTATATTAAAGCCTCAACACATGCCTTGTTTTTTTACTTTTCTCTTAAGGTTGAACAAGTATTTGCATGGAATTAAATGAATGTTTTAAATTTTTAAAAAGAAGACAATAAAAATTTAATTACAATGCACGTGTAATCCCTAACCTCTCAAACAGATACATCCATTTATATTGAACTAGGCCTCAAACGTTTGCCTCAAACAGTAAATATATAGGTAGATGCTCCATTGAGTTGAAGAACGATGGAGAGAATATCATCTTAAGTTTACAAATCGTGTACATGATATTCCTTTCAAGCATCTTTATATGTTGTGTATGCAACTTGTTGGAGAATATTTCTTTAAAGAAGTGAATGATCTCCATAAGTTGATCACATATTCCCTTTGGTAATAAATCCTAGTAAACTAGTGGAATGAGTGTTTGCATGAACTTGTGGCTGTCATGACTCTTCATTCCATACAAACTACAATCTAGATATATATTCAAAACAAGTCCATAAAGAAAGTGCAGACTCTTAAGCAATTGATAAATAAGTAATTATGCATTTTTGTCTAAGGCAAATCTAGCTTTAAGCTTTGTGGCCCATGACCCATCATATACCGACTCTGTATTTTTACGGTGACAAAATAAAGGTATATCCACTCTAGCTTTCATGTTGTCCATTGTCTTCCCTTTCTCTTCTGTAATTGAGTTAAAAATATTTTCAAACACGTTCTTTTTAATGTACATGACATCAAGGATAAGGTGAAGGAGATTGGTCTTTCAATAACGAAGTTCCAAGAAAATACTTCACTTTACCTAATTATAGGTCACATCAAAACCAAGAAACTTATGCTTACCAAATTGAAAATCAAACACGATGTCATCATATTATGACACCACGTCATACAATTCTTCACTCGAATATAATGATGATGCAACATCTCTTTCAACTTTACCAACAAATAAGTACTTTATGTTCTTTCTATACTTGTGATTTGCTAGCAAGAACCACCGGTGAAAATAAAAAAAAGATGTTTTACCACCATTTTCTAATGAGAAGGCCTTGTTATTTTTCCTACAGTATGAACATGCTAATTTTCCATGTATGCTCCAACCAAAAACCATTTCATATGTCGCACATGTGCAGCGTCGTGACAAATATTTCACTTCATAAGAAATGCATCTATCTGGCAAATATAGGGAGACAATAAAATCTAGTCTTTTATCGGTGGAAAATGGAATGGGAGTCGCCACCTAGTATTTTGTCACTAGGAACCCTAACTAATCTCAGAGATCGGGTACGAGGACTGTTTCGTAAAGGAAAGGTATTAGCACCCCAAATACGTCCTACCTAAAGTAAGCTACATTGTTTTATTATCTAATAAAACATAAGGTCTTGTCGTGTTTTCTAGTTGTTGGTATGGTTTAAGAAAAGTCCTTCTCGGTAAGGAGATCCTTATCTTATTGGGTAATTCTGACATCAACAAAAGAATTTAATATCCAAAATACGTCTTACGTATAAAGTTGTAACCCTGGATATTAAAAGAAAAGAAAATAATTTTTTGGAATTTTTGAAATATTGGCCTAGTTCTCATGGCTTGAATAAACTGGTTATTAAAGCTAAAATGCATGTTAATACATTTTTTTTTTTTTAAATTTCCTTGTATGAAAATACGATGTGATGATTTTTTATTATTATTTTGGAGAGACTAGGCCGTATGCATGAAAACAAAACATTTTTTATTTTTTTTTATGTCTTGATGAAAACAAGGTATTTTCATACTGGATTTGTATCTTTATAGCATAAAAACAAAAACTAACATTAATCAAAATGCAATAACAAACTTGTAGAAAATCACATATTTTTTAAAATAATTCTTTGAAGAAAAATTTTCTAATGGGCCATACCTGGCCCAAAAGGAAACTAGGCCGAAATCAACCCGAAATAAATTAGGGCCTGGTTTCTACAGGGCTGGACTCATCCCAGCCGCATGGGTTGGGCTGATATTCCAGCCCGAAACAAACATGGACTGGTTACTGTGCATGAGCATAGTAACCAGTTAATTAATTAGCTGGTTACTGTGCACGTGCACAGTAACCGGTTAATTATTTTCTTGCTTGCAGAATGTGTACAATGCACATTCTGCATGCAAGAAGATGAACAGTAAAAGGAGATAAGGGGAAGATGGTTGACCTGAGGTGCTACCGGCAGTTGCTGACTGAAGGATGGTTGGACGGTGGTTAGCTTTTCTTCTTTTTCTTCTCTGTTTTTGTTTTCTCCTTTTGTTTCTCATGATGTTGTTGTCGACTGAGAGAACAATGGTAGCTGGCAGTGGTGATGATGGCAGAGCGACGGTGTCTCTTCCCTGCGGTGGTGGGCAGTGTTTTACTGCTGTTTTTCTTGTTTGTATCGTGGCGCAGGCTTTTTCCTTTTCTTTAATGGTGTTGCAGCGTGTGGGAAGTAGATGGTGAGCTGAGGAAAAATGACAATGGTGATGGCAGTGTTGATGTGTTTGTGCTGGAGAATGGCAGCGGTTCGTAGTTTGGGAGAAAAAAAATGATGGCCACCAACGGGTGCTCTTCCCCCTATTTCAAGCTTCTTTACGTTCTCTGTGATTTAACCTCTTTTTTTTAATCGTCTCCTTTCCTTTCTTTTCTCTCTGTTCTTTCTTCTCCTTCAAAACTTCCCCCATTTTTTTTTTTGTTCCTCTCTGTTTCGAAACTTCCTCCTCCCCCTCATTTCTGGTGTTGGGTGCAGTATTTATAGGGCAAAGAGGAGTGGGGGGACGTCCTTATTGTTGCGCATGGGGAGCAGGGGTGTCCCCTATCATTGTGCATGGGGAGCAGGGGTGTCCCTATCATGACATTGGGCGAGGTCTCCAACGGGAGTGGCTTTGCAAGGCATGCCTTCACTATTTTCTAGTCATGAGGTGGCATGGGGTTTTGGGTTTTGGCAGCAGCATGTGGGGAGAGAGGAACAATGTCTCTCAAAACAACACTGTTTTGGTTTTTTCTTTTTCTTTTTTTAAATTTTTTTAAATTTTATTTGTGGGGACCCAGAAATGGGTTACAACATCATACATGGGAAAATCATTGATATTCCACATCAAAACTGCCTTTATTTGATTATTGTTTTCCTAAGACATCATAAGTCAAAGTTTTGAATGACCACAACTACTTTAACTCACCAATAAATGGTCGAAGACAAAACATTTATATTCTGACCTAGACTATTAGGATTGGATATGACTATAGATAAAAATATAAACTTTAGCCTCATACATATCCCTAATGGTAAGTTTTAAACCATGAGTATCACCAGCCAAGAAAAATAAAGAGCAACAAATGACCTAAATGGATTGAATCTGAATGTACATAACTCAAGATGTACATTCTTTAATTCCATTAAAACTAAAGATACACCATATTCAAATTTTTTTAGGCTTCACCATCATATGAGTGCACCATGACTCCATCCACTTTATCATGTGAATGATGTCATGTAATGTGCTCAACAGTTTTGGGAGAGATAAATAACCTTTCCAGTTTAGGAGTGATTGAGAAGTATGTAAGCTCTCTATGTGTGACAAGAGTCCTTCCCCTTCTGGTTTTGAGTTTATAATGAACATACCCATATGTTCTGCACTTAGTCAACTTTATATTTTCATATTTATGCTATGCATGTTGAAGTTGATTATCATTTTGTTTGTAATAGAGTTGTTAATAAGGAGATTCAAGTTTGTTTTATCTCTTTTTAGGATTAATTAGCTGATGTTTTTACAAAACCTTTACTTTATGATTCCTTTGCCTATCTTATGTCCAAGCTTTGTGTATGGAGTCCCAACCTTTGGTTTGAAGGGGCATATTATGGGAATTATCATGGGATTTTGGAATTACCTTTCTATATACATATTTACCTTGTATAGGATTATGATTATGTGTTGTGCATTGTATGTTTGTTATTGTATACAACTCTACATGTATAAATATAAGAGGATGACTAATATCTTTTGTTAAAGCCTCCTATTATACTTAGAAACCCTATTTCTTATATTTTCTAGCTACTAACTGAGCATTATTTCTCCAATTAAGATTTTTTTAGGCAAATGGGAGCTTATTTTTGCATGCAAACAAATAATGAACTAATTTTGACATTCTTTTTATCTTGTCAATCCAGAGTTAATCAATCTATATTTGCCCCCCCAAAAAAAAAAACTCGCATGCTACCTTATCTAAGATCTTTGACTTCCCTTTGCTAAGGTTGGTTCCGAGCACTATGTATGAAGGATGGAAGCCTGCTAATTTCATTATCCCCATTGCCGACCAAACCGAAATCGCTAATCTAGAATTGCAGAAGAGGAGATCTCAAAGGAATAAAGCTAAGAAGCTGTCATGTAAAGCACCGACTGTTAAGAGAAGAAAACCACGAAAAATGGGACATCAAAAATCCAAGAAAGCTGAGTTAGGCATAATTGATTACTCTGTCTCTGATAATGGAATCAGGAATAGAAATGTTATTATTCGTTTTGGGAAGGAAATGGATGGTGAAGATGAAGTTAGCAGTTCGCCCTCACATATCTCTCCATCATCTGGTGATCCGGGATGTGAACCATTACAACCTGACCCTAGGGAAGAAGCAGCAGCTTGCTGGGAAGTTGGAAAAGTGGTATTGCAAGTCCTTGATGAAAGCCACCTCATGACACAGACACTGCAAAGCTTTATAGAAAAAGAGCAGGAGGAGTGGAGGAGAAGGAAGAAGCAGTAAGGATGGTATCTCTGACTCGATGAAGGTATGGTTATTAATTCTTGATATGGGTAGTATTATTATTTGGAATGCGCGTGGTATAGGAGCTAGAGATAAAAAAAGATGTTTGAGGAATCTTGTGCACAAATTTAGGCTGGATGTTCTGGGTATTTTGGAAACGAAATTGGAAAATATAACTGATTGTATTGTTAATTCGATTTGGGGTAGATGCTCTAGGGACTGGTATGCTGTTCCTTCCTCAGGTCTTTCTGGGGGTATCCTTTGCATATGGAACCCAGCTTCTTTCTGCATTTCCAATTGCTCTGTTGCTATGAATGGTCATATTCTTCATGTTGAAGGTGTGTTTTCTCGATTCAATATGGAATGTTTGATGTCTTTTGTGTATGCTCCGAATGATGTCTCAATGAAGAAGGATCTTTGGGAATACCTTGCTAATTTCAAAACTAGCATTAGCAAGCCCCGGTGTCTTGCAGGTGACTTCAATGAAACTATTTCCCCATCTGACAGAAAAGGAGGCTCTAGAATCTCTGCTGCGATGATAAGCTTTAAGAATTGTATTGATTGCTGTGAACTTGTTGAACTTCCTTTAAATGGGAAGAAGTTCACTTGGTCTAGGGGAAATGCTGCTAGTCGTATTGATAGACTATTTGTGTCGGGTGATTGGCTTCAGTCACTCCCATCTTCTACTCTGTATGGGCTGTCGAAGAACTTCTCTGATCACAGACCTCTGCATATGCTGATAGATTCTACGAACTGGGGTCCAAAGCCTTTCCGGCTTATGAACTGCTGGTGGTTCATATCTGGCTTTAGAAAGATGATTCAGGACTACTGGAACTCAACCTTGACAAACTGTGGTAAAAAAAGTATGGCCCCAGCACTAAGGTTATTAAAAGACAGATGCAAGGAATGGAGTAAAGAAGTTGTGGGCAACACCTGCAGAAAAATCAACGCTCTAGAAATGGAAGCAGAATTGCTAGAATCTCAAAAAGAAAATAGAGACTTATCATCTGCTGAGTTAACCAGAAGTGAAGTCATTTCCTCTAGCCTTAGAAACTTATACAGAATTCAAGAATCTGCTTGGCACCAAAAGTCGAGAGTCCAATGGTGTAAGCTTGGAGACAGAAACACTCGTTTCTTTCATCTATCGGCAACAACAAGACACAAAAAGAATCAGATTTTATCCTTGGATGTTGATGGAACGACTCTAACTAAACCATCCGATGTGAAGATAACTGTCTTTGATTTTTTCAGTAAGTTATACTCTCACCATGTCAGAATGAGAGCCTCCTGCAGTAATCTAGACTTCCAAAAGCTTAAGCCCACATCATTGGCTGCTTTGGAACTTCCGTTCTCTGTTGAGGAGATAAAATCTGCAGTTTGGGATTGTGAAGGAAACAAAGCTCCAGGCCCTGATGGTATTAATTTTTTCTTTATTAAGAAAGCATGGAACATTATAGGAGGGGATATTGTTCGAATGGTGGATGAATTTTACAAGACAAACCTTCTCCCGCCTGGCATCAATAGCTCCTTTGTTACTCTTATCCCAAAGATACAAAGTGCCAATAAGTTGAAAGATTTTAGGCCTATCAGTCTAGTAGGAAGCCTTTACAAGATCATTTCAAAGCTTCTGGCAACCAGGATGAAGCAAGTTCTGTCAGAAGTCATCAGTGATCACCAAACTGCTTTTATAAAAGGAAGGCAAATCCTAGACAGTGTTTTGATAGCAAATGAGGCGATTCATTCCTTAAAGAAGAGAAAGGGCAAAGGATATCTATTCAAACTAGATTTTCACAAAGCTTTTGATTCTGTGTTATGGGAATACATCAATGAAGTTATGGTTGCTATGGGCTTCGGGAGCAGGTGGCGAGGTTGGATCATGCAATGCATTTCAACAGCAAAGATGTCTGTGCTAGTCAATGGATCTCCAACGGCAGAATTTAACTTGGAAAAAGGTCTAAGGCAAGGAGACCCCCTCTCACCTTTTCTTTTCAATATTGCAGTTCAGGGATTGAGTTGTATGTTGCAGCGAGGTTGTGATTTGGGTTTGATCGAGGGTATTAAGATTGGCCAGGATGGTTTTTCATTATCTCATCTTCAATTTGCAGATGACACTCTTATATTCAGCTCAGACTCTTTACTTAGTATGCAGAATATCAAGCGCATCCTTTTATGTTTTGAATTAATGTCAGGTCTAAAGGTTAACTTTTGCAAAAGCAGCATCTTTGGTGTGGGTATAGATGATCATATATGTAACTACACTGCTCAAGTTCTTCGATGTAAGCAGGAGCGCCTCCCATTCAAATATCTTGGCCTCCCTATTGGTGCAAGCTCTTGTAGAACTTCGATGTGGAAACCTATTCTCCATAATATCAGTGCTAGGTTGGCTTCGTGGAAAGGCAGACTTCTATCTATTGGGGGTAGATTGTGCTTAATCAAGTCTGTCTTAGGAAATTTGCCAATTTACTTTCTCTCTTTGTTTCCTATGCCTGCGACAATTGCAACCTCCATTGAAAAGAAATTCAGAGCCTTCTTGTGGTCAGGAAAAGAGGAAGGCAAGAAAATATGCAATGTTAGATGGTCAACTATTTCTCTACCGAAAAATGCTGGTGGTCTTGGGATCGGATCTCTAAGGGATAAAAACAAAGCACTGATGTTCAAATGGTTATGGAGGTTTGGGTCGGAGGAGTCGAGCATGTGGAAGGATGTGATTACCAGCATATACAACACTAAAAGCTCCACAATTATTCCGAAACATCCTATTGCAGGCACCGGAACAACTTGGTCTCGTATTGTTAATCATTGTGTTTCAGATTACAGTCTGCAAGACATTGTGAAACGTCAAGCTGTTATGCTAGTTGGAAATGGTAAGAGGATTAAATTCTGGCTTGATGACTGGACATCTACTGGGCGCCTGGCAGATCAGTTTCCTTCCCTATTCCGGTTATCCAATGATAAAGAAGCAAGCCTTGATAAGATGGGAATATGGGATGGTCATGCTTGGTTCTGGCTATTAAACTGGACTAGACCCTTGCGAGGTAGAAACTTTGGTCTACTCGACCAATTGAATGCCATTCTTTCGAAAGTGCATCCGGATAAAGATGATGAGGATAGATTAGTTTGGAAAGCCAACTCCACTAGTAGATTCTCGGTCAAATCTCTTTATGGGTTGCTAAGTTCCAATCCCCCTATGGACACTAGCTTCTCCTTTTCTGGGATTTGGAGAGGAATCGTCCCTCCTAAAGTTGAAATATTCTGCTGGATGGCTATCATTAAAAAAATTAATACTCGTAGTATGCTGGTCAGAAAAGGAATTTTGGACATCTCAGCTGCTGCTTGTCCAATTTGCTTTGTTGAGGAAGAATCGGTGGATCATATCTTGCTGCATTGTCACAAACATTGGATAGTGTGGTCTAAAATTATCAATTGGTGGGGCTTAGCGTGGTGTTGCCCAAAGGACTTGGCGGCTCTTTTCTCTCAGTGGGATTCCTTGGTTTATGGAAAATTTCAAAAAAAAGCTTGGTTGATGTTGTTCTTTTCAGTGTCATGGTCTCTTTGGCTTCTTCGTAATGATGTGATATTCAAGCAAACAACCCCGAATTATGATACTTTGTTTATCCTTATTATTACTCGTCTCTGCTTTTGGATAAAGGCTATAGAGCCTGATTTCTCTTATTCCGCTTCAGAATTAATAAGGTCAGCAGAAGGGCTGGTTCGATGGACTAATTCTTCAAATCATAGGGCGGTTGTTATGTGGTCTCCCCCTATGACTAATTGCTTCAAATGGAATGTGGATGGTTCCTCTCTTGGGAAGCCGAGCCCCTCAGGTATAGGCGGAGTCTTGCGAAATCATCATGGGATTCTTCTTGGTATATTCTCCTCGCCAGTTGGGATTTTAGACTCTAATGTAGCTGAACTAAAAGCGGTTGTCAAAGCTATTGAATTATCAGCTTCTAACTGTCATCTGCATCATAAGCACATTATTGTTGAATCTGACTCGACCAATGTCATTAGCTGGATGAATAACCCTCATAATAGACCTTGGCTGCATCATAATCTTTTCTCCTCTATTCAGAGAGTAGCTTCATGTTTTGGTTCACTCACATTCACTCATTCTCTTCGTGAGAGTAATCATATGGCAGATCACATGGCAAAACAGGGAGTGTTTAGAAACTCTGAATGGGTCGCTTGGCTCTAATCTGCTTGATATTTGGGCCTTTCTTTTTTCTTTAAATTCTGGTTGCGGATGCAAAGGAAACTGGATTGTTTCCCAGATTACTCTATTTCTAGAAAGGAGAAGAATCTTCAAGCTATTCAGAAGCAATTCCAGCTGGTCAAATCTTTGTCTTTTTTGAAACTTCTTGGTCTCAGTTTCTAATGTTGCAAGTCTAGGGGCTTCTGTTGATGGGCTTCCTTTTGCCTCCTACGGTTTTCTCTATGTTAGTGTCTTGGTTCTCTTATTTTTAAGTTGTCAAAGGTTGTTCTGTGAAGAGTTCATGGTTGGTATTTTGTTTCGGATAAGAAGAAGCAAGATGGAAAGATTTTGTTTTTCTTCTACTCTGGATGTCGGTAGAAGTCTGTTTGACTGCTCTTCCTGGTGTGGCTCCAAATCTGCATCTTTTAGCTGCTTTTTTTATTTCTTGGTTTCAAATATGTATATTGTAGCGACTTTTTGTTATTCTCGTTTTCTTGGTATGTTGTTCATTTCATTGCATAGTTTTTGTTGAGGTGTCCTGTAATCAGAATCTCTATGTTCCCGTCATCTATTGGCGTCTTCTAATGCAATATTTTACTTCTCAAAAAAAAAAAAAACTAGCTAATTAAATAAAGATTTTAAACACAACTGTTTTCCTTCATCTAGGAACCTTTTCCTATCTCAACATCAACATTAAGTGGTTAACTTTATGATTTCCTTCCTTTCCCCTTGTTAACTATAGGCAAGATTAGGAAAAAAAAAAAAGTGAGATTTTTGGATAATAATGTAGCGTGAATATAATTAGTTTAATGTGTGCACAACGTATACTTCATTGATCAACTAAGTATCTAAATAATACGTATGTATGTGCTTAACTTATAAATTTGTTAAAAAAAATGTATTTACTGTAGCAGCTTTCCTATACTGATCAGAAGGATGAATTTTCAAAGTGCGTAAAGAATCTCGTTGCCGAGATGAACCATCATCTGTCACAGAAAGCATGTTGTCATCTTCAAACACATTAGAGACCATAAGTTCATGTCTATGATGTCATTATTAGTGTTAAGGTTATTTGAGATTGGCTAGCTCAATCTTGATCTTAATCATCGAGTGGGCAATGAAATCCACAGGCTACATCCCCAAAACTTGACAGCTTTATTACTGGACAATTACAAGATATCGATCATGCTCCTTATTACAAGACATTTGGTGAAGAATAACTTCGTCTATATTTTCTTAAGTAGTGTTTTAAGATTGTAAGGCTTCACTGTATCGGCTCTTCCACTCCACATTAGCTTTGCATATTGGTAGTTGGCCTTTTCTGTTGGATGAACCCCATCGAAAAACAAGTAGTCATTGGCATCATCACATACTGTTTTTGGGCAGCAACCGGTAAGGTTTCCTTTGTACGGACCCGTACCACAACATGCCACCTTACCCTCCTTGAAACCTTCACAGAATTTCAATTACATATTAGAAATTGGAATAGACATCGGATTATAACTATCTTTTCGAATAACAAGTAGATAGGCGTACCGTATTTCGAGGGGTTGTCAATTCTTTCCTTTGAAGCAGCAAAGAGATCAAAATTGGAATATTTAAATCCTTCTAGCTTTCTCTGAAGTTTTCTGAGGGCTTTAGCTAGTGCTTTATTATGGAGTTCTGCAAGCACCGTAACTTCATCCATGCATCCTGATCCGTTGTTTTTGGCATTATTAAGTGCTCTAAGGAACGGAGAACAACCCACATCACCCAAATTCGAAAATCCAAATTTCCTTCCTCCCCCATGTTATGAATTTCCTGATACACCAAAGTACAATCGTTACATATAGTCAAATTTGAAAGAAATCAAATTTGAACCCGTTTACAGACAATTGACCACCCACATCACTGGTCAATTTGTTTCCAACCGATTTACCGGTTCAATTAATTTCTAGAAATCAAGTTACTTTCAACATAGAAGAGGTGCCTATGCTATGTTACCATGACATGTTAATTACCTGGATCGCATCTGTCAGGTTGCCAATAACCATCTTTACATACTCTTCTCTTGCGTAGGACGGGAGCTCGGTCTTCTTGTGGGTGGCAAATGTTATGTAATCACTGCTTCCAATGCTAAACATATAAAGAGCTCTAGACAACAACGTCTTCGTTTTTGCTTCACCAAGTTTGACGTCCAAGTGCTTCTTCGTGAACTTGAAAAAACTTAGCTGAGTTTTAAGGCCTATGGTCTTCAGAAGGGAAATAAAAACAATCTTGTTAAGAAGAAATTCAAATTAAAAATATCATGAATAATAATAGTAGTAGTAGTAGACAAGCCTACTCCGTCCCACGAAGAAAAAGAAAATACATCACACAAGGCTAGATCACATACCTTTCCTACATTAGTTTCAGTCAGAGCACCAGCTCCGGCTGATGCATAGTTCAATCCATTTGTGAACTCATTGTTATCTGGGCTTAGATATGGTGGAATTAATGGTAACTTGGCAAACCCGGCTACAAACAAATTTGGAAGAATCATATTCTAATAATTCATTTCATAAAATAATAATAAAAACAAAGGAAAATGTTGCTAAGGATTTTATTTCTTTTTACCGATAAAATCTGGGACTAATCGACCGTTAGAAGCCCTTCCTGTCGCGTTCTTAAAGAAGGTTTCCCCGTACGGCAAAAAGTTTGCTTTGATTGCAGTTTCCATATAGTTGTTATTTCCAACATCATTCCATGAACCACCAAAAATAAATAATGCATTACGAGAGTGACCACGGCAGCTTGCTGCAACAAGAAGGCTTGCAAATAACACCAAAAAGAAAGAAAAATTATTGAAACTCAGGTCTGCCATATTTCACTTAGAATAAAAGGTGGTGGTTGTTTGACAATACTATTCTGTTTTCTTCTGAATTTATAGAAGTATGTGGTGCATTTCTTGTTACATTTCCCTTTGAATTCTCCTAATTTCTAGTAAAAAGAAGAGGAAAAGAGCTAATTACAAGTTGGGACACACTGGCAAAAGGATAGACCGATGGGATTGCTTTGGGTGGCAACAAGGAGCTGTTCATATTTTGGAAAACAAATCCATTTGTTTTGGGTTGTAATCATTTATACCTAATTACATAATCCCTATAATTTTGTCTACAATTTTCTTGTTTCAAGGCTGTTATTGTGATGCGGAGGATTTCTTTATAATATACAGTTTTTCTTAATTGAACTTTCAATTTAATCTAATCATAGAATCCCAATTGAATACACTTTCTTCAAAGGTCTTAAGTCAGCGGGGCATGCAATGCCCTGTAGCCCTTGATGAATCTTCGATAGTCGCCAACAGAATTTAGATTTTAGATGTTGTCAAAGAAAACCATTTCAAATTTCATGAGATAATGGCATAAAACTATAAAAAAATGATGTTGATGGAATCATTGCCTAATTACTGATGGAATATCCCGTTGGTAAAATGCCCTACATTTTACGAACGAAATATTACATTATATATATATATATTGTAAAAGGCTTAATAATGGAATTGGCAGCCTGCACGTAGATGGGAATTCGGTAGCGCGCAACAGCTTGTGTAAGTCATGGGTTTGACTTGGCACGATCTAAAATTTGGACGAAGGATTGTCCAAGGCATTCAAGTGACTTAACAGCTGACGTAGCAAAAACTGGCTACCAGGTGGGCATGCAGAACGTTGGTTAGTGGTAATTATGGACTTCCTAGATCATGGGATCATGGGACAAAATGTGAGGGCTGATCAGGGGATTGCTCTACAAGCTACTGGATCATGGGTAGTAATTGTCCACTACTTGCTAGAAAATAGGCCACTATAAGATCATAGAGATCATGGGGGAGAAAGTGCCCCCCTATGTCCTAAAAAATATGGATCATGGGTGTGCCTTGCAGCTCGTATATTTGTGTATAAATAATTGTTGCAACTCTTGTTTGTAGAGTATGAAATAACGTGTGTAAGCTTGGCTGTGTAACATGCGATTTCTGTGCATAGCACACATACTCATTATGTAATCCTTTGTTGACGAGATAAATAAAGGTTGAGAGTTCTTCTTGTATTCTCGGTGTGCTTTGCTTTATGGCGTGCAATCTACTTGTGTATTCCGCTTGTCTTCTAACTTGGGAAAGCGGGGAAATCTCTCTGGTGAGGGATACACTTAGTTATTAGGCAAACACGAGTGAGATTGGCGAGGAAAGACCGAGTCTAGTGAGGGACTAGACTGTTGTACGAGTTTATTTGCGGAGCAAAAAATTATCCCATGACACTCACCATCATTTAATGGCTGAGATTTTATCCCTAACATAGATGGCTAGGATGATGTGTTAATGTTGGAAAGAAATCACTAGAATAAGCACATAATAAATGAGAATATTGTAGTTTCCTCATTTGTATTATTTGGCTGCAAATCAGCTGGGATTTGCATCTTAGATTAATGCATTGAATCTTTCCTAATAAGAGCTGTGTATAGACTATTTATACGCTGCCTCTGCTGACCTAAAAGAAGGAAGAGGAGGACGAAAAAAGAGAGGGAAAGAGGACAGGAAATAGGAGAAAAAAAACAAGACAGAGAGGGAGCTTTGCTGCTAAACCTTGACAGAAACGTTCGAGTTGTATTTTTAGCTTCTGCAGTCAAAAACAAGTGAGACCTGCAATACATACGGAGAGGGAGCTTTGCGCTAAACTTGAAAGCAACGTTCATTTGGGTTATATTTCAGCTTCTGCAGTAAAAAAACCGGTGAGACCTGCAGGTATTCACTTTTATGGTCAGGTGTTTTCCTTTTCTTTTCTTTTTTAAGATCTTGCATGGGGTAGTTTGGCTCCTAAATGAAGTGTTGTCCAGAGAAGAAACCGAAACATAAGGAAACCCCTTTGCAATTAGTAATCCTTCAGCAGGTTCAGGGGGAGGGGTTGTGTTTTCCTCTCTGCTTTTTGTATGACTGCATTTGTATTTTACTGCTCGAGTGAATTATAATTCACTTTAACCATAACTTGCTACTAAGTTGATGTACTAATTTTATTTTTATTTTTTGTATTTTGAAACATTCATTTTTTTTTTGTTGCAAAATTTTGAGAATATTTGTATATGTGCATGGTTTTTCGTTTTTAATTGTGATTAACTGTGATGCTTATGTTTTGATCAAATAAAAATATTTTATTGTGTGTTGCATACGGTCAACACACTAACATGTTTTGAGTGCTCTTTTTTATATAAAAAATATTAGAAGTTTTGGAAATGTATTTTCGCATGAATTTCTTAAACACAACAAAAATTATTTTCTTGCATTTCTAGATTTTGTTTTTCTGTGAATGTCATATTCACCGATGAAAATACCGACATTATAAAACAGGTAAGTTTTTTTTTTGGTGCGTTTTTTTGTCTGTAAATCATCAAGGAAAGTTTTTTTGACCAATACTATTCGTCTGTGAGCCTGGTAGTAAAAGTCATGCCGACGAAATCATTGTCTAACTACCGATGGAATATCCCATCGATAAAATGTAAAATTTTGGTAGTGAAATGAGCAATCAATAACATATATATACAGTATTCATGTGCAAGGTAAGGAATTAGCATCACTCTTTTTTTTTCTTTTTTTTTTTAATCTTGCCTATGATACGCAAGGGGAAAAGGAAGGAATAACGGTAAGTAACCACTTAAAACATAATAACTTTTTAAAGGGTTTATATATAAAATATAATAATAAAAGAAACACTTGTAAATCCACCTATCCCAGCAGTAAACACAAAAATTATATAAATGATTACAACCCAAAACAAATGGATTTGTTTTCCAAAATATGAACAGCTCCTTGTTGCCACCCAAAGCAATCCCATCGGTCTATCCTTTTGCCAGTGTGTCCCAACTTGTAATTAGCTCTTTTCCTCTTCTTTTTACTAGAAATTAGGAGAATTCAAAGGGAAATGTAACAAGAAATGCACCACATTCCTCTATAAATTCAGAACAAAGCAGAATAGTATTGTCAAACAACCACCACCTTTTATTCTAAGTGAAATATGGCAGACATGAGATTCAATAATTTTTCTTTCTTTTTGGTGTTATTTGCAAGCCTTCTTGCTGCAGCAAGCTGCCGTGGTCACTCTCGTAATGCATTATTTATTTTTGGTGGTTCATGGAATGATGTTGGAAATAACAACTATATGGAAACTGCAATCAAAGCAAACTTTTTGCCGTACGGGGAAACCTTCTTTAAGAACGCAACAGGAAGGGCTTCTAACGGTCGATTAGTCCCAGATTTTATCGGTAAAAAGAAATAAAATCCTTAGCAACATTTTCCTTTGTTTTTATTATTATTTTATGAAATGAATTATTAGAATATGATTCTTCCAAATTTGTTTGTAGCCGGGTTTGCCAAGTTACCATTAATTCCACCATATCTAAGCCCAGATAACAATGAGTTCACAAATGGATTGAACTATGCATCAGCCGGAGCTGGTGCTCTGACTGAAACTAACGTAGGAAAGGTATGTGATCTAGCCTTGTGTGATGTATTTTCTTTTTCTTCGTGGGACGGAGTAGGCTTGTCTACTACTACTACTATTATTATTCATGATATTTTTAATTTGAATTTCTTCTTAACAAGATTGTTTTTATTTCCCTTCTGAAGACCATAGGCCTTAAAACTCAGCTAAGTTTTTTCAAGTTCACGAAGAAGCACTTGGACGTCAAACTTGGTGAAGCAAAAACGAAGACGTTGTTGTCTAGAGCTCTTTATATGTTTAGCATTGGAAGCAGTGATTACATAACATTTGCCACCCACAAGAAGACCGAGCTCCCGTCCTACGCAAGAGAAGAGTATGTAAAGATGGTTATTGGCAACCTGACAGATGCGATCCAGGTAATTAACATGTCATGGTAACTCTATTTTTTATTTATAATTTATTTATTTATTGATAGGATTGTTAAGGAATAATATAAAATTATTCTGGGAACTTCACTCAACTGCTCAAGTCATTATGTTTTCCTTCAAATTTGACTATAGATATAGATAATGGTTGTACTTTGGTGTATCAGGAAATTCATAACATGGGAGGAAGAAGATTTGGATTTTCCAATTTGGGTTATATGGGTTGTTCTCCATTCCTGAGAGCACTTAATGAGGCCAAGAACATTAACGGATCAGGATGCATGGATGAAGTTACGGTGCTTGCAGAACTCCATAATAAAGCACTGGCTAAAGCCCTTAAAAAACTTCAGAGAAAGCTAGAAGGATTCAAGTATTCCAATTTTGATCTCTTTGCAGCTTCGAAGGAAAGAATTGACAACCCCTCGAAATACGGTACGCCTATCTACTTGTTATTCGAAAAGATAGTTATAATCCGATGTCTATTCCAATTTCTAACATGTAATTTAAATTCTGTGAAGGTTTCAAGGAGGGTAAGGTGGCATGTTGTGGTACGGGTCCGTACAAAGGAAACCTTACTGGTTGCTGCCCTAAAACAGTATGTGATCATGCCAACGACTACTTGTTTTTCGATGGGGTTCATCCAACAGAAAAGGCCAACTACCAATATGCAAAGCTAATGTGGAGTGGAAGAGCCAATATAGTGAAGCCTTACAATCTTAAAACACTACTTAAGAAAATATAGACAAAGTTATTCTTGACCAAATGTAATAAAAGTTTTCCAAAAATTAAGGAGCATGATCGATATCTTGTAATTGTCCAGTAATAAAGCTTTCAAGTTTTGGGGATGTATAGCCTGTGAATTTCTGTCTTGATGATTAAGATCAAGTTGGATTTATTTTTCGTTGTAGTTTCAAATTTTAATGCCAAGGGCCAAAATACATATCTTGCAAAATTGAATTTTCCACCTAGTTATGAGAGGAAATAAGGAATTTTATTGATAAATATCTTATCAGAAATTCAGGTAAAGAATTATTTATGTTCAATATAATATGTTTAATATAATCACTATATAAAATCTCTAATTTAAATCTTTATAATTGAATACTTTTTTTCAAATAATATGTTAAAATACAAACTAAAAAAAAACTATTTATACTAGTTTTATAGATTAAAATTCATTAAAATAAAATAAAATCATATGCGATACCTTGTGCATGGCATCTTTATTCGAAGAAAAGCTTATTACAATCTAAACAATTAAGTACAAATATTACTTCCAAATTTATTAGCATCTAACTAATTTTCTAGAAACAAAGAACCAAATTGCCAAATTATTTTAAAGTGGTAGATTTAATTTCCACGTGGTGACCTGGCCTCACGAAGATGCTTTTCCCTTGAGAGTAATTCAGCCAACCTACACAAATCCAAAATATCGAAGTAAATAAACAAATTAATAATAGGAAGATGAAAATTAGAGATGCTTTTAACTATTAATATATATAAACAGGATCAGGAGATATATTTACTTTATGAGAGCCTCTTCATTTGTCATCTTATTAACTGGTTCGAAGAGTCCAGTGCCTAAATTAACTCTTGATACTAATTTCTTCAACAATTCTTCACCCACTTTCACAAGATTCTGCAAATTCTCTTTGGTGGCAACATCCACAGATGAGAGTGTTCCAGTCAATGAATTATCCTGTATATATTAATGTTAGATAATATATTTTTTTATGGTTATTTGGGAAAATTTTGTGGAAGGAGAGGAGGGGAAGGTGAAGAAGGGTGAGCAAAAAAACTGAAAAACTAATTAAACTGAGATAACAAAAACAAATAACTGAAAAAACTGAATTGTGAAAAAAAACAGATTAAACCGATACAAATTTTTAAAAAACCGACCGGTTCGGTTTTATAAATCTAAAATTGAAAAAACCGAACCGAACCAAACCAAACCAAACTCAAAACGAAAAAAACTGAGCTAAACTGGAAAAAAACCGAGCCAGACCAGAGAAAAACCTAGTCGTCAAACTGAAAAACCGAGTCAAACCGGTTTAAACCAGTTTTTGTTCTAAAATAACAGAAACAAACTAAACTGAAATATTAGACGGTTTAAACCGGTTTTGGTTCATTTTTGTTTTTTTTTAAGAAAAAAACTTGTAATTATTTTTGATAAAAACCAAACCAAAATGAAGAAATTGAGCCATACTGGTTTGAACCGGTTTTATTCTAAAATAGTCAAACCAAACTAAACCGAAACTAGTTGATTTGAATCGGTTCCAGTTCAGTTTAATTTTTTTAAGAAAAAAATCAATTTGGTTATTTTTTTTATAAAAACCAAACCGAATTAAAAATAATCACTTAAGAAAAAGGAAGGGAGGGAATAAAGAAAACGATGGTAAAAAAAATACATATTTATTTTTGGATATAAAAGTGATTGGAAGATGATATATATTAAATATTGATAATAGGTTAAATGTTGACAAATAATATTGGAAAGGTTTATTTATTAAAAAATGAATTTGAGTTTTTTTAAAATAATTTATATTAAGTTAATATAAAAAAAAATAAATCATGTTATTTCCTTCCCCATTTATCACCTCTCAATTTAGGAGTGAATAATATATATTTATGTTATTAAACCCCCTGCCCTCCCTCCATTCACCACTTTCCTAAACAAACTGTTAATGTAATTATGCTGTTTAGAAAACCAAGATGGGCATGAGATGCACCTGAATTCGAAGATAATTTTCTTCCGATTTAAGGGCTTGGAAAACAGTGTGAAGGTGAAAGTCAACCATGTCCCCACTAGCTTCAGTAAAAATATCCACTAATGGAGTAGAATGGCCACTAGTCAACCATCCCAAGATACCCCACTTAGCTGCTTCGTCTGCATCATACTTTCCTTCTGATTTTGCTGTACCAGTTCCCAAAGACAGGACTACAAATCGGTCATATTCCATTGGTTTAATGGGGAAGAAGTCAGGATTATCCCGATTGATTTCTTTTGAAACTTCACTTATGGCAACTAAAGTCTGATCAAAATCCAAAAAATAAACAAATGATAATGAAGATTCTGCAGTTACACAAGTTCAAGAGGCTGAATGTAGACAAAATTATTGATGAACATACTGGATTATTTGCAGCCACACCACCATCAATAAGATTGAATTCTCTAACATTGCCTGATAGATCTTTGGTTTGGAAATAATGAGCGGGGAGATAAGTTGGGGCAGCTGAAGTTCCAATGCATATATCAGATAAAAGGGCATCCGTGGATGGGTTGTTCTTCACCTGATCCATGCATAAAGACATTGTAAGGAAAATATTTCAAAACGTCGAAAGAAAATTTGTAGAGATGTGTGTCTGCTCACCCTATAGCTAGAGAAGATTCTTGGCTGGAGGTTCTTGATATCAAAAGTAGGGATCACAATATTTGTCAAGGTCTGGTGCAACCTTGTGTCTCCCAACTTTTCCTTGACAATGCTATGTAAGAATTTCCCATCATATTTTGGTCCTTTCAAAGTCTTGATCAGATTTTCAGCTGAGGCAAATGGAGATCTATTGCCAAAGACAAATTAAATTAGTAATCGACAATTTGAATCAAATGGAGATATATTGCCGAAGAGCTCTTAAGTTGTATCTTGACAGTTTGAAGGAGAAAAACAAGTTTAATGCAACGATTCATTTCCGGGATTATTACCGGTCTTGAGGAAAGATTTTAGGGCTGTTCTCAAGATAGAAGTCAGTAATGTCTTTGGCAGCAAACAAAGGGCGGTTTTGCTTGTTTGGGGCAGCTAGCATAGCAGTCACGAGTCCACCAGTGCTTGTCCCTGAAATCACATCAAAGTAGTCTGCAAGTCTTGCATCTGCGCCATCCAGCTTCTAAAAATAGCAAAACAACTGCTTAGTGATATTTATATACACACATCAATACGCCAAAACTAGTAAGTATTTAATTTAGTTCATGCAGTAAACTTAATTTCTTATTCTGTTGTATGATTTATACATGTGATCATGAGCCCGGTTTCTTATGATCTACGTACCTGAAGCTCGGACTCCAAAAAGGAAAGGATGGTGCCTGGAATAATGCCTCTTATTCCACCTCCATCAATGCTAAGAATAGTGATTTGGCTTCCATAAGTTGGAGGTTGAATGAGTGATCTTGGATTTTCCATATGAGCATAAATATTGAGAAAGAAATGCTGAAAATATAATAAGAAAATCAAGAGACCTAGAAATGGAAGAGTTATTAGAGAAGTAATATATTTAGCTTAATCTTTCTAAGAGTTTGGGAGGTCAATTAGCTAGAACTCAAATCTAGTTAAGTGTTGAAACTTGCAGTCTCCAAAGGGGATGTGGAGGTATTTATAGACTTCTTTCCTTCATGAATTCTAGATTTTTAAATATAAAAAAATAATATAAATTATATATTGAAATTTTACATATTAATTTAAATTTTTTTGCTATGATAATTTTTTATATGGTTTTAAAGCTTTGCTAACCAAAAGCTCGCGAGTTCGATGAATTAATAGCACAAAGTAGTGTAAATCTATACAAGTTTTAAATTTAAATGATTTTTAATTTTAAAAAATATATTAAAAAATAATATAAATAATATTTTAAAACCTTACAGCCTTTGGTTCTTAACCATACATTTCATTCTCTTCCATTTTTTCTCGGCATATCAGAGTTGGCCAAAGGAGGAGCTGATGTATCTTGATGTCAGTAGCTTGGTCAGAAGATCTCTTTTGATATGGAAAAGTCGATGATAGATGGAAAGATTTAGTAATAATTTAAATCAGATTTGAGATAGGTTTTTTGGTTCTATGGAGTTTTCCCTTGGATTTTTAGCTTGGTAGCTTAGCTTGGCAGTTCTGTTTGTGTGGAGGCAAAGCTACATCCTATGGTTGTTGCTCTGTTTTTGTGGTTTTCTTGGTATTTTTCCTCTTCGTTTGTTTCATTTGCTTAACCTGAGTGTTATGCAGATTTGTATCTTCTCCTTCCTGCCATCTTTTGGCGTTTTAATGCAATACTTTAGTTATATATATATATAAAAACCTAATAGCCTGTTTTTGAGTTGAGATGATATTGAATAAATTCCCAGGGTTTTACTCACCCAAAAGGGACCTGCTTGAAGTTTCTTGGATGGGAAATAAGTTTTTAATTGATAGAAATTTTGTATTCTTATCACTACAGAGTTCTTAGCTGACACGGTACTCCTAGTTGGACCACATAAAATTGGGTCCAAGGGAATTGAAGGATGGCAATAACATGAGAATGGTAGGTTTTCAGCTGGAACAAATTAAATTAATGCAACTACTGTTCTTGGGATTTGGAACAAGTTATATTATCTCCAAATTGAGGGTCTTCCAAGGACCAATAAGGTTTTCTTCTGTGCACTCATTTGGTTGATTAAGTAATTAGAAACTGAGTTATGGGATGAATGGCAACCGATTATAAGGAATTAACGACTCCTGTTCACATACATAAACTGGGCTTAAGATAGAACTAGAATGAATAACCTTTGAAGAATTCAGCTTGGAAACCACCTTCGGGCAGCGTTGATGGATTTTTAAGAGATCATGAAGGAAGTTTTTTGTTTCTTCTCTTGTTCTATATATAGGTATAAAGAAATCTAACGTGATTAAGGTTTTAGCAATTCAAAAAACTCTTTAATTAAGTATTGATTGTTCTTATGCATCTTATAAAGGTTGGATTGTGGAGTTTGATTCAAATAATATTATTTTTTTCTATGAACTTTACACATTATTAGAGAGAGGAATCAAGTAGCGGATTATTTAGCTAAAACAAAGAGTTCATAGAAAAGTGGATTAAGTTGCATGGGTTTAGTTTTTTTAATTTCATAGTTTTGATTATACTCTTGTTTTGTACGTTAATATGGAAATTCTTAAGTGTTTTATTCATGTTTTATTTTTATTTTTTGTGAAATATCTATACCATACATATTGCTCTTCTTTCTCATCCCGTCTAGTCATTTATTTAACCTTTGAAGAATAGTAACAAAAACATAGATTCCTAACCAGTTGTAATTGTCAAGAAAGAAACAATAGTGTACATTTGGACAATTTTAAATTCTGCTTGAAGAAATTTATGATGTAGTAATTGAGATTTATTCATTGTTGCTATGTTATAAATCTAACGTGAAAGGCCATTATGGACCAGGGGACTAATATATATGAGGCTCGCCCTTGATTAATTTATTTAATTATAATTGGTTATTATGGGTTAGGCTGCCTAGCTAGGTAAGCACTATTGGGCAACATGGTCTTCAAGCAGAAACTTATAATCTGAAATCAAGTTTCCAGATGCCAGAAGCTGGTTACTGTAGCATAAAAAGGAGAGATTCGTTTGCAGGCAACTGATAAAAAAATCCATGGAAGCGGAAAGGCTACCTAGCTAGGTGAATGAGCCGGTTGCAGAGGTCTAAATTCCACAGTGCTCGGACCAGTTTGGCTTCCTCTACGTCATGTAAATATGCCACGGCGGCTGCATGATTTGTCTTAGTCGTCGATATTCACCAGATAACCCCCTGAATATAAAATTATAAATTTGATCAAGTATTTTAACTTTTCAAGACATTGTCACCTCTTTTAGCTTCCGATGAGATCGTCTTAATTAAAGAAGTTGTCACCATCCATGCCTCATTTTGTTTGCGTCCATGAACATATTCTAAGAGTACTCCATATACACTCATGCCTAAAAGTTGCCTTCATATGGGTCAACTTAATAAAATAATCACAAGCAAATTACGTCTGATGTTGTCTTAATGTAATCATCTTCCTTAACATCTTGAATAATAAATTGAGTAGATTAATAATTTGGGATAACATTATTGGGAAGTTCGATCCATACTATGTAATAGAATGGAGTAAATTGAAGATTTCTTATCAAATCAATTTGCTTAAAGGAAATTCACTTGTTTAATTAGCTATAGGAGGAGTGTGTATGGTAATTAATTAGATGATGTGTAGTGGGGAAAAAAAAAAGGGTATAACTAATTTCTTCAAGAACAATGACAAAATATTTCAAATATAAGTGGCTAAATTATTTTGACAACACATTTAAATGACCTTTCATGGACTAAAAAAAACTAAAAGTTGTGTTATAGAGTAATATAAATTAATCATAACTTGGAACCTCACCTAACAGTTTAAGCTTTTAGATTGAGATAGTTCTTTGACATGGTATCAGAACCTTGATGACTAAGCGATCACGAGTTCGATCTCATCATTCTTATTTATTTGATAAAAATTTAAGCACGAGGTAGTGTGGGTTTATACAAGTTTCAAGCCCAAATGACTTTCACTTGAAGGGAGTTTGTTTAGATAATAATATAAATTATATCTTGGAACTTTATCTAACAGCTTAAGATATTAGATTAAGATAGTTTTTTGACATGGTATCAGAATCTTGATGACCAAGTAGTCACAAATTCAAATCTCATCATCCTTATTTATTTGATAAAAATTAAACACAATGTATTGTGAAACTATGCAAGTTTCAAGCGCAAAAGGCTTTCACTTGAGGGGGTGTGTTGAAAAATAATATAAATCATAGATTAGGATCTCACCTAACTTAATTTAAGTTATTGGCTTAAAATGATTCTTTAACTAGCTATATGTTGAAAGATTTCAAGAATGTTATTCTATGAAAAAAAAAACTATATATTATAACTAACTTAATAACGAGTTAGAAATGCTATGTTCTCCTTATACAGTATTGTGTAAAACAAACTGAAAACTATCGATTGTATTTTAATCTACACAAGAGTTTATTGTTTTAAAAAATATGTATGTGTGTCTTTCTTACGTTCTTTATTATTTTACAAAGCTATAATCATTATTTTGATAAACCATTGCCGCCCTAAATAACCATTCAATACCGTTTTCTTTTTCTTTATTTTTTGTCCTTTTCCTGATTGAAATTTACACATTTTTAAAAGAAAGATATTTAATTTTTTACATGTTTGAATCAAAGTTTAGGATCTCAATGTACTTAGACAAAGAAAGTGCCTCAATTCAATAAAAAGAAATATATATTTTCGATCAATCCAGTGGGATGAAGTTGCAGCCGTTTGTATTGTTAACCCAACTAATGATTATCCCCTGATTGCACAACCTATCATTCTAAACTACAATTCACGAGAAGTCTCACCTGCAAGTCTTACATCTTATATAGTATTCTTTTTGGTTACTCGAATATGGTTTAAAAATTGCATGGGTAGGAACATCCGACAAGGGTGCAAATGTCAAAATTTCAACTCTTCCATGTTAGCTTGTCCAAATGAATAAATAAGTCTAACGGTACTTGTTGCCAAAGATACTAGGAAATTACCTGTTTTCTATAGCTATATGCTTACAACAAAAGCTATTGTTTCATTGGATGCATTACTCTCTAACATATGCATTACAACCTCACCTACACCAACTTATCATTCAGCCCATTAATTTGGAACAAAAACTGAACAAGCAGGAATAGTGAGATCTAATTAACAATGTTGTGATTTAACAATCTGTCTTTGTTTGCTATTTAGTGAAGTTATAAAAGACGTGTGTGTGTGTGTGTATCAAGAGGCCATATTATTACATAACCATCAAGGAAGTTGAAAATGGTGTGCATAGCAGAATAATATGCAGATAGAAAGCAACAGCAAATAAAGAGGAGATAAATAAAAAGATAACGAAAGGAAAAGGAGCACATCCAGGAAAAGAAGATTTCCAGAGTACAGGGAAGTAGAAAAGCAATAAACCTTTCTTGTTACTTTATCTTATCTCAATCCAAACCTATCGTTAGAGTTTCTTGCCTCACTGTTTCTCTTCTTTTTTTTTTGGTGTGTTTGTACTAACGCTTTAGTATCACAAATTGCACATTGGAAATTTGAATTTTTAATTAACAAATGGAAATTCACTTTCTTTTTTAAAAACAATAAATGTCTCAATAATAGTAATTTTAGGTTGATATTGTGAAAGCTCTGATACATTGTTGATGACATTGTCAAAGTTAATATGTTTCTGTCCAAACTTGAAAACTTGGTGTTCCTGTGTTAAACTGTAATATGAGAGTGGATACTCCCTTCAATAATTTCCTTGCTTTTTTTTTTTTTTAATATCGTGGACACAATACTGGACAGTACCACCCATGGGTGAGCAGCCATTCTCGAGAGCCAATGTTATTATTTGTCATTGGAGTGTGGTTTTGAGATTGGAAAATGTATTAAAGAAATGTAGTAGCTTTCCCTTGAAACGGATGGTGGCAAGAAGAAGTTAAGTGTAGTTATAAGGTATATATTATAGTAATTCTACTTACCATGTGTATAGGCTAATTTTATGTTGTAATCTCTACATTAACTATCGTATATTGCATTAAATATAGAAATAGGAAAATTTAGCTAACTAATTGGTTATAACTATTATTATTCTTAACTTAGTATAAGAGTCAAACACATTAAAACTCTCTCTTCTTTCCCTCTTCTTTCTCTCCAATGGACTTCATTCAAGCTACTGCAGTTGTTGCAAACTCAATGCTACTTCTCAACCACTAATGCACACGTCACTCTCCTCCATTGCTTTGATCAACAAATCTTCTCCCCATGTTATCGTCATTACTTCCGCTACCATAGATTCTTTCATTGCGGTGATTGTTCCTCTCTCCAACACTTACCAAGTTAGCTCATTGAAGCTTACAAACATCAATTATCTTTATTGGCAAATGCAGATGAAGCTGTATCTTTTTGGATAAGGTGTTTTTAAATTTATTGATGGCTCTTTGTTGTGTCCCCCTTCTCACATGGCTATTACTGATGGCTCTTCTTTTCAGATTAATCCTTTTTTTTCTTCATTGGAAATAACAAGATCAACTTATTCCGAGTGCGTTCCTTTCTATTCTTTCAACGGATATGCTGCATCTTGTTGTCGATTGTGAAACTTCGCACTGTGTTTGGCATATTCTAGAGCAAGCTCTTCTTCATTCAATTCTTGCGTTGTGCAACTTGATGATTCATTTCAAGATCTTCGTCAGGGTGGTAATTTAGGCACCATTTATCTGCATAAAGTGAAGGCTTTATTTGATGAATTAGCAGCAGCTGACCGACCTTTTTCACTTGATGATTTCAATTTATACATGTTCTGTGGACTTCGGGGTGAGTTTAAAGTCCTGATGACTAGTCTTTCCACCAAGGCTAACCCTCTTTCACATACAGATCTTTATAGTCATCTTTTTACTCATGAGTTTCTTTACAAGAGTTCCCTTCAATCCATAAGTGATGTTACTGCTCTTCTACTACCAACGTTACTCTATTGCCAATGCCAGCCCAACCTCTATCAGCTGTTGTTGCACAACGACAACCTTCAGGTTCGTCTCATAACAATTTCAACTCTTATCGTGGAAAGGGGTGATTCTATGATGGATAACACAATAACAACAATCAAGATAGCAGAAACACAGGTTCTAGATATTGTGGATTAAATAGCTCTCATAGCAACAATTGATAGCAGGGAAATTGGCAGCATAGTAGGTGTTTACACGACCCCCAATAGTGGTTCAATCCACACTTTTTTAGGCATAATGTTAGGTGTCACCTTTGCAATTCCTTTAGTCACTTATGTCATAATGATCTTAACTTGTAGGTCATAAACAACAGACTAATGCCAATCTTACTCTTAGTAATTTCACCTCAACTAGCTTTGGATTGATTTCCAGAAACCGGTATGAATCAACATATCACGCATAATCTTGTGAATCTGGTAGGGTTTCAACCATATCTTGGAAATGATCACTTGTATGTTATTGATGGTAAGGGACTTTCCATATCCAATATTAGGCATACTATGTTAATTACACCTAAATGCACCTTTACTTTATCTTATATTTTTCATGTGCCTCATATTAAAACAAACTTTTGATTTTTTTTTTTCTGAAATTTTATGTTGACAATCATGTGTTTTTTAATTTCATTCATTTCTATATTAATGATCTCACCACCAAGGCAGTGATCCTTTCTAATCAAATTAAAAATGGTCTTTATGTTATAAGTGAGTCTTCTGTTGCGTCAATTCATCAAGTTTATTGGTCTCATTGTGTATTTGCCTATGCTAATATCTAGCATAGTCGATTAAGTCATCCTACTTCCCGTGTGTTTCAATTTTTTATGTCCAATAATAAAATCTATTATCTTTTCTATCTTCCATAGTTCCTAAGCTTTCGTTAAGTGTTAATTGATGATTGGGATGGTGAATATCACAAGTTAAATACCTTATTTCAAACTATCAGTATTCATCATCGTCTAATATGTCTGTATATTCATGAATAAAATGAAATTGTTGAATGTCGTCATTGGCATATTATCGAAAATGATCTTTTTTAGGACAATGTGAAGCATCGTTATGATTTTGGAATTATGTGTTTGAAACTTTGGTGTATCTTATCAATCATATTCCTATTTTTATCTTACAAAATAAATCATCATTTGAATGTCTTTTTCATCATGCTCCTAATTATAGATTTTTTGCATACATTTAGGTGCCTTTGCTTTCTATTTCTTCATCCATATAAGGCTCATAAATTAGATTTTCGTTCCTCTTCATTATGTGTCTTTAGGCTATAAAGCTTCTCATCTTCATTATTGTTGTCTAGATATGTCATCTCAACTTATTTATATCTCTTATCATGTTCATTTTCGTTAACATGTGTTTGTTTTTTACACATCTGAATAGGTGAAAGAAAATATGCACCTTCATTCCTATTAATTATAACAGATGAATAGGTGAAAGAAGAAGAAATTTGATAATTATTTTATTGTTTCAATCTTTTATTTTTATTTTTATTTTTTTACCAGTGGAACTACAAGAACTCGATTCAAGAGTTGGCTTATCCTACTCCTGGAGATAAATCTACAATGAATATCTCACATGACTTGTTTTTTTTTTATTCAAAAAGAAATGATGACGAAAATTTACCCTATTTTATGAAAAAGAATTTCAAAAATACCTTATTTTCAAAAAAAACAAAAAAAAAACCTCAAAAATTAAGGGGCAACTGCATTTATTTTATTCTTCAATTCCTAATTTAACAAGGATTCAGATTTTTAGTAGGATATTTTTTGGAAAGAAAGGGTACAAAGTTGGCCCTAGCCGAATCCGAATCAGTATTGGCTACTTTCTTAGTCGGTTCAGAAGTGTGTGTTTGTGTGTTACTGCGTCAGGTGAGTCTTTCGTCTGTAACAATGGATTGAAAAACCCTAGTCATAGGGTGTGAGAGAGAAAGATAGGAGCGTAGTATTTCTGTGTGGAAAACCTTTGTAGTTCAATAAAGCTCTACTGATATGGATACTGATAGTGGGGTCTAAAGGTATGGCCAGTGGGAGGTTTTCTACTGCTTATAAGAAGGAGACAATATCAGAGTCCTACCTGCAAGATTTCTTTGAATCCACACAGGCTCTTTCACTTCCCAAGCCTTCTCTTTAGGCACTAAATACTTATTATATAGAGAAGGAGATGAGTGCCCATGGCTCGAGCAAATACGAGTTTCTGCATATTGATGTGTTCTGCTAGATCTAATTGTAGCCTGTATTCCCTTGTTTTTGGTTGTGATTGTAACTATTTTGATTGTTGATTTTCTTAAAAAATACTTTATGTTTATAATTCAATAATATTGAAAATTAATATAGTGCTTTGAGACGTTTCTGTTTATTTTCGTTGATAAATTTTTGCTTGAATGATAGCTTACAGTGAAGCTTGAAGGAAACTCTTGCTTGTGTTGCATATTTTACTCTGCTAATGCTAATAACGATCTCTGCTGTCATATAATTTACAATGATTATGCCTTGGTTCCAATACTGAAAATAGTATTCTGATCTCTCAAAACAGGAAAAAAAAAATCCAGGCAATGCCTCTAGTTTCTCACTCCAGTTGTCCTCAAAATTCAACAATAAAGTGTAATTAATTGCTGTCTTTAGACTATGGTCTCTCTCTGAACAATTATAAGAAAATCGCCCCCACATGAAAAATGCACTCACAGCTTGTTGCAAGCTAAAATTATAACATGTCACAGATGAAAATTGTTGAAAGTTGAAACCCGTATGATCCACCAGCATTACCCTCAAATGTACTTTGTACGCTGAGATGCACCCATCTGATGATATGAACATGCTGATTTCCATTTATTATCAGATCAGATATGAAAGCTGATACAGGTAGACTGCAAATTTTATAATTCAATTCTGAGTATTGACCCTAACGACACAGTTTTCTTAGTTTAATAATACTAGGGGAGGAGGGTGTGATTTAAAATCACAAAAAAAAAAAAAAAATATATATATATATATATATATATATATGCTACTTGTCAGACTCAAATATTTTATAACCAAGAAACCAATCTAGACCTCAACCATATTTTTATGTGTATATGGTTTCTTTGACAAGTATCAACAAGTTCAAGAAAAGTTCTAATTAAATGCGTAGTTTTCTAGTGAAAATAAGTATAATTTTTTATCTAACTATTAGTTTAGACTATAATCAGCTGAGGATAGAACTGTGATCAAATGAGGATAAAACTTTGTTGTTTGGGATTTTTCTTTATTTTACTTATTATATTTGAATTTCTTTCCTAGTTAGGTTTTAGAGTTTTAATTTAATTTGATTTGATTTTAATTAGCTAAGTTGGTTTATTACATGTTTTAACATTTTGTAATTTATTTTTATAACAATTTTTAAGAATTACTGAATTTCAAAAAGCATGGAAACAAAGTTTTCTTTACCGTTTAGGGTTGTTGTTAAAGAATAATATAAATAATATTTTAGAATTTCACCTAAAAGCTTAAGCTATTGGGTTGAGATAGTTCTTTGACATAGTATCAGAGCCTTAATGACCAAGTAGTCATGAGTTTGAATATCATCATCCCTATTTATTTAATAAAAATTATGCACAAGGTAATGTGGGTCTGTGTAAGTTTCAAGCCTAACGGGTTTTCACTTGAAAGGATGTGTTAGAGAATAATATAAATCATATCTTAGAACTTCACCTAAAAACTTAAGTTATTGAGTTGAGATGGTTTTTTGACAATTATAACCATCGAACTTGAAAATCTCTAATTCTTTATTTCTATATACATTGCATCACTCTCATGCACCACACACCCTCGAAAGCAAGCAAGCCTTTGGCCTTTATCAGTTAGTTTAGATTGCAAGTAAAATGAAAGAACAGAGAAGAAAGAACATTAGTCATGATTTTAAAACAAATCAGATCGAAGATAGGATGTTCCGATTGAATATTTATTGGTGTGCAGAATTATTGAAGATTTGTTGACTGTGTCTGGTACGAGATGGATCATTCGGACAAGTTTTTAGCTATATTTCAAATAGTGTTTTAAGGTTGTAAGGTTTGACAACTTCAGTACTTCCCTTCCACATTAGCTTTGCAAATTGATAGTTGGCCTTCTCGGTTGGATGAACTGCGTCGAAGTAGAGATATTCGCTAGCGTTAGCGCACAATTGGTATCCTTTCAGACCGCAAGTTAAGGAGCCTCTGTACGGACCACTGCCACAACATGCCATTTTCACCTCTTTGAAACCTTCACACAAATTAAATGGGAAAAAGAAAAGAAAGTAAAATTGGAATAAAATAATCCTAACAGTTCAGGATAAGAAAAAATAGGGAGCTCTTTACCATATTTTGAAGGGTTATTGAGTCTTTCATCTGCTGCAGTGTAAAAATCAAAAATTGAATATGTAAATCCTTTTAGGTGGCTCTCAAGCTCTTTGAGAACTTCGGGGAGAGCTATATTGTGTAGTTTTGCAAGCATAGTTGCTTCCTCCATGCAGCCGAAGCCACCTGTGGTGGCTAGTTTTAGCGCTCTCGAGGCGGGATCACAACCTGCTGTCAACTTTGAGAGTCCAAATTTCCTTCCCCCAATCTTATGTATTTCCTGAAAAAGAAAAATTGATGCAATCATAGTTTGATGAACTTGGGAGAAAAATGAAACAAAGAAATAATTTGCGTGCTCTTATAACATGTTAATTACTTGGATCACCGATGTTATGTTGCCGATAACCATCTTGACATACTCTTCTTGGGAGTAGGATTGAAGCACAGTCGAGTTTGTGGCGGAAGGTACAGAGTAGTCATTACTTCCAATGTAGAATATGTAAACAGCTTTGGATAATAATGTCTTAACCTCTGCAACTCCAAGTTTTTCTCTTAGCTGCTTCTCCATATTCTTGAAATTCCTAAGTTGAGTTTTAAGATCTATCACCTTCGAAAGAACCAAACAGGAGAAAATGAAAAAAACATGATTAATTAGTATGAATAATCACAATAAGCAAAATCCACTCCAACAAGTAGCAAGTTTCTAGCTTGTTGATGATGATCTTAACCTGGACACGTAAAAAAAGAGAGAGGCCTAGCTAGGCAACTGGACCACATACCCGTCGTTGATTAGTTTCAACAAGAGCACCAGCTCCCCCTGATGCGAAGTTGGCTCCATTAATGAATTGATGGTTTCCAGGTTGGAAATATGGTGGAATTAATGGCAGCTTTGCAAACTCAGCTGCAGCAAAATTACAAGCATCATTTTGCAAAAAACATTTTGTGTCGATAATAATAAGCTGTAAAGAACAAAACAAACCATTAAAATCACAATGTGTTGATGTATCCATTAACATCTATATAGAATAAGGTAAAGCATTTGGGAAAAATAATGAATGAGGGAGGAAGAACGAAAACGTAGAAGAATGTGTTGTGGACGTTGCATGAGCTGTGTGTGTGGATCTGTTCCCAGTGTTGCGTCCCATACCTAGAAATATATTAAAATTATTTTTTTATTTTTAAAAAATTATTTTTAATATCAACACATCAAAACTATACAAAAATATAAAAAAAAATCTCAAATTTATAATTGAATCATCTTTTCTTGTCTTGTTTTCCATACTTTTTTCCTTTTAATCCTTTTTTTTAAGAAATCCTGCTTTTCGGGATGCAAGACTTACTCAAACCAATCCATAACTAGCTTACAGGAAAATAATTTTTGAACAAGTGAATTTCGAAACAAGAATATCATATCCAACCATTCAAATCATAAAAGTAAAGCAAATTGGGAAGCTTTTATATGAAGAACATCCCTAATTAGTATAGTCCTTACAAACAAAATCGGGAATTAATCGGCCATCAGAAGCTCTTCCGGTGGGATACTTGAAAAAGGTCTCTCCATATGGCTTGATATTTACCCGAACTGGAGCATTCTTGAGATAATTATTGTTTCCAACATCGTACAACGAATCTCCAAAGATAAACAGGGCAGCATGGGAGTAACTGTGGCTTCTTGTTGGGATGATAAGACTTGCACAGAACACCAAGAAACAAATATTTATGAACCTCGAAGACTCCATGTTTTTGGTGGTTAGCTCCATCTTCTTCAACTCCGCTTCTGCTGTCACATACATAGAATCCATCTTGCAGTTCACAATTTCTGACTAATGTTTAAAGAATGGTTCTCTCTTACCACTAGGCTGATTCAATGGCGGCTACTTTTTGAAAATGGGTTTTTATATCATAAATCAAAATTGTTTGAAAACGTTCCGCTTGGGGTTAATTAAATATGTACGCAATCACTCTTGCGATGTCTTCAATGAGATATTATATTTATTTTAACCTATCACCACTAAATATATGTTTTTTGATGATCACAAGAATATTTTCAGGTTATTCATGTTATCAATAATTATTATATAGAGAATAAATATAATTTGATAAATATAATTTATATTTTAATATTAAATTGATATATTATTGATAAAAAAATATTCTTTCCATCTTCTAATTTTATTTAATTATAATTATAATTTATATTTGGGACAACATATTAGTAACTTAATGAGTCACAAACATTAAGAACAATTAGTTAGAAATTAAAATGAGGTGATTATATTAAGTATGACTTCATTAAAATATATTTTAGAAGTTAAGGACTAGAATATAATTAATGTAGGGATTATATTTGTAAACCTAGAAAAATTAAGTATGGACTTGATTGAGTTAATTTCTAAAGTTTCCATGAATTAATATATATATATATTATTTAAGAGGCAAATTGATATTTTACCAATTTATAGAGTTTTTCAAACTTCTCTCTATAAATAATAATCTATATCTTTTATTTTTTTAGTTATTATTTGTTAAAATCAGTACTCTAGATAGCAAATCTCTCTTAATATAGATTTAGAAAAATTCTCGGTAGAAGTTCCATGGAAAGAATCTCAAAATCCCGAGCAGATTCCAGGCTTTCCTATAGAAAGAAAGAGTGAATCCATCTGGTCTTTGATGATTTGGTCTGGTGAAAAGAAGATTGGAGTGAAAGGATACTGCAGCAGCCTTCATGTCTGATGGAGAGGTGATTATTGTGGTGCATGGTACCATAAATGATCTTGGAGATAGTACTGTTACGCGATCTTCTCATACCTGCAGCCAAATGAAAGAATCGCGTGTTTCTATCCCCCAACCTGCACCAGTTCTTTCTTGATTTTGTCTCCAAATGGCCTCCACATTTCTTTCTGTAACCAAACTATTGATCAGCTTGCTTCTTTCTGTAATCTGTAATAGTAAGTTCCCGACTCTCCCCTTCATCTTCTAATTCCTCTGTTCCATTCTGAATCTCTAGCAATCTATTATCCTGATTACCAAAGACCATCTTTTTGCAGCCCCGTAGTGTTTTCGGCCATGTAACTAGGTTGATTCTACCTAAAAAATATTGTTTTTCCACATTGCTAGAACGCCCCCGATTTCCCCTCTGAGTCAATTGAATGCCATCTAATATATGACTCATTCCATAAACCAGAGTGTGTATCCCTGAAACCCGGTGTCTGACCATCGATCAGCTGGCATCTCCTGAGCTGCTTACTCTCTGTCAAGTTCTGTTTTCATTTCTGAAAACCCTCTGTGAGCGTTACGGATGTTTCCTTGCTTCCTAAATCCGGACTCCAGAGAATCTGTGCTATCTTCTCCTTGATCATCCATCAAATGTTCTACACTCCCATTTGCTGATAGAAGCTTCGTCTTCCTTTTTCTTCTTCTTAGTGTCATTGGATGTTTTAGCACCTGAGTTATTTTACTGCGTACTGTCGTTTTTCGCCTGGGGGAAGAGCAAGAAAATGTACCAGAAAGATGACTTCCAAATTCGTCTCACGGGCTTGTAGTATGGTTTGGGCTGCCAAGCATTTCTATACAACAAAATCTGCATTTTCGGTCTTAAGTGTAACAGATGAACAAGGTGAAGGATGAAAAACGTTAACAATTATTTAATTATTTCCAGGGTTGTATTTTTTATTTTATTTTTTGGCGTATGGGGCATTGGGACTCCAAGGACTCCATTCATGAGGTGGCTTGTCCTACTTCTGGACATGAATGAAGGAGAGAGCAATGGATGGAGCCACAAACTCACAACACACAAAATGCCAAACTACATTTTGATCCTTTAATTATAAGATTGTATAATAGAATCCTTATGTGATCAAATTGGAAAAACAAGTAGACATTCAGAAAACTAGAGTTGCGGTAGCAAGCAATGAGTATATCATCTACTTTGATCATATGATTGAAATAAATTACTGATACAAATTATTGAGTACTATTTTTGTAAAGAAGAAGATGGAAAAAATCTTAATAAAAATGTTTCTCATTCTTTCGATCACTATATATATTGAAAGCCCATTTGTTTAGTTTAGGGACTGTTTTGTACTTTGACATCTAAGTCAAGGATTAAAAGTAAACATGCATTTATCGCATGTTTCAATCTGCATAGAGAATCTGTATCCTAGTCGGATGAGGATACGAATGTTGTCAAGTATCCAAATTTAAGCAGGATTAAATTTCCTTAACATGGAGGATACTGGAAACAGAGTAAATCCAGGCTGGCCCTAGCTAGCTGCCATCTGAATCAGGGCAGGATACATCCTTGGCCGGTTTAGGAGAGTATATAAGTGCGTGTGCATGTATCAGGTTAGTCGTTCGTCTTCAACAAGGCTGTGATAAAACCCTAGTCATAGTGTGCGAGAGAGAGAAATAGAAGCATAGTTTTCTGTGTGGAAAGAATGGTGAACTACTGTTTCTTCGGTATCTTTTTTATTTCCTAGATATGGATACTGATAGCGGGTCTAAGGATATTGCCCGTGAGGGGCTCTCTGCTGCTTATAAGGAGAAGGAGACAAGATCGGCGTCCTACCTGCAGGATTTCTTCGACTCCAGAGGCTCCTTCACTTCCCAATTCAGGCCTGCTCTTTTGACACTGAATACCTATTATAAAGAGAAGGAGATCAGCCATAGCTCGAGTAAAAGCAAGTTTCTAGATATCGATGTTTTCTGCTAGATCTTATAGTTGCATGAAGTCAACTAGATAGTACGTCAATCTTTGTGTTTAGTCATATGGCTGGACTCCTGCATCCTCCTGATTGTAATTTAGCTTCTTCGATTGTTAATTTCTTCGTTGGATAGTTTATGTTCATAATCCAACGATCTTGCAAATTTATATGGTTCTTGGAGATTTCCCCCGTCTATTTTCCTTGATAAACTTTTGTTTGAATGATACTGTAGATTAGAGCTTAAAGAAAACTTCTATTTCTGTCGCAGATTTTACTCTGCTGATAAAACATTCCACTGTCGAGTTGATCTGTGACCCAATTGCAATGCCTCCAGACCTGTACTTGAAGCATACTGTCGAAATGATCAACGAGCATTAGAAATTAGAGAGACAGAACACATAATCAAACTACCAATTACAGCAAATTAAAAGGATCAATCACATAGATATAACAAACGAAGAAGCTCCAGAATAATCTCTGTGAAGCTCTTATACACTGACATACAAATTCTTAGCAGGGAATATAAAAGTTCAGCCATGGTCCATTGCACAACTTGCTATACAAGAGATAATATCGGAGCATAAATACTGCAACCAATGTTCTCAAAGTTTTAGTGTGAGATCTGGCGCAGAATCATCTAAGTTCACTGGTGGAGTTGCCCCCAAAAAAATCATGTTTGAACTTCCGGCGACTACAAAACTTTGATGAGCATCGTCTGCCACAGCTACCTGTCGAAAACTACCTGGCCATAACAACTCTGCCTCATCGTCCTCCATGAATACCGGCAGACCTGCATAACCTTGATCAAATCTTGCACTGCTGCTTATTTCTAGCGACCTTACTGGTGGTGCAAAGTTCTGGTGCACTGAAGAATGTGCCTCTATCCCTAGGGATCGGAATGAGGATCCATGTAGAGGCAACGATGCCAGGCTGGCATACCTTTCCGAGAAAATACCCATTCTTATTGCGCGCTTAGCTAATGTTCTTTCTCTCTTATGAGCGTTTTGGTGTCCACCAAGTGCCTGAGAGCTGAAGAATTTGCGCTGACAGTAATTGCAAGAAAATACTCGTGGTGTTGCTTCGGCTGTAGTACGTGATGCAGGTTCGTTGCTGCTCTCACTTGTGCTTGACAATGAGAGTCCCACTGGGTCCCTTCCACCTAACTCATCATTATTGAAGCAAAGGGTTAAGTCAAGGGAAACCATCTCCGAACCAGATTGAGTTGCTATGGCATTTGTGAGATAGGAAGAGTTAGTGAGGCTGTCATTGGAGGGGGCTGCAGAAGTTTCCTGGTTTGATAAGTTGGAAGCTACTTGGCTGCTGACTTCAGAAACATTTTCTGAGGTGGCTTCAACTTCAAGATCAATAATTGGTTTCATCTTTCTTTGATGATTTTACTTAATACCACAAGGAGATACTTCACATTTATAGTTTCTGAGAAGTGGCCAGATTGAGTCAGTTGAAACAAGGTGCTTTCAACCTGCAGAATTCGACATGATGAGTAAATAGTGTTCCACAGTTAAACTTGTAGGAGCTGAGCGCGATTGTGGAAGTTATAGCAAGAAATTTATCAGCAAGGCAACCTCCAAAACAAAAACATAGATTAAGAACTCTTAAATCTGTGTAAAAACATGATGACAACTACTAATCTAGCACAAAGAGTAATGAAATTTTTTTAAAAAAAATACTCAAGGAAACAAGCAAACAGATAGCAAAACAAGGAGGGCAAGATAAGAACAATCTGAAGGTTGAGGCCGAGAAATCATCCATTATCATTTCCACAACATGAACACATTATAACAGTCTCCAACTTCCGGTCTTTTGGCCTACGAGATTATTGTAACTAGAACAGCAACACACTGCTATCCTAGTGGTTCATAAACCTTACCAAGCTCACATTTTTTTACTGATAAAAGGTGAATTAATGACTATTGTTTGAAGCAAAACCTACAATGCTGTAAAGCATTTGGTTGAACTTGTGCTGTCATAATCGAACCTAAGTGAGTTGAAGCATAATGCATTCAAACACAAAAGGATTTGACCTCTGTGTCATGCCCTCTCTCCAGTGGTCCACTGTGAGCTACTATGAGGCCATGTTTCCTCCACGATTATATATATATATATATATATTGGACAATGATGGGGGCATAAGGCATTAATAGAAACAGGACTCTCTTTATCTCAAGAAAAATGTGGTGACAATAAAATTAACAACTGACAGAATATAAAGAGATCAAGCTGCATCCTAATCCAGACAAAATACATAAAAACTAGAAACATGTGAAATAAGCTAAGCTTCAAATCTCAATTATTCCAGGCATTTTAGAACATAAAAACAAAGGGCAAGAGAAAACGAAGCAGATATTCTCATATTACTAGACCAATATCATGTCCTAAGTCAAAATTTTGAAGGGCCCAAATTTAGTTGAAGGAAAGGAAAGCACAAAGCCTATCAGATGAAACGCAAAAAGGTAAAGTTAAAATCCTCTGTTCAAGATTAGAAACTTATTTGATTCTCTTTGCCTGGGGAATTATGAACAGACACGGGTATCCGAATTTGATGCAAATAAGTCAAATTTGCAAGGAAGAGAACCTAGTTAAGTAAATATGAGCTAGCAGAAGTAGCAGTCTTGCTTGAAGAAAGGGCAGATAGTGTATACTTCTATGCAAATCATGAATATTGATCAACATAGCATTTCACCACAGCAAATTCAGTTCCATGGTGGTATTTATGAACTCGATTGATCAAAATTAAGTATCATGCCATTTTCTGTTGTAGAAAACAACAAAATCCATGTTTGCAGAAACTTAATTCATGTACTGCAACTAGGAAAAACAGAATAGATTGCTTTTGAAGAAGTTCAATCTCGTTAGTCATTATCAGTGAAAGAACCTGAAGTAGGTAGAGGAGCCATCAAAACCACAAGAAGAGATTCCAAAAGAGAGAGGTAAGGAAAGAACAGAAACAAAATAAGAACATCAAAGGACATATATTTATCATCAAGTCACACACTTTCTTTGCAAAAAAAGAAGAAGAAAAACAGCAAGAGCTAAACAAAAGCTACTCCAAAGAGAATAAGATAGCAAGAACAGCTTTCCCATCCTAAATAGAAAGTGAAACTTACTGCTGCTGCCAAGCTAGCTAGTGGAAATCAAGAATGAACGAGAGCACTGCTTAGAAACTGGAAACGAACATCTGGCCAACTAGTGCTCTCCACCTTAATGGTTGGTTGATTATCATCTCAAGACAAAACCAGCTTGTGGTTTGGTTTCTTTGTGCAAATAGAGAAGTGATAATGGAAAGAGAGAGTGATAGAGATGATGGGTATCGATGTTTAATTATGGGAAAGCAAAAGGGAAGAAGAGAGAGTGGGGGGGACTGTGGTGGAGAGTCAGATAAGTCAGAGAAAAGGCGTTGTTGTGTTAAGACTAAATAAACCAAAACTATAAAAGAAAAGGAAAAAAGCATTTATGACATAGTCTCTCGACTTAACTGTCACAAAGTCTTAGCCAATGTACTTGGTGATGTTTTTGTTGATTTTTGAGCAACCTCTCCTCATGACAATCAACCCAACTGCCCGCCTACACACAAAACACAAGTACTACAACTCACAGCTACAACTGGGATAAGAACATATCTACAGCTTGAACAACCAAAAACAGTATAAGTCATTAGTCCCACAAAAAGATTCTCACTTTCTCTCCACTTTAAAAGTTTATGCAGATATATCCAGAGTGCATGGGTTCAGTATTCATTAAGACTGAATGGTATTTAACTAATCTTTTATTTTAAAAAAATTATTTTTAACATTAACAATTAAAAATAATATAAAAATATAAAAAATTTATTTTAAATAAATAAATAAATTTTCATGAAACACCGAATCGTAATTCCAAATAACATCTTCATCTATCAAATTCACAATCACCTTTCTTGTGCGACTGTGTCTAGCTTAACTATAGTAGAGGATTGTTGATGTAGTTTGGAATTGTAATTTATAATAAATAAAATAAAATTTATATATCATTTTAATATTAATATTAATATGTTAAAATAATTTAAAAACATCAAAATATTAATAACAGTTTATCTACACATTTATCTATGTTTAAAATTGCAATCAAAGTAAAAAAACCATCATTTTTTTTTATTTTTTTTTAACTTGAACCGCAGATTTTATCGAGAGACAAGCCTTAAGAACCACCTGCATTCTTGCATAACATGTATACGATGTCATGGCAACATGGACTGTGTTTTTTTTTTTTCTTATGGTTTGTGACTTGAGACAATCAGATCTTAATTAATAATTAATGTCTTCCTTGTTGCATGACATGTATAGGACTAGGACATGCACATAATGCCATGGCAACATGTACCTTTTTCTTCATTTCTTAAACTTCCCTAAGACGCCTAACCTACCAAAAATCAAAAGGGACTGACTATACACCTCTTATTTTATGCTGCATTATTGTTCCTTCTTTTGTATTTCTTTAGTCTTTTCCAATTGGCTCCTTCCTGGCCTGTGGTTGGTTCCAGAGAGTAGGAACTGATCAATTCCTTTTGTATTGATGGCAGGAATCAATTATGTGTGGTGTCTTGTCGTGTGCTTCCTGTTGCCTCTAAATTCCTCGCAGGCTCTTTGACATGGGCTCTGCAACATTAACCTTCATCAAATTACACATTGACCACACCGAGGCTTGTAGCATAGCGGTGGTAAAGGGTTTTCTTTGCCTCTACATCCTGGGTTCAAGTCTTAGCGTGTACGTCTGTTATCTCCGCAGTGCTTTACATGTTCAGTGAGCCGTGGGGTTAGTTGGAGTTAGTTGTGGTGCGCGCAAGCTGGCCCGGACACCCACGTAAAATCAAAAAAAAAAAAATTACACATTGACCTTCATCAAATCCATGCACTCCCATTTTACCGTGGATATTAAATAAAATAAATTAATTAATTAACTAAATTGAAGGGGCGAGAGGCTTTTAAGACATTCAAAAAAAAATAAACAGTACAACACCCAAATTAGCCTTTGAATTTAGTTTTATGAAGGTCACAGTGAAGGGTGTTTTTATCATTTTATGTTGGTGTTTTTGTAATTGAAAATTTGACTTTGTAGGCATAAAAAGATGATGCCGCTTACCATGCCCATGCCAATTTATGAGAGGCATGTGTGTCCTTTGAGGAAAGCGATGGATGCATCTCATTGCTATTTTCACGATGATGGGGCGTGTGTAGCCTCTCCATACACGATATAGCTTCAACGATAGTTTTTTTTCTCCTCTTTTCTCTCTTTTTAGCTTTGAAAAACTTGTTATCCTTGCCAAAAATCAGAAGGCTATGTTATTTGTTAATTTTATCATATTTGGTCCTTATTCTTTTAATTATATTAATTTTAATTTTTTTTCAATTTTATTCTTTGGTGTTTGCTTTTTATATCAAATTAGTCCTTTTAATTTATAATATTTCATGTTTGACCCTCAATGTTTTGATTTTTGATTTTTAATTTTGATTCTTAGCCCTTTTATTAATTTTAATTTGTTTTCAATTTCATCATTAGATCCATGATCTTATTTTTAATTTTTTTTCAAATCTAGTGCTCATTTTCTTGATTTTTATTTTTATTTTGAATTCTTTTGTGAATTTGATTTTTTTTTTCAATTTTCCCTTTAAATTCAAGATTTGATGATATTCCAAGCTCAACCCTCAATGTTTTGATTTTTAATTTTGATTATTAACTCTTTTATTAAATTTTAATTTATTTTTAATTTTATTATCAGATCTATAATCTTGATTTTGTAGTTGTTTTAAATTTGATTCTCATTCTCATGATTTTTATTTTTTATTTTGGATTCTTATGTTAATTTGATTTTTTTAAAAAAAAAAATTTGCCTTCAATTCAAAGTTTTAGGTTGTCGTCTCATTTTTTTTCAAGTGAGTCCTTTATTTTTTTAATTGATATTTTTTTATCCTTGATTTTTTTATTTTATCTTTCGACATTTGATTTATTGAAATTTGATCTTCGTGTTTTTTCTCATAGTTTTTAGACCCAACCCAAAAAACGATCCAGGACAAGTACTAGGTTACGAGTCAAGTGGGTTGACTCAAGTCAACCCAAGTCAACCAAGTCTATTTATGTTATAAAAGTAAAAATCAAATCATTTTGAGAAAAAACAAAACAAAGGAAAATAGTCAACGAGTTTTGATATAGTTTTAACTGGATTTTTCCTGGGTTAACCAATTCAACCCCGATTTTTAACCATTTTACACCAAATCAATTCTCCCTTAATATCTTTTGAAACCCAAACCAATCCAGGTCCCAAATTACAAGTCAACCTATAAAGTCTAGTCATGTTTTCAAAAACTAGCTTTTTAGATGAAGTGTTTCCAATTTAATCATTAGCTAGATCATGATTTTGAAATGTTAACATAGGTTTATATTTTTTTATTATTATTATTATATGCTTTGGAGTTGTTCGTTTTGAAAAAAAAACACTTTGTTATTTTCTTTCGTTTCCTTTCAATCAAGTTATTTGCATCTCATTATCTAAGTAGGAGGTTTAGACGGTGTGGTCTAGTTTTTTTTAGGTTGTTTTTTTTGTTCTTTTCAATTTTATAATTTAAAATTTAATTCTTTTTTAAATTAAACTTCGTCTTTTTTCTTGTTTTATTTTTTATTGAATTATTTTATTCGCATGATTCTACTCATGAGTTTTAACAATCTCACCTAGATTTGATGGTACTTTGTTTTTTTAAAAAAAATTTGTTCATTAATTTTTTTTTTAATTTTTTCCTTTTACATTTTGATTATTTGGGATTGATAATTATTATTTTTTTCCTGAATTTTTTTTCTTCTTTAAAATACTCGGCCCACAGCAAAAATCATGCCACCCATCTAGTGTTATATTAATATCCATCAATCGAAGAGTTCGGGCATTTAGCAAGAGATTCAATTGTTTTATATTTTAATATCTTTGTAAAATAGATGAATTACAGAATAGTACTCCAAGTTCGGAGATGGTGTGTTGACTTTTTAGATTAAAACTTAATTTGATTCTTTTTTGCTTTTCCCCATTTCTTGTCGAATGTGCCTTAATCGATGGATCATAAATTACACATTGGTCCTCTAAGGTTCATTCAAGCAACAATTTGACCCCTTTTTTTAAGTGCATGTGGATTATATTTAAGAGTTGCTTCATAAAAAAAGAACTTCATATTTTAGGCTCGTTTTTTCATTCGACGACGAGTTTATACATCAATCGAAATTAAGTCATTTTTTAAAACAAATTAATTGGTGCTTTATTGATATCGGTCTAGTGCATTCAAAATAAATTTATAAATTCTTTGTTATATTAGCATTAAGATCTCAGGCTTTGATAGTATAAAGCATGTATAGAACGTTGATATATATATATAAAAACTAAGATCTCATGCTTTGAAAAATCAACACACTTCCCATCATTTTTATTAATATGTTTTTATATTTTAAAAATATTTTTAAAAAAGCTTGAAAGTGTACCTCTTCTAAACAATCTATAAGCAGGATGACACCTAGAATCTTCCCACTCATTTGTCTTTAAATAATCTGGCAAGTGTGTACCTCTCTCCCGAGAACTCCAACGAGGTAACAAAGGATGATGCTCATTGGTTCAGAATTCAGTGAACCAAAAACACCGATGCCACCGTGCGTAGTCGTTGATAATCATGTCATCATCCATGTCTCTATCCACTTCCAGCTTCATGTTACATTACAGTAAAAGTGTGCACAAAATTCAACGAGGCAATGGAGTTGTTAGGAAATTGGAAACAGCATTAGCCGAGATGAACTTGGTAGCTGAAATGGTGGTCCTGTGCACATTATTTCGGTAGAATATCCTATTGAAGTTGACATGACTCCTCTAGGTCTTTCTTTATAATATTGTTATTCCCACCATCTGCATTTTAAAAAAGTCGTGGTTTCCCCTAGCAATATTTTTGTTGAAGAGTGTTATTTTATCGAAATTTTTTTAATTTATGTTATTCTTTTTTTTAAAAATGAAACTATGTTAAAAAAGAAAAACAAAAAAGATAAAACCCAATAAGAGGAAAACAATATTCTAAGGATGGTTATTTCCCGACCCTCATTCATCAATGTGTGGCTTTATGGATTAATGTTGTGTAGCTTCATGCAAAGTGATGAATGTACTAAAAGTACCCGAAAATTGATAAATACAATATTGAAGAAATATTTTCATTGATAAATTATTGATGGATTTTACCGACGAAAATATTCTTTCAGTATTTACTAAGGGAATTATAATGAAAAAAATAATTAAAACAAAGCAAAAAAAAAAAAAACAATGATGTGCCATTTTTATCAACGAAATTATTCATTAGTAAACTGTGAATACTGTTCATCATGTCAATTGTAAGGGGAATCACTAACGGAAAATTCCTTCAAATTTTTCCAGAAAGCTCTGGAACTGTTCACTTCCCAATTGCACTGTTAATTATTGTTTTTTATAGACAAAGTCACCGATGTATTGAAAAGTCGTCGGTGTTATTTGATGGTTTTCTGAAAAAAAATTGATTAAATTAAAATTTTAAATTAAATATTATAGACGAATTGAAAAGTCATCGGTGATATTTGATAATGTTTGAAAAAAAAATTCCCGACCCTCATTCATCAACTTATGATCCCTTTATTGATTAATGTTGTTTAGCTTCATGCAAAGTGATGAATGAACTAAGTTATATTCATCTTTTGAATTTGACTTCAGATATAGAGAGGCTTTGAATTCCCTTCCCTACTAGAGAGTTTGTGTAATTTCTATTCTTTATTAACCATCAAACTTAAGAGAAATTTTAAGAAAATATAAGATGGATTCTCGTCAATTCAAGAACGGGTATGATCTTGTACAATCAATCTTAACTTATAAAGAATTAATTATAAAAGTTTAGACTATACATACATATACTATAATGGAAATGGTGTTTTCCTTAGAAATAGCATAATTATAAATTTTACCATTTTTTACTATAGTGGCGGCAAGATTGTAATTTTTGGTTTTTTAGAAAATAAATTTTTCTGATTTTCTTCTCTTTATTCTTTGTATTTTTATAATTTTACACTCCATCTATTTATCATTATTTATTTATCTTCATTTTTTGTAATATATTTTTTTCCTTCATAATTATAAAGATTTGGAAAAAATATTATTTGCTATTTTTTACACTTTAAATATTTATCACTTTACACTTAACCTATATATATCTTTTTTTTTTTGTTCTTATTTTTATTCTTTTGTAATTTGTTTTTTAACTTTTTTTTCTTTACACTTGTTTTTTTGAAAAAGTATTATACAAAAACTAAGAAAATAGTGTTTCACTTTAACAATTACAACATTGTTTCATTCTTCTGCAATATTACAAATTATCTTGAGATTTTACATATTTTTATTAACGTATATGATCTTTATTATATGCTATTATATCCAAATATCAATTTTTTAATTAAAGATTATACTTTTTACTCGATATCAAAAACAAAATTGACAAGCAACGAGACGAGTTAAATAGACACATTAACACTTTATTTTTTATATATATTGGCACAAATGGTTTTCAATGTATTTAAGTAAATACACACGTAGGCTTTTTAATTTATAATTAAATTTTAAAAAAACATTTAAAAAGTTTGCACTTTTATTTTATTGTTTTGGTAAAAAAAAAGGTCAAATAATTAGTGTGTGTGTAGAGAGAGAACATAAAGTTTAGATAAAAGCCTCTAATGTTTTGAATCCTCAGCACAAGCATTGGATACCTCTTGTGACATGATTTATCAAGAATTTGTAGCCGGCCATTACACAACCTCCCAGCTCGGAGAAAACCTCCAAAAAGATTAAGATCACTAATGAGCCATTATAAGATTTGTATTAACAATAGTATTGGCCTTGCTTTACAATACATCAAGTGCTACATCCAACCATACCTAAATCATTGCACCACAGAGTTTAAATGCATGTGATAAGGTCGATAAAAAATGAAAATAGTACAGAGGAGATGGTACTCGTCGAGAAATTATACTCGGTAAATCAACAAGATAAGCCTCCACAGCTCTCTTTTTACACACCATGCGAAGAAGCTCAGAGCTAGGCTCATGGTGGTCATGAGAAGCCTATAATCTAGGCCATTACAAGCCTAAACACTGTTTTATAAAATACTAATATTGTTACTTTCCATGCTAATTAAAGTAGTTAATAAGGCTTTGATAGTGATTAAAAGTGATAATCCTTCATGTCCAACCAATGTGGTGTCGACAAATCATCCCAAAGTGATCCAGTTGTTAAAAAGATGCTGGAAACCGATGAAAGGAAGCACTGCCATGGCCCTTAGAAAATCGGGGACGTCTCAAATTAGCTTCTCAGGGGTTATCCGATCCTCAACTTTTTGAAAAGAATCGTTTTAGTCCCTACATCTCAGATAATTCTCAATTGGATCCTTTTGCAATGTCTTTGGATTTTTTCTTGCTAACTTTTCTTCAGCAGGACCCGTTCTAATCAGTTTAGCTGCCAATCAAGATTAATTTTTTTTTCTTCCTAAGATTAGCCAACGTTGCATCATAACCTAGAGAAAATTGGTAAGAAAAACATGGCTTTATTGAACAATTGAAACTATATGTGCCATTCTTCTTCTCTGTAAAGAGATTGTGAAATCAATAAATAAAGATTATTAAAAAGGAGAAAGAGCCAATAAATCATCTCTTGATCATGTCTACGGTATTATCCCCACTTATGCACGTGATCAAGTGTTGTCGTCCACCAACACACTTTGTTTTAGTCATGGCAGTTTCCGACAGACTCACGTTAGCGCCGCTTGGTGGGCTTCCCAAGAAGCCGCTCTTTCCCTTTGCCACAACCACCTGGACATTACTCCTTCATGGTCCCCCACCACCAAGCACCTCACCCCACCACCGCCATGCATTTCCATTTCTAATTTCTGAGTAAACTATTTTTATTTAGTCCCTATGCCTTAGAAACATAACCACTTGATCCTTTTAGTTTATGAATCTCAAAATCGAGCCCCTAGTTTCTTGATATATTTTGTTTTATGAGCTGTCCATCACAATTTCATTGTTTTGCCTAGCTTATGATTCACTTCTAATTAATTTTTTCACAAATTGTTTGTCATAGTTGAAAATTCATGAAGAATATAAATAAGTTCATTATTTTACTTTTAAGTTTTAAATTATCTAATTTTACTCAAAGATATTGAAATGGACGAAACAATAAATTGAACTTTATAAAATCATAATTATCGAATAAAATAATATTATATTGATAAATTACATAACATGCATGTTATAATAAACATTTTGGCACTACATTAAAGTCGCCAAAATATATATTAAATGCTCATATTTATTGTCCTATAAAATATATTTATACTAGTTACCTAAAACATTTGTGTTATAATTAATAAATCCAAGTACTTTTTTTAGTTAATATTGAATTTCTCATATTTTCAAGAATCTTAGATTAATTGTCATGGTAAAACATAAGAGTTAATGTTTGGAATCTTAAATTCCTTTCTCCAAAAATCTAGAATGTTTTGATATCATATGCCCTCCAGTATGCGAATTTTTCTTCCTATCATGGCTCGTTTTTTTTTTTTTTTTTTTCCTTTTATGAACACACCAACTTGATTAAGAATATTGGACAATCTAAAAAATTATTTTCTAGTTGTGGTGATGAAGAGGCATATTTAATAATGCTAACCAGTCAGAAGCATAGTCTCTGATTGACTATTTAATTTAATTTAAGCTATAATATGTACTTATTGACTCCTTTAATTATTCCCTCGTGAGGCTTGCATTATCTTTGTTAATCATAAACATGTGGCATATGTGCAGATTTGTTAGAATCCACTTAGAATGGGATATGCCATCATCACTTAGCATCTCCCTTTATATATATATATATATATATATATATATATATATATATATATATATACAAAAATCAAATCCCTGAAGAACGATGATTTTGGAGCTAGCACCCACCCAAATGCTTTAAACCTTATCATTTTTGTTTGCATGTTTAATCTCGTTTGTGGAAGAGGAATGTCCTGTGAACACAATTTTATTTAGCAAACTCATCTCCCTTCATTGTTGGGAAATTAAATAAGGGTTTGAAGTCCTAGCCCGTAGTGGATCCATGATAAGCAGTGATGTCGGAATTTAAAAAAAAAAAAAAAGTTGAGGTACTATAAATTTAATTGAGATATATATAGAAAGGTTAAATAAAGTGATTTTATTTTAATTAAATAATAATTAAAAAAAAAAGCAAAAACAACAAATGAATAAAAAAAAAGATCAGATAACTTGAGAAAAATATTTTTTTCAAAATAGAAAAAACAATCCAACTTAATTCTGAGACAATTAAATATAAAAAGATAAAATTAGATAAAAAAAAATTAAAAAGATTCAGTCTGAGTCAACCCAAGTTAGTATAGCAAACATGTAACCTGAGTAATAAGAGTTGAGTCAACTCAGGTTAACCTGTCAAACTAGCAATCAAAGTTATGAAATTAAAATAACCAGATAAAAAAGAAAATGAAGAAAATCACAAAGCCCATTGTTTTTTTACCCAATAATAAAAAAAAATATCGAATAATAAAATCAAAAAACCAAATTAACCCTCAGTCAACAAGATTATAACTAAAAAAATCAAGTTGAAAATAAAATAAAGCCTTTGGATGCTAGTTTTAAAATTTTTGCTTGTAAATGCATATTAGTCATTATAAATGTGCTTTAGAAATATGAAACGACTTAGATGTACTAATCAATCTAATAATAACTAATATATTTTGTGAAAAAACAATACCGATCGCAATACTTAATTCAACGGTTTTTTATGGGAAAGTAAAAAGTTAAAAACCATTGTTACATTGTTTTAGTGAATAGTCATATTAAACAATGTTTTTTGCTCCTGAATTACCTTTTGTTAATAAAGTTATTAAAGCCATCCTCACTCATGATTCGTTTCAAAATCCATGTCAAGAGTGACTAATTCAACTCAATTCAAAACGATATTATTTCAAGATTTTTTTATAAAAAAAATAAATAAAACATCCTTTTGAAAAGAAAAATAAAGTAAAACCAAGTTTTGACCGGATCATAATTTCATATGCTAAATTAACCATATCAATTCTCGTTTAGTATAATTTAAAACCCAATCTTGACCAGAGGTTGAATCAATAGGTCATCACATTGAACCGTTAGACTATGCTATTTAATAAAAATTAACAAAAAAAAAAACTAAATTTCTTTAAGGAAGTTATTGTGTATCAAGACACAAATTATTAAATATAATTCAACTAAATCCTATTATTTTATAATAAATCCTTGGTTTATAAGATTTATATAAAAAATAAAGTACAATTTTAAATCTATCTAATATTTTCTCATCATTTTATTTGTTCAAATCTCAATATAGTTGTTGGTTAATTTATTCAACTAAATAAGGTGGCGCATGTGTCAAGAGACACAACAATTTGACAAAAGCAACCATTTCTTTTTCCCCTTCTCCCCCACCCCCACCCCCACCTAGATGTTTGTGTCAGCCCCTTAAAGATTTAAGAACAACCTTTTAATTTGTTGGTTCTTCATATTTGGTCCCTTCTTTATTATTAATATTTTTGTCTTGAATAATTTATTGAATTTGATCCTCTTTTTTTTATTGCTATTTTTTTGTTTGGAATCATTTTTTTAATTGATTTTATTTTATGAATTTACTTTCTATTTTTTTTTCCTATCAAATTTAATCCATTTTCTTTTGATTATCAATTTTTTTTCCTTAACAAGTTTTTATTTTAAATCATAAATGATTTTATTTTACAATTCCACCCTTATTTTTTTTTCTTATCAAATCTAATCCCAATTTTTTTGCTTTGACAAGTTTTAAAATTTATATTTATAAATTGCTTCGTAATAAACTTCTTGATTAGACCCAAATTCAGGGTTTAATAAGTTACAAGTTTTTAAAATTTGACTAGGTTTATGATATTTGGTTGGTTTTTACAATTTGTTTTCAATTTCACCCAATATGATTTTTTTATCTTTTAAAAAAATCTATATATTTTTTAAAAATTTTATTTTATTTGGCATCATTTTTTTTAAAAAATTGCATCCTCCTTGGAATTTTTCTATTAAATTTTATCCTCACTATTTTTTATTTAATTGGTTGAAAAATAAGCTTTTTTATTGATCCCAAGTAAAAAATTCACGGATTGTGACTTTTAAAGATTAGACTAGGTTTAAAGGATTCACCATGTTTGTTTGTTTATTTTTTTTTTTTTAAACTGATGTTTTTTTATCGGATTAGCCCTCAACAATTTATTTCTATTTCACCCCCTATCATTTTTTAATCTATAAATAATCTATCAAATTATAAATATGTTTCAATTTCACCCCTATGATTTTTTAACCTTTCAAATTTGGTTTGTATTTTTTTAATTGCAATTTATTTTGTTTGGGATCATTTTTTTTTTCAAATTTCATCCTCTCAATTTTTTTTCTATCAAAATTTATCCCTGCTCATTTTGTTGTTGTTTTTTTTCTTTTGCAATTTTTTTATTAATATTTTTTTACATGATCTCATCTTTAAAATTAAATTTGTTGAGAGTTAAGTTTTTTAATTGAACAAAGGTCTAAAATTTCACAAGTTACAGGTTTTAGATATTAGAGCAGATTTAGAAGGTTCACATGGATTTACTTGTTTTTTTTATCGTATTTTTTTTTAATATTTTTTTTTGGAGTTTTTTTTTTGGGTTTGATTCTATTGGGTTAACCCTCTATATTATTTTTAAATTTCTTCTCCTACTATTATTTTAATTTATAAATAATCTATCAAATTACAAATATTTTTTAATTTCACCCCTATAATTTTTTAATATTTCATATAATAAATAAAAATATCTTATCAGTGTATATGCACGTGTGTGACTGTGAAAGTTGATAGAATACCCTAAGCACAAAAAAAAAAAGATAATAATAAAAAAACCCGACCAGCAGCAGATGGGAAAAAGTTAATCCATTTTATGTGGACCATGGGCTCACTTGGGTTAGTTTTGCAAGGACTTTTTTGTTCCTTTAAGAAAAAGGCATGTCTCTGTTTTTAAGATTCCCCCAACCAAACTGGGCCTCTTATGGGCTAGAACCGAACATAAGAAAACCTCCAAATATGGTTTAAATCAAGAGACATGATAAATAATAATAATAATAATAAATCCGGCTAAATTTACCCAAAAAGCCACAAGATAGACACGGAAATAAATGCGATTTTCAACTGATTTACCATTATTTTCTGATAAAAGTATTCTTAGATTAGTTTATACATGAGATTAAATTCCTTATTAAAAAACATACATACTCGTTATGTTATTCTAACACATTATTCATATATATTTGGAGTTGAATTATTTTTTATATCAAGATAATCTCTATTATTTATAATAAGTCCTTGGTTTATAAGATTTATATAGAAAATAAAATACAATTTTGGATCTATCTAATATTTTCTCATCATTTTATTTGTTCAAATCTCAATGTGGTTGTTGGTTAATTTATTCAACTAATATAGTTTTTTTTTAATTAAAGGTTCGGCTAATGGGTGTCGTTATAGCATTTATCAAGAGTCACTTAATGTTTCTAATAAATCATATAATATTTTCTTTTCTGTTTAGAATTTATTATAAATACTAAAAAATATTGCCATATCAAATTGCACTTATTTAATATATTTAATAATGTCATTGTTTTTTTGTTAAATATTTTATTTTTATTCCTTTTTTAAACACAAATAAAGTTAAGTACATACATTATATTTTGTTTTGTGCGTGATTTGAATTCTAGCTAACAAGGCATTGCTCTTCAATCAAATTTCTATGGGCCTCGAGGAATGTTCAAACTCTAGTTTCAACCTAAGGAGAACATTACAGTATAATTGTTCATCTCAAAACCTGCTGATGCATATGAAAACAAAAATATGCATATAACATTACGTTTACCTAGGCATGGCTTGCTCGTTGGCTAAAGATAAAGATGAAAGGCCTGGCAATATAAAACAACAAATAGGCAAATAAAAAAAGGAAAAAAAAAAGAAAAAAAGAAAAAGAAAAGGGAAGGCCTGAAAATTGAGAGGTTAGTATCGGAAATTGGCAGGGTCCATGCACGAGATGACAAAGCTCCCACCTTCTTTCCAGAGCTACAAAAGCTACAAAATAAATCTCTTATGGTCCATTTGGCCATGGATTTGGTGGAATCATATGATGAATGCACAGCTGTTATGCAATGAAGAGAAAAGCATGGAACCTGCTTCTTTCCAGAGCAGCTCGATCTCTAGAGGGATCCCTTCATCACAATTTGTGCAATAATATACAAGTTAAAAGATAAAGTATTGAGGGTATAAAAAGTAGTGTAGGGTAAAGAATCAAGGATAATTGATAGGCTTGTAAATATTATATATAATAATGGGATTCAGTGGATTTTTTTAATACAAATAAACCATTGAATATAATAGAAAATAATATATAATATTCATTCATGGAATTCAATAATTATGTGTAGAAAATAAAAGTAAATAATGAGGTTGGAAGAAAAAAGAGAGTAAATAATTATGTTAAACATTAAGAGATTGACTTTTAACGTGCCTTATCTCTAGTTTAGGTTGTAGGCAACGACTCACTTTTTATTAGTTTTTTCTTGTTTTCTTTTTTATATAGATGAGATTTTTCTCAGTTTTTTATATATATTTATTGCCATTTGGGTCTTGTTCTCTCTTTAAATGAGAATTTTATGTAACTTTGAGAAATTAGATACTTTGAATAAAATTTTTGAGATACTATATTGTTATTTGGAAGGAATTGAGGTTTGTTAACAATGTTGAGCAGTTAAAATCTCATTTCAATGTGATATGGCAATATGCGTTGTTAATCTATAATAGTAAATTAAAGGTTAATATGTAGGGGCGGAATCATGGGAGGTAAGCAGGGCAACGGCCCCAATCCATGTAAAATATTTTAATTTTTTCATTTAGTATTTAAATATGAAATAATATGATATTTTTATTTTAAATAAATAATCATTTTAATAATATTTATTGTTATATTAATTTTGATCTCTTCTATCAAATGTTACCAGCTCTCGGATTTATCCTGCTTATATGCATACTTGATTTAGAAGAAAAGGTTTTGTTTTAGGAATCTCTAGCTAGAAAAGTTTAGAAAGCTCCATTAATCGTTCATGAAAAGACTAGGTGTTGTTAGATAATTCATCAATGTAATGAAGGTTTCATCGGATCTTTTTTTTTTTTTTTTTTTATGACTAACGTGAAGGGAGTAATTTGGCATTGATAAAATTATTATTTTTCTAAAAAAATATTAATTCTAAAGATTTATCCTAAAGGGACATAGTTAAAATGAAAATAGTCATTAAAAGGTTTTGGATTTGAATTTTAAAAGGGGTGAAAAAGCATATATAGAGGAATATTGAGGAAAGGCTACTTCCTTTATGTAATTCATAGCTTAGGGCGTGTTTGGTATTGTGGTAGCTGTTGTGGTTATGGTTTGAAAAAAGTTGTTTTATAAAAAGTACTTTTAGTTGAGGTTGGTTTGAAAAAATAGGTGTTTGGTTAAAACTGTGGTTGAAATTGAGGTTGAAGAAAAAGTAGTTTAATGTGTTTGGTTAATAATGCTTTTGAAATTGAGGTTATAAAATAATTTTAAAAAATATATATTAATATTGATGGTTTTAAATTTAAATATTGTAGAATTAATTACTCATATTACATCATGAAATAAAAAATACTTTATATAAAATATTTTTTATTATTCCATTAAACTATTTATAATTTCATTACGTATAAAATTCATCTGATAAGAATTACAGTTTTCATAATTTTTTTAGCGTAGATAAATTATTATCAGGTATAAAATTGATATTACAGTGCGAGTGAATTTAATTCACTCTATACTAGTTTTTCAAGAAAAAAAATTGTTCACATCACAGTGCGAGTGAATTTAATTCACTTTAAATTAATGTTTTTTTTTTAAAAAATAAAAATATTAAAAAATTTAATACACCAAAAAAAAAACGTGAACAGTGCATTAGCGTGCATTGTTTAACTAGTGTTTTTTTTTTAAAAATAAAAATGTTAAAAAATTTAATACACTTAAAAAAAAAACATTAACAGTGCATTAGTGTGCACTGTTCATTCTGATTGCACTGTTCTGTGAACAGTGCAATTAGCATGTACAATACATGAAAAGCATGAATTCATTGCTTTTCATTACCGGCGGCCCGAACGTAAAAAACATGTGGGACCCATAAATAATAACTCAGTATTTTTCATTACTAAACGGCTGCCAACTGCGTTTTAATTAAAACGCAGCCGCAGCCGCGTAGCCAAACACCATCTTATTATGAGTTAGTCAAACAAAGAAAATGCAAAAATAATAGTGGGAGCTGGTACTAAGCAGGCGAGCAAAAATAATAGTTGGAGCTGGTACAAAGCAGGCAACTAATATAACTGCTAAAGTGACTTTGAAATCTTGAAATAGGAGTACCTAGATTTGTGGCATGCTCTTTGCTAGTTAATTTTTTGGGTGTAAAAAAAATATTAAGAAAAAAAATTCAAGAACAAAGTCATCGGTTTAATTGTTAATTTAAATAATATGAATAAAAAAATAAAATTAACTAATATTAACTTTTAAAACTAGTGTTTTTGGTCATGAATCTGAGACTAACCCAATATAAGTTAAACAAAAAAAATAATAAAGACAAAATCTAAAAAAAAGAGGGGGGGGACATCATCTTAAAAAAGAAAAAAATAAACTAGGCAAACTCGAGTAAGTCTTTTAAATTTGGTTAAATCTTAAAAAATTACAACTTGTAAAATCTTGAACCCGATTTGAATTAAGAAGCTCATTTCCAAACCAATTTAATTTTGAAGGAAGAAATTATAAAAAAAAAATATAAATTTTAACATGCAAAAGCAAAAAAATTAATAATAAAAAGCATGGGGACCAAAGATGATATATATATATATATATATATATATATATATATATATATATATCCATGAAAAATAAAATTATAAAAAATGTAAAATATGATCCAAAACAAATAGTAATAAAAAATCAGTGATCAAATTTATAAATTAAAAAAAAAAATAAAAGAGATGAAAATAAAAAAGATATAATTTTAGGATGCAAGCATGTTTTTATTTTATTTAAAAAAAAACAAATGTTACTGGAGGCAAAAAAGCCTAATATATGGACAAACCTTAAATAAAAAAAGGGGAATAACAAAAAAAGGCACAGTTGAAAAAATTATATAGAAGGCATATGAACAAAAAAAGCCTCCAATTAATTTTTTGATTTATAATTAAGATTTTTTTAGTCCGAAAACATATTGAAAAAACCTGTAAATTTTTTTAATTAAAAACAATTATTGACGCATGAACCACATGTATAATAATAACTAATTATTACACACTTCTTTGATCCTATAACAAAACACCAAATAGCATAGCACAGCACAACATAATAATATCAAAGAATCCCTTACCAACTAACATTGACAAAGAGGGTGAAAGAGAAGATAAATTAGGAGATTGAAAAAAATTTCAATATCTAGAACTATTAATAAGCAGGATCGATCAAGAAAGTGATAACTTTGACAAAGTTTTAATCAATTAGTGTTCTTGTTTGTGGTTGAAAGGCCAATGAGTTCTATTATTTCTCACCAAATGTTCTTTTGCTAAAACTATCTCATTAACACACAATCAAGTGTAACCAAATAAACACAAAATTAGATGACTAATTCTTTTTTTGTTTGTTTTTTTATTAATGTAGATGTTTGGGCCAGTTTGCATGCATTTTGATTAATTCTACGGGTCCTAAAATTAACGATCATGTAAGCTTATAGTAACTAGATGATTAATTCTTTTTTATTCAAGCTAGTCAAGTTTCAAAAAAAAAAAATCTATCTTATCTAAATTAACTCCATATAATAATAATAATAATGATGATGATGATAAATAGATAGATAGATAGATAGCCCAACAATTCAAGTGTGAAGTAGCAATCTCTCTTAATCTACATGAAAAACGAGTAAGATCAGATCTTAGAAAAGTGTAAAAAATAGAAAAGAATCACCAAAAGGTGTTGATTTTTGCTGTGCTTATTGTAGAATAGAAAGTAGTTTTTAAGATACAAGAATGGACAATTCCAGATTGTTCTCCTAATTATACACAAATTCTGATAAAAGTCTTCGAGCTAAATATTTCCTTAATTAAATCTCCAAGCTGTAAGACATTCCTCAATCAAATCCCTTATCCAATGAAGGATTCAGGAAGGAAGGGGGCTAGGGCCTCCCCTTTGTTCAAATTGTTCTTAGAATCATTCCTCATTTGTAAGTTTTTACAAAGAAGTTAAATGAATTGACCTTATTTTATAGAGTATGGTGTTGTCATTGCCTCTACCCACATCCTTCAAAGTTATTTTGTCTAAATTGTGTACAATATGCAATATAGAAGGACCAATTTGAGGAATGTATGATACTTTGAGGACCTAATTCAAGTGATGGACTAATTCAGGCAAGAATTTGGGAAAACAGCTATTCTATCTATGGTAAGAACCACAGTTATAAAACATGTCTTCATGGGTCAACTTGGAGCTTGTCTGGAGACGAGTTCAATTTCAAACTAGAATTGTTTCATTTTTTATTTTTTAAAAAAACTGACATTATTTTAGATTCCAGGATTGTTTTTGTAATTATTTGAAGAACATTGCTGACAAAAGAGCTAAAAGTTAAAAACAACTTTTGCAGTTAAAAAAAGAGTCAAAGTCATACGGCTTAAAAATAGGTTTTGTAATGCGTTTTTAAAATATATTAAAATATTTTTTTATTTTTAATATCATGATATTAAAATCATAAAAAATATATAAAACTATTATTATAATACCTTTTACAGTAAAAAAATAAATAAATTAAAAAACAGATAACACCACCGAAACAAAGGCTCCCCGAGACCAAGACCAAGAAACTGACCACCTACGAATTCCAAACCCTGTTGCTTAAAAAACATGCATGGAAGCTGGACCCTTGACAAAGAAGATAAGCTTGAATCCTAGACCTTAAAATATTTACGGTCAAACAGAGTCCCATGTGATCGATGGTGCTAGTTTGGTTGAGTCCTCCAACCAATGAGCACATGCCACTTCAACTTTCAAAATTCAGCTCACAATGAAATACCTCAGACTCTCCTGTTAAATAGCAAAGAAGCACTGCAAAAATACAACAATATCCAGACAAGAAACAATTGCCATGGCCAGCTTATACAATCATATACATGGATGGACCTCAAGAAGGAATCCTAAACCAAAACTAAAACCCTATCTCTCTCTCTCTCTCTCTCTCTCTCAACTTCTAGCCTTTTCAACCTGTTGTTGGCACTTGACAGCCTTTAGATTCTCAGATATGTGGACCCCTCCGTGCATGTGCATTGCCTTTCAATTACAGGCTACAGCTCCCCATTCCCCCCCTCTCCCTTCCTACTTACTCCTCTCCCATCAATACCAACCGCTCTCTCCATGGTTCTTCAAATTGGGTTTTTTTGCTTCTTCTCTTTGCTTCTATTTCTTTTCTATTAAGAAACTATAAGCCCATGCATTATTTCACTTAGAAAGTTTACTTCTTTTGCTGCAAAAACAGAAAAAGGCACCACCTCTCTCTTCGCTTCTCTCTGAAGATGAAGAGAAAAAGCCGTCAAAGTTTGAAGCTCTTTCTGATTTTCCTTTTTGGGTTTTCTTCAATCTTTCGTTATGCAAGCTCTCAAGCAAGCCCGGATGCTGAAGTTATGCTATCTCTCAAAAAAAGTCTCAATGTACCAGATTCACTTGGATGGTCGGACCCGGATCCATGCAAATGGAACCATGTAGTTTGTTCGGATGAAAAACGGGTCACCCGGATCCAAATTGGACGCCAAAATCTTCAAGGTACACTCCCTTCAAATCTTCAAAACCTTACTCAACTTGAACGTTTAGAGCTTCAGTATAACAATATTTCGGGTAATTTGCCAAGTTTAAACGGGTTGAGTTCATTACAAGTGATCCTCTTAAGTGACAATAAGTTCACTTCAGTCCCTAGTGACTTCTTCGCCGGTTTGTCTTCACTTCAATCAGTGGAGATTGATAACAACCCGTTTTCCAATTGGGTCATTCCAGAAAGTATACAAAATGCTTCTGGTTTGCAAAATTTTTCTGCAAATTCAGCTAATATATCCGGGTCCATACCGAGTTTTTTTGGCCCAGATGCTTTTCCGGCTCTAACCATTTTGAGGTTAGCTTTTAATGATCTTGAAGGTGAATTGCCCGCAAGTTTTTCAGGGTCACAAGTTCAGTCTTTGTGGCTTAATGGACAGAAACTTAGTGGTAGCATTTATGTTATTCAGAACATGACTTTGTTAAGAGAAGTTTGGTTGCAGTCTAATGGGTTTTCGGGTCCTTTACCTGACTTCTCGGGTTTGAAAGACTTAGAGAGCTTGAATTTAAGAGATAATTCATTTACTGGTCCTGTTCCTGAGTCTTTGGTTAATCTTGAGTCTTTAAAGGTTGTGAATTTGTCAAATAATTTGCTTCAAGGGCCAATGCCTGTGTTTAAGAGCTCCGTTTCTGTGGATATGGTTAAGGATTCTAACAGATTCTGTTTGTCAACTCCTGGTCCATGTGATTCGCGAGTTAATACCTTGCTTTCGATAGTGAAATCAATGTATTATCCACAAAGGTTGGCAGATGGTTGGAAGGGGAATGATCCATGTGCAGACTGGTTTGGAATAACATGTAATAAGGGGAACATCACTGTTGTTAACTTTGAGAAGATGGGAATAACTGGCTCGATTTCTCCAGATTTTGCATCCCTTAAGTCATTGGAAAGGTTGGTTCTTGCAAATAATAATCTGACAGGTTTGATTCCGCAAGAGATTACTACCTTACCTAGACTCAAGGCACTTGATGTGTCAAACAATCAGCTTTATGGGAAACTTCCGGCCTTTACGAACAATGTAATCGTTAATACTGATGGTAATCCACATATAGGGAAGGATGTGAATAGTTCTACATCTCCAGGATCCCCATCTGCAAGTCCATCTGCAAATACTGGTTCTGGAAGTGGTGGCAGTTCAGGAAAAAGTGGCAAGAAATCTTCCGCTTTCATCGGAGTCATTGTGTTTTCTGTGGTTGGGGGTGTTTGCTTATTGTTCTTGATCGGCTTGGTGGTTTTCTGTCTGTACAAGAAGAAACAAAAGCGGTTTAGCAGAGTACAGAGTCCGAATGAAATGGTGATTCATCCTCGCCACTCGGTGTCTGATAATGAGAGTGTGAAGATTACTGTTGCTGGATCAAGTGTTAGTGTTGGTGCTATTAGTGAAACACATACAATTCCTACAAGTGAACAGGGTGACATTCAAATGGGTGAAGCTGGGAACATGGTCATTTCTATTCAAGTTTTAAGGAATGTTACTAACAATTTCAGTGAAGAAAACATATTGGGACAAGGAGGTTTTGGAGTGGTCTACAAAGGTGAGTTGCATGATGGTACAAAGATTGCTGTGAAGAGGATGGGGTCTGGGGTCATAAGTAGCAAGGGGCTAAATGAATTCAAGTCTGAGATTGCTGTTTTGACAAAGGTTAGGCACCGGCATCTTGTTGCTCTTCTTGGGTACTGCTTGGATGGTAATGAGAAGCTTCTTGTGTATGAGTATATGCCACAAGGAACACTCAGTAGACATCTCTTCAACTGGGCAGAAGAAGGATTGAAACCAATGGAGTGGACAAGAAGGTTGACAATAGCCTTGGATGTAGCAAGAGGTGTCGAGTACCTTCATGGTTTGGCTCATCAAAGCTTTATACACAGGGACTTAAAGCCTTCAAACATTCTTCTCGGGGATGATATGAGGGCTAAGGTTGCAGATTTTGGTCTTGTGCGCCTTGCACCAGAGGGCAAAGGCTCTATTGAAACTAGAATTGCTGGAACTTTTGGATACTTGGCACCAGAATATGCAGGTACCATTTCCTCTAGTTGCTTTACCCTTCAATTAATGTTTAATTTATTTCGAGTCCAAGATATTTTTGAACTTTGATTTATGTTTAAACTTCTAGTTTTCAACAGATATTTGGGGGTTCATTTAAAACATATAGTTGGACAAGTATTCTTATATATTGACTGCTATTTACTCTGAGACTGTTTTCGTCACAAACTTGGCACAAATGCACAATAATCCTGTTAACTGCTAAAAAACGATTCATCAATCTGCTGTTGTATTTCTGTTTTGTTATTGATTTGTTTTTTCTGTTGTATCAAGAGTAGCCAAAATATTTCTGTCAAGGAATAGGATTCACCTTACTATATGCAAATTCATGTCTTATTCACGAGGCATGGCATGGTTCGTTCATATTTTTAAAATCTATCATTTGTTGTTTAACTTTTATGGCTCCAGTCCTGGGAGGAGTAGCATTTTACTTGCATGGGACCGTTCTCAAATTCAAAATTTCTTTGATTGTTAGCATATCTCTTATTCAACAGTGTCTTCTGTCATCTTCTGCCTGTTGTTTGCCATCTAACCTTTTGAGCTTATGACTTGCTTTTCTGTTTGCTCTCTTAATTCACATTGCTAACTTCAAACTCTTGTTTTTGGGTGATATGTTTGCAGTTACTGGTCGAGTGACAACTAAAGTTGATGTTTTCAGTTTTGGGGTGATATTGATGGAGCTTATAACTGGTAGAAAAGCTCTTGATGATAGCCAGCCTGAAGAGAGCATGCATCTTGTAACGTGGTTCCGCAGAATGCACCTGAACAAGGACACGTTCCGGAAGGCCATCGATCCCGCAATTGACCTCAATGAGGAAACACTTGCCAGCATCAGCACCGTAGCAGAGCTGGCAGGTCACTGCTGCGCTAGGGAACCATATCAAAGGCCAGACATGGGTCATGCTGTGAATGTTCTCTCTTCTCTGGTGGAGCTCTGGAAACCAACCGACCACAGTTCTGAAGACATATATGGTATTGACCTTGAAATGTCCTTGCCGCAGGCACTTAAGAAGTGGCAAGCTTATGAAGGTAGAAGCAACATGGAATCTTCTTCGTCTTCACTCCTTCCCAGCTTAGACAATACTCAGACCAGCATACCTGCGCGCCCATATGGGTTTGCTGAGTCATTTACATCAGCTGATGGAAGATGAGTGTGGCGGTTGTAAATGGTGGAGGTGGTGGTAGTTTTCTATGTTCATTCTATTTGCAGCTCCTTTGCTGTTTTCTCTGTAAACTTGTCTGACTCCTAGCTCATTCATGTTCTAGTCTCATCCTGTTGTCTCATATTTTTCTTGGAAATGTAGTTTGGATGGTGGTCACTTGTATTAGAGGTTTTGAAAATGAAATGGATAAGGTGTTCTAGAAGATATTCGTCTTCAGTTTCAGATCTCTGCAAAATTTCCTGCTTCTTGGTGTATAGCAAAGCCAGTATGCCACTAGTCCATTTTTCTTTCCTGCCAATTTTGGCGTGCAAATCCTTCCACAAGATCAAATTCACTAGAAATAGAAAAAAAAAAAAAAAAAAGTAGTAGTGAGGAAAAAAACTGAAAAACTAATTAAACCGAGAAAACTGAAAAAACCGAACTGTGAAAAAAACTGATAAAACCGATTAGAATTTTTAACAAACCGACTGGTTTGGTTTTAGTTTATAAGTCTGAAATTGAAAAAATCAAACTGAACCTAAATCGAAAAAAACCAAGTCAAATCGGAAAAACCGAGCCAAATCAGGAAAAAACCGAGCTAAATTGAAAAAACCGGTTTTTGTTCTAAAATAACCAAACTAAAACCGATTGGTTTGAGTTAGTTTCAGTTTTTTTTAAGAAAAAAAAAATTAGTTTGTTTATTTTTTTTAATAAAAACAAAATCAAACAAAAAATTATTATTTCAAAAAAAAAAAAAAAAATGCTGTCATCACTAACAAAATCAAAGAAGCATGCATCAACACATGGGGTTGTGGCCTAGTGGTTGAAAGAACTTGTTCCCTTCCTCCACACCAGGGTTCAAGCCCCACTTGTGTACGTCTGTCACCCCCGTGGTGCCTTACATGCTCACTGGGCTTGCAGGATGTTCAGTGAACCCGGGGATTAGTTGTGGTGCGCGCAAGCTGGCCCGGACACCCCGCATTATCAAAAAAAAAAAAAAGAAGCATGCATCTAATGGCAACCAGACAATTATCACTCGGAATGTCTTGGTGTCTTTAGATTAGGTTTTTTTTTTTAAAACCAAAGTAACATAGTTCGATAAAAATTCTAAAAAAATTACATGGGTTAGAAAAATATTAGAAACAGTAAAGTATTAGAAAAATAGTATAATTTAAACAAAATTATTATTAAAAATAGTGGTCGTTTAAAAATCAATCTCAAATTAATCATTAAAAAAAAGGAGATAAGCTAATATGATAGAAGATAGAAATTAAAAAAGAAAAAAAAAAGAAAATGGATTATCGAAGATCCATTGAGACTTTGTTTCGACAAACGTTATACTGTTATAAAGATTTTAATGAGACGATTCTAACTATACATTGAAATACCATAAAAAAAATTGTAATTGGTTAGGGATTTTGTTCGAAGTTAATTATGATCTTATTTGATGATCTTTCAAGTTGTAACTAGAGTTGTATCATCGAGATTTTTTTAATAATATAGAGTGTGTTGAAAATGGATCTCCAATGCCATCTAGTGTATTCTTTTTTACTTATTTTTTCTTTTCTCTTTTATTGCATCAACTTATCTTTATTATTTTCTTGATCATTAGGTCTTGAATCTCAACTTTTAGCTATTGAATCTTTATAGAATTTTGGGTTGATTTTTGTTAAGTTAATTAATTTGTATAAAATATACTACTGTGAATAGTCGATTATATACAAAAATTGATATTAAAAAAAATAGATGTGTTAAAATTATATTATTTTCTAAATACTTATAAAACTTATGTGATATTTCCTAAATTTTTATCAAACTGTCATTTTTTTTCTTATAAAAAATTCTAAGATTAGCTGGGTAGCATTGTTTTTGCTTTTGTCATCTTCTCCTAGCCACACGCCTTGGTCTCTCTCTCTCTCTTTTAATCCCCATTTTATTTCATGGACAACAGAATCTACTTTCTCACCAAGTTCCATGCCCCAATTCCAATCGATTACAGGTTGGGGTGATGATGGCTTTATTTTTTGGAAAAGGCAAAATCATGAAGTGCTGAGACTGCGATGAGATTACTCTGATTGTAATAAAGAAGGCAAGAAAAAGAAGGAAAAGTTTCCTGAAATTAGATGGCAGGATAAGGATGATGCCTTTCCCCAGAAACAAATGTCGTGTAAAGGCTTCCTCCATGGAAACAGCAACTTGCAACTTTTATTCTCCTGTCCTGATCTTCGCTGCGTACATGCATAAGATAAGATATAATACGGTTTTTATCCCATTTCATAGCTTAATTTCTCCCTCATTTTCTTTTGTGAAATAATTTTATCATGTCTAATCATATATCAATATTTCCATGAGTGTTGTATATGGCTCGAAATCAATGCAGTCTAATTTTTTTTGTTCTAAACTTAAAAATATAATTGGATAAGTAACATACATACATACATACATATATATATATATGTATATATACATATATCGAGACAAAAAAATATATATTATTAAGACAAAGATAACATATTTCTGTATCCTTTCTATTTTAAAAGAATAAAAATTTATTTAAGAACAATTTCAAATATTATTAATTCTATCTAACTATTTCCATGAGTATTCTATGATGCCGTTTGTATTTTGCTTTAATAAAATGTTTGAAAATATTTGTTTAACTGATACACATCACAATTTTACATTAATATTAAAAAAGAATTTCTTGAAATCTTAGTAGATAAAAAAATTACAATTTAAAACTTTTCTGAACTCAGTTCAAATTACAATTTTTATTTAGTAGTGTAGTTGTAGTTGTTTTTCAAATAATTTTTCATGTCAAAATACATGCTAATAATTTTATTTTTTTTAAAATTATTTTTAACATCAACATATCAAAATAATTTAAAAATACTAAAAATATATTAATTTAAAATTAATAAAAAAAATTTAAAAATTAATTTTTTTAATATATTTTTAAAATACATAAACAAACATGCATGTCCAAACACACGCTTAAAACCTATGGAAACACAATCAAAAGGTCTCCCGAGCATCATGAAAACATAGAAGCATGGTAAAGGGTGGAGAATTTACTACTTTCTTTTTTTTGTCAAAGCAAAAAAATAAAAATAAAATTTGAGCTGGTACTTGATGAAAGGCCAGGTTCCTCTTATCAACATCTAGACGTGCATCTTTGAATCAATTAATGGGATTTCTATCTTCATTTAGTACCAAAAATACAAAAAAATAATGATAATAAATTGAAACCTTTTTGCAAGATTTGCTTTGTAAATATAATTTGTAGGTAATAGTAATATTATAGTTATTAAACTTGAATAATAGATTTTTTGGAGCAAGACTTGAGTCATGAGTTGAAGAATTTAAATTAATAAAATTAAAATAATATTATTTTAATTAATTTTTTTTAAAATAATATTATTTTAATTAATTTTTTTTAAAATAATATATTTTGATCATATCACAATAAAATAACCATATTATAGGTCAATCAGGTTTTTTTTAAATGAATAACACTGAATAATAAATTAACTTATTTTAATTTTTTTTATACATCTCACGATGAAGAAGCCCACGTCACGTATCTAGTTTGTATTATATATCATGCTATCTATTTTATGGTGCAAAACTTTTTTTTTTTTTTTTCTCAATTATAAGGAAAGGATTCAAGCTAAAGTCATCTGGATAACTAACCCAATCCCGCACCAATGGATCAACTCCAAAACCCAAATGGAGCTACATGGCTAAGGTACTTGGACCCTAGTGATCCAAACTCTTCTTCTTTTTTTTCTTTTTTCTTTTTGATGGAGTTGTCTATTTTACAGGCCCATTGAACCATGCTAAGTCTAAAATGCTTTGAAACATGAGGCCCAGCTACACTCTCATTTCGGGCTCAAAAAACTGGTAACTGGCAAGACTTTCTAAACTTCAATTGGGCACACCACACCCATAAACCATTCCTTTATGAGTTAATTATAACTTAATCGCTATAATTGATTAAATCAATCAATTAATCTCTATCACATGGTATAAAAAAATAAATTAATAGTCCTTCTTTGACTAGCATTAATCATCCTCAACTTGGTAGTATCTCTTTCCAAAAAAACAAAAAAAAGGTTCTCCTAACTCTATCAAATCCTACCTTCTTATCTTGTTCTCTTTTCATTTTTCTATTCCTCAAATAAATAAAAAATTATATACTGGGAAAACAAGAGTGAAAGATACAAAGGAAAGAGGTCATAAATGAGTTTAAGAAATAGGGATCAAATATATAGTTTTTAAAACATGAGGACTATAAACTACAAGGAGCAATCAAACTTAACTATTCCTTTGTTTTTAGTACTTAATTGTCACATTTGTTGTCTATCTTGAATACTAACCCAAAAATATATTCAAGTTGGATGATTAAATTATAAGATTAACCCGGTCAATTATTTTATTAAAATAATATTATATTATTGCTTTTCAAAAAAAAAATCTTCATGTTAATTGATAGAGTTTTACTCACTGAAACCAAAACCAACCTCGTTGAATTAACCAAGTTTAGTCTAGTAAATATTTAATTTAATTTAATTAAAAATTCATCTCAAATTAAACGTTAAATCCTGATTTTTTCAGCACCAAGCTAGATTTAACAAATATAACATTTGTGACGCAGGCAGTCTCCAGTAAGGACGAGTCCATCCGTAGAAGCCCTATTTTCATATATAAAAAGAAAAAAACCAAGTCGGTCCACCTGCTACTACTTTGACTCGGACCGAGTCAGCCAATGCCAGCAATCGACCCTTGGTTGGCCGTCTACCCTTGCTCCGAACAACAATTTTAACGCTTTTACACACTGTTTTCAACTGTTCAACAGTCAACATTCCAAGTTCCCATTCATCAAACCAAACCTTCCACACTTTCGTGATTGCTTTTTGAAGTCAGTCTTCTTCCCTGTCCATCTCTTCCTTGGCTTGACTTTGACCACCGGAAAGCCATACCAACATATAAATACATCACCCCATCACCAAGAGCTTCATATATTCTCTAGCCCAAGAACCAAAGTTCAAAACATACATAACCTACTCTCAGCACCAACGTACTTGGCAGCACATCATAAGAGAGAATAGACAATGATTGTTTCTTGGAGATTAAGGAGAAAGTCCAAGAAAAACAAGAATCCAAGCCAAGAAATCAATTCGGACATGGAAATCATGATTCCTAGACACTTCTGTTGCCCGATTTCTCTTGACTTGATGAAAGATCCGGTCACATTATCGACAGGAATCACGTACGATAGAGAAAGTATCGAAAAATGGATCGAAGATGGCAACCTAACATGTCCGGTTACAAACCAGGTGTTAGCAAGCTTTGATCAGATTCCGAATCATTCCCTGCGCAAGATGATTCAAGATTGGGGTGTTGAGAATCGTTCTTACGGGTTTGAAAGGATCCCTACGCCTCGTGTCCCTGTGACACCGTACGAGGTTTCGGAGATTTGTAGGAGGGTTAATGTTGCAACTCAACGAGGGGAGCAAAAGAAGTGTCAAGAGCTGGTTAGGAAGATCAAGAATTGGGGTAAAGAGAGTGAGCGCAACAAGAGATGCGTTGTGGAGAATGGGGCTGGTTGTGTTCTATCGGCTTGCTTCGAGTCCTTTGCAAGCGTTGCAATGGAGAAGGATGAAGATTTGTTGGGAGAGATTTTATCAGTTTTGGTATGGGTGTTTCCACTTGGTGAAGAAGGCCAAAGTAGGCTTGGATCCATCAAGTCTTTGAATTGTTTGGTATGGTTCTTGAAGAGGGGAGATCTTTCAGCCAGGCAAAATGCAGCTTTGGTGCTTAAAAATCTTCTTGCTCTAGATCAAAGGCATGTAAATGCCCTGGTGAAGATTGACGGAGTGGTTGAAGCTTTGGTTAAGTTAATCAAGGAGCCTATTTGCCCAACAGCCACCAAAGCTTCATTGATGGCGATTTTCTACATGACTTCATCATCAAGTCTCAATGAGAAGATGAAACCAACATTTGTGGAAATGGGTTTGGTTTCATTGATCATAGAGGTTCTAGTTGATGGAGATAAAAGCATATGCGAGAAGGCACTAGGTGTTTTGGACCATATTTGTGATTGCAGAGAAGGGAGAGAAAAGGCCTATGAGAATGCTCTCATTGTAGCTGTTTTGATCAAGAAAATCTTGAATGTATCAGATTTGGCATCAGAATTGTCAGTTTCCATTCTCTGGAAGCTTTTCAAGAATTACGGAGAGAGATCAGAGGATGCCGATGATGATGCAGAAGGAGGTGTTGTGGTTGAAGCACTTCTAGTGGGTGCTTTCCAGAAGCTGTTGGTCTTATTGCAAGTGGGCTGTGGTTATAGCACAAAGGGGAAGCTTAAAGAGTTGCTAAAATTGTTGAATCTTTGTAGAGTTAAGTTAGATTGTTTTGATTCTTCAGCAGATTTCAAGTATGTCAAAAGGCAATACTGATTTTGTGTTTCTCAATTAGTTTAGGAAAGAACTTTAAACAGATTCATAGAAGATTACAAACAAATTCAATTGTGCATGCTTGTTCGAGAATAATATAAATCATATCTTACATCTCATCTAACAATTTAATTTTTTAGATTGAGATAGTTCTTTGATATGATATCAGAACCTTGATAGCCAAACAATCACGAGTTCAAATCTCACCATCCCTAATTTATTTGATAAAAATTAAACATAAGATAATATAACTTATGCAAGTTTCAAGCTCAAAAAGCTTTCATTTAAGAGCGGTGTTAAAAAATAATATAAATCATATCATCAAACCTTAAGTAATAGCTTAAATTTTTAAATTGAGAACCAATTCAATAATTATAATATTGAGATTTTGATACGTACAACTTATGCTATGCTGTATTCTTGCACGCGTTAATTTGTTCTTACCGTATGAACGTAAGCTTTCTCATGTCTAGCAGTCATGCTAATTTTCTGTATCTTCCAATCTCAACAACGTATCGAAGAGACATTTCGCAATCGTATTTTAGGTTATTATTATTATAGAACATATATCTAAATAAAAAGACAAAAACATCTTAATTAAAGAAATGAAGATATATACATAAGGTAAGTGAATTTTTATTATTTCAAAACAGAAAAAAAATGAGACATGTTCTAATTTTTTATTATTTCGTGATATAAATCAAATACTATCTAATAAAATCATAAAAAAATAATTATGCTATTATATCTCATAGGATAATCAAAATATCTTAAATATTTTAATAAGCAAACCTCAGATTTATGAAAATCAAACCCTAGTAGGTATTTTCTTTCTTTCTTTCTTTAATATAAATTAATCATGATGAAATATGCATGTAGTAGTTTGTATATTAGTCAAACTAATATTTTCCTCTGAACTTTAGATTAAGATCTCTAGCTGTCTAGCATGGTAGTCATATTTGGCAGGCTGGCTGGAGTAGGTAGGGCTTGAGCCTTGAGGTACCAATCTTATCCCTCGTTGTTTTTTTTTTTGTGGAGTAGAGATCGTTGTTGTAATCTGTATAAATGCCCTTGTCGAATAGCAGGTAGGCCGGTGGCCATTGCTAAGTTTTTTTTTTTTTACTTGCGATAGTGACAAAGGCGATGGCATAGTTATAGAGTGAATTGTAACTTAGTCCCTGTAGTTTAAGAATCTAATTAATTAGTCTTAGTTTCAAAAACTTTATATTGCATACTTGTATTTTTTAAAATCCATTTGTAACTGATTTTTTTTTTCCGTGAGGTCTATGTTCTATTTCAATTCATTTTATTAGTTGAAAAATAGAAAAGGAAGAAACAGATGAAATGCGGAGTTTTGATAAGAAAAAAAAAGCATTTTTGAAACAATAAACTCAAATATTATAAGAGAAAGAAAGAGAAGGGTTTCCCTCCCCTTTACTTAATTCATAACGACTAATATCCTAATAGTTATTTTCTTGGTCTCTTTAAAAAAAAAAGAAGAGAAAATATCATTAACTTAATTCATAACTGCTGTTCAGATCACTGAATGCAACAAGTGTCTTGGTCACATCACAAGCATATGCCTGGAAATACTAGTAGTCGGGTAAAGGTCAACCTGCCTGGTCTGAGTCTTATAACCATTTTTTTTTTTAATGTTTTACTATCAAAAGTATCCTAATGGAATAAAACTAAATCCATTATTCTAATGGAATAAAAAATAAATTATCCATATTAAAATATAAATCCACATGACAATATGAAATTCAACAATAAAATATTATATGTACCGGTCTATTAGTATTATAAACTAACCTTATAAACTTGGATGAATCTCTTATCTAAGTTAGCAAGCTCCAATCATGTAAATCTCTTTGTGGATGTCTGGGTTGAAGTTTTGGAAAAACATAATGTAGGTGAAGAAGATCTTGTTTTTGTTCACATCAACATTAAGGAAGATTGAAGAATCATAATCATGCATTACCTGTTTATAAAGCAATTACCCTCAAATAGAAATAAAATCATTCATTTGACTAGGTGAGTAACGAAGTATTACATCATCAATAACATTATATATCGAAAATCCACTTCAACTTCACTTTTAACGAAGATAAGCTACCTGACCATCTCTTTTAATAAAGATGAGCCATTTAACCACAAGAATCCTAAGAGTTCTACTTAGGACAATTAAATCTCACAAAGAAGATAAAAAATCTCTCATTAAATTTGATAACCTTTCAAATCTTTACATATTTAATACATAAAGACTTAAGGGGTTACTGGTAGATTAATGTATTTTATATATGTTATTTTTGCTTTAACCCACATTTAAAAAGCCTAAAAGCAGGTTAATAACCCAATATACTTAGGTTGGCTGGCCCTAATGACATGGGTTTGGCTTGCTTTTAAGCCCAACATCCTTGAATTCACCTACGCGCTCAACTCAAATACACGTGGGTCTAGTGAGCTGCTAAACTCAACATCCTTAAGTTTATCTACTTGTTGAGCCCAAGTACATGTGAGTTTGGTGAGATACCAAACCCAACATTCTTGGGTTTAGTTGCACGCTGAGCTCAAGTACATATGGGTCTAATGAGCTGCCAAACAAAATATTTTTTGTTTCAGTTGTGTGCTGAGCCTTAATACATATAGGTGTGGCGAGATGCCAGACCCAATATTTTTTGGTTCAGTTGTGTGCTAAGCCTAAGTATATATGGATATGACAAGTTGTTAGATCTATCACCTTTGGGCATGGGGTCATTCTAGGTTCAAATGCATATGGAACTGGCAATCATAATAAGCCTTATATTGGGTCTGTTGTAACCCATTTTTTGGGTCCCTACAAAAAAAAAAATAAAAATAAAAAAAAAATATATATATATATATATAAAAACAATAATAAACAGGAGGCAGGAGCGCTCGGAAAATGGTTGGAAGATTTGGTCAAGGAGGTTAAAAAAATACCAAGATCGGATTTTTTTACAGTATATTCTTGGATGATGAGAGCCCTGATGGATAAGAAATTTTGAATTTTGAGGAGAAAAGCCCAAATTTGGATGTTTATGGACTTAATTGGATTTTTAATAGATTTTATAGGGGTTTTGATTGCAAGAAAAATTGATTTTTAAGTCAATTTGGGTTTTAATTAGAAGAATTTTAAGTTTTGGGGCCAAAATATTTTTTTTTGGATTTTATTAGGCCAAATTAGGGGCTTAATTGCATAAATATTGAAGTTTAATGGCCAATTAGGGACTTAATTAAGAAAATCCGAAACCAGGGACCAAATTGGAAGAGGCGCGTAAATGGAGGGGCTGAAATTATTCGGTCCAGGGGCCTAATTGAAGAAATTTGAAGTTTATTAATCAATTGAGGGCGTAATTGAACAAAACAGAGGCCAAGGATTAGAATGGAAAACGCGGCCAACTTGAGGGGTGGAGGCCGAAATTAGCGGGGGTGCAATTGAATTTTATTCTTAAAATCAGGATCAGATTTGAGGACTTAATAGAACAAAGGATAAATTAGGGACTGATTTGAAAAATCATATTTCTGGCGCCTTTTTTTAAATGAAACGGCGCGTTTTCTCCAAAACGACGCCGTTTCATACATAAAAAAAAAAAAAAAGAGAGGACCGAACGGTGCCGTTTTGAACGGCACTGTTCACCTTTCTTCTTCCCTCCCCCCCGAACAGGCAGCAGAAAACAAGGAAAAAAGAAAGCTTATTTAAATGGCGCTTGTCCCCCTCTCCTACCGACCGGACCGAAACCCACACGCCGTTGAGGACATTGGCCGACCACCCGCCGCGCACCACACCGGGACCGAAGCCCGCACGCCTTGACAGTCGCGCCCCGTGGCCGACCAGCCTCCACCTTTGTTCGCCCCAAGGCTCCTTCTCCCCTTATAAAAGCAGGTGACCCGAAGAAAAGGGGGACGAAAAAAAAGAGAAGAGAAGCAGAGGAGAAAAAAAAAGAAAAAACCGAGACAAAAGAAGAGAGAGAGAGAAACCGAAGGAGAGAGAAACCACTTAAAAAAAAAAAAAACAGAAACAAAAGAACCCAAAGTTGAGAAGCTTGGGAAAGCTGACACCGGGAGGGAACTGAAGAAACCGAAACCGAAGCAGCAAACCGGGGGGAACGACGACTAACTGTTGGCAGCAACCGCACCCTCCGCCGTTCGAACAGTCGCAGCACCGCCCGCAGCCACCGTTCGTGGAGCCACGTCACCGTAGCCTCACCAGGTACGCCTCTTCCCCCTGCATTTTTGTTTTCCTTAAATTAGCATAAATTTTCCTCCTGCATGCAGAATCGTTTCTGCATGCAGGAGGTGGGGAGGGAAAATAATTCCCTCCCCCCGTTCGTGTTTGCTGGGCCAGGTTGATGCTGGCCCAGCGTTGTTTTTCCTTCTCTGGGCCAGACGGGTTCTGGCCCAGAGGTTTTTCTTTGGCTGGGCCAGAATGGGTCTGGCCCAGCCCTGTGATCTGGGCCGGTCGGGCCCAGACCGAGGAGTAATTTTTAGTTGGGCCGAGACCGGCCCAGTTTACTGTGGGCCGAGGTCGGCCCAACGCTTTTTTTTGTTTTCTAGGCTGTCCGGCCCATTTATTTGGGCCGGCCCGCCCACTTAATATATTATATTATATATTATGTGATATATATGGTATATATACATTGTAAAAATAAAAAAAATATATTCTGAAAAATCTTTAAAAATATTGTTGATTTTCCTGCATATTTTGGTCAAAAGTTTTTAATGTTGGTTTGTATTTTTATACCGTAAAGATACAAAACCAGTGTTAAAAATACCCGGTTTTCGTCAAAATATCAAAGATTTTTAGAATAAAAAATGTTTTTGCTTTCAAAAAATTTCTAAAAAGTCCCTAAAAATGTTGTTGATTTTTCTGCATATTTTTATCAAAGTGGATTAATATTGGGTTGTATTTTTATACCGTAAGAATACAAACCCAGTATTAAAATACCCGATTTTTGTTAAAACATCAAAAAATAAATATTTTCCAAAAAAAAGGTTTTGTTTTCATGCATACGGCCTAGTCTCTCCAATATATATATATAAATATTATAACATCATATTTTCACACAACAAAGAAAATTTTCAAAACAATATATGTATTAGCATGCATTTTGGCTTTAATAACCAGTTTATTTAAGCCATGAGAACTAGGCCAATATTTCAAAAATTCAAAAAATCTTTTTTTTGTTTTCTTTTAGTATTTGGGATTACGAATTTATACGTAAAACGTATTCCTAAATATTATTAATGAAATTTTGGTATGGACGTTAGAACGGTTAGGATTTTACCCGATAAGATAAAGTCTTTCTTACCAAGGAGGATTTTTCTTGAACCATAGACAGACCAACAACTAGGAAAACACGAAAATACCTTAGTTTTTATCAGACAATAAAACAATGCAGCTTACCTTAGGTAGGGCGTATTTGGGGTGCTAATACCTTCCCTTTACGCAACTAGTCCCCGTACCCGATCTCTGAGACCAGTTAGGGTTCCTAGTGACCAAAATACTAGGTGGCGACTCCCATTCCATTTTCTACCAATAAAAGACAATATTTTTGTTGTATCCCCATAGATATAGATAGATTTACATTATAGATTAAGAAAATGGAAAAACTATGTTATTTTCGCCGCGACGCCGCACACGTGCGACAGAATGGCGACTCCACTGGGGACCTTGTAGACTAAGCTTTGTTTTTGTCTGATTTGTTTGTGTTCTTGTGTGTTTATTGTTAATATGCCCTTCCTTTTATTTGCGTATTTATTTCATTTTACTCATATTATTCATGCATTGTATACAATTGTCTCATGCATCACTTGCTTTAATTTTGCAAAGCACACACAAGCTTTAAGTTAAGTGGGGAATTAGCGATTTACCCTAGGACTATTGGTCAGGGTTTAAATGCGTGAAACACCCAACTCATATCTGAGTGCCTGCTTGGTAATGGTGGGCATACGTGTCTTAACTGTTCCTTGCAACGCCCCCATACTTCTTTACGAAGAACGTCACTGGGCAGATATGAGACCCTTCGAGACTAGATAGAAAAAACTACCCACTCTCACTTGATAATTAGAGCTTGTCCTTAGGTTGTGAATCTTACTTTCATTTTGCATCACGATTAACACTGTTAAATTCATCAACCCAGGTTTTGAGCTGAAATCATGACTAAGTACCTCTCTTTCCAAGAATATGGACAAGAGTCTGAGTTGGCTCAGGTTGCCGAAGGAAAATGCCCAAGAATCGATGCTAGTGGTTTACCATGCATTACCAAGGTAAATCACATGGTAAACGACTTAGGAAAGTTGCTGCCTATCATGGAGTATGTTGATGAGACTTTGTTTGAAAGGCGATATGGAAGAATTGCACAAATAATGAAGTTACCTGTACAAGCAGCGGCGATCAAAGCTCTTCTGAATTTTTGGGATCCAAGTTATCGGTGTTTTACCTTTGGAAACATCGATATGACACCCACCTTGGAAGAATATGAGAGAATTCTGGACTTTCCAAATGACAGCCACAGAATCTACCACCGACGCAGGTTTGAAGACACAGCTTCGGAAGTAGTCAATTTATTAGGCTTAGGAAAGATCAGCCAGTGTCGAGTCGCCGAAGGGGGTTTTAAATGGAAGGTCATTGAAGCCCGACTGAAGAAAAATGCCGAAGAAGGCAAGTTGGGAGACGAACGATACAGGTTGGTGGCCTTTGCCATTTTTGGGTTAGTGTTGTTTCCTTCTGAAACTGGGGTCATCAGTTTAGAAGCAGCGAGTGTCTTCGTCGAATATGAGCATGACCGGATCAATCCTTCCTCAGCCATCTTGGGGGAAACCATGTTATCTCTTAATCACTGCCGAACACATGGAAAAGGAGCTATGAGATGCTGCGTCCCTATGTTATACCTATGGATAATCAGCCATATCGAAGCACCAAGAGACATTTTCAACAACTTTTGGTGGTTTGACTTGCGACCATTAAAGATTACCATAGATGAGACTTGGAAGAATTGGGACGAGAAGGCATGGAGGGATAAGTATGCAGCATTGCCAGGTAGCAACTTCAAATGGAAAGCGCCGTGGATGAACAACGCTATTTGCACAATGAGCTGCGGAAGCAAGAGATGGGTTCCTTTGATTGGGGTAACTGGTTACATCAGCTATGCGCCCGCTCTCGTAACACGACAATTAGGCGGAATGCAATATACGCCAAGAACCTTGGGTTTAGCTGATTTCGTTGGGTTATTCAAGCACCAACCGTTCATCGAAGAAATGGAGCTTGTCCGACAGGATTGGGAAAGACCTTTGAAGGTGAAAAAAGAAGAAGGAAGCAGCTTTGAAACCTCATTCAGCCATAATTATACAGTGTGGAGGAATGAAGATTTTTCTGAAGTGAAGGGTCTCTCTACACAAGAACAGTCCGAGGCAGCGATAGAACTACAGAAAAGGAAAAGAAAGGATGATGAAGAAGATCTAAGAAAACAGTTAGATCAGTATATAATAGAACTCAGCAAAAGTAAGGGGCGACAACAACTGTTAGAGAACCAGCTAGAGGAGGAAAATACGATGAGGGTTTTCTTGAATCAGCGGTTAGAAAAACAAGAGAAGCAGCTAATGTCTCTAAAGGAATGGCAGAAAAGGGCCGAGGTAGCTGAAGAGATAACAACGGGGGTCCAGTTTGAGTTAAGGAAACGAATAGCTGATTATGACGAGTTGGTCAAGAAGAATGGGATAGCAGAAAAAGAATTGGCTAAGGTTAAGAGGTCAACAAAGGGCGTGAATGTTGATAAGGAGATGATGGATTCTTTGAAGAAGGGAAGGAAACTTCTTTTAAAGAAAATAGAAGATGAAAAGGAGAAGAATCGTCTGGCCAACCTTGACATAGAAGAAGAAAGGAAGGTTAGAGCTCAATACATGGTGCAACTAGAGGAAGAAAGAAATGCGAGAAGAGCCGCTGAGTCTGACATGAGAGATTACCAGAAGAGAGCTGAATCTTTAAAAGGAAGGATGAAGGCTTTACAATCGGAGATCGAGGTACAAGAAGAAGAGTTAAGGGAGTTGAGAAGTCACTACTTCAAGATGGAAGAAGAGATGAGTAGGGCTAAGCAAGAGCGTCAAGAATGCCAAGACTACATGGACAACTTTGCAGTTCAAATCAATTCCACAACAGCAGAGCTGGATATCGAAAAGGAAGAGCTACAGAGGACAAAAGATAAGTTGGCACAATCAGAGGATATGGTGCGAGTATTGAAAAGAAGCAACGAAGCCTTAGGAGCCAGCAACGAAGCAATCATCGGAGATAACACTGTATTCCATGATAGGATAAGCCATATGTCAAAACAAGTTGAGCGCGTAGCCCGTTATGCGGAAAGGTTGCAACAGCAAGCCACCGAAGTTGGAAATGACGTTTCAAAGTATCGAGAATACATGGGGGCCATGGTTTGTTTTATTAGGGATTTAGCTAATAGGGGAAATGCCTTTTAGAAGTTAGTAATGTATAGGACTTCTCTTTTTCATTTTGGTTTTGTATGAGCAATTTTGTTATTTATAAGAAGTCCATGACGTATTTCCTTTCTTAATGTGTTGAGTAAGCCACTATGATAAGAACTTGGCAAACCCTCCTTTACGATAATCAGGTTAACTCAGAAATCTTGCTTAAAGGTTACGAAAGTCATGAATCAGCTCATAAAATATATATGCACATTACATCTGCATCACATTCTCATCACACATTTTGTTTTTTAATTCATCATATGCATCACCAGATCGTGAAGCATAGGTCCCATATCCAGAGTCCATCAAACCCGGTCCAGATCAAGAATGGAAAACGAAGAAAGAGCTCAATTAGAGTCGCACTACCAGACCGAGTTGGAATCGGTGAAAAATGAAGTTTCTCGACTGACCAATCTGCTGGAGCAACTTTTAAGAACCAGGAACGGAGAGGGAACGTCTACCCAACCACCTATAGGGGCACCGTCAGTTCATGTCCCGGGGTTATCTCAGAACTTGGGGGCAGATTCAGTGACGGGGCAGCACTTTGCACTTGTTATTCCCATTCAGCCCCCTCAAGCTCACATCACTGTAGATTTAACAGCCGAGGGGCCTTCCGATAATAGGTCCACTGGTTTTGTGAACGATGACAAGATATCCGCATTAGAAGAAAGGTTAAGAGCAGTCGAGGGAAATGATTGGTTTGACCCCATGCGAGCGTCGGAAATATGCTTGGTACCTAACCTCACGGTACCAAAAGACTTTAGGATACCAGAGTTTATAAGGTACACTGGGTTGGAATGCCCAAACACCCACCTTCGATCTTATTGCAATAAGATGGCTGAAGTGATTCACGACGACAAGTTAATGATCTACTTTTTCCAAGATAGTCTACCGGGATCTGCGCTAAGTTGGTACATGAGGCTGGATAATGTCAAGATTAAGAAATGGAAGGACTTAGTGGAGGCTTTCCTAAAGCAATACAAGTTCAATTTGGAAATTGCTCCAGATCGAACGAGCCTCATGTCAATGGAAAAGAGGAGCCAAGAGTCGGTGAGGGCTTATGCATAAAGATGGAGGGACGAGGCCACGCACGTGCAACCCCCTTTGATAGAAACGGAGATGGTGACTTTGTTCGCCAATACATTCAAGGCACCCTACTATGAGCATCTAATGGGTAGCTCATCTCAACATTTCTTTGATGTTGTACGTGTGGCGGAAAGGATAGAGCAAGGAATTAAAGCAGGGCGCATAGTAGAGCCTTTAGAGAAGAAAGGTTTTATGGGAAGGAAAAGAGAAGGGGACGTTAACAATTTGGAAGGCGGGTACAAAGGCAAGAAAGTAAATTTCCACATCCCACAAACACCTACCTCTCAATTCCCACGCGTAAACTTTAACCAATCTTTTTCACCTAACCGAACAAATAACCAACCAAACTACCACAATCACTACCAAAGACCCCACTCAGGATACACTTCAGAACAACTGCCACCGTTACCCATGCCTTTGAAGGACATGTATGCCAAACTTTTGAGCATTGGACAAGTAGCTCCTATCCCTACACTACCACTACAACCACCATTCCCAATTTGGTACAAGCCCGATTTGACTTGCGAGTACCATGGGGGTAATCCCGGGCATGAGATTGAAACCTGTTATGCATTCAAGAAGAGGCTATTGGAGCTTATTAAGTTGGGTTGGGTATCCTTCGAAGACAAGCCCAATGTTAATTCAAACCCATTGCCTAAACATGCTCCAAATAGTGGTGGAATAGGCATGATCGAAGTGGGAAATCAAGGCAAGGTGTTGAAAGTGCCGAAGAAAAGGTTGTACGACATGTTAGTACAATCAGGATTTCTAGAGGCAAAAGTGGTAAGGCAATTGGAGAGAGATGAATACTGTGAGTTTCACGGAAGAGACGGACATCACATTGAGGATTGCGCCGAGTTTTGCGAAAAGATCGCAAAAATGTTGAAGATGGGACAATTAAGGATTGAACCCATGGAGAGCAAGTGTGAGGTAAGCATGATGGAAGGTGAAGATGAGATGGCAGGAGTTTGCAGGGTCCAACAGACTGCTAATGGGCCCCCAAGGCTTATCTTGATTAAACCGTCTTGCACAAAAGAGAATCACAATGCCGTGCCGTATAATTATGGGTATGCATCTAACATTCGAGCGCCTCTTCCTTTGTTCCAGACATAGATAGGGGGTTTGACCAGGAGTGGTCGTTGCTTTACGCCTGAAGAATGGAGGAAGGAAAAGGGTAAAGAAGTGGTCGATCTGGATAAAGCACCAGAAATTAATAAGCCGGTAACAGAAGAGGAGTCGAATGAGTTTTTGAAATTGATCAAGCATAGCGAATATTGCATAGTTGATCAACTAAAAAAGACTCCAGCTCGGATCTCCCTTATGTCTTTGATACTCAGCTTTGAGCCGCATCGAAATGCCTTGCAAAAGGTATTGAATGAAGCATATGTACCCCAAGACATTGAGCACAAAACCATGGAGCATTTAGTGGGGAGGATCCATGCAACTAATTACCTCTACTTCACGGCTGATGAGCTTGATGCTGAAGGCACCGGACACAACAAGCCTTTATACATTACTATTAGGTGCAAAGACTGCCTCATAGGGAAGGTGCTCGTCGATAATGGCTCGTCCCTCAACGTGCTGCCAAAACACATTCTGGAGGAAATGCCAATTGATGAATCCCATATGAAGCCAAGTACTATGGTAGCTAGAGCGTATGATGGCTCACCCAGGCCAATACTTGGGACTTTAGAAGTAGAGCTATATGTGGGATCGCAAATGTTCCTAGTGACACTTCAGGTTATGGATATCCACCCTTCCTATAGTATGTTGTTGGGAAGACCTTGGATCCACGCAGCGGGGGCAGTAACTTCGTCATTGCATCAATGCCTGAAATATATCATGAATGGGATGTTGGTGACTGTCAAGGCCGAGGAGGCAATATCCATGATAAAGAATGCGGCTGTGCCTTTCATCGAAGCGGAAGATTTTCAGGATGACAATATCCATGCTTTCGAGATCGTGAACACTGACTGGGTGCCGGAGAACACCGTGTTAAGAAGGCCAAGGATCTCAGAAGCAGCCAAGATGGCAAGTCTATGTTTTTTAGAACGCGGAATCCCATGTCAATATAACTTTACGGACGGGATACTAGAAAGGGTTAATTCGGCAAGGATAGCAAATGCTGCCCAAAGATTTGGGTTAGGATATCAACCTAACCAAAAGGATTATCAGTGGGCTGCTGGTCGGAGAAGGGCAAGAAGGATGGCTAGAATTAAAGGAAGGGAGCCTGAGGAAGAAAAGCTAGAAATCCCTCACCTTAGTATATCGTTCATAAAAGCTGCACACATCCCGCAACCTGATAAAGGAGCTGAAAGCCTGGGTTTAGAGCTGGCCAATTTGAGCATAAACACTTTGGAAGGAAATGAGAAGAAAGGAGATAATGTGAAAGTAATAGCGGGAACAGAAGATGAAGTGCTGCCCCAACTGACGATACATACACTAGAAGAAGTCTCCGCCAAGACCTTTGTGCGCAAGTTAGCTCAGGGCGAGAAGTTTCAGAACTGGGTGATCCAAGAAGCTCCAGTGGTTTTCAAAATGTAAACCAACTTTGTTTGCCTTAACATGTTTTTGTCATTGCTTATGTTTGCTTTTGTTTTTCTCTAGTTGACAATCAAGGCTCATGATGTCAGCTAGATTCTCTGTTTGTCATGGAGCCCACCTTTTCTTTTGAATAAATATGAGATCATGCGCTTTTCTTCAAAAATTGTTTTTATATATGCATTTATATCGAGCACTTCCCGCTTTCAGGAATCCTGAAAGTGGATCTTCTACAACATCACATACATTTAGCATCAAGAATAATTGGCCAAACTTGAACGAGCATGTAATAGCTATGGAAGAAGAAGAGTGGGATGAAAGCAATATCAGTGAATTCACCAGGCTAGTAGAACAACAAGAACAGACTTGGAAGCCTGCCTCCGAGGAACTCAAAACCATCAATGTGGGCAATGGTCAGCTCAAGAAAGAGTTGAAAATAGGTACCCTAATTACTTCTGAACAAAGGATAAAAATGATCACCTTATTACAAGAATATTCAGATGTCTTTGCTTGGTCCTATGAAGATATGCCCGGTTTGGATACAAGTATTGTAGAACACAAGATACCGTTGGAAGAAGGTTATAAGCCAGTCAAGCAGAAACTGAGAAGGGCCCACCCGGACGTCTGGATCAAGGTCAAGGCAGAACTCGAAAAGCAATGGGATGCTGGTTTCCTAGAAGTGGTTAGATATCCACAATGGGTATCTAACATTGTTGTGGTGCCTAAGAAGGAAGGGAAGATTAGAGTTTGTGTGGATTTTCGGAATTTGAATAGAGCTAGCCCTAAGGATGATTTTCCTCTACCACACATAGATGTTTTAGTGGATAATGCTGCCCGAAGTTCCACTTATTCCTTTATGGATGGTTTTTCAGGATACAACCAAATAAAAATGGCTCTAGAGGATAAGGCGAAAACAACTTTTGTCACACCTTGGGGGACCTACTGCTACAAGGTCATGCCATTTGGGTTAAAGAACGCAGGAGCAACATATCAAAGAGCAATGGTGACTCTATTCCACGATATGATGCACAAAGAAATTGAGGTATATGTAGATGATATGATTGCCAAGTCCAAAAAGGAACAAGATCATGTGGAAGTTTTAAGAAAGTTATTTGAGAGGTTGAGGAAGTATGAACTAAGGCTTAATCCTGCAAAATGTTCATTCGGGGTTAAATCGGGCAAGCTGTTGGGATTTGTGGTAAGTGATAAAGGCATAGAGGTGGATCCGGATAAAGTAAGGGCCATCCAGGCCATGTCGTCCCCTAAAACGGAGAAAGAAGTAAGAGGATTCTTGGGAAGGTTGAATTACATTGCTCGGTTTATAGCTCAGCTAACAACAACATGCGAGCCTATATTCCGACTACTAAGGAAAAAGAATCCTGGAACATGGAATGAGGAGTGTGAGGAGGCATTCAATAAAATCAAGCATTATTTACAAAATCCACCTTTACTGGTTCCTCCTATATCAGGAAAACCTCTAGTATTATATCTAACCGTAACTGAAGTAGCCATGGGATGTGTATTGGGTCAGCATGATGAAACCGGAAGGAAGGAAAGAGCTATTTATTACTTGAGTAAGAAATTCACTGAATGTGAGTCCAGATACACGGAGATAGAAAGGCTTTGTTGTGCGTTGGTGTGGGCGGCAAAGAGGTTGCGACATTACATGTTATACTATACCACTTGGTTGATTTCAAAAGTGGATCCTCTGAGGTATATTTGTAATAAGCCTTTTCTCTCAAGTAGAATTGCAAGGTGGCAAGTTTTATTAGCAGAATATGACATAGTGTATATGACAAGGAAAGCCGTAAAAGGGAGTGCAATCGCGGACCATCTGGCCGATAATGCTGTTGAAGATTACGAACCTTTGGATTTTGATTTCCCTGATGAAGATATACTGTCAATAGAAAAGGAAGAAGAGAAGACAGATTGGTGGACCATGTTTTTTGATGGGGCAGTAAATGTATATGGTAACGGGGCAGGGGCAGTAATAATCTCTCCTAATAAGAAACAATACCCAGTTTCGGTCAAACTACACTTCGAGTGCACCAACAATACAGCTGAGTATGAAGCTTGTATCCTCGGTTTAGAAGCCGCATTGGAGTTGAAAATAAAGAAGATAGATGTATATGGGGATTCAATGTTGATCATCTGCCAGGTAAAAGGGGAATGGCAAACCAAAGAAGAAAAGTTGAGGCCGTACCAAGAATACCTATCCATGCTAGCGAAGGAATTTGAAGAAATTAGATTCACCCATTTGGGAAGGGAGGGGAATCATTTCGCGGATGCTTTGGCCACACTAGCCGCTATGACTACCATTGATCTCAAGTGCAAGGTACAACCGGTACACATTGATATTAGAAATGATCCAGCTCACTGTTGTTTAATTGAAGGAGAGATGGACGGACAACCTTGGTATTATGATATCAAGAATCTGGTGCAGAAGCAGGAATATCCGGTGGGAGCTTCTAAGACGGATAAGAAAACCTTGAGAAGGTTGGCCATAGACTTCTATTTAGATGGAGAGATTTTATATAAAAGGTCATTTGATGGAACCCTGTTAAGATGTTTGGATGAGGCAGATGCTAGAAGGGCATTAAGAGAGGTCCATGAAGGGATTTGCTCAACCCATGCTAGCGGGCATATGATGGCAAGGAAAATCCAAAGGGCTGGTTATTTTTGGATGACACTAGAAAAAGACTGTATCAACTATGTCAGAAAATGTCACAAATGTCAAATTTATAGTGACAAGGTCAATATGCCACCAGCTCCATTGTTTAACTTAACATCACCATGGCCCTTCGCGATGTGGGGAATTGATGTGATTGGACCTGTAAACCCAAAAGCGAGCAATGGTCATAGATTTATCCTCGTGGCTATTGACTACTTCACAAAATGGGTCGAAGCCGGGTCATTTGCTCATGTGACGCAAAAAGTGGTGAAGAAATTTATCGAGAGAGATTTGATATGTCGGTATGGCCCACCAGAAAAGATTATAACTGATAATGCCCAGAATTTCAACGGCAAGATGATAGTAGAGCTCTGCACTAAATGGAAAATCAAGCATTCCAATTCTTCGCCATATAGACCGAAAATGAATGGGGCGGTAGAAGCTGCTAACAAGAATGTCAAAAAGATTATTCAGAAGATGGTAGTCACCTATAAGGATTGGCATGAGATGTTGCCATTTGCCCTTCATGCATATCGCACCGCAGTTCGAACCTCGACAGGGGCTACCCCATATTCTTTGGTGTACGGTATGGAAGCAGTGATGCCTTTGGAAGTGGAAATCCCGTCGTTAAGAGTGTTAATAGATTCCGAGTTAGAAGAGGCCGAGTGGGCCAAAGTGAGACACGAGCAACTGAACCTGATTAGTGAAAAGAGGATAGCCGCAATATGTCATCACCAGCTTTACCAGAAACGAATGGCTAAGGCGTATGATAAGAAGGTTAGACCGCGATTGTTTCAAGAAGGAGATCTAGTATTGAAGAAAATATTGTCATTACCCGGAGATGATCAAAGCAAATGGGCACCAAATTACGAGGGTCCTTATGTAGTAACGGAGGCATTCTCAGGAGGAGCGTTGAAGTTAGCTAGAATGGATGGAGAAGACCTAGCTCGACCTGTGAATTCTGACTCTGTAAAAAGATATTATGCTTGATGTAGGCCTCTAAATCAATAAAGCAAAGTTTGGCCATTGATTTCTTTCCTTTTGTGCATTGATCTCACAACAATCATTTTTGCATTAATCCCAACAGTGCATCTCATAACTCATTTAAAAGTTTAGCATCGATTGAACGAATTTCTTCTCTATATAAAAGCTCAGACTAGGATCACACCCCTACACAGGGGGCATGTACAAAATGTTTTTTTAGAACGAATTTCTTCTCTATATAAAAGCTCAGACAAGGATCACACCCCTACACAGGGGGCATGTACAAAATGTTTTTTTTATGAAAAGTTTTTACGGAAGCCTATAGATTTGAAAACCAAGCTAAAGCATTTGACAAAAGCATGACAAAAAAGGCAATAAAAAGTCTTACATTCTGAAAAGCGGACTACTGGAGGAAAGTCAAAGACTTCTTCTCCAAGAATATGATAAGTAAAAAAGGCAACACGGGAGATGAATGCAGCATACTACTTCAAAAAGCAAGCTCATGATAAGAAAGAGTTTCATGAACTAGAAGAAGATGATGGGGCCTATGTTTCAAAACCAGGTACGAAGGCATGCATTGCATCTAATCATAAAATCATTGCATGTATCCTTTTTATCGTTACAGGAGGAGATCTTAGTGCATTCCCGCAAGATTGTGGATGAAGAAGGAATCACTGAGTGGATTCTAGAACAACAAGAAGAGAAGATAATATTTTTTCAAATCCTGACAGTTGGAAGAACGACATCGATCACAATCGGTAAAAGGGAATCGCCAGATGGGATTCCAAGTTGTTTGGTTAAAAGAGATCGCCAGAAGGGATCTCGTACTTCGATGAAGGTCGCCAGAAGGGACTTCATATTTCAGTTTTGAATAGAAGGGAATCGCCAGATGGGATTCCAAGTTGTTTGAGATACCAGAAGGGATCTCGTATTTCGATGAAGGTCGCCAGAAGGGACCTCATATTTTCATAAAAGGAATTGCCAGATGGGATTCCAGGTTGTTAGAGATCGCCAGAAGGGATCTCGTATTTTAGTATTTGGAGGTCGCCAGATGGGACCGCATATTTCATGATTGTTAAAAGGAATCGCCAGATGGGATTCCAAGTTGTTTAAAGGAGATCGCCAGAAGGGATCTCGTGATTCACTATTTGGAGGTCGCTAGATGGGACCTCGTATTTCATGTTAGTTAAAAGGAATCGCCAGATGGGATTCCAGATTGTTTGAGATCGCCAGAAGGGATCTCGTGTTTCACTATCTTGGGGGTCGCCAGATCGGACCTCATGTTTTTATATTTTCAGGGAATCGCCAGATGGGATTCCAATGTTTTAGGCCAAAGAAGATTGCTGTAAAGAAAGATTTTCAGATCGATCAAGCTTCGACCAGTTCACTTTCGGGAGTTCAGATCGGGTTATCTTTATAAAACTTACTGCGCAAAACCCTTGCTCCGTAAGCATTATAAAGAGGGGGCAGCTGTTGTAACCCATTTTTTGGGTCCCCACAAAAAAAAAAAATATATATATATATATATATATATATATATATATATATATATATAAAATAATAAACAGGAGGCAGGAGCGCTCGGAAAATGGTTGGAAGATTTGGTCAAGGAGGTTAAAAAAATACCAAGATCGGATTTTTTTACAGTATATTCTTGGATGATGAGAGCCCTGATGGATAAGAAATTTTGAATTTTGAGGAGAAAAGCCCAAATTTGGATGTTTATGGACTTAATTGGATTTTTAATGGATTTTATAGGGGTTTTGATTGCAAGAAAAATTGATTTTTAAGTCAATTTGGGTTTTAATTAGAAGAATTTTAAGTTTTGGGGCCAAAATATATTTTTTTGGATTTTATTAGGCCAAATTAGGGGCTTAATTGCATAAATATTGAAGTTTAATGGCCAATTAGGGACTTAATTAAGAAAATCCGAAACCAGGGATCAAATTGGAAGAGGCGCGTAAATGGAGGGGCTGAAATTATTCGGTCCAGGGGCCTAATTGAAGAAATTTGAAGTTTATTAATCAATTGAGGGCGTAATTGAACAAAACAGAGGCCAAGGATTAGAATGGAAAACGCGGCCAACTTGAGGGGTGGAGGCCGAAATTAGCGGGGGTGCAATTGAATTTTATTCTTAAAATCAGGATCAGATTTGAGGACTTAATAGAACAAAGGATAAATTAGGGACTGATTTGAAAAATCATATTTCTGGCGCCTTTTTTTAAATGAAACGGCGCGTTTTCTCCAAAACGACGCCGTTTCATACATAAAAAAAAAAAAAAAAAAAGAGAGGACCGAACGGTGCCGTTTTGAACGGCACTGTTCACCTTTCTTCTTCCCTCCCCCCCCGAACAGGCAGCAGAAAACAAGGAATAAAAAGAAAGCTTATTTAAATGGCGCTTGTCCCCCTCTCCTACCGACCGGACCGAAACCCACACGCCGTTGAGGACATTGGCCGACCACCCGCCGCGCACCACACCGAGACCGAAGCCCGCACGCCTTGACAGTCGCGCCCCGTGGCCGACCAGCCTCCACCTTTGTTCGCCCCAAGGCTCCTTCTCCCCTTATAAAAGCAGGTGACCCGAAGAAAAGGGGGACGAAAAAAAAGAGAAGAGAAGCAGAGGAGAAAAAAAAAGAAAAAACCGAGACAAAAGAAGAGAGAGAGAGAAACCGAAGGAGAGAGAAACCACTTAAAAAAAAAAAAACAGAAACAAAAGAACCCAAAGTTGAGAAGCTTGGGAAAGCTGACACAAGGAGGGAACTGAAGAAACCGAAACCGAAGCAGCAAACCGGGGGGAACGACGACTAACCGTTGGCAGCAACCGCACCCTCCGCCGTTCGAACAGTCGCAGCACCGCCCGCAGCCACCGTTCGTGGAGCCACGTCACTGTAGCCTCACCAGGTACGCCTCTTCCCCCTGCATTTTTGTTTTCCTTAAATTAGCATAAATTTTCCTCCTGCATGCAGAATCGTTTCTGCATGCAGGAGGTGGGGAGGGAAAATAATTCCCTCCCCCCGTTCGTGTTTGCTGGGCCAGACCGAGGAGTAATTTTTAGTTGGGCCGAGACCGGCCCAGTTTACTGTGGGCCGAGGTCGGCCCAACGCTTTTTTTTGTTTTCTAGGCTGTCCGGCCCATTTATTTGGGCTGGCCCGCCCACTTAATATATTATATTATATTATATATTATTATATATTATGTGATATATATGGTATATATACATTGTAAAAATAAAAAAAAAATATTCTGAAAAATCTTTAAAAATATTGTTGATTTTCCTGCATATTTTGGTCAAAAGTGTTTAATGTTGGTTTGTATTTTTATACCGTAAAGATACAAAACCAGTGTTAAAAATACCCGGTTTTCGTCAAAATATCAAAGATTTTCAGAATAAAAAATGTTTTTGCTTTCAAAAAATTTCTAAAAAGTCCCTAAAAATGTTGTTGATTTTTCTGCATATTTTTATCAAAGTGGATTAATATTGGGTTGTATTTTTATACCGTAAGAATGCAAACCCAGTATTAAAATACCCGATTTTTGTTAAAACATCAAAAAATAAATATTTTCCAAAAAAAAGGTTTTGTTTTCATGCATACGGCCTAGTCTCTCCAATATATATATATAAATATTATAACATCATATTTTCACACAACAAAGAAAATTTTCAAAACAATATATGTATTAGCATGCATTTTGGCTTTAATAACCAGTTTATTTAAGCCATGAGAACTAGGCCAATATTTCAAAAATTCAAAAAATCTTTTTTTTGTTTTCTTTTAGTATTTGGGATTACGAATTTATACGTAAAACGTATTCCTAAATATTATTAATGAAATTTTGGTATGGACGTTAGAACGGTTAGGATTTTACCCGATAAGATAAAGTCTTTCTTACCGAGGAGGATTTTTCTTGAACCATAGACAGACCAACAACTAGGAAAACACGAAAATACCTTAGTTTTTATCAGACAATAAAACAATGCAGCTTACCTTAGGTAGGGCGTATTTGGGGTGCTAATACCTTCCCTTTACGCAACCAGTCCCCGTACCCGATCTCTGAGACCAGTTAGGGTTCCTAGTGACCAAAATACTAGGTGGCGACTCCCATTCCATTTTCTACCAATAAAAGACAATATTTTTGTTGTATCCCCATAGATATAGATAGATTTACATTATAGATTAAGAAAATGGAAAAACTATGTTATTTTCGCCGCGACGCCGCACACGTGCGACAGGGTCTTTAGACTTTGTTTGTTTATTCTTATGGCTCTTAAACAATAAAATATTAAAAGTCAATAATAATCATCTTTTTACACCCTTAGATGTACAAAAGTCTCATATGAGCTAACTATATTTCCATCAACTTGAATATCGTGTTAAAAGTATCTATTCCTCATTAATGTTGTGTAAGAGATATGTATCATTTATTAATATTATCAGGAGAAAATAGCACTTCAACCCCTCCATTAAAGCAACATGACAAGGTTCAAGGGCTATATATACCCCCCGAACCATCAATGTAAAATGTTCATATTTTTCTATTATCTAAGTATTCATATTTTTATTCTCAAAGGATTTATCATATATAAATAATAACAAACACTATTATCTTAGAATTTAAAACTCATTTTATTATTTATTGCAATTTCTTAATAAAATTTATTAACTTTATCATCAAAGAATCCTTAAATCTCACAAAAAAAATTATTTTGCAGGTGTTTGACCTTTTATTACCAACTATCCATTTCGTGAACTCTAGAGAAAGAAATATTAATGTGAATATTTAATTAATTATTCACTGTCCAAACACTTAAAAAAACTTTATTCATGAACATATCATATTTTGAAATAACATCACTAGTTAAAGGTGTGTTTGTTTTCCGGAAAGTGATTTCCAGGAAACTACTTTTCAAACTTTCATGTATTTGTTTGCCATTAGAAAAATTGATCAACGAAAATCACTTTTCATTCTAAGGAAAATTTGGCTTAGTTTTCAGGAAAGTGTTTTCCTTTTATTTTGGACGGAAAACACTTTCTGGAAGTTGTGAAAAATTTAGAAATTTCATATTATTTGCTGATTATATCAAATTTGATCCTCAAACTTTTGATTGCTATATATATTTTGTTTTGAATATTTTTTTTCAATTTCATCCCTTAGAATTTAATTTTTATATTAACTTTGGTCCTCATTTTTATTTTGTTTTTTCCTTATTATTTTTTAATTGAAATTTTTGATCTATCAAATTTGGTCCTCATTCTTTTGATTGTTACTTATTTTATTTGAAATAATTTATGAAATATTAATTATTATTATTTGAATTTCTTCATCTTTCAATTTTTTTTTATTTTTTAGATTTGATCTCTATTATTTTGATTATTATTTATTTTATATGAGATAATTTATGAAATTTTTTTTTTCAATTTCATTCTCATTCAACTTTTAATTTGTAAGATTTGTTTCTCATTATTTTAATAGACTTGAAAAAAAATAAAACATTAATAAGTTATTTTCTATCTTATTTTCCATGACGTAACCAAACACTGAAAAATATTTTCTAACTTATTTTCTATTACACTACCAAACATCGAAAAATAATTCATTTTTTCAGAATTCACTTCAAAAAAAAAAAAAAAACTACTTTTCACCAAACAAAAATGTCTAAATAATTTGTTTTAAGAAGTGGAAATCTTGGGTTATTCAAACGTCTTCATCTAAACATTAAATTCATGAAAGAGTTGAAAGACCAAGTGGTAAAAAATATGTTGTCAAGTTGCTAATCCATGATGCCGTCAACGTTGCAACTCGAGCTAAAATATTTGGGGTGTGCTACGGAAACACGAGCATTGATTACAGTAAATGAATGATCTATGGCTTTCTAGGTCAGATGCACAAGTTCCGGGTATGCATGTGAATGTTGCCGATGTGTTTGTGCATTCCCATCTAAGAAATCAGCTGACTCCTAGTAAAAGGATTTCAATATTAGGCTAGCCAGTGCTGATTGTTGAATTCTTTGGCACCTTTCTAGGTTTTTTTTTTTTTTTCTCCCCATGCCTTGGTCTCAAATTTGCCTGCTTATAACTTGAAAAATCAGATGGAAAAACATATATTTTACAGATACATGTCCGATTAGTCCAATTCAAAGAAGTATTCTAAATCTTTATTAACTCTGAAATAGATGCGGTAAAGTTGAATGTGAAAAGTGTAATATTTTGTAAAAAAAAAAAAAAGATTCACAATTATTTTACTTGAGGAATTTCACTTAGAATCAATCATGTGAGATCACACATGTTAAACTTATAACAACAAAAGTAAGATGCAAAACATAATTAGAACGCCAGATTTCCATCTAAGAAAGAGGACAGAACTCATTAATGGTGCTATTTCTTGGGACTCGATCGATCACAAGTAGAATGACTTCATTAGGACTCAACATATCTTAGTTTTCTAAGAACTATTTTACGATATTTGACTTCATAAAGCATCGCATGCTGTTCAGCACCTGCTCCGCTAGTTTATTATTATGCGTTGTTAACTTATAACTTCAGGAAAACATTCAGATGGGTTGCATGAATGAGCTTACCCTAGATTAAACCATCCATGTTATTTGATTATTTGTCAATTTTTTTTTTTTTTAATGATGTAGGCACATATAGATACATAGAAACACCATGCTCGCTCCCTACTCTAAAACCTCATCAAGTCGCTATTCTATTAGCTTCAAGACAAAGTGATCTTCATCAGAAGCAAACCAAAATGGATTCTCCTCGTAAACCCAAATCTCTCTCCACTAATCTCTTCTTCCTCGTCCTACTCTTGTCCACAAATCTCCTTACTTTATTCCTCTCTTCCACCTTCTACTCTTCCTCCTTTTGTTATCTTCACCCCATCTCCTCCACATTCACTCAAAATAGTAGTAGCAGTGTTGCTGACTCAGATGCCACAGAAAATCCTGACACGCAATTGGACCTTCCATCAGAATTTCTTGCCTTCACTTCAGGCCAGGCACTCCCATATGGTTTCAACACAAACTTTGATTCTGACACCTTCTATCCTCCTGTAGGCCAAGCCTGCACTAGGTTTCCTGATGAACTTCGTCGTTTCATGTCCTACAAAGTTAATGGATCCTGTCCTGATGATGAACGGCTTGCACAGAAACTCCTCCTCAAAGGCTGTGAACCTCTCCCTCGCCGCCGTTGCCGCCCCGCGACACAGCCTGACTATGTTGAGCCCTACCCTCTTCCTACTAGTCTTTGGACTACACCACCCAATTCTTCGGTTGTTTGGACAGCTTATACCTGCAAGGACTACACATGTCTCATCAACAGAATGAAAACTCAAAAGGGTTTCGATGATTGTAAGGATTGCTTTGATTTACAAGGTAGAGAAAAGAATCGTTGGGCTTCAAGACAAGTCATTGAAGGATCACTTGACTTCACAATTGATGAAGTTCTTGCAACAAAGAAGCCTGGAACAATCCGAATTGGGCTTGACATTGGTGGTGGTGTGGCTACATTTGCTGTACGAATGAAGGAAAGGAACATAACAATCATAACAACTTCGATGAACTTGAATGGTCCATTCAATAATTTCATTGCTTCAAGAGGTGGTGTGCCTTTGTATATAAGCATATCACAAAGGCTACCATTCTTTGACAACACTTTGGATATTGTACACTCAATGCATGTATTGAGTAACTGGATTCCTACAACTTTGCTTCATTTCTTGATGTTTGATATCTACAGAGTTCTTAGGCCTGGTGGGCTGTTTTGGCTCGATCATTTCTTCTGTGTGGAAGATCAATTTTTGGATGTTTACAAGCCACTAATTGAGACCATTGGATTCATTAAGTTAAAGTGGGTGGTAGGCAAAAAGCTTGATCGTGGGGCAGAGCTTAGAGAAATGTACCTCACAGCTTTGCTGGAGAAGCCATTGAAGAATTCTTGGTGATTTTAAATTTTTAATTTGCTAGTAACTTAATTTCTTTATTAGGCTTTACTATAGGAAGTTTTCTTCTCTCTCTTTTTAATTATTTTCTTTTGGAAAAAGATATTGTCAAATCTTGAATAATGAGAATGATAATTTTTTTTTAATTTTCCTTAATTTGTCTTTTATATTTGTCCTTTTTTTTTTCTCAATATGGTTAAACTTTTGGGGTTATTGTATTTTTTTATCAACAAAAATTTGATAATTTATGCTCTTTACTAATCTTGATTTATCAAGAAACAAATGTTACATCACTTCCACTTAGTTAACTTACTGCTTACATTTTCTTCTTTATTTACTATTTCCATGCTGAAACGAATTTGGTTTATGACTGAATTAAATAACAACAAAATCAATATAATTAAATCTAATTTAAAATAGTGTTTAGTTAGTATTTTGGAATAGAAAAGATAGACAATGAGGATAGAGAACACTTGTTTTATTTGCTTTATATTTTGAAAATATAAAAATTCATTCCAAAAAAGTGTTCTAAAAAACAAATTTATCTTATATATATATTGCACCTGTCTTTTCAGTTCTATATAAAATCTTATTTAAACGCAACCTAAAGCTTAGCAGTGTTGTAAATCATGGGGTTTTCATACATGGAAGAGAAAGAAGTATGATATACATATATATATATATATATATATATATATATTAGTATATTCATCATATGCAGGCTCCATGGTAGCAAAAGATTAAACGACCGTGTTTGTATTAATTTATCAATAACGAACAATATATATTTTCATTAATTATTTTTGTGTTAAACAATATTGCATATAAAAAATCTGATGGTTACATGGCACCTCAACAAGACATCAATCAACAGATTTCATATTAGTTTTTAAGGAAAAATACTTGAGTCATCATTAAGTTGCTTATAAAATATATTAATTTTTTGTTTTGTTAATTTTATATGGATAAAGAAATGAAAAGCTAGTGCCAAAATGACGAAAGTCAATAAAAAATTGTTGACCTCAGCTACCAAAGAATAAAAAAGAAGTATCTGTTGGCTATGGCACTTGGATTTCATCGATATGGCCAACCTAACCCTTTTATATATATATATATATATATATTAAGCTCAACCCTTGAAAAATAAAATAAAATAAATCAGCATCCTCAAATATTATGCCTCCCATATATTTTTTTAACTTTTCTCCTTGTTTTTCATGCGTAATTTAGTTGTTAATTTTTCCTGATCTAATTTTTCTTTGAAAGAAGAGCGTGATGAATCGACCTTCCACCCCATCAATAATTTAGGTATGCATGTATAATCAATCTTTCATTAAAATACAATTAATAATGTATTTGTAGGTTAGATACTCTTGTGTTTAATATTTAGTTTTTGTAATATTACGCTAAAAGCTTGTCTTGCACAATATATTTTTTTTGGTATCATGCATGATGTTTGGATATCACCACTAAAAGAAAATATTAAAATGCAAGGAGAAATTGAAGTGAAAGCAACGCAAAATTCTTTAATAAAAAGGAGAGAGAAGAAAAGGAAAGAAGGTAATAAAAGAAGGGGAGTCAACTCTTAGATTCGGTTTACACTTTGACCCTCAAATTTATTAAAGTACTCCATCTCTTGAGATTTGAATGCAATTGAATTAGATATTCTAAAAGAAGGGGAGTCAACTCTTTCTGAAACCATATTTAATTGCAAAATATAGCTAATAAAATGTAGATTCGCCTTTTTTATATAGTCAAAAGTTTGGATTTTATGATGGATTTTTTTATAAAAAAAATTATTATTTTTCTCGAATGAGTTTTTCTAATAACATACATGATTGATGGTATTGATATCTAAACTAATACATGATGTTTCAAAATTTAAAGTGCTTAGGAATGAGTTTTTCAAGGGTAAGGATTATGGATTAATTACATGTTCTAATAAGATAGTTTATTTTTTATTATTTATGAAACTTGTAACTTATAAAAAGTTTATAACTTGCAAAACAATCCATTTTAATGGATTTTAAAGATTTTCAGATTAATTATATATTCGGTGATCTTAAAGCAAATGGTTACAATAAATAAAATAATGAGCATTTATCGTTAAAAATAAAAGTGTTTGTTATTAGTTTTGATATGATAAATATTCTGAAATTAATAAGGCATGTATCTTGAAAATAGAGATTATGAATCTTGAATCTGAATGATTTATGTGTTATTTATAACTTATGAATCTTGTTTTTTATGTAGTGGAGGGACTGAAAAGCTATTTCCTTCCTGATAATATTAATGAGAAACAAATATTTCAGACACAAACATTAATAAGATGAAAATATATAGGTCTATAAAAGATCTTTTATACAACTAGAGGTATAGGGAGAGTAGAGTCCAAAATGCATTGGGACGGTAAAAATCTCGAGATGCCTATATAGGGTCCCAAGAAATTCAAGCTATTCTATGATCATGTATCATTGATAATTGATGAAGGATGTCAAAAACCTATTCTAGAAGAACATTTGATGATTTTTTTTTTATCTTTTTTTCCACAGACAACGCCAATTGATGATATTCCAAAATCCAATATACTCAAGAGCAATACATATGTGTTGGATAATTGGTTAATCTTTGGACTCTAGCAAGTTGATCCATTCTCTCTAGTTAATGCGGTTGGTGGCTTGTATCTAGTGGTTGGTAGTTGGTACCTATAAAATGTCTTTTTTTTTATATTCAAAGACTTCTATATGCTTAAATAATTATCTTTTTTTAGAGAAATAATGCAATTATATTTTAGAAAGATAATCTTGAAAAGATGTGTACTAAAAAATGTTGAGAATGAATGAAATGTACATAATGTCTAGAATGTACATATCAATTGTAAACCTCCAATTCAAAGGATTCATTGAGTATGTATAATTTATGAGTCATGTTCTTTTCTAGAGACAAAGAACTAGAAAGTGATTTCCTTCTAATAATATTAATAAGAGATAAATATATTTACATATAATTAATGAGTGATAAATATCTCTTATATATCATTAATATTGATGGAACAATGGTAAATCCTTAAAAGACTTCTATACACTTGAGGATGTTGAGAGATAAGTATCCTTAATCTTAAGATTTTAAGTTAAAAAAAATATTTAAAGTCTCTTCGCCTAATATGGAGGTCTAAAAAGATCGTCAGTTCTATATTCTTTTAAGCTTAGCGTGATATCAAGCACATAAATATTGGATCTGGTAATTTGCTAGATTCACGTATAATTGGGCTCATAATTATTGGGCTCATAATTACATAGCTGAGCTAAAAAATATTAAATTATCACCCTATTTTTTGCCTTTTTTAAAACTATATTTAGGCAAAAATAACATATATAAAATACATAGGTCCATCGGAAGGTATTTTACAGGCTCTTCAAATCTAACTGTATAAAAGCAGCAGCACCAAAGAGTATAACTGTTCTCCGTTTTGAAACAGTAAATGCATTACAGATAGGTAAAAATGATGACCAAATATAATATTCTTTGCCGCCTGCACAAATTCCTGGTGTGCGCAGTACATGTATCATTACAAATTACAACTGCAGTGATCATTAAGACTACACATGTATACAAGAAAAAAGCTGTTAGGGCTTCAAGAATGAGTTATGCCTATTGATTAATAGAATTCTACTAAGGAATAAACTGGTACAATTGACAGAAAATATGTAGGGAACAAAAATAATGGGAGATATGGGCTATATTTACTTGTATAAATGTTACGCACTGGATCTATTTCACAGAAGCTTAAAACTGCTAAAAAGAGTTAATATGTAGCAAGAACAAACAACAGGAAATCAAGTTTTTCAGAATCATTTTTTTTCTGAAAACAAGTAGTTCATTGATCAGCACCACAAAGTTTTGTCCTGGGAAAAAGACAATCCAAGAGTTGCAGTACCATACCACAACAAAAGAAACTCTATGGTAAAAAAAAGAAGCATATGGGCATATATATGGAGTTCAAGGTGCTCAAACCAAGCTCAAGTTAGATAGGGTTAGTCAACTGAATCAGGATTCTGCAGCTGAATACGAATCTGACTAGAAATGCGAATTATACCAAACAATTTGTTTGCTCCCTGAATATCTAAAAGTCACAACCGTTCTTATGGTTTACCATAATCTGTATACCGCCTATGACAGCTTTTTGAGTCTGAAATTTGAAAAGAAGGCATAGACATGTCATCCACAAAAGAAACTCATGGTCATTCCCGTTCTGTATCCTCCATTAAAAAGAACTGCGTTCCGCATTTCATGTAGTATCATCCACTTACAAAATGGACAAAACCTATTTCATGTTGTTTGTGTACAAGAATCATGCTGTGTGGTTGTCAGATTCAGGTATCAAAACAAAGAAAAACATGTTAGTCCTTACCAAACATTCAATAAACAGGGGCATCCTTGCTGTCTTGAATCGCATGGGTTGCTGATTCAACCAAATTGTGGCTTTGAACAGTTCAACGTCATATAGAAAAAACCACATCAGCAAAGATGTCAGCACCGGGCAGTAGAGGCTGGCTGGACTATACCTTCCAACAATCACGTTGTTCGCTGATATTTCAGCTCATACCAAGCAATACATCATTGTCAAAGCGCATCCAAATTGCAAAGACGACAATAAATAACCTCGATTCAATTGATAGCCAAGTTGCATTGGATCTAACAGTCAACAAGGCATACATGTGCAAATCATTAACACTAAATTAATTATTGAATTGGGGTAAAACTTACAATAAAAAACAAGCTCATAAACACCATTGATAAAAGAAATCAAACTAGCCTCTCAGAAGCAAAACCACCACAGTCATGGAGAACCAGCACTTCCTTCTGATAGCCTGTCCTTTCCAAGGCCACTTAAATCCTATGCTCCAACTTGCCAAGAACCTAAGACAAGCTGGTGCAGCAAGGGTGACTTTCGCCACCACAGTACATGGCCTTACTCAGATAAAAACATTCCCATCTCTTGATGGCTTATACTTTGCCTCCTTCTCTGATGGATTTGATGATGGAATCAAACATGCTACCAATTCACAAGACATGCTGTCAGAACTCAAGCGTGCTGGCTCCCAAACTTTAACTGAACTCATCTTGACCTTCTCCAAGAATTGTCATCCTGTCAGCTTCCTAATCTACACTCTCATCCTCCCTTGGGCTGCTGATGTTGCACGGTACATGTCAATTCCCTCTGCTTTCCTCTATATTCAGTCTGCTACTTCACTAGCTCTCTGTCACCATTTCTTTAATCGACATGGTGGTGTATATGATCTTTACAACAGCAGTGAAAATAAACCTCCAAGTTCAATACAAGTACCTGGGTTGCCTCCGTTTGAAACGGAAGACATCCCTTCTTTTCTCTTACCAAATGGTCCGCACTCATCACTAAATCCTGTTTTTCAACATCATATCCAAGTTCTAGAGCAAGATCCAAGCCCAATGGTGCTCCTTAACAGTTTTGATTGCCTAGAAGAAGAAGTAATCGCAGCTATTGGTAATATAAATCCAATCCCAATAGGACCATTGATTCCATTTGCACTTTTAGACAAAAACCACCAATCAGACACATCCTGTGGGTGTGACTTATTTGAAAAATCTACAGAATACATTCAATGGTTGAATTCAAAGCCAAAAAGGTCAGTTATTTACGTTTCATTTGGAAGCATTGCTGTGTTGCAAAAAAATCAAATGGAAGAGATGTTGCTTGGTCTAACTGGTACTTGCAGGCCATTTTTGTGGATAATCCGATCTTCAGATAATAAAGACACAGAATTTGAAGAGATGGTAAGGGAAAAAGTGAACAAAGAAAAGGGGTTGATAGTTCCATGGTGTTCACAGATGGAGGTCCTTGCTCATGAATCAGTAGGGTGTTATATGATGCACTGCGGATGGAACTCAACAATGGAGAGCCTGGCGGCTGGAATTCCTGTTGTGGGATTACCACAGTTTGCTGATCAGAGAACAAGTGCAAAAATGATAGAAGAGGTGTGGGGGAATGGAGTTAGAGCAAGAGTGAATGAAGTTGGTATTGTGGAAGCAGAAGAGATTAGGAGATGTCTAGAGGTGGTAATTGGAAGTGGGGAGAAAGGACAGGAAATAAGGAGCAATGCTAGGAAGTGGAGTGGATTGGCTTTGGATGCTGTGAAGGACGGAGGTTCTTCACACAACAATCTCAAAGCTTTCCTAGAAAATGTTACAACTTCAGCAAAGATGATAAATGGTGTTTTTGACGAAGGCGCTGAAAATAAGACAAAAGATGCAACTAAACCAAATGAGAACTCGAAAAACTGAAGTCATTTTTCCAGTAGAGAATCTGCAAGAGACATTCAAATTCCGCAGGTCTTAAACTGACCTGATGGCAGCCAACAACTTGCATGATTGCATTCGAGGAATGCTTACTTAGTAAATAAATGGCCAAGTTTCTTCAACAAAATCCTCACTCTAGACTCAAACGCTGGGTGATTTTCGTAGGAAATTACACCATGTCAGGTTTTGTATAAAATCTGTTGCATGGAGTTTTTCAGCCCATCCTACAACTTTATCTAGATGTGTGTGCGCGTGTAAAATTTCATGCTTTATTATTTTCCTGTGCTTGTAGGGCTGTTCCAAGCTTAAATACTAAGTTTTATCAAATAGAAGGGAGAGAATTCAGAATTGAAAACAACCTGAACTGTCTTAGCAACACTTTGTTCTTCATTTCTCACTTCTTGGTTCATTTTCCATTGAAATGTAGAGCTTATGAACTCAATTTCCTTAAAGTGGCAACGCCTTTATCCTTCTGTAAAAAGAATTTTTTCCATGTTCATTTCTCAAAGCAGTTAAATTTTCTGTATCTTATAGAAAAAACTTGTCTAAATTCCTTGAGTTCATTCTTCTATCTTGTACCAGTATTCACAATGCCCCAATGCGATTCCTCTGGAATACAAATAGATTTGAGAATTGATGCAGGTGTTTCTATCAGTTGCCACAACTGAACTACATGGATAGCATCAAGGATGTTTATGAACGGATAGGAAAGTGCTAAGTCTGAAAAGAGGTCTAGATCGTGCAAGGAGATCAACCTCTGACACAAGGGCCTGTAATTTTTAATCTGACTATTATATTGGGGTCAACTTTTGCCGAGAGGTTTTAAAGGCCTAGTTATGTAGGAAGATTCGCCGGTTATAAATTTAATGCTATTCTTTTTTTAAAAAAAAGTTTATTTAGGTGTGTTTTATATTTACTTAACAGCTGTAATATTCTTAGAGAGACCGACCACTTAAAAAAAATTAATAATAAAATTTTGAGATCCCATTCAACAAAATTTTATATTACTAATATTTGTTTTTTTTTTCTTGTGTCGTTAATAATTGCATTAATTTTTTGAATATTCAATTCGCACCGATTTTCTTTTCTTTTTTTTCGAATAAACTTTGGGGCTCTAGTTAAGCACCCAATCAAAGCACCAGGCCAGTTTGGTATTAAAACCATCAAATTTGACAGTTTGGATTCTTCCCAGTTTTTAATGCACCAGATTTGTACATTGGGAAGAAAACATAATCCAAAACTAATCTTATGATCCCTCTATAATCTGTATAGCATACCACCAAAACTACTGCATACTCTGAGAGCTAGGGAAAGAGAGATTCGTACCTTGGTGAAAAGGTTCTGCAGCTTCTGCTGTATATCCATTTGCTTCAGGAATCATTAACAAAACAGCAGAACTCTCAAATTGCTGTTGAGTTTTAGCTTTTTCTGGCAGTAGAGAATCACAGCTTCCAGAACAGTCAAACAATTGCGGTACTGTATCGGTATCATCAATGCCATGGCAGCGTGTGTGTTGCCACGCTTCATAGAAATCTCTTCACCAGATTCGACAAATTTACCCAACAAGTCCTTATCTCCTAGATCTTCCATATGTTTTATCTCAATCAGAATTATGAATCTCTCCAGCATGCTGTAAGTGTCCCGCAATGCACTTTCTTCTTCTTGCTTTGGTTCCAGCACCGGAGCATGCAATGGAAGCACAAGAATCTCACCAGGAAGCGCTTTCTTGTAGAGTTTATATTAATGTTAATATGTTGTAAAGTTAGTTTATTATAGTTAGCTTGAAGTTAACTGAGTTAAATGTACAGATGTCGCAGAATAAATTGTAAAATAGAAGGCAGTAAGTGCAGAAGCCCAAAGGGCAGAAAACAAATAATAAATAAATAAATAAAATAAATAAAAAATAGCAGCTGTAGAGTGTGTGAAGTCTCTTTCATTGTAATCCTTTTCTTGTGTGAGTTTTGTAACATAAAATTACACAATATTTGTGTGAGATATTCAATTGTGTTTTGTAATTATTATTAGATGTATAAACCAGCCAAACTACAACCCAATAGATTGGTAACAGAGGTTAAAGAGAAGTTTTGTCCAAGTTCAAAGAAAGAAAAATATGTTCAAAAAAGATAACTTAAGTTAGAGATCAGTCTAACATCCAATATTCAAAGAAGACAACTATGAGTTTTAGATTATAAAGATAAAGATTTTATTATCTCTCTTGACTTGTAGTGGTGGAGGTAGCATATAAAGAACTCAAAAATATTAACAATCTTTTGATAGCACAACGAAGATTTTTAAAAGAAAAAAAAGTAGAAATGTTGCAGCTCTTAGGTTGATTCAAAGAGGAGTTGATGATACTATTACTTTCGATTATATTTTGTTTATGGAATTATTAAAGAAAAGATTATGGTTTATAAGGATTAAAAATTTATGTTGTTAAGATTGATTTATGACTATTAAGGGTTTAATGTTAGGTAATTGATTAGTATTTTGTTAAAAATAAAGATTTAATTATGAGTTGATTGGTTTAAATTGATTATTTTAGGTTAAGAAATTCATTTTAACCTTGCTGGAAAATCTGGACAGAATGATCTTGAGGTTGAAAATGACATTGATTTATGAAAATTACAATTTAGTCCCTAAACTTTGGAAAATTTATAATTTGACCCCTAAATGTATTTTGAGATTCTGGACAATGTTATTATGAGTTTAAGGATGAAAATCTTAGTTTGATAATTTATAAGGAATATTTTCAGTTTGGTCCCTCAATTTTGGGAATTTACATTTTAGTCCCTAAACTTTATAAAAATTACATTTAAGTCCCTAGCTCGTTCTAGACAGACTTGAGGATGGTTTATGAGTGGAATTTCAGTATGGTTATGTATTTACAGTTTGGTATATTCGTATATTGTTATGCATTGCGATCTTTTATTTATGTTGTTTTGGGTTGTTTTTTAGTGTATTTGTATATTATTGTAGGTTCTCCTAACGATCCTCAATAAGATTTTTAGGTCTTTCATCTGATATTCTTTTTAATTCTATATTTTTTCGGGTGAGTGAGATAATCTTTAATATGCATATAATATAAATAAATATGTATGTTGATTATACAATGAGTACAACTAGTTAATTTCTTGAATATTTATATATATTGCTTTATTTTCTAAGTACTCACTTATTCTTGAATTTGCACTCACAATCTGTCGAACTAGATTCTATTCAATATGATATACATTTCTTTAATGATTCTATGAATATCTATTATGCATTGATATAGGACTTGTTAGTAACTCCATGATAACGAAGAGTAGTTAGCCTATATACATATAGTTTTATGTATACCTAGTTGGTGAGAGAGGCATCAGCCTGTGGTGACTGATCATCCCACAGTGGTCACCTTCTGGTGTCATCTGGTCACCTTTTAGTGTCATCTGGTCACCTTCTAGTGTCATCTGATCTCTGATACATATTTCACTATTTTATGATAATATGATTAGTATGTATATGTATATCAAGATAAATCGACTTACAAACTATTAATATCATTAATATCTATAATGTATATTAAATATTATTCCCTCACTAAGTTAGTTAAACTCACCCCTCATTCTTTATATTATTTCAGGTTCTTAGTTTGTGTTAGGAGGTGGACTTTGTTGAGTGTTCTTGTTTCTTCAGTTTGGCTGGTATGTCTTGCTTGTTTTGCGAGGTTTTCCTTTTAGTTTTGATTCGATCTCTTAGATGCTCCACTATTACCCTATTTTAATTAAGTTTGGATTTTTGACAATGTAATAAGTATTATGGATTATTGTTTTTGTTTTAATTACTGATGAGAAGTTTTGAACTACCATTTGGTTTCATTAGTTTTGAATTATTTAATATTTTTAAAAATTATGAAATGCTGTGTTTTTTTAAATAACTTGTTCTTTTGATATGTCCGTTTTGAGACTTAGTGTAGGTGGGGTTTCCTCGACACTGCTCCTGCATTGTCGGTCATGGACTCGAGATTCGGGACGTGACACCTTTAGATCTCCTATTTGCTTAAGATCTTTAAGTTTTTCTAATGGATCTTTCTAACCCCCCAAACTTGCAGCATATTACTTTCATATATTCACCCCGAGTCACCACTTAGCTACCTTTATTTCTCATCAAGTTTTAGTGCTAGTGAAAGGACATTCCTTCAAGATAGTATAGGGTTAACTTAAACTTCTCATAATCGACAACTTCTTCTATGTCAAAACATTAGTTTCACTTGTGTAACCATTTGTGTACATCGTCATCAAAGTTAAAGAAGTCCTGTTTAGATTTATATACCTTGTAAGGATGGTAGTTACCTTCACAAGTCTAACATGATCTTGCAGTAGAGATTTAATGATCTTTTATGGTACTCGTTTTTACCGTAGAATGGTTGTAGTTTATATAAAATAGAGCTTTGATGGTAAGATAACTCACTGATAAGCTTTTTAAGCTTCCCAAACTTGGCTTTATGGGTGGACTTAATATCTTTCAGTTGCTGACCATATACCTTTAATAGTTTCATAATCTATTCATACTTTTGTGATTATTCTTTGCATGCAGATTTTAAGGATTCTTCCATCCTTTTAAGATCTTAGGATCAAGTGTTAGGAGTCATAACCCACATCCAAAAATCAATGGCTCTTATACTAGTTTCTACAAGTTGAATTGAAATAGATCCAATCAGGATTCTATCTAGGTGAACTTAAAGAGTGAAAGGCTAGCAGCTAACCCCAAAAAGATAAGAGAGAATATTTTGTTAGAAAGAATCGAGAGAGAGAGAGAGAGAGAGAGTTCACATAAATTTCATCATTCATTCATCATTGTATTCTTTCTTCTTTTTTTTGCTAATTTTATTACAAATTCTTATATGAAAAAACAACTACCTATATTCTGTCTTTTGGTCACACATGAGATTCCTTCTTAACAAAATTTGTACTAATTAAAACACAATGTATAGCTATGAAAATAAATCCTAACAGTAATGTTGTCTAACAGTCATTTTAATTTGAAAACAAACTCTCTATCTGGTGAATGTTCTTCCTTTCTCAAGGCATTAAACTCTGCCAAATTCAACTTGTGATAAGTTCTCACTCACTCTGGTTATGTTTTTAGTTCTTGAAGTTTTTCTCTCATTAAAAGAGCATTGGAGAGAGAAATTGTAGAGAAAGAATAGAAACTCTCTCAACGAAATGGAAAAGGGTGTTAGTTATTTCTTGTTAGAATTTTTTTTTAAATGCACTTTTTTTACAATAATACCCTTGATGAGGGAGATATTTTCTATTTGTTTGGGATTGTTGAGTGTTGAGATTGGGAGTATCATGGTCAAATTAGGTTAGGTTTGTTAGTGATTGGGCAGTCGCATGAAATGTGTGATGGGTTAAGAGTTTATCTCACCGTTGATTGCTTTTTTCTCCACTAAATTTCCTAAAATGTTTTTTCTTTTATTTCGATAATGCCCTTGTTCATGAAAGGTATTTGTTGCTTTATATTGGGATTTTGGGGTGTTAGAATTTGGGAGTGGTATTGTCATTTTCTTAGCTTGTGTTTGTTAGAGATGGACGACTATGAAATGGGCAACGAGTTAACGTTTATCTAGACCATTAGATCTTGATTTGATTGATAAAGTAGTTAGCATAATTATCAAACTTGGCTTATCCGGAGAGTTGATCCTATGACCTGTTTATCTGAAACCTAACTTAAGCTAGGTTTGATTTTGAACCACTTAGAGAATTGACTTAGTTAAACTCATTTTACTCGATCAAAACTTATGTGAAGCTAAGCCAATAATTTTTTTTAATGGTTTATCTTGATGTTATTTCAAAAAAAAATTAAACATTTTAAATTCTAAAATGATATCATTTAAAAAAAAACTAGTGATAATTCATAATATTTTATTGGCTTTTTACCCTTAATACTAATACAGAGAAAATCCTACTGATTTTAAAACAAACAAAATGGTGATTTTAAAAATGATAATTGTAGTAATTAATTTTATGATAACTTCCCATTAAACAATACCGATAATTACTTAACATTATAAGTAATTAATGACTACATAATCGGTACTTAATTGCGGCATGTAAGCTAAAATTTATGTGGTGATCATGTAAACACTATACTTAGATTGAAATAGACTTAAAAAGAAAAACTTGCCTTTGCAAGGATCATGTGAAAACCCCAAAAGTGCAAATAGAGGAGGTCACATTCAATTATAATTAATTTTATAATTGCTATTTATGAAGTAAAATTGTCAAGAAATTTATGAAGCAAGATTTGAATATTTTAGTCTAATTTAAAAGTTAAGTAGCCATTATATAAATTAATTAGCATCCAGTGAGAATTAGCAGGTAAAAAGCAACAAATGGGAGCTTGCCACATTATCATCCAATGGAAATAATGAAACATCCTGTGGTTGCGGAAGTCTAGTCATGTGTTTTCTCACTGAGATCTCCACCTGGGCAGTTTATGGTAGCTTGACATTTTTGTAAGAATATTGCATCTCTCCGTGACTTGATATCCACGCATTAGATTATATTCATATTCCTAGAAAATTTAACGCCTTTACTATAAAAACCCAACATCCTAGCTTATCCCAAAAGTCTTTCTTTCTGAGCAGTTCCATCAAAGTCTTTCTTGGTATTCTGGTTACCAAGTTTTGATCAGCAAACATAAGCTAGCTAGCCATGAATCTCAGACAAGCCCTGGACATATGTTCCTCTCTTCCCTTTCTGGGGTGTGTTGTAGGAACCCTTTTTCTACTTTTCACTTCTTGTGGCTCAACTTCACCTAGTGACAGCTCCTTGTTGACAGATGAGGTAAATGATCATCAAGCAGCTGCTAGTAACAGAGCAGCCAAGAAGCATTTCCAGCAAATTCAACATGTCCGCGGAGCTTAGTCAGATTTTTCTAGCTCAATTGAGCCTTGTTGAAGATAGTTTAGCAGCATCTGCTGTTGTGCATGTCATACTGGTCAACTGGCTCTGCAACCTTGTTCTATCCAACTTTATATTTCATCCACTTTTGTGTCTGTTCATTGTTTCTTATGGCTTAATTAGGGCTAGAAATAACTAGGTGTCAACTCAAGGGTAACGATGTTATTGCATATGACTAGTCAAGTTGAAAAAAACCCTTTCAACTGAAGGACCCTGTAATAAATTTCTTTACCAGGAGTGCATATTTATATAAAGCAAGTTGTCTTCTTGTATTTTTACCTACCTAATGCTCCACGAAACCTAAAGCTTGTGGAATAACTTCTGCTTTATTTCCTCTATTGATTAAGATAATGGTTTTAGAGCAGGTGAGATGACAGTCCCCATCGGTTTGGCAATTTCATCTTGAATCACTTGTGTTTTACTGTTAACACTGTTCTTGACTCTGTCAGCACTGGCAATCGTAAATATGGCTCCATAACAACACATTCAGTGAAGTTCTTGAAGATTTTTGGTGCCGATGAGTGATGTCACCGGAGGCCAAAATCAAATTGTTGCCATTGCTATGTTGTACAATCTAAAACTTGGGGAAACAAATGAACTCTCTTGGATAATGTCTTTGCAGAAATATAATCATCGCATGCTTGTATCATAAGCATTTATTTACATTTAGAAAACGTAGACACGCAGCAGGCAGAAGAAACTAATACAAAGATGATGATACAAAACTAGGCTACCATATATTACAACTGTGGTGATCTTCATAACTAATGTGTTTGATCACTTGTTAGATACAACTTCTGGCCATCATCGATCATGTCTACTTCAAGAATTTTACCAGCATCTTCTGATAATATACAAGAACCATCTGGAAGCTGTAGCTTCTCTGATGCTGCTTTTACAAGCTCTTCCATGGTGTGTGGGATCCATAGCACTACTCCAGGTCTTCTCTGTTCTTTTGCACCCCATGGGTGGAAAGGGAAAACTGTACATTTCTTTGGGAGCATTTTTTCTGCAATTGGCAATATCAGATGAAATTAACTTCATTATGACAAAATGCATATCCTGTTCTCAGTCATCTAAAAACAAGCATTACTAATAAAAACAAAATGCCCATCTCTTCTCTGTTATCGGCATCTCAAATGTGGTTGTTAGATCAATCACCAACAATTGCTTCATTCAGCTACATTCTAACAAAGTGTTGGACCCGAAAAGAAGACAGGGTGGGTTCAAGTAGAACAACCCTGTTTTATACCAGACATTTTAGATTGGCCAATTACAGAATCCAGATACGATGGGAGAAATCATCACAGTTCAAAATGCAATTCTGGTTCAGTGCATCTACATAAAATAAGCATGACAACCTTGGGCAGACCAAACCATTCTGATAATTTTCGACTAAATCTTTCCTCACAGGCTGTTCTTTATATTAGTATTAGATCAATTATTCTTTGTAATTCTTTCATGAGTCTTCTCTCAACAATCTGTTTGAAAGCCATATTTTACAAGCTTTTTGTCATGGTATTTAGAATATTTTAAAAATTTTCATTTTCTTTGAGCATAATAGACGCTGTACATAGAGTAGTGGAAATACCTGTGGTTTCATGGGAGGCATAATGAAATTCCAATTTCTGGGAAGATTTTGCTTCTTCTAACAGCTTGATCAAATTCTTGTTCCCACAGATCCGGCCTTCAACAAGTGGAGTGTTACCCCATCTATGGAGTTGAAATACGCAAGAAAAGGTCAGTGATCAGAACAGTGTTCTCGTTCTCTAAAAATCATTTTAAAATGTCAAGAGTGTCTCTATATAACTACTGTAAATGAAAGTCAAATACACTGCCCCGTTTGTCACTATTCAGATCACAAAGAGAAAGGGAGAGAAGAAAAGGCTGAAAAAGCTTTAATAAATGAATCCCTTGATTAGTAAGTTCCAGAGTTCACATTTCCCCACCCATCTACTTACAGGATGCATCAGATCTTTGCATTATTCATATATCAATAAGCCTAAATTACTAGGAAAGTAAACCCTAAATTAATAAAGTGAGCCTGGTGCGTATATAAATAGCCCCCAAAGTAGATAACTGAAATGCAAGCATATCTAGTTAGAAACTGAGCGAAATGAATTTCAGGTCCACCTGTCCTTCGAGAAAACACTAGCACCAGCTTCTATCAGCAGCTTTGCCATCAAATATAATCCTTCTGATGCAGCTACATGAAGTGGAGTCCGGTGATCGTAGTCTTTAGAGTTTGGATCAATTCCATTGGACAAAACCCTTTTGAGAAAATCTGAATCCCCTCTTGCAACAGCTCTACACAGAACACTACCAGCATCATCTATGTTCAAGATGGCCCCTTGTTTAGAAAGTAAAGATGCAACTCGATCGTGTCCATTCTTGATAGCTTCCAACAATGGTGTGTTTCCAAATTTATCTGTACAAGAAAAATATTAATAGTATTAATGAGCGATATGTCAATAAAACATCAAACCACCAACAGAAGTATTATAGCCAGTTAATCACCAATATAAGCAAATTACCTTTGATGTTAATGTCAACTCCTTCTTGAATAAGGAAAAGTGTGGTATCTTCGTAACCTCTAGATGCGGCAAGATGCTGTTGAATACAAAGGCTATTGTCAGATAAAGCAATTTTTTCATCCTCTTTAATCTACCCTTATGACATATAAACTTGCTCAGATACTGGGAGAAATAGCTTGGAAACAAAAAAAAAAAAAAAAATGCACCAATTTGCAGACATATGGCACAAATTATAGTAGAGCTCATCCATCTCTGGAATTAGACAGCGTCAAATGTGCCAGCATAAGAAGTGTTATTTTGATGATTCAGACTCACATAAAAATGATAACAAATGAAATAAAATGAGATCAATCATATACTTGAGCTTTGTGTATACCAAGGGTGATCTTCCATCATAATCTGTTCTATTGGGATCAGCACCTGCTCGGATCAAGCCCTTCAGCTGATAAAGATCTCCATGATAAGCTGTGCTATTCACCCTCAAAGCAAGTTCAGCTTCTTGCTTTCCAATATGAAATGTAATATCTGATTCCAACTGCTTATATTGAAGATTGGATTCTTTCCCCTGTCAATTTACCTTGATTTAGATCTTAATAGACATGTATTAATCCCTTGATGTCAAATATAGATCTAAAATAACTTGTTCAAATATTTTGTTATGTCTGCTGTGAGTTTTCTTTCTCCTTGGTTGCTGGGCTCTTGGTCCCAAGGTGTTTAATGAATTTTCCTGGGCTTATCAAAAATAATAATATAAAAAAAATTGTTCAAGAACTTTGTAGATTGGCTATATAAATAATCTGATATTGATTTCAAAATAGTGTGGAAGAAAAAAAATAGAACATGACTATGAGTTAGAGGAAAGCGCAAATTGACAGAGTTGAAATTACCTCTAAAAGGTTGTCCAAAATTCTGCGTCCATCATAAAAGTAAATCTCAAGTATATTTGATAAAGATTGTTTATCAATCCGTAAAAGCCGACATAACTCACAAACTCTAACTGTATAAGGCTGAGGAATGTTGCAAAGAATAGAAATTTCTCCAAATGAACTGTTAGGTGGCAAAAGTTTGACAGTTTCTTCTGATCCATCTTGCCCTATTCCAACCTCTTCCTGCACCAAGGAGAAAAAAGGAAGTGATCATACAAATGTGTTCAAACATGACGCTACATATCCTATGCATACCACTCAAAAATTAAAATTTTGGAACCACCACGATTCTGACAAGGAAGTTGATCCAATAGTTAAATAACAGCATGCATCTGTAACAGTCCCAGTCAATGAGAGGCTAAATCTGAAAGCACCCCCACAGTAACAAATCATAGTTGAAATTGTTATTTTTGTCAGAATATGATAAATCAACAGGCAGAATCAATTTTGAAAGAAAATTACAGTTTTAGAATTATAACATCCCAAATATGTTTTTCGTACTAAAGGGTTTAAAGAACCAAGGAAACAAGAGAAGCAAAGAGAAGCTATGGATAACCAGATGTTGAAACTGAGTGACCGTTCGATATGGAATCGTACCAGCACACCATGACAGACAAAATAAAGTTGATCTACCACGTTCCCCTGTTCCATAATTACTTCTCCTGGGAGAAAGAACTCCTCGTGAAGCCTAATGACCTGCAAGAACAAAAGAAAAGGAGAGATGAGAATAACAGAGCTGAGGCTCCTACAATGTATGAGTAGCACTGCAACAAAACATACAACATGGAGAATAAGGGTGAGAAAAATAACAAGTGTTAGAATATGAGGATGTAAGACCAAGCAATGCACTAAAGCAGAAAATTTGACAAAAAAGAGGAAGATTAAAATGGAAATGAATAGCGACTCTACAAGAGGACAAACAGAGACTACCAGGAACTTAAGAAAATAATGGAGGAAAAAATCGTTAATCCAACCAACTCCATCAAGTGATCAAAATATTGCTTAATTTTCACAACTACATAATTCAAGATCCTGTTTCACCATCTAGCCTTGCATACCAATATTGTTGGCTCTTGAGTGTAATAGACCATTTATCAACACCAATAACATATGCCATGTTTTCTGCAAAATAGCCTCTCGAAATGTTTTTTTTCCTTGATGAATGAATCTGTGGATTGTTGATAGACAGATAGATTGAATATCACATATGCTCAGAGTTGCACACTTTTTAATTAGTCTGCTTTTCAGAAACATGTCAAGTCCACCTCCATGGACGGTACATAAAGATCAGATGATTCCTGAAAGAACAACAAACCACGCGCCTAAAACAGATCTTGACCATCGATGATGTTAAAATTTAATTGAACCATTAACTTGCAATGGCGATTGGCAATGAAATCCATGATTTCACTGAAACAAGATGTAGCATTTTGAGCTTTACTAGTTTATTGTTGCTACACCATTTGGAATTTCCCCGTTTTTTGAGCTTATTTATCACCAGTGGGATATAACATGCCAAAGGAAAAGACTTACAATTTGATTAATAAATTCGGCAGAGCAATCCTTAACCAACGGAACCTTTTCAATATATTCTGTGTACAAAGTTTGGGAAATCTGCAAGCAAAGAATAATCATCAAATTATTACAAGTGAGACAGATATCATGAGAGCTGTCAAAAAGCATAGCAAACTTTCTGTAGAGAAATGCAGTGTTTTAAAAGGAGACAAGGTGTAAAGGAAAATGATGCTGGATCCACCTCTTTCTGACAATTATTTGTGAATATTTCACTAGTAATTATTGGCATGGTGTGGCTCTTTAACGAAACTAAATGATACTTTATCCCAAGGAATAGAAGGTTCTCCAAACTAATTTTGGAATAAGGGGTCAATTATGCTTTGCTTTCCCACGTCGCTTGAAACACCACCTCATCATTTTCTGTACTCCTCTTTTTTCCTAAAGCTCAATGTCTGTATCCATGAAATCCAATATAATAATAAAAAAAAAGGTTTAATGGGGAAAAAAAGGAATCTCTCAACATGTTCTTTACCTTAGCACGAATAGAGATGGGGAGATCCTGCAGTGCAGAAGCCTCGGTATAGCTACTCTCATGCTGTAAGCGCAAATGGCCTTTAATCTGATTACGGATGTCCTTTCCAAGTCTATTTCTATTCATATATTTGATGAGATCAGTCATTTTATCCCTGAACTTTTCTGTCTTTGAACCTTTTACTGTTATTGCTGTCATATTACCGATCAAATATGCACCGAGAATCATGTCGAAGGAAACAAAGATCATTACAAATATCATTTCCCTCAAGTTAACAGCATGTATATCTCCATACCCTGTGGCAAAAACAGCAGGCTTATCAGGCAGTAGTGAAGACTCCAACAAAACATAGGTATACAGCAATAGAGAATCTTCAAACATGGCAAGTGTAAGAATATGGTATCTTAACTGAAACCTTCTGCTCTTACTGGTGAGCATAAATAAAAGGAATCGGATACAACGAAGCAGTGCAAAATCAAGCAAGAACACTTCGCGGAGATGGGACATAAATGATAATGGCATTCCAGTAGCTTTCTGAAATAGCATATTCCATGCCTCTTGTGTTTGACCCCATAGGTCAAGACTTCATCGTGGAATTTTCTCACTAAATGCTTAACTACTCTTTATTATGGAAAGCGAAAGTTCATACGCAGAAGTAACCCAAGTCAATTTGCCAGTCATATGTTGACATAAACCAAAATGAGGAAACTGTAAAGCTTCAGGTTGTGTTAATAGAGTATAATGTAAAGAAGGAACTCACCAACGGTGGCCATAGTGACGACGGCAAAATATAAAGATGTTGTGTACCGCATCCAAATATCGATCTCCCTGAAGTTCGTATAATTATAATCACCCATCTTCAAACTTCCAATCCATGTATACCCTTCGTGAGAAGCTGGCAAGGTGGTAGCCAAATAGTAAAAGATGCAGGCTGCGGTGTGTGTGCAATAGAGTTCCACTACTATAAGCTTTACAATCCTCGTAAAAAGGTAATTAATTCGTATATCCTTCTCCAGTTTTTGGAAAAAAGAAGTTACTTTCCGCACCCTACTCAGCCTAATCCATAAAAGATACCTCACTTCTTCTCTACGTCCACAAACCTGTATAAAAGGAAAATCCCAAAATGATTATGAGACCTAGACTCGATTAGCATTGTAACATTCAAATCTTCAGGTATCCATGATCTACAACAATTTATTCCTCCACCCTATCTTCATTCTGCATTTCAGCAAATGTTCTATTATGCTTCTAGAGCTACAGATACCTTGAAGATGATGTCCCAAGGCAAGCAGCCAAGTAAATCAATGATAAAATGAGATTTCAAGTACCTGCAACAAGAGCATAAAAGAAGAAAAAGTGACACATAAACAAAATATTCAAGAGAACCAGTCCCAAATCAGGGTAATTAAGCACTTGGATTCATATCACTTAGACAGTGAACACTGATGAATCCACACTGAACATCATTCAACCAAAAGGAAAGCAAAGAAGGATTTGCATGACACAGTAGATATGCAGACAAGAGAGAAACTAACCGAAGAGCAATAGGAGAGCGCTTAAAGATCATACGATAAGTCTGGCTGTCTCTGTAGGCAACGAAGAACTGTAAAACGATATCAAGAAGAAAAGCAACCTGTCCAACTATGTCCATTATGAAGAGATTCTCAGGCAATCCCCTGAAGAAACCAAACTCCATTGGTGTAAAGAAGGAAGAGTACACTGCCCATAATAGTATAAATATTGTCCATGCACGATACCACCTGCATTATTTTAACTGCAATGTTTCATTTCTCTTCCACAAGCATAAAAAATCACGTAAAAGATTTGTCTTAATTTGGATTAAATTTAACATTGAATCATTAGTTCAGAACAAAGGCTCGGCAATGCATCAAACCAAGCCTGGTGCTAGGGGCACCCGCACTTGATGCGACAATGCGACTTCCCATTTTAGAAGGGTGTGTTTTGCATTTTGTTTCGGAAGTATTTTTAAAATTAATATTTTCAGATTATATATTAAAAATAATTTTTAAAAAATAAAAAAATATTATTTTAATATATTTTAAAATAAAAATTATTTTGAAAAGAATCCACTATCATATTCTAAAACACACTTATAATTAATGAACTATTTACCAGCTCTCCCTCAAGATAGGTGTAAAAAATAATTTAAAGAAAAAATTTTAAAGAAATCAAAAATATTTTTTGACAGTGGAAACAAACATATTTTATAGTTGATCCAATTTAATTAACCTAGTTAGTAAAACCATAATTCAATCATCCTCGTCGAAATACAAGCAAGAGTCGATTTGACTTTTAAAAAACATTACTGTTCTGACTTTTTCTATATATATATATAAAAAAAAAAGAAGCAGATATTGAAATAATATAATTTTAAATCAACCCAGACGATGAGCACCTCGAAATCTTGTAACAATTATTTAAAAAAAAGAGTGTAATATGTTATTACGTAACATAGCATCACAGCACAACTGTGACCACCACGGTCACTTTAGCGTCTGTCACGGCCAATTCAAATGAAACGGGACCCAAAACGTGAATCCACAGTTAAAAAACATGGATTAACTCCTGTTTTTAAAAATAAATTAAATATTTTTTATGATTTGAATTATTTTAGTATATTAATTTTAAAAATAATTTTTAAAAAATTATAAAAATATTATTTCAATATAAATAACCCTTTAAAAATAACTACATCTAACACTTTTTAACATGTCTAAAAAATAACTGTGACAGCTGTTCTAGTAAATTATATAAAACAAATGTTATCATGCCATGAATCTGGGCATTTCCAAGCCGTACGATCAGCCCCATCACAATCAGAAGTCAGAGAAGTGACGAGACTTGCACGACACTCTACCCAGTAATAGCCTCCCACGTGCATGACAATGGCAGGAGTGACGGCTTCGCCATATAAAAAAATCATGTTCTTCATAAACGAGGTTGATAATAATACATTAACTATTTAAAACTAACATTTGTTGCGTTAATCAATTAAATTCTTTGATTGGCACAACCAATATGCAGCTTGTTTGTGAGATAAAGATTGTTTTTTTAAAATGTTTTTTAAATAATTATATATAATATTAGTTAAAAATAAAAATATTTAAAGTTTATATATTTTTGTTTTTTGAACTAATCTTTTGTATACATAACTCACTACTAGTCTTTAAATATTTTTATTTTTTAAAATAATATCATGCATAAATAACTCACCACTAATAATTATAAATGGAAAGTTAAAAAATAAAAAGTTAATTAGTCAAATGCTAGCTTTTGTTAAATAAAAAAAATCAAAATTAAGGAAACAAATTATAAATATAGAAAAATAGATATTTAAGGAGAAAAAAGGAATGACTGACCTGTTATCAGGATGGATAGCGGGACCTGTGGAGACGTAACGAATACCATTAATAACCGATTCACGACTCAGTTTTCTTCTCAAATTTGTAATCAACGATGACTCGGTATTATTAACGAGTCCAAACTCATTCTCTAACAAATTAAATCGACTCCCTCTTGATGATTTTATCCTGTCTCTCAAATCTTGCACTTCGTATTCCGTATCATCTTCATTATTATCGGGTCCTTTCTTGTTTCTCTCTCTATGATGATCACCATGACCACCCATGCTGTTATTCAGAGCAACCCGGCCCTTTGAGCTTTAACCATGAAAAGATCGATCAACTGCGCTTTGGAGGGAGGAGGAGAGAGCTCGAGAGGGAGAGGGTCAATTAAAGGGGTGCAAGTTGAGGAATGGATGGTGCTTTTTTGAAGGAATCACGAGGGAAATATGAGAGTGAAATGACGTTGGAGAAATGGAGGGTTCGGAGGAGATCCTTGAAAGTGAGGTTATAAATTGGATTGTTGTTGATGATGATGATGACGACGATGATGATTGGAAGATGGTGATGAGAAGTTTTGTGAGCGGAGATCATGAGGCTATTTATAAACATAAAGTTATGTGCCGCTCGATGACATGCATTCTTTTAAATATTTGTATTTACTATAATGTTTAATGTCATAGTTTCTAAGGTGTTAGAGTGCTTACTTTATATTACAGATAAGAAACTTGATCATTGATTTATTTAAATAGAAAAAAAAATTGAGTTACTGTGTTATTGCATTGATATAAATCTCAAGTCAATAAGTCAATATATGTTAATTGTCCACTAATCTCAGTTTCGAGTACTATAATTACTAATATGATAATAATTAAAGAATTCATAAAATTAATTAAAGTACGTACAAACTAACCTGAACATCCACGTTAATATATATATATAAACACATTTTCTTTACTGGTTGACACGAATGAATTTGAAATAAATTTGACTAAATAAATTAAATCATACACTGAATTTAGAATTCATTTAAAAAATAATCAAATATTTAGCTATTGCATCAATTTACAAGTCATCCAGTTAGTATGTGTTAATAATTTTATGCAATGATAATATTGTATTTCCTTAATTATTGATCCAAATAGATTTAAAATGATTAATTACATCAATTAAATCATTAAAAACCGGTCAAATTAAATAAGTGTTTTTAAATTAATATATTATCTAGTTTAATTAAAAACTGAGTTCAAAACAGATTTTTTATCTTAGTATTTTTTTAATATTTTTTGGTTCAATCAACCAAGCTTATCAAGCTTTAATACTTATGCTTTTAATGTAAAATAATATATTGATATGTTTATCAACCTTTTGATTAATTAATTAATTAAAGTATTGATTAATCTATATATATATATATAAACCTGTTGAAATATCTTGCGTGGATACTGTGGTGTTAAGAGAATGTCGGATGTGTTTATACTTTTTGTATCAAGCTCACAATCGAGGAGAGAAATGCAATTGTTATTTGAATGAAAGTGGCAATTGATCTTAATTTGGAGGCTAAAATTAGGATAGGGACCGTTTATTTTATGAAAAATGATTTTTTAAAATATATATTAAAAAAATTGTACTTTTTTAATAATTTATATAAAAAAAAATCTTATTTAATTAATGCAATTTCATGTATACAAATATTGAGACTGCAAGAACAATAACATCTCTCTATAAATTGTCAATGAAAATTTTATTATTTAAATGGAACTAGATTTTCAAATATCTTGAATAAAAATCGCAAGTCGATATATAGTTTTTAAGGTTGGTATTAACTTAAAATTTTTTATGTTAATTTGGTTAGTTTATTGAAATTACTAAAAAATTTCTTTTTATAAATTATTACTTCAAGAAAAAAATTGAATGAGAGAGAGCTGATAACAATGTTGCGAGGAGAGTTTGAGAGAACCACTGTGCAATTAGGTAAGATCGAATTCAGAATATTTTTTTATTCCAAATATTAAAATTTGTCTCATGTAGGTTGCGTGATGTTTAATACAAGGTGCAAAAAAAAGCCAAAAAAATATGCGAAAGAAAGAGAGCTTCCAATCTAGAATAATGTAGCGGTTTGGAAGGATTTTAGATCACTGTACATCTCGAATGTTGTATGGGCAGAATACATTTAACACGTGATGTTTGCATGTTTCACGCAATGGTCACAATCCGATGCAAAAAATCTGAACTGACATGTTCATGGTTCTGTTAGCACACACACTGACGACTTTGTTCTGTTCATTTCGCATGTGAAGTAGATGGTATTATTTTTTTTATTACATCTATTTTTTATTAGTTTTTTAATAAATAAATTTAACTTACAACATTTTTATCTTATATATTATGGTTCTTAGATGCAACCCAAGCCTAATGGAGCTTTTTATTGAAACGCATATGCAGAGTGATGACCACCAAAAAAGGATGCAGCAGTTCATGGATAGCCGAGCCCAACACTTTATAGTAAGTTGGTTTTCAACCATTTTTTTCTTAAGTTATTATTTTCTTGAATTTGATGAATTTATTTTTTCTTTATATATAACAACTGATTGAATGAGAGATACAAAGATGTCATTCGATCCATCCGGATCTTGATCTAGATTTATAGTTAGAGGCAGGATCGTCTGGTGGACCCAATAGAAATTGAGTGTACATACTCTCTAACATTACGGTTAAGAACTTGTGGACGACCTATAGTGTTTCGACCGTTGGATGCTTGCAATTGATTCCGAGTATTCAAACTTCTTAGTTCACGACGATGTTAGATCAACGAGTACAAGCTCAAATGACCAATCTTAATGAAAAATATAAATGACTCTCTGTTAATTATGAAGAACTATGTCGAATGGTAATAAAGATGAGATCACAGATGGGTGGTACATGTGCACCCTCTAATTGGCTCTATGGTCCTGGCGAAGACCAACCTCCTCCTCCTTCCCCTTTATTGCCACTTATATTTTCGATTTTTTGTATTTGAACGTACAAATATTTTAATTTATAATAAATACTTGTTTTTATAGTATTTTAATTATTTTTCTACTTCTATTCAATATATTTTTAAAAATATTATATATATATATATATATTTAAAATATTACTGACAGGGTTATTAATGGAACAACTCCGTCAATATATTCCAAAGAGAGTTGGAAAAACATTACTGCAAATACAATTGTTATTGTTAACTTATTGATAAATTACAGATGATATTCAGTTGATGATATGTTATATTTACCAATGAATATACCGACGGATAAATAAAATCACTGATGACATTATATATGGTTTTCTATCGATGATATATTAAATTTACCGATGGAATGTAACAAATAAAAATTATTTTTTGCTCATCTTATCTGTTAATAAATCTATTAATATATTTATTATCGATATACTATAAATTACTAATAAAATTTTTTTTACGACGGAGTGTTTCTGTCTATGAATCTAGCAGTAATATACATTAACAAGGAACTATGAATATAAATACTAATAAAATTTTTTATTAATAAAACCGTTAAATTTAATAGTGATTCTGCACCACCTTTCTGAAAACCAGCGGTCATTGTGCTATCATACGTGCTATGATTGAGTTACTTTACGAGACCACTAAGATTATAGTGAAATGAAACAAATCAAGTGTCACGATGCACAAAGTATAACCAAGTTGCCTGAGGTTACAGTCCACTCGATTTCTTAATGCCACGCAGCCAATGCAGCCGACAGACTTTATTAATTAAACGACACCAAACTTTTTTTGTTTCTTTGTTCACCACTGGGCCCATAAGATTGAATAAAGTTGCCAATTCAACTACCTTATCTTCAAAAAGTTTCTGCTTAGCCTTTGTCCTTTGTGGTTTGTCATGATATGGGTGTCATTAGGTTAGTTTTTGTATGCTAAGCTAGTGCTGGATTTGTTATATTTTTTATGATTTTTTTTTAACTAAGTGTTTATTTATTTTCCACACAAAAAAAGCTAGCAAAAAAAATTAACAAAAGTTTTTGCTTTTTTTAAGCAATTTAAGCAATTTTTCTTTTTTAAAACAAATAGCCATGTGTTGCATTTTCAATATAATTATAACAAGAGTCATATTGTTTAAAAACTCGTATGTTTGAATATAGTTATAAGTTAAGCCAAATTGTTTAAAAATATATATGTTAATCTCTTAATTGTTGATCATTGTCTTTTCTAAACATCATTTGATTTTTGCTTTAAACTCTCATCATTGTCTTATTATACTATGAAGAAAGCACAACTTGAGAAGCAAAATAATCTTTCCATGATATTCTTTTGACATTATCAAATTTGTTATGGTAAAATCATTCTTTTTACTATTTTAAGCACAATTAAAATACTTAATTACCCTTAAAAAGAAAATAAAAAGGTTGGTTTGCAGGGGTTTTTTAATTAGTCTTTTTGTTTAAAAAAACAGTTAAAAGACTAAATCATTCTTAAAAGAAAAGAAAAATACAAAACTCATTGTCATGGGCATTTTGGTAATTTTTATTATGGTTTGTTCATTATTATCAAGTAGAGTAAGGGGCAATCTGGTCTTTTAATAAAGAAAAATAAAAGAAAAAAAGTTATTGACAAGTGCAAAGCAAGCACCAATGAGTGGGAGAAGTTCGCGCCCTTCAGATGGCACGTTTGAGCTCCTTCAACGACTAACACAACCCCTTTCACAATGGCATTGAGAGCACCTCATCGAGACCTTCAAGGTGGCGGAGCACGTGCAGCGGTTAACTAGTGTGTATGGATTCAATGAACTTTTTTTTTTCTCATCCCTCTTTTCTCTCTTGTTTTATTGGGAAAAAAAACAAAAGTATCTTTTTATTTGTTTTACATATCCAATCTGGTCATCATTCTTTTGATTAATATTTATTTGGTTTTTTATATGTTCTTGATTCTTCAATTTTATCCCTCATCATTTGGTTTCATTTAATCTTTATATCAAATTAGATCTTTATTATTTTAATAGCTACTTATTTCTTTTTTATCCTTTTTCTAATTGAATTTTGTTTCTAATTTTACCCCTTAGCATTTGATTTTAATTTATTTTTATGTCAAATTTGGTATCTATTATTTTTATTGTTGTTTGTTATAAATCCTTTTTTGATTTTTTTTTTCAATTTCATCCCTAAGCATTTTGTGGTTGAAGATTCTAATTTTTTATTTTTTCAAGGTTTGCATTATATAAAATTAGTCTCGAACTCATGACAAGAGTCACGAGTTTTGGACATTAACATAGGTTGATTTCGATTTAGGTTCTTATTTCGAGTTTTGGACATTAACATGGGTTGCAGATTTGACAGGTTAACTTGAATGGGCTCAAGTTGATTATTTTTACCTTTATTCATTGTCAATTTCTTTTGTCAGTTTATTTATTGTCGTTGAATTTTTTTTAATATTATCAAAATTATGTGAATTTATTATACCCAATCAAATCAATGACCCGACTCTCATATATTTTTTTATTTTATTTAAGAATGTAATTATCTCCTTCTTTAAAAAGTGATTATAGACTTGAGAAATATATGGTTTGAACTTATTTAAAATGATTAACATTTTTAACCTAAAAAATAACTACTAAAATTTTTTGAAAAGCTAGAAGCGACATTAGATCATTTATCTTAATATATATCTTTATTTTAATTTTCTGACTCAATATTTAATTTAGATCAATAAATTTATTATCATATATTAATATGTATAATTCTTAATTTATTTTATTGAATGAACATGTTATTTTGATTACATAAAAATTAATTTTTTACTTTGCAATGAAAGTTTATCTTACTGGAAGTCTTTTTTAAACAATTATATTTTCAGATCTCATATCAATACAAAAACATTTTTTGAGATCTGAATAATTTTTTTTTGTATTAAAAAAATTTTAGTCCCCGATAACGACAACATAACTCAGACGTACCCCGATAACGACAACATAACTCAGACGTACCAACTAGTACCGATAATCTATAGAATAAGGCTTGAGAGCCAAGTGAAAATGTTATACATGCCTCCAGAGCAGCTTATGCTACCCCTGAAAGGTCCGCTTCAAAGGAGTCAGCTCCATTAGAGTATGGTTAACCTCCGTCCTCTCCTCGTACAATATGAGCAACTCATTTTTCTCGAAAAACATAATTGTTTTACAGTTATTTTGTAATATTTTTGGTCAATGGGGTTATGGACTGCCACTGCAAAAACATAACAAAAATAATAAAAAAAAAGAGGAAAGGAAATAAATTTTAATATGTAAATGTAAAAATAAATTTTAAAAAATAAAATAATATTATTTTAATACATTTTCAAGTAAAAAATATATTGAAAAGCAATAAATCACTAATACAACACTAAAAAGATTCTAAATAGTCATGAATTTGAATAATTCAAGTATTACTATCTTTCATCTACAAATTTTAAATTTAAAATACTATTATATATAAAAATAATATAAATCATATATTAAAAATTGACCTAATAAAATCTAATTTTTTAAGTAATTTGTTTTTTAACAAAACCCACTTGGCTAAGTAAAACAAGTCCCTTGATCATCTTGGATTTCTGAACTCTTAAGCTGCTTGATGTACAGCTAGATTGAAAAAAAGAAGATAGGCCATAACTCATTATTTATTCGTTGAGCACAAAACAAGTTTCCTTGGTCAGAAGTTCAAAACTTTGGAAAATCAAACGTGACAAAGCAATGACTCATGTAATGACTAGCTTGTAATCCATGAACATGTATGGTCTGTGGTAATTTATATTTTGAAAGGACAAGTCTGAGAATATAAACGTGATTTTTTTCAATTGCAAATAAAGAATAACTTAATACAAAAGTTTCATGTGTAGTTAATTCACAGGATGTATCACAACATAGATGATGATAGAGAGTATGCTTAATCCAAAATTGGCAAAATTTCATGTCTTCTTCTAGCTAGTAGTTTTATGAGAAGCATTCATGTTTCTATACGGTAAATATATCAAATTTTGCTCTGTGTTAGTGTACCAAAAGGTAAGGATTGACATAAGTATTAAAGGTTAAAATGTATGAAGTTTCGATATTGGATGAATAGTGATTTTTCCTACGGGATGGATAGTAAATTTTGTTGTTGTATGAATAGTGCTTGTTTTATGTTTTTGACTATCTTGAATTTATGACCCTTTTTAGTTAGTGCAAATCTACATGTATTTGCATTGTGTTTATAGCATGGTAATTAAGCAAAGTAGTAGACATTAAAGGGTATTACGAAAATGGATAACAATATGCTTGGACAATGAACACATTATGGAAATGGATGCTCATATGAATGTGTTGATGTGTTGACGTGGAAAAAAGATTATGGATGATTGGATCATGATTATGATATTGAATTGTGATAAGAATGAAGATGTTGATAACTTGGTATGGTCTCGTTATAGGAAAAACTTATTAAATTTTTGATAGAATTGAAAAACAAATTACCTGAATTTTTTACATACCAGATTATAAGAAATTAACTATAAATACAAATGAAAGGCCGGGGCGTTACATGGACCCATGCTACGCCATATACTAGACTATTTTTGTCATTACATACCAAATTGGAGGCTGAATTGAGTTAAATAAGTTAGTTTTATTTTAATTAGACAGTAAAAAAAAGCAACGACATTAGATTGACTATTTTTTCTTTAAAAGTGATCATGATAATGTGAGAAAAGGAAACAAACGATGTAGCTAAATTCTCAACCTCGTAATCATATAAAGATGAAATAGGGTAAAGAAAAGGACCCAAAAAATCGACCTTGGTCAACCCAAGTTAACATGACAAACCTGTAACCCTGGTAATGAGGGTCGAGCCAACCCAAGTTATTTCCCCAAATCTGTGGCTCAAATTATGAGATTGGAATAGCCTAATGGAAAAAAATAAAAAAAATCACAAAAACTATTTAAAAAAAAAAATATTGCCCCACATTAACTTTTCAAATCCATGACTCAGATCATTAAACTTGAAGCACCTAGTTGAAAAAAAAACATTAAACCTTATTACCAATCAATCAATCAAATATTGAAGAATGAGATTGTAATAAAAAATAAATTTTATATTTTATTAAAGGGTGAAATTGAAAAGAAAAATCAATTTAGCAAAATGATCTAAAAATAATAATAATAAATGATGATCAAAATTAACATACAAAATAAAAACAAAATTTTGATTGAAGGGTGAAATTGAAAAGGAAAAAAAATCAAAATAATGAGGATCAAATTGGCAACAATAATATACCATTAATTTGTATTGAAGAATAAAATAGAAAACATATAAAACTGTTACAAAAGGACCAAAAAATATAAATAAAAAGAATAAAGATTAAATTGAAAAAAAAAATATATGACCAACATAGAAATTAAAAACAAATAAAACATTTACAAAAAGGGTAAGGATAAAAAATTAAAAATCAAAAATCAAAAGAATAAAGACTTAAATCTAAATGCTAACAACAAAGAGGACTAAGTTGTTATTTTTTGGGGAGGAGAGAAAATAAAAAGAAAAGAAAGCCTCATTGATAACAAATTGACTATCTAAAGCTAACACGCGCCGCCTGTAAAAGGAAAGGACACAAAGATGCTTCTAATGACACATTGAAAATGTATTTTTGGCAAATGGGATGCGTCGCACGCGCTATAAGTTTTTTATTTTCTTTATTTGTTAAAAGACTCAATTGCCCCCCAACTTACCTCATAATAACTAAAAAATCTTTATGAAAAAAAAGAAATGCCCCTTGAGGTGAGTTTTAATTTTTTAACTTCTAACGATATTTTGGTTGTTTTATTGTGTTTTGTATTTTATTTATTTATTTTCTACACCTGACAAAATATTAAATTGACTCTCATCTAGTTTGATAATTACATAAAAACGATTGTGAAAATACAAAAGTGTCATTTGACTTTAGTTTTATTTTTATTTTTATTTTTATTCTAATAATGTTTTACTCGTTTCACTGTGTAATTTAAATTAAAAAAGATTTACTTGCCCCCAATTAATTTAGAAATGACTAATGAGCTTTGCAAAAAGACTAAAATACCCCTAGTTGTTAGTGTTAATAATTTTTTTTTAGTGAATGAGTAAAACCAAGAAATCATCGTTCCAATAAACAATTATTTCACTCACAAAATGCAGTAAAAACTAGGCATTGGGCTTACAATTTGTTGCGAGTCGGATAAAAAGCATATAAATGCATTAAAAAATATATAAACAATGTATTTTTTTTTCTTATTTGTGATGAAATATTTGAAACAGTGATTAAAAACTTGACCAATGTATCATAATAAATTAATTGACCACCATAAATGTTAATAAATGAAAAAACATGTTAATGTGACTTGTTCGACAAAGTAGGCAAATAATAAACTGGTTGCCTAACTCAAATGGTAATTTGGTTGAAAAAAAACACATATGTCATTTTAGTTTTATCTAACTCTAGCTTAAATGTGAAAACAAAGAACTACCAGAGGATTAAACTAGATAAGAAAAATTGAGGCAGTGAAATGAAAAGGAAAGACAAATTGTATCGACCTAGTTTGACATGCGAAATTTACAATCTGGATAATGGACACGACAATGATGAGTTAACCTGATTGGGTAATTAATTTTTCCTTTTTTATCCTTCCCTAATTCTCTTCCCGGTTGGATCTTTATTGAGTCTTAATTGACCACAAATATAATTAAATCTAGAAGTAAATAAAAGAGTTATGAAATAATTTAAGTTATAACTTTAAAAATATGTTATATTGTATTTATACCAATCAACTTTATTCAACAAATAAAATTTAGAACCCAGGGTAAAATATAATCCTAATCATGCATAGTTTTTTTAAGTTAAGTGATAAAAATCAATGAAATTGTTTTATTTATTTATTTGAAATTAATTAAAAAAATCAATGATAACAAAGGGCTAATTTAAAAAAAAAATTCAAGGGGAAATGCATTAAAAAGCCTTACATGTTGTGTCACAACCTGTCGAATCAACAATTCTTGTTAAGGGCTCAATGCGGTCTAATAATTTTTTAATTAATTAGTCATCATGTCGTCTGTTGAAGGAGATAATGTGCACCTTGTTTGCCTAGAATCTAGCCACCATAATGGTGCCTAGAAAATCAAGGTAGATGTATTTTTCTCAAAAATCCTATTTTTTTCAACCCATTTTCACTAAGAAATACCTTATAAACACCCTCATAGTACCTAGATACCAATTTATCAACCTAAGAAACTCTAAAAACAGCTTGAAAACATGAAATCAAATCGGGTTAGATATTTCTTCTTTAACCTTATCTATTTAAGTAATATCAAAGTTTGAAGCAACCACCATTCAACTTCTTTCATTACATGAAACATGTGGACACCAATATCAATTAATTTGGTGGCCGAAATATGCAAAAATAACAACTTTATCTCTTTATGATAGAATTCGATAAAAATTTCTCTCCCGTTAAAAAACTAGAGACTTGAAAACAATAGAAATGAAGTTGTGTCAAAATTGAATTTAGAAAAACATAAGGGGTCAAAATGGCTTAATTTTATAAATTAAGAAATTAAAGTGTATTTTTTTTGCTGACTTTAAACATACCATCTATTTTCGGTGTTTTTTTTAAATTGGTCCTTTATCTTCTAATTTTGTCTCTAGTCAATAAAATTGATGCAATTGGATGTTAATTTTACAACTAAAAAACACAATAAAAAAGAGAGAGTTAAGAGACTAAAATGAAAACAATAAAAATAAAATGACACTGCTCTAGTTTCAAAACACCCTTGCTTGTTTGTATATTTAGTCATGTCTCTCCAATTAGCTTTTTTAATCCAAATAAAAGAAGGCCCATGTAATATTTTACAGGAGATATTGATAAATATATTTAATTTATTACATTACTCATATACTAGACCCATAAAAAAAAAAAATTAACGATCTTCATTTAAAGATATATGTACAATTTGTTTTTATTGCCTAGTCTACTACTGATACAATAAATTAAATATATCTACTCTGAATTCAGACCACTGGCCTTATCCTATCAAGTTGAACATTATTAATTCTAGATGATTATTTTCAGTTTGATTTGGTTTTTATAAAAAAAAATAATTAAATTGAATTTTTTTAATAAACTGAAACCAATTCAAACCGACCGGTTTTGATTCGGTTCGATTTTTAGGACAAAAACCGGTTCAAACCGGTTTGACTCGGTTTTGACTCAGGTTTTTTCCGGTTTGACTCAGGTTTTTCAGTTTGGATTCGGCTCGGTTAAGTTTTTTCAATTTCAGGCTTATAAAATCGAAACCGAATCGAACCGGTCAGTTTTTTCAAAATTTTAATCAATTTTTTTTACGGTTCGAAGTTTTCAATTATTTATTTTTTAGTTTTTTTTATTGAATCAATTTTTTAATTTTTTTACCTACCCTTAATTAACTGATGCTGTTAGGCTCAGAATTAGAATGTGGTAGGTTTTCATTGCAATTTGAAAAAGAAAGTAATTATAAATTGTAGTTTTTTCTTTAGAATTTATACAAAATTATAGTGCGAAATGATTAATATAATAATTTTAAATTTATAATTTAAGTAAAATACAAAAGGTATCAAATCGCATCTAAAAAAACAAATGAAGCCTTAAATTGTATTGTATCTTCCGTCTCAAATCAAGGCTAAACTGTAAAGAATCCTTTAAACTTGGCTGAAAAAATAAATGTCTCACTACTCTAAAAACCCCATGATTTTACTTTCTAAACAATATAATTTTTTGAATTTGCCCTTTTATCAGGGTTTTATTGAGAAAATTATGGAAAAGCCCATAAAATCCTTCTCCAATCTCTCTATTGGTAAACATGTTTTCCTAAGTTGGTAGAGAAAAAAAGATGAATTGGGAGGATTTTTTTGGAGTTTTCCATCAATTTCTTATCAAAAGTCAAAACCCTAACTGAAGGGGCACATTTAAAATGTCATATTGTTTAGGGTGTAAAATCAAAATAGTTTTAGTTCAGGAGGATTTGTTATTTTTTTCTTTGCCTTGGATCAAAACCCCTGACCACCCTTTTCATCTTGGCAAACCCTGAGGCCTCGGAGAAAGCAATGGAGGAGCGACTGAAACACTTGACATTAGTTGGAGCTGGAGCTCTTTTGGGGTCTGTTTCTACTCTATTCCTTCTCAAGCTTCTTCCAAGGCAAGTCACTTGATCACTTCACCATTCAAAAGTTGGAAAAAGAAAAAGCTTTTTAATTGATTTATTGCGTTTGTGTTATTACAGAAGTATTATAAAGGAATGCAGTAAAAGCGTTGGTGAATTGAATGCTGGTTAGTTGCTCTCTGACTTGCTTCTTTAGTTTTTGTTATTCTGATAGTTTTTGGTATTTATTGATGCCTCTTTTCAAATACTAAAGAGCAGCATCAAAAGTAAGAAATGTTGGTCGTAATTGAAGTTAAAGCTTGTAGTTTGGGTCGAAAAAATTGCGGGTTTTCAATAAAAAATGGCAAATTTTTTGGGAGATGATAAATTTGGTTTGGTGGTGAATTCGTTTGAATATAGAAGGTGCTTTAACATCTTTATTTTACCCCATCTGATGCGAGTATGTGTTTACTCATTTCTACATGTTTTTATGAATAGGTAAAGGAATTGTTTCGGAGATGTCGGTCAGAAGTGGGGTTGATGTAGATAGTAATTCTGGGATGCCTGATTCAGACCTTTTAGCAGATGAAATAGTATCTGAACAATTGACTAGGTAAAGTAATTCTGCTTTACTTTGTTTATGTTAATGAACTAGTGTTTTCCTTTGTCTAAGATACCGTTGTGTAAGATACTTTGAACATACTGCAATCAATGACAAATACTTATTCAATATGCTACAGCTAGTTCATAGCAGAGAGCATTGGTCTCTTTTTGTTACAAAGAGTGTCTTTGACAGTTTATCTTCCTGCAGTAGTATAGCATCCCGTGATTTCTCTTAAATGCTTTTTCTTAAATGCCATACTTTTTCTTTGTTGCTACTAGTTATGGAGACAGACATAATGTTGTTTCGAGTTTCTGAAATTAAATGTCATTGGTCACTTTCACAAAAAAAGTTATGTTTAAGGCTTGTTTTTCAGTGGAATGATTTGTATTATTTTCTCTTGTAAGGAACATTCAATTCTTTGGCTTTGAGGCTCAACAGAAGGTGACTGCATCCTATGTTGTTGTCATTGGTCTTGGAGGTGTTGGGAGTCATGCTGCATCGATGCTCTTGAGGTCTGGAGTTGGCAGGCTCCTCCTTGTGGACTTTGATCAGGTACTTTGTGTTTGATGCCTGAGTCTTATCTTACCTTATGTTATTGGTTTGGACTTCCTTTTTCGTTGGTTGATCTTATTTGCATAAAGTTTTCAATAGACTTTGTTCATCTGTCAAAAATATGATCAATAGTAACATCTAACTTTGGTTTGTTAGGCATAATGCTATCTAGAATATGAAGGGTGTTATATGCTTTTAATACAGCCTTATCACGACACCCACACGTTTGTTTTTGTATATATTTAAGGAACATGTATCTTTTCTTGATTATGTGAAAAAGGTTTCTGTTTCATCCTTAAATCGCCATGCTGTCGCAACTCGAGCAGATGTTGGTATTCCAAAAGCCGAGTGCCTCAAGAAGCATTTCTCAACAATCTTCCCAGAGTGCCACATAGAAGCAAAAGTACTGCTGTATGATGCATCAACTGAAGAAAAAATTCTTTCTGGCCATCCTGACTTTGTTTTGGACTGCATTGATAATATTGATACAAAGGTAACTCTTCTTGCTTTCAAGTTTTGATGATTTCAGATCTGTGATTCTTGGATAAATTCACTTGATGCTAGCTTTATACTAATAATTAACATCATAGTTGAATAGCTGATGTTGTATTTTCTTTACTTTTGAGTCCTGCTACTTATTTAATGTGGCTGGACATTTAACTGCTAAATTTTAAGTTTTCAGGCAGAATTCTGTGACATGAGGCACCTTGAATCATAATAAAAATTCACGTGTTTTAACCTGAACCACAGGAAATTTATCTTTAAATGCTTGAATTTTCATATGTAACAGGTCGCACTTCTTGCTGCATGTGTGCGTAGGGGTTTAAAGGTTCTATCTGCAACTGGAGCAGGTGCTAGAGCTGATCCAACAAGAATACGGGTGGCTGATTTAAGAGAGTCAACAAATGACCCTTTATCCCGAGCTGTATGCTTCTGAAATTCTCTCTTTGAATCTAAGTGTTGCTAGATTTCTTCATCTGCATAATTTTGCTTTATTGATCATTGCTTTCCTAGTTTCTTATTTATAGTATTGGATGCGACTCTTAATATAGAATCTGCCTTCCAGGTGAGGTATCGTTTGAGGAAAGATCATGGCATTGAGGGTGGCATCCCTGTTGTGTTCTCTCTAGAAAAACCTAAAGCCAAGCTGCTTCCATTTAAGGGACCAAGTGGAGAAGAAGAAAATCCTTCTGACTATCAGGTGAGACTTGAGAGTGTTACTGCTTAATTTGCAACATTTGCTATTTTTGTCAGTAACTGTTAATGGAATTTTAATCATGTGGTTGATTTAGCTTAGCTGCTGCAAATAAAAAGCTCCTTGCATTTTGCAATCACATGGTTTTGCATTGATATTCTAACATGTTCCCTCTATATCAGGTAGTACCTGGGTTTAGGGTTCGCATAATACCTGTTCTTGGTACCATCCCTGCTATATTTGGACAGGTCATGGCCTCCTATGTTGTGACACAGCTCACGGGATTGAATGTTCAACCTGAACCTATAGTAAATTTAGATTTGGATCATTATCGGGTGCTTCATCAGCGTCTTATTGAGCATGAGGAGTCATTGTTTGGCACTGCCATGCAAGTCCAGGTATGGAAATGCCTTCAGAAATGAAGTTGCTAATTGATATTCTTTCACGATCATTTTGATGCTTGTTTCCTGGGTGCTGGTGGTGGACATTGAGTTTCACTGTGGCCTGGGGACTTTTGGTGTCTTTTATGTGTTCCAAGATTTATTAAAGAATTTAAAGCATAAAAACTGTTTTCTTTCCTTCGATTTTTCTTATTTATCTACTTTTTTTTAAGGAATGAAACATTAGAATTGTGAGTGTTGAGGGGAATGGTTTTGTTTTATGTGCCAAAGTGCGCTTTTGTTTTCATTTGATAGAAAGATGCCACTGGTCGAAAACTTCATTCAATCCAGGGTGAAGCCAGATTTTTTACCTGTTTGGGGGTTTATGCAATAGAAATAATACTGCTAGTGAAAATTGTCTTGGGCTCATGCAGACTGCTCATCCACATGTAATATTATATCATGGACTTGTGCCCGAGGGCATGGTCCTCAAGGAAGTGTTTTTATCTAGTGACAATCACATAGAGGCCTGTGATATGCAAGGCACTTATTCTGGTCCATCCTGCAATTGTACCATCATCTTGGGTTTTACAGTACTTTATACATATCTTATGTGATTCTTTTTGGTTCTTAATATTTTTTTCTTTCATATAAAACGGTAAGTTATCTTTGACTTATCCTAACAAGGAAAAGGGAGGACAAACAAAAATCATCCAGTTTCTGGTGTATCAAAAGCCCTATGCGCTGCTTGTTTGTAGGATTCTTGTGCTCTTGGGGTATTTGGGATTGCATCATCTTGAATAGGTTGTCATTGTTGGTTGCTATTTCTTATAGGTGGATGTTGAGGAAGTGATGTATGTTGCCAAAGAACTGTGGCATGGACGAAGTGCTAGAGATCAGTTTGCAAAGGATGTTGGACGTGGAATGTGGCGATCTGTAAATGAGTTAATGCTTGTGAGGTATATTTCTCCACAATAAATCCTTTGAGCATTCATCAGTCATGATTTTTTATTATCTAAAACTGAGACAATACTATTCTTCTGCAAATTATACTGGCAGTGCAGTATCACGTGGAGTGTATTGATATGCAATAATTTTCCTGGAAAGTTCATGCTTTTCAGAGCTCAGTGGGACCTTTTTAATCTTTAATGTATAGTGATATGCTTTGAAAACATTATAACATTTGTGGTGTGTCTCTTACTTCAATTGGTCTCACCTGGATGGTAATTCTGAACCTAATTATTAAGTATTGTGCATTTTCCTGCTGGTTCTTTCTCTTCAGGTGGGACAAGGAGAAGCCAGCTTCTGTCTCAAACTTGATTCTCTTAAAATTTAAAGAGGTATCTTCGTTTAATTTTTCTGAACAAATAATGGGGCTCTAGCTGGTCTTGGAACACTAAAATATGCAGTTTCTTTGGCTTTGATGCATTAGAAGCTCATCTACTCGTGTTCTCCTCCCATGCACCTTAAATTTCGTGTTATCTACCATTTTATTGCCTCACATATCTTTTTCCTTAGGATTTCTAAATAACACTAATCTTATCTTGCGTTTATGTTGAAAATTCAGGTTTATTTATTTATTTGAATTGTTTTTAATTGCCATATTTCTCATATAACCTTTTGTTTTATGAATCTAGTAGTGTATATCATCATCTCAACAATCAAGGGAAGCTTCTTTTGCATTTAAGAATTTTTTTCCTTGAAAATTAAAACTGTAGTATTCCAACTTTTTTAGAAGTTTCATATGCACCCATAACCAGCCCCTAGCAAATAGTTGACAAGTTACCATTATTATCTTTTGTTTTCATTAGCATCTATGGGAGATGATATGGTACCAAACTTAGCCTTTTGGTGATCATTTAAGCTTCCTATTTTTTTTATACCCAGATAAGGGGAATTCGAGCTTACAGCTTCTTAGTTAGATGAAAGCTGCAGCTATCAATCAAAGCTATGTCTTGGCCTCTCTTATAAGCCTTTTTTACCACTGTGCTGGCTTTCCTTTGGATCCTTTGTTGGACACCAAAGATGAAGCCATAGCTTAGTTTGCTTTAATGTCACTTTTCACTAATTTGCTATTTCTATCTTCTAACGATCCTTTTTACTGTATGTTTGTATGATTCATTGGAAAGGTTTTTCAAAAGCTGTAAGCTTCTGATCATTAAATTGATGTAGTAATTCATTATAATACATCTTTTGCCATTCCTTTTGACAGGCTATTGATACCTTTGCTATGAAATAAACTACTTGGAATTGGGCATGCTAAACTGGAACGTGGGTTGAGATTTTAATAGAATGTTTTCTCTTCTCTGCAGGCAGATGAACACGAGTCGAGGACACTTGAAGAAATCAAGGAGTTGGAACCTGAATTTTATGAGAGGGTGGAATCTGCATTGAAACGAGCTCAATTGGACTTTGGTTTGTGAGTTATTTTGCACTTATGCGCTCAAATTTTGATATACTGGGGCTCAGCTTCTCTTCCACATCCCTGTGCAATCTTTTCATAGCGAAAAGGAGTACTCTGTGATCTTGTTTTTGGGTCCATGCTCTATATGATGAAATGCCATGTAGTGCTTTCATTTTTTTTGTGAGGAAAGTTCAACTTGATCCCTAAATCTGTTGATGCGACTTGCTAGGGAAATAGTCTAGTCTTATCACCCTTTCAGTCACACTAGACAATTTTGAACATCTGCTGTAGTTAAAGGGAAACTATACTGATCATGCTTATAGTCTCTCGCCTCTCATATCTCGTCACATTGTCACTATTACTACATTATTGCAAGGTTTAGTTATACAAGCGCCCCAAGCTTGTCCACAAGCTAGGGTTATTTTTAGATGTAGTTATATTATATGATATAATGCTATAAGAATTAGTTGGGACTGAATTGTGTTGATTGCATTAAATGACATGGATATAGTTACATTTTGTGTTTGATTGTGTTGGTTGAGACTAGATTGTGATTGAAGTTATGCGATGATCATTGAGGTTGGTTATGTGAATTTGTGGATTTTTCACCTGGGAGTCAGAGGCTGGAAATAATTCCCTTGTACATGTTTCTTGATCTGAGTCGCAATTATTATCTGCGACTCAGAAGTTGATTGCGACATGCAAGTTGTAGATAACATTTACAACTTGTGAAATTGTGTGAGATCTATAAATATTTTTTTAAAACTATTTTAATTTTTTCTGTACAAGGTAAAAAAAAAAAAAAAAAACCCTCCAACAAGGAGACAATGGATATAAAGTTTAGATCTTGTAGTCATTGTAATTAGCTGAATGAAAAAACAAAAGGACAGACATTCAATGCTCATCAACATTGATGGTCTCTCTAGCTAGTAACCCCTACAACAAAAATGACAAATTGAAATATTAATTCAAGTTATGTCTTGACTTGATTCATGTTTGTCTAACTTCCGGCCTTGATGCCACTCAGATTCAAGTGAGACGTGCAATAATTCTGTTTGCAATAAAATTGTTATCAATGATTGAAGATTTATAGATATAAAAACACGATGGATGCTAAAACTGTGAATCTGACAGATTAAAATAAAATAAACACTGCAATTATTTAAGTTAGTTAAAGATTTGAATGAAAAGCTCTCGCATTTTCCATGCACAAAATTTATCTTTTGGTTTACCAATGAAAAATTTAAAAATTGCTATGATTGATAGAAGATAACGTCACTAAACCGGGAAAAAAAACCCAAAGAAACGAAAAGAACGAGGCAGAAAATCAAACAGCAGAGCAGTAAAAGAGACAACTTTAGTAAAAGATAGGAAAAACTTAAGAGGATATTTCAGCCAACCATTCTGCTCGAATGGAAACAAGCTTTATAGCAGCAACTTCCTTTGATAGGCGCCTGAAAATATAAAAAAACTTGCATCTTCTTGATTTTTTTTTAGTTGAAATATGTTTTTGCTAGTTGTTTGGATGCTAGTTGTTTGGATTGTAATTACATCCATCAAGTTATATTATATCAACTTCCAAATGATTTAATTTTTTTCAGCTAGAAAAAAAATTTAATAACATCTATATGTTTTTTTTACATTAAAAAATATTTGATCTTACTCGTAACATACCATAGGTCAATAATATAGTATTACCTAAATAAATGTAATTATAAGAAAGTTACTATCATTCTAGCTTTCATGGTTGTAAAACCTAAATCATCATGATTGATCGATTCGGAACCTGATCGATTTGAGCTCTAGACCGGTCTAAGTTGGAGAAAAAATATAGAAAAAAAACCATGTTAATTTGATCAATACATTAGTTTTGGTTATGAACTTGTAAACCACCTATATCATCTTGCAGAATTATAGTTAGAAAAGATGGATCTATATGATCTATAGTACCGATTGTCAAATCTGGTTTATGACAAGCAATGTAATAACTACACATAACAAAGTTTAAGTTTCCATGCATTCTATGCTTGAAAGATAGTCGTCGCAAAGCCTAAGTGCCTTTGATAAGAATTCAGATAGTGTCTCATAAACTCTTTTCATGTGTCTGATGTATTTGCTCACCTTCTATATACAAGTCAGGTTTAACAAAATCAAGTAACAGTTTTTTAGGAAATTGAGTAAATAGATAAACAATTGTGAATTTTAATATTGACATTTACAAAACATGAAAGTCACAAGAATGAGTTCAAGATCTAGCTTACCATCCCAAAAAGACAATGATATTGAATCCTACCACTATGATAAGGTTTAGTCGGGTGGATGGTTCTACTGTAGAACTTGATCTAGTTTAAAGTTTGGGTCATAAATTGAATTATTAATATAAATAATTTGAATTAGTCTAAAATGTTATTATTTCAATATGTTTTTAATTACAATGATACACTTTTAATTTTTGTTTTAAAAATCAATTAAGGTTATAATGGGTTATGGAATGATCCATCATGTCGATTATATTAACCTTTACCTGAATTAATTTAAAATTTGAACTAGATTCGAGTCAGTGGGTCATCGAGTTGTGAGGATGGGACGGTATAATATTTATAACTTTCATGAGTGTTAGTAAGGTTTGTTCAGCCCAGGCGAGGCCCGGCCCTTCTATTGGACCCAAAAGAAAAGGTCCTTGTTTCCTTCCCGTGTCAAGTCGATGCCGTTTAATTTCTGTCGTAACTACTAACTAGTCAGCTTTTGAACTCAGAGAGAGAGAGAGAGAGAGAGAGAGAGAGAGAGGGTCTTCTTCTCTGCTTGAATTCACAGTTAGGGCTATGACCTAGGTTTCCAATTTTATCCACAAAAATCCATAAATTAAACCTTGACATGGCCACGGAACTTCCTTGTCTTCTTCCACTTCTTCTTTTTCTCTTCATTTCTCACTTTCCCCTCTCTTTCTCTGGTCAGTTCTTTAACAATTCTCCCAATTTCATCATTACTACTACTATCTTGTGTTTTCAATTACTAATTTTTATTTTTTTTAGGTTCAGTAAATTCAATGGAGTCAGTTCCTGATCTAACAAAGTCAATGTATGTGGATTTTGATGGATACCCTTGTGTTAGGTTACTCAATCTTACCGGAGAAATTGGCTGTTCAAGTAAGTATTAGTAATTTATAACCTAAAGGCTCAATCTGTTTTTCATTTTAATGGGATCTTAATTTCGTTTGTTAGCGATTGCTTTGATTAATTATGTGTAGATCCCGGACGAGATAAGGTGGTTGCTCCGGTTGTAAGATACAAGAATGTTAATGAAGTTAGTAAGCCTTCTGCAGTTTTGGTGTCCTTAGATGAGTTTCTTGAACTTGTTGGCAGGTATGTATCTGTGTATCTATTGATGTATCTGTTTCCATTCTATAACAAGATTTTTACATGGGTTTTACTTACTGTTTTTGGGTTGGAAGGAGGCTAAGAATGAATTATGTGATCGTTTTATTTTTAGTTTTATTTAGTAAAGATGACAAATCTATGTTTAAGTATGTTGTTTTTAATGAATTTTCAGATTAGGTAAATCTGAAATACTTTTTGAGGTATTGAGGGGTGTGGAGTAAGCTTGCTTAGCTTTGGAATTTGTTAATACTTATTAAAGCAGTCTTAATTGAAGGGTTTTTCCCCCGCTCTTGATATGTAAAAACTGTGACAATAAGTGGATAGATCTTATGCTGTTTGTTCTGGGAAAAAAAAAAGAGCAATGTAGGAAGGAGCACAATGGTTATTTTGATGCTTACAGAATGGTTAGTGGCATTCCAGCTACTAAAGTTTCTCCAGGTTTAGAGGTTGGTCTGGGAAAAGGTTGGCTTGTTGTATCAATTAATGCTGGTGTTGAAATATGCTGTCATTTAACTAGAGACTAGGAAAGCAGAGAATCTTTGTTGTTTCTAGGCAAAGCAAGGGCTGCGATGTGGAAATATGTATTTGAAGCTATAAAATTTGTTCATTTACTAGAGTTTCTTCAAATTGGTTCTAGCCCTTCATTTGAAGTGTAAAACCAGCATTTTGAAATTTTACACTTTTTTTTTTGGAGGGGATGGGGAGGCGGGAGGATGGTTTTATTTATACAGCATGTTAGTGTTGTTTATGAAATTAAGTCAAGTTGTAAATTTCTTCAAACAATATTTTGCTGGAATATTATTTTATTCATGTTGCTTTGGAACATGTTTCTGGGTTTATTATTCAGTGAAGGCATAATATTTTTGATAATATAATGTCAGATATCTGTTTCTGCTTCAGATTATCAAATGATTCAAGTATTGCCAAGAACATTGGTGGTGTTTTAGTTGAACAAGGGATGGACACACAGATCAAATTAAAAGGTAAATGCACGCTTCTACTAGTTATCATCCTTTTTCATCCAGATATTGTGGGAATACTTTACAGTTAAGTGCTGCTAAATGCTAACAGTGAATGTTTCTCTTTGTCACAGGATTTTCTCCAGACCAAAAGTTCCCAGGAGCTGAATATGCACCTTACAAAAGCATCAACTATGAATGGAACCCAACTGTATGATATGTTACAACTTACAACCAAAGCTTCTTAAAGTTATACTTATAAGTAGTTGGTCTGTGGAAACTATATGATAATTATATCTAATGGTCATCAAACAGTATTTCCCACTCATGAATACTTTTAGACCCATTCTATTTTGCACAGCTGCTTCACTAGCTAAAGCATCGTCATTTTGCATGTGCAGGGATCTGGTATGATGTGGAGAGCTTACAGTTTTCCTGTATTCTTACTCACTGAGGGTGGTGCACAGTTGGTGCAGGAGGTAAAACATGTAGTTACTGGCAAGACATCCCTGTAATGATTTGTTGGTCCATGTTAGTAGGCTGCTATTGAGCATCGACAAATTTGATAATTTACTAGGTGGCATTCATTAGTCTGTAAAATTTGATTAACTTTAGCAATTTTGATGTGTGGATCCTTAGTGAATTATTTGTGGGTATGAATTTGAGAATCTTTCAATAAGGAGAATGTACCAAGCATGTGCTTTAACATCGAAAACAGAGGTTGACTAAGCAGTCAGCGAACTGTTCAACTTTTATCAACTGAGAAAAATAAATCAATTTGAAGCAGTGATTGTGGCATGCATCTCATCAGTTGCAGTGCTATGGACTTTATGAATTGTGAAAACAATTTTTTGCATATGTAATGAATTACAAATGGTTCCCATGTAACATTACATGTTTTGTATTTTTTTTATGGATTATATTTTGATTGTTTTTTCATGGGGTATTTTAGCTTTGGTCTAACTTGCAATTTATTATGTCACATATCCATGAAGGTTGCCATGAACAATGAGAAGAAAAGGAATGATTATACCGCAGATGTGGTTGAGTTTGATTCAGTGATGCAGGTACTTGATTCTGCACCTTCAGTACGACAAATTCCCATTCCTTATCAATTAACTGTATAAGGTGAATACTTCTGATTTTGTAATTCACTTGTCTTTAAATAGACAACAAAATCTGGTACCCATGATTCAGAATCCTGTTTACAAGAACAGACTTGCTTTCCATTAGGTGGATACAGGTAGGTAATCTTCCATTTGTGCTCTCTTATCTTGGTGGTGTTTTTGACTTGTAAAACCATATGGTGGTAATCTCTGGCATCAATTTAAGCTTGCAAGTTCATATAACTTTTCTTCATGTAGCACATGCCTATTTACCTTTATGAACTTGAGATAGAGAAAATGTAAGTACTCTTAAGTGATAGGAAGAACACATGGTATTGATAGATTCAAGGCACAAAGTAACTTAACTAGTAATTAGTAACCTCAAGTTCATCTTGTTTGGAACTCTAATAGAGAACCAAACAAGACTTCTAGGATCATTTTATCACCATATGATTTTTTGGCTTTATTTAGTTATTCGTGGTTTTTATTTGTTATTAGTGATTCAAATTATTTTCTATTAGAGCAGTCTTAATAAGAAGGTTATCTTATATCTTATTTAGTAACAATTTGGTTTTCTATTCAGTAGTTTCTTATCCTTTTAGGTTATGTTTTTCAACTTTAGAGATAAAACTGTCATTTTGATAATAGTCAATTGACTAAATGATTGACCCACACTACGTTGCGAGACAAGTTAAATTTTTCTTGAACATAAATAAAATATTCAAATGTTGCTAATGTTTTTTTTTTCCTAGCGAAAAAAAAAATCATGTGAGGTTTTGCCTGAGATAACCCGGTTGACTTTATTGGTCCAAAAACAACTTATATAACCCGTGAAAACAATATTTGACTAAACAAAATTTCAAGATGATATCTTTTTCTGATATTAAAATAACAACATATTAGATTGACCTTTAAAAACCCGGGTTAACGCGTCAAATTCATGACCCTAGTTATGAGATTATAATAACCCTATAGAAAGCAAATCAAAATAAATTATGAAGCTTAATTCCCAATCAACCCAATATTGAAGGATGAAATTGAAAAAAAAATCAATTAAAAAAGGACCTAAAAAAACCCGAGTTAATATGTCAAACTTGTAAATCAGGTCATAAGACCGAGATAGCTCTATGAAAAGCAAATTGAAACAAATTACGCAAATTGAAACAAATTACGAATTTTAATCCCCAACCAACCCAATATTGAAGGATGAGAATAAAAAAGATATCAATTAAAAAAAGAACATAAAAAACAACTTAAGCTAATTCACCAAACTCATGACCCAAGTCATTAGACCGAAATAGCCTTATAAAAAAAAATGACCTGATTTAACTCCGGTTAACCTATCAAATCTGCGATTTTGGTCTTGATACTGAGATAACTCCATAGAGAGAAAGTCAAAACAAATTATAAAGCTTGATTATCAATTGCTCATGTCAGACCTAATGTTGAATGATGAAATTTGTTAAAATCTTAATTAAAAAATAACATAAAAAATAAACCAAGTCAACCCAAGTTAATCGTTAAGCACTAACGGGGTCATAAGATCAGGATAACCTAATGAAAAACAAACCGAAACAAATCATGAAGCCTAATTCGCAATCAAACACAACATTAATTGAAGAAATTAGAAAAAAAAAATAGTCAATAAAAAAGAGAGAGAATGAGTTGATTGGGTTAACCTGTCAAACCTATGACCGGGGTCATAAGATGAAGACAACCTAATAAAAAGCAAGTTCAGTGTTGAAGGACTTGTGAACCAGGTCATGAGACCGATATAACCTCTTAAAAAAAAAAAAAAATTACCTGATTTAACAAGGGTTAACATGCTAAAACTCGTGACCTTGATCTTGAGATCAAGATATTCTCATAAAAAGCAAATCAAAACAAATTATGAAGCTCAATTCCTAACCGCTCCAATATTGAATGATAAAATTAAAAAAAAAATCAATTAAATAAAAAACACAAAAAACAACTCGAGTTAACTCAGCTTAACCCATTAAGCACTATTCTCAGGTCATGAGACTAGGATAACCAAATGAAAAGAAAACAAAACAAATCATGAAGTTTAGTTATCAATCAAATCAATATTAAAGGATTTAATTGGAAAAAAAAAATTAAGAAAAAGAAAAAAAAATCTAAGTCAACCAGGTTAACCTGCCAAACCAGGTTAACCCGTCAAACTTAGGATCCGTGTTATGAGAGTGTGATAACTAAATAGAAAAAAAAAATCTAATATTAAAGAATGAAATTAAACAAAAAAAAAAAACTTTGATTGAAAAAAAAATCAAAGAAGAAAACAAAGGAGAGCAAAGCACTATATAATAGTGCTTTGTAAGGAGTGGTACAGTAAAACCCCCTCTTTTATTTTATAGTTAATAATTGATGTTGATTTTATCACTGTTCTTTGCCCCCACAATTTATCCTTTTTCTACAACAAATTTCAAGGTAAAATTCCATTAAAATTGGTCACCTAATTATGGTTGACATGCTTTACCAGGAGCTGGGAATACTCACTTCTACATGTTCATTTATGTATCAGATAGAGTGGGACTCAGTCCTACACTTATGGCTACTGATAGGATGAATAAGTGAACATAATAGCTAAATTAACAATATATTATCTTGCTTGCAGCTAACGCTACTTTTTATTAAGCTTTATTTGCATGAATTATTAGTGTTATAATGGCAATCCTTTATGCTTGGAAAACAATTTTTCTGATAATTGTTCCGCAATCTTAATCCTGCCTCTTATGAAGGGCAGCGTTTGGTCGTCACTTCCTCCAATTAATAATTCATCTACAAATCACTCCAAGCCAATTATATTAACTGTCGCATCTATGGATTCTGCTTCATTTTTCCGTGATAAAAATTTAGGTGCCGAATCCCCTATTTCTGTAAGTTCAAGTTCTTTAGTTCTCACCCTTTCATTGTGGAATATTTATTTCTTGATGATCCCTTTTCTGTCCTAAATTAGTGGATAATGATTTTGGGAACACGTTCAGGGACTGATAGCATTGCTGGCAGCTGTTGATTCACTTTCTCATGTAAATGGTCTGGATGACCTTGGTAAACAGGTGTGTTTGAAACTGGTACTTTCTGTGGAATGTAATTTCTGTTGATTTGTACAAGGGCTTTAATGAGGAGTTGATTGTGTTCATTTTACTACAGTTGTTTTTGCTCTCATGTTTTTCTGGCATCAAAATTCGATTCACTGAAATATCATGGTTTTGTTTATACTGGATTTGTTGATTCAGTGTGGTATAAACTTGCTGAAATCTTAAACCTCGGTTTCTGTGCCCGTATCAGAGAATCAATGGCTGCTACATCACAATTTGTAATGAAGATACTAACATGTATCAGTGGACGTTGAAAATGAAAAATATAAAGAAGCGATTGCTTTTGCATTCTACTGGTGAATTATATTATAGGTGGAACTAATGAATTGTAATATTATTGGAAGCCTATTTTATATCATGGTGGTCTTCTTATTGCATTTATCTATTTTGTTTGATTATCTCTTATTTGTTTTTGGTGGCTACTTCTACTGCTGCTTTGCCTCCAAGAATGCTGATAGTATCATAATTATGGTGCAGCTTGTCTTTTCAGTTTTCACAGGGGAGGCATGGGGTTACCTTGGTAGCAGGAGATTTTTGTTTGAACTAGATTTACAATCAGAGGCTGTTAAGGGGCTCAACAGTAGTCTGATTGAAACGGTATTCTTGTGATCTTCATTAATATAATCTGAAGCACACTTGCTATCTATCAGGTTGTTGGTTCTCTTCTGTTAGATTGTTCCAGAAACACTTGTCCACTGCAATGATAGAATTAAAACAATTGTAGTTAGAAGATCATTTGGGTAGTGTTGTGGTATTTTGGTTGCAGATTTTTCAGTTTCATGTGAAGTTATTTTATGATTTTATCATGTTTCATCAGCACTTCACGAATCAACGCCTTATTAAACCATTAACTGTTGATGTCCAATAGGTCATAGAAATTGGATCTGTTGGAAAGGGCTTCAGTCAAGGGAATAGCACATTTTTTGCTCACACAGCAGCGGTGCGAACTCTTTATCCTGTATTTCTGCAGCTCTTTAATATTTTGTTTGAATTCCAAACAAATCTCTCTCTCTCTCTCTTTCTTGTAATGAAGATACTAATGCATATCATATTGAAAATGAAAATTTTAAAAAGCAATTGCATTTTTGTTCTATAGGTGAACTATAATATAGGTTGAACTTGTGAATTATAATATTGGTGGAACCCCAGCTTATATACCGGCAGGTCTTTTTACATTTTTCTGTTTTGTTTGATTATCTTTTTTTTTTTTTTAAAGTGGCTTGTTCCACTGCAGCTTTGTCTTCAAGAATGCTGATGGAATCATAATTTGGTGCCGCTTGTCTTTTCTGCTTGGATTCCACTCATTCTATGCATTTGCCCTTTAGAGCTCGGAGCCAAACTTGAAATCACTTCAATTTTATCTCAGTCATAGAGCTTCAACAGTAATATTACATCATCATCAAGTACATCATTAGAAGAAATAAGTAATGTGCTGGTTTGTTTTCTTAAAGGGAAAAGACTTTTGGCTCAAAAAGGAGGGCACAATCATAACACAAATATATTAAGGCCATTGATTTTATGGGGCCCACAAACCATTGGCAGTGATTTGCAGGTGCTGATATTTGTGTCCACCTTTTAATGCTGCATGACACTATTCTTTCTTAAATTGATACATTCATTTAATATTTTTATTCAACAATAGTATGTTTTTCTTGTTTTATCTTGTCTAGGATTTCATAGATGCTTGATTGTGATTTTCAGAACATGAATTCCTTTGAAGCTTGTGTGTGTGTGTTCTCGTATGATTTCTCAAATTGATTATAGCCAGCGAGTGTAGATTGCTCATCTAGTATTTATCATTGCAGGTTTCACTGGCCACCAATGAAACATTGAATGCCTTAAAACATGCTCGAGATTCACTTGAAAACATTACAGTTTCATCAGCAAGCACTTTAAATCCAGGGATACCCCCATCATCCTTGATGGCATTTCTTAAAAAGGTTTTAAGAAGTGAAATCATTAATTTTCTATTATCATCATCTGTTTATTTATTTTTCTTGTTTGCATGGATTATGCACTGAATTATATGGAGACTTTTGTTGTTGACAGTTTGCTAGAGTATTTAATTGCTTTCATGGTTTACCTTGTGCTTATTTAATTGATGTTTCTCTTTGGGCATGTTCCATATTTGGGATTGTATGTATTCTTTGAGATCTTCCAGTCCATGTAATTTGTTGGCTTTGGAATAGGAATAGATATACAAGCCTGTAGCTCGTGTTTTTTCTTGCCTTTGCACTCATTCATGTTTATCGTAATGAATGCACTGCAATATCGAGTTTTAAAAACAACTCGAACACAGAAAGAAAATCTTTCCGATGAAGGATTTTACAACTGATTTAATGGTGCCTCTTAACAGTTGCTTACATTGATCATATCCTCTCACTCTTTTGCCTTGGTGAATAGAACATGCATTTTCACTAGAAGAACAAAACAACATGTGCTTGATAGCCTAAGAAGAAATAATTTATGTCATTGAAGGATGGAGTGTTATTATGGTTTGATTTTCTCTCTGCAGAACCCTTCAACTCCCGGGATGGTATTGGAAGATTTTGATACTTCTTTCTCTGATAAGTTTTACCACAGTCACCTGGATGATATGTGTGAGTTGATTTACTTTCTTGTCCCCCCACACCCCCCCCCCCCCCACAAAAAAAAAAAAAAAAAAAAAACCTAAGATTTAGGCCCCGTTTGTTTTTGTTTTTGCGGTTGGAAAGTGCTTTTGCAAAAATTTGATTTTTTTTTTGGATGTTTTTAGACCTAAGATTTAGGCCCCGTTTGTTTTTGTTTTTGCGGTTAGAAAGTGTTTTTGCAAAAATTTGATTTTTTTTTCTTCAAATTATTTTTTTTGATGTTTTTAGATCGTTTTGATGTGCTGATATTAGGAATAAATTATAAAAAATAAATAAAAAAATATTATTTCGATGCATTTCCAAGTGAAAAACATTTTGAAAAGCAACCACTACCATGATGTCAAACGGGCTCTTATCCCAAATTATATATAATCACATATCTGATTGATATCTTAAAAAAAAAAATCAGGTGGTTTACTGTTTTATATCTTGAATGCAGCAAATATAAATTCTTCAGCCATAGTGGCAGCTGCTTCTCTTGTTGCCCGCACACTTTATATCCTTGCAAGTGATGACAAAAATATAAGCAGCACAGCTCTTGATGCCATCAATGTCAATGCCTCTCTAGTTGAAGAACTGATGAGTTGCCTATTGGACTGTGAACCAGGATTGTCTTGTGAGTTAGTGAAAAGTTATATAGTACCAACCAATCAATGCCCAAACCACTATGTTGGAGTTATCCTCGGGGAACCTTCGTCAAATCCCTATCTTGGATATGTTGATGATGTTTCCAGGTTTATATGGAATTTTCTAGCTGACAGAACTTCTAGTTCGATGGAGGTTGCGAGCTCTGATTGTTCAAAAGAGTGCAGCAACAAAGGTGGTGTGTGCATTAAGGCAGAGGTAGATGGGAAGGGAGTCTGTGTTATTTCCACAACCAGGTACTTACTGGCTAGAAGCTGCTAGTTCAGAGTAGTAATCAAGGGGAGACATTAAATAAGCATGCTAACAAGACTAGGTTAAAGATGGCACTCAGCATTGGATGCTTAGCCTTTTCTCTGCACACATAGGGGGCATTACCTTGCTCCAACGGACTCTATACTTGGAAATTTCCTTCCATGGCTAGCTCTACCACCATATCCACATACAAAGTATGAACCTACCTTACTGCGAAAGGATCAGTAAGGACTAATAGATTTGCATGTTCTGTTACTGTGCACAAGAGTGGAAGCTGAATATGTAGATCAAAATGTTATGGAAAATGAACTATACCCTGCATGGACTTTACTTTAGGTACCATGCGGATTTCTTGTTTCCCCTGCCATCACATCACATGCTGTATTACATCTGCATGCTTTACTGCCTCCGTAGACAGGATAGCAGCATGCCTCTATGGAGCTGATATTTTTTATTTTCTTCTGCTCACATGATAGTATAAGAATGACTTGCAATGTGGTTCCATATTCAGTATTTAATAATTACAATTGCCTTTTCGATTGATTGTTTCTGAGAGGGGTGTTGATCATTACAGGTATGTACCAGCATATTCAACACGCTTGAACTATGAATCTGGAACTTGGCATGTGTTGCCTTCAGATTCTTCTGATCCCATGGGAATGGTGGATCCTGTCTGGACGGAGAGCAACTGGGACACAATCAGGCTTCGGGTCTACACTGTGCAGGATGCAGCTTTTGATCGTCTAGTTTTGCTGGCAGGTATTGCCATCACAGTCATGGCTTACCTTGCAATTGTGCTTACAAGAGCCTATATAGCAAAGGCCTTGAAGCGGGATTGATCAATAATCCTAGTTTTGGTTAATTTTATGAATATACTGCATAGAAATGGTAGGATCAGATCTAAAAACAAATGATTCTATCACAATCTATTACTGAAATCACTAGGTTTTTTTTCCTGAACATCGGCTTGGATGCTACATTATTTGAGTTGCATCCTCTATCATACATGGAACTCTCGTCATTGAAAGTCGAGCTTCTCAAATGGCTGAGTTCTCATGTCATTATTTCAAGACTACTTTCTTTAGTAGTGTATAGTTTTCCAGTTATGTTAAATTAATCAAGCAGGTTATGCATTTGAACTTTGATTATGAGAGAGTTAAACTACAACTTCCTTCCTATTGGAACAAACTCCTTTTTCTAGTTGGAAGTCTTGGGAGATGACACATCAACTGTCTGGGCCTTTTCTATTTCACTAATAAAACCATATTTGTCAAATCTACTTGTGGATTGACTTAAAAAAGAGTTTGAATTAGTGATCGGTTGTTTTTGTTAAAATAGAACCGTTGGAGTTAACTTGAGTTATGTTTGGTTTAGCTAGAAACTTAAGTTTTCTAGATTAACTTACTAGATTTAGATGTTTTTGAGATTGTTGTATATAATGTTTTTTAAATTGTCTTGTTTAAAAATATATTAAATATATATATATATATATATAAACAGTAAAAAAATATTAATTTGAAATATTTTAAAAAGAAATTTAAAATTTTAAAAATTCAATCCCATTTTCAAATGGAGTCTTCGTGAGTGTGTGTTGTACTACAATCACAAACAAGTATTTAGAGCATGTTTGTTTTTGTTTCAAGCATTTTTGTTTGAAAAAATATATATTTTATTATTGTTTTGTTTTAAAATGTTTTTTAATGTGATTAGTTTGTTTTAATGGGTTAATGTTAAAAATATTATTTAAAAAAACTCCACACTCATTAGCATTGTGGATTACAATAGTAATTTATAATGTTTTTTTTTTTTTTTTTGTATTTTGATCCTTTTTTATCCTTTGGTTATTGATTTTTTTTTCTTCTAATCCAGTCTTTATATGATATATTTATGGGGTTTAGAATTAATAATTTATTTTAATTTACCTTTTATATGGTTATTGCAGTATAAAAAAATATATCTTAGCATAAGATAGGTATAAGAAAAATATTTCAGCATTGCTATATGATTTATTTTTTTAAAACTCTAGTTAAATAAAAAATGATTTTAAAAAAAACTAGGTTAATAAATTTTGTGGAGTCAATGACCCGTTTTGTGGGTTTAGCAAGTTATCTTTTTTCTTCTTTTCTAACTGGAGTTGATTACGTGATTGTCTGTTTTTCTTTTTATTATATAGTTAAAAAAATGGTTTTGAAAAAAAAATGTTATTAAATTTTAGAAAGTGCATAGGCCTTTTGATAGGTATGACAAATTTAACTTTTTTTATAAAAAAAATTTTATTTCATCCTTGATATTGGACTAATTAAGAATCAAGTTTTATAATTTGTTTTGTTTTGCTTTTTATAAGGTTATCATAGTCTTAAAAAAAAATCTCGGTATTAGTTTGACGCTCGGTTTTGTGATCATTTATTTTTGTCATCATATAGTTAAATAAACAATAGTTTGAAAAAAAAAAAACAAGTTATTAATCCCAATAGAGTCCATTACCGGGGTTGCAAGTTTGACATGTTAACCCGAATTACCCAATTCACGGGTTTGGTGGGGTTACCCATCAAATCTGATATGTTTTTTTAGTTTTTGGTCATTTATTTTTTCTATTTTTTTTCACACTTATTCTATATTGAATTGGTTGAAAAATGGAATTCATTGTTTATTTTTTTTCTATTTTCTATATGATTATCACGATCCCAAATAAATATTTATTTAGGGTTGATGTTCAATTTTGAAAAACATCTAATGTTATCATAAAATTAAACAAAAATAATTTACAAAAACAATAGAGTTATTAAACATATTGAAGTTCATAACTTAGATCACAAGGTGATCAAGGTCAATCCAATTTGGCATTGTCTCAATATAAAAAAAATTATTGTCTTAAAGTTTTTTAAAAAACTATGTCATGTTTTTATCGACCATTCAAGTTGTCTTTGGACCCATTAAATTGAATAATTCATTTTGGATTAGTTTTCATGTGATTTAATTTGAAACTCGAGCTAGATAAGGAGTCAAGTTGACAAGTTTAAATAACGAACCGCTTGATTAGATTTAATGATAATGCTAAAAAAATCTCTACTCTTAATATTTTTTTTTTGTTTAAAAAAAAAATAACCCACAAAGAAGAGCATCGAATGCTAGTAAAAACTATAACAAAAACCAAATTATATAATACACTTAATGAAAATGGTAAATCAGTATAGAAATGGTAATTTTGTAATTTTTTCTCAATTTTTCACTGTAGCAGTAGCAAAATTACAATATTTGATTTTTTTTTAATTTTTTATTGTAGCAATACTGTAACAGTGATAAAATTATAATTTTCCGATTTTTTTTACTACAACATTACTCTAACAATGAAAATTTATAATTTTAATTTTTTTTTATATAGAAAACCAATATGCTTACCTATCTTCAAAGTCATCTCTACCATACAAAAAAAAAAAAAAAACTAGGAATGTTTCCAACTATCAAACTTCATTAGAAACTCCTGCATGGAGAGATTTTATCGGCTTAGAAAAGAAAAAAAAAGACCCTATAATATCATAACGTATTGGGTGTATATATATGCATATAGATAGATAATTGAAGTGTTACCGAACATCATTTATAATTTAAATCTTATTAATGGATAACTCAATCAAGTAAATTTTAGTTTCAAAAGGAAACAAACTCTTGTTTTTAGGTGCATTTATATACTTCACATTATAGTTTCTTAATTTTTTATTGTAACAGTGATAAAATTATAATTTTCTAACTTTTTTTTACTACAACATTACTCTAGCAATGAGGAATTTGTAAGTTTAATTTTTTTGTTTTATGGAAAACCAATATGCCTACCTGTCCAAGTTGGTCCAAAGTTATAACATAAAAAGGAGAAAAAAAAATTAGAAATGTTTCTAAATATCAAACTTTGTTAGAAAATCCTGCTTAGAGAGATTTTATAAGGTTAAAAAAGAAAAGAAATAACCCTATAATATTGTATCGCAGTGGGTATATATATGTTTATAAATAAATAATTAAATTTTTATTGAACATCATTTATAATTTAAATCTCGTTGATGGATAACTTAGTCAAAGTAAATTTTAATTTCAAAAGGAAACAAACTTTTATTTTTAGGTGCATATATAGACTTCACATTATAGTATCTAGTTAGCTGCAATCTATACCTGTAATCAACTCTTGAATAGTTATAATCTCGTAAACAGTTTGTTGCTGTTCAAATTAACCTTAATTTGACATAAAAACAAAAATAGATCAAATACAGTTAGAAAAGGATATGTCAAGCATTGACTATACCTAATATTAATTAATAAAATAAAAAAATATTTAAAGGGTGAAAATAATAATAAAAAACACAAAACATCATTTCAATAAATAGTATTTTTTGAGTGCTCTTACAATAATTTACCCTCACCTTTTATTATTTTGTTAATAATTTCTAAGCTCATAGATTGTAGACAAATCTCTTATGCTTGTATATGTAATTAAAATGCCCGTGGAAAATTTTATTTAATCATGAAAATAAGTGCCTTTATATTTGTGATGCAAAGTACAATTTATTTGTATATTTCATTAATAACATTTCTATTACTTCTAGTTATTTTTTCTACTATTAAGCATTTTAGATTAATTAATTCAAAGTCATCTTGATTTAGGGAGACATGGAAGAAACCTTTGGACGACAAAATTCTCTATTAAGAATCATAAATTAAGAAGCAAGTCCTCTTAATGAAAATTGTTTTATCAAATAGTAGTAATTAACTTATCTTTTGTATGCCAATTATTATATAATACACTAAATGAAAATGGTAAATCAGTATAAAAATGGTAATTTTGTAATTTTTTCTCAATGTGTTTTACTGTAGCAGTAGCAAAATTACAATATTTGATTTTTTTTTATTTTTTTATTGTAGCAGTGATAAATTATAAATTTTTGATTTTTTTTTACTACAACATTACTCTAACAATTAAGAATTTTTAATTTTAATTGTTTTTTGAAAAACCAATATGTACACTTGCCTAAATTGATCCAAATTCATTTCTACCATATAAAAATAAAAAGATTAGGAATGTTTCCAAATATCAAACTTTGTTAGAAACTCTCATTTAGAGAGATTTTACCGGCTTAGAAAAGGAAAGAAATAACCCTATAATATTATATCACAGTAGGTATATATATGTATATATAAATATAATTGAACTGCTATTAAATAACATCTATAATTTAAGTCTTGTTAATGGATAGCTTAGTTAAAGTAAATTTTAGTTTCAGAAGAAAAAAAACTCTTATTTTTAGGTACATACATACACTTTATATTATAATATCTAGCTAGTTGTTATCTATATCCATAATCAACTTTTGACCAATTACAATCTCATAGATAATTTGTTGTTGTTAAGATTAATTTTAATTTGACAGAACAACAACAATGGATCAAATGCAGCCACGTAATAATATGTCAAGCATTAACAACACCTAATATTAATTAATAAAATTAAAAAATAAAATAAAATAAAATACATTTGGAAGATTAAAATAATAATAAAAACACAAAACATCATTTCAGTAAATAGTATTTTATGAGTGTTTTTACAATAATTTAGCCTCACCTTTTATTATTCCTAAGCTCATAGATTGTAGACAAATCATTTATGCTTGTATATGTAATTAAAGTATTCATGAGAAATTTTATTTAATCATGCAAGTGCCTTTATATTTTTAATGTGAAGTACAATTTATTTGTATATTTCATTAATAACATTTCTATTACTTCTAGCTAATTTTTCTACTGTTAAGCGTTTTAGAATAATTAATTCAAAGTCATCTTGATTTAGGGAGACATGGAAGAAACCTTTGGGAGACTAAATTCTCTATTAAGAGTCATAAATTAATTAGCAAGTCCTCTTAATGAAAATTGTATTATCAAATAGTAAATAGTAGCAATTAACTTATCTTTTGTATGTCAGTTATTATATAATACACTAAATGAAAATGGTAAATCAGTATAGAAATGATAATTTTGTAATTTTTTCTCAATGTTTACTGTAGTAGTAGCAAAATTACAATATTTGATTTTTTTTTAATTTTTTATTGTAGTAGTGATAAAATTATAATTTTTTGATTTTTTTTACTACAACATTACTCTGACAATGAAGAATTTGTAGAAAAACCAATATGCTTACTTGCCAAAATTGGTCAAAAGTCATCTCTAATATATATATATATATAAACACACGCAAAAAATTAAAACAACTATTGAAGATTATCTATAATTTAAATTTCGTTAGTGGATAACTTAGTCAAAGTAAATTTCAGTTTAAAAAAGAATCAAACTCTTATTTTTAGATGTATTTTATACACTTCACATTATAGTATCTAGTTAGCTACTATCCATACTTGTAATCAATTTTAAAAAAGTTACAACCTCATAAATAGTTTATTACTATTCAGATTAACTTTAATTTGACAGAACAATAATAATTAATTAAATGCAGCCATAGAAGGATATGCCAAACATCGACAATACTTGATATTAATTGATAAAATTAATAAAATAAAATAAAATATAATTGAAATATGAAAATAATAAGAAAAACACAAAATATCATATCAATAAATAATATTTAATGAGTATTCTTACAATAATTTAGCCTCATTTTTTATTATTTTGTTAATAATTTTTAAGCTTATAGATTGTAGATAATGTATATATAATTAACGACCTCAAGAAAAAATTTATTTAATTATGAAAAAAAGTCTTTATATTTGTAATGTGAAGTATTTATTTGTATATTTCATTAATAACATTTCTATTACTTCGAGTACACCCTCAAGGCTAAAACCAACTCCTTAGACCTCGCCTAAGCTGGATCAATCCTCGGATCGTGTCTACCCGATCAGGTACTGGCCCAACAACAGTAAATCGGGCCGGTCAAAAAGTCCGCCACGTAAACACCCCTTCGTTAACCATTGCAAACACCAAACACACGCCTCCCCCTCCCCCTCCCCACCATTTCTCTTTCTGAGATCTCAAACCTTGACACCAAAAAATAACATAAACACAAAAATGGGGTTAGGCTTGTTAGCTTCAAGGCTCATAAGACCCCAAAAAACCGCCGCCCGGAACCTCCTTCTACGCTCCATCGTGACTAAACCGGAGCTTCAATCGGCAGAACCCGCAACCACCCCACAACCTGATCTTCCACCACGAACACCACTAGGTGGTGCCAGAGTTCACTTTCCGAACCCGGACGATGCAATCGAAGTGTTTGTTGATGGGTATCCAGTGAAAATCCCGAAAGGGATGACAGTGTTACAAGCTTGTGAAGTTGCTGGTGTTGATATTCCGAGGTTTTGTTATCATAGTCGGTTGTCGATTGCTGGGAACTGTCGTATGTGTCTTGTTGAGGTGGAGAAGAGTCCTAAGCCTGTTGCTTCTTGCGCTATGCCTGCTCTTCCTGGTTAGGGCTTTAATTTTGTTTTTTGTTTGTTTTTTTCTGGGTTTTTGGTTTGGATAGTGAATTTGGTGGAAATGAGTGTCATTTGTTTTGATTGTTGAGTAAAGATTGGAGATTTATGGTTAGGATTTTGCCCTTTTGTGATTTGGGTTTTTTTAGAAGTGATTAGTTTTCTAATGTACTGTATTGGTTGAAATGAGAGATAATTTATGATTGATTTTGATAGTTTAAGTGGAATTTGGGGCTTCTGGTTTCGTCCTGTGATTTTGCTGATTTTAAGTAGAAGATGGGACGTTGAACTTTTTTTGGGTTCTTATGTTTTTTTTCATTTGGATTTTGATTTGGATGGTGAATGTGGTGGAAGCTAGTGTAATTTCTGTGGATTTTGAGTAAAGATTGGATTATTTGTGGTTCATCTGGGGTTTTGTTTTAATTCATTTTGTAACGTGTGTTTTGAGTTTGTATGATTTCGTCGGAGGTTGAGTTCTTAATTGATTTATCTGGTGTTTAATTTGGTAAAAAAGTATTTAACTTGTTTGATTATTGATTGAAAAACTGATTTTTTTTTTTATATAATTAATGGTCTAGGCTTTGGCTTTATGTGATTTGGGTTCGTAGTTCTCTAATTTGCTCTATTGGTAGAGATAAATGGTAATTTATGATTCTGATTTGTGTGATTTTGATGGGTTTAATTAGCAATTGGTGTTCATGTGGCTTATTTGGATTTTCATTTTAGTTGTGGGTTCTGTTTACCAACAGAAAATGGGGTTTAATTTATGATATAATGTGTTATTTTTTAGAAACAGAAATTTTATGGCTCATTCCAATGCTCAAAGTGTGACATTTGGGGGCCTAGATTCTGAAATGCTTTAATTGTTTAATATATTGAACATTCTATTCTTTATAGTTTATGTTTTCTCCTATTCAAGGCTCGATGCATTATATGTTTTTAGTTTGATGTTGTTCTTAAAGTTATTGTTTTTCTCATTTGCTTATTTCTCTAGAGGTTCTTGAAGATGTCTATTATTTTGGCTCAGTTTTGTTTGGTTTACCTTTTCAAAATTTTAGACGATCTCACTAATTCTTTTCTTGTTTTATAGTTGTGACTCAGAGTAGTTGGTTTTAGTTTCTTGCAGTTTCTTCAGTAGAAAATCTTGATTTGATTTAATTATGATTGATTTGATTTTTCTTGTTTCTGATTTGTTTTTGCTCTCAACGACCATGCTTCTGATTTATTTGCTACTTTAAACAAAAAACTTTATCATTTGTGTATATGATTTATCCTGATTTTATGATATGCATTGTATTTGCAAATGCATTTTGATTTGCTTATATAGTCATAAGAAACGTTGATTTTATGAACTTGCACGTTTCCTTTGCTTTTCCCTTTTTTTTGAATAATTTTTGCTTAGTATCTTAGACGGCTTAGTTTTCTTAATTTGATGATTGAGGTTTCAGAATTGCTTAGTTTAAGAATTTGTATCCACCTTTGTGCTTGTTTTATTTCTTAATTATATTTTATTTACCTGATGGTTTATATTGCAGGAATGAAGATTAAGACAGACACACCTGTGGCAAAGAAAGCACGAGAAGGGGTTATGGAATTTTTGTTGATGAATCACCCATTGGATTGTCCAATTTGTGATCAAGGTGGAGAGTGTGATCTTCAGGATCAGAGTATGGCATTTGGATCTGATCGCGGCCGGTTCACTGAAGTGAAGCGATCAGTTGTTGATAAGAATCTTGGCCCTCTGGTTAAGACCGTCATGACTCGTTGCATCCAGTGTACAAGGTTTGATTCTGAAATCATTTTACCATCAATTATATGAACATGATTATTTCAAATTATTAAATGTTTGTTTTAGGTGAGTAGTGCTAAATATGAGAATATTTATGTGCATATTCTGCATGGCAACAATTTGAATTTAGGACCACAATGCAATTTCTTCTGTGTAGCCTTTTCATTTAGGACAATTTCTTTCAGATTTGCTTCTCCATGCTGCAAAGAGTGATCAAATCTTGTCTGTGAATCCTTTTCTATTTCCCCCATTTGTTGTTGATATATATATATATATATATATGTTCTGTTTTGATGAATGATGCACCAAGACCTTGCTAGGGTTTGAATCCCAGGCTTTGTCACTATGATCAAGGTTATAAGAGATTACTTGGCACAAATTTGGTTAGGCTCCACTTTATGTTTTCATGCTTGATTTTTGATCTCTAGTTTCATTCTTACACTTAAAGAAGTGGAAGCTAGTTTAATCTTAGTGATTGTTCTGACTTATCCAGAAATACTATTCCTGTTCAATATTATGATATCATGTTATTGTCCTGTTTTCTGAATGCTTTTCCTTTGATATCTTGTAGTTTGTATTTTCTTGCTTTTGCCACCTCTCCCTCTTCCAATTATATTTGGAAGCAATTTATGCTGGATGTCCCAAATCGCTGAATGGGATAATTCCTAAAATAGTCCTGCCTGCCATGGAAAAACTTCTATCATTTACCCTTTTTTATGATTAACTGATTGGAAAGCCATCAAGTTTTCTCGTTTTTTCTTTAACCAACTTATTTTGTCTTGGATAATCTTTCATGTACTCAACTTGTTAGTTCATTTTAGCATTTGATATGTTGGTTGATTAGGCATTAGAGATCTGTTGATTTATTTTCACTCTAGTGATGTGATGTGATCAAGTTAGGTCGTGTGCTGTGGGTTATTGTGGTAAAAATGAATCTTTGATGTAATTGCAAATGATGCAGCATTGGTAATGGTTAAAGTTACAGTTGATTGCTGTGTAATTTTCCATCAACCTTTCTTGCTATCTGTTAGCATTTATAAATCTTGGTTGTAGTTTTGTGCACACTGTACTATCTTTTGATGCAAACTAATTTATTCTTTTGTTGACCCACAGGTGTGTGAGGTTTGCCACAGAAATTGCCGGGGTTCAGGATCTTGGCATGTTAGGTCGTGGAAGTGGAGAAGAAATTGGAACTTATGTTGAAAAACTTATGACAAGTGAACTATCTGGAAATGTGATAGATATCTGTCCTGTAGGTGCCCTTACCTCGAAACCTTTTGCATTTAAAGCTCGAAATTGGGAGTTGAAAGGTACAGAGACCATTGATATAACTGATGCAGTTGGATCCAACATCCGGATTGATAGCAGAGGTCCAGAGGTCATGCGCATCACTCCGCGGTTGAATGAGGTAGATTCCCTGCACTGTAGTGTGTTGTTTTCTTTATTTTTCAGATAGTTTATTGGCTGGTCTAACCAAAGCATCAAATTGCTTCCTTCTGAAAGCAAATTTTTCCCGTGCTTTGAAGGGGTCATAATTTTTCGTGAAGAGGAAATAAGGCTATTGTTTCATATTTGACAATTAGGTCTACTTGTGGTTTTGCATTGTATCCATCTGCTGATGTTGACAAGGGTGTTGTGAGCTTATAAATGTTAAACGATATAATATACAACAATTTACCAGTAGATTTTTCTATTGCGAGGGAATAAATATATCAATGGCATAATTGTAGCATTCTACAAGTAGGATGCTGTGTTTATTGTGGTTTAATGTTACACAATATAAGTTATTGTTATGTTAGATGTGCTGTTTCGGTTCATGAAGGATTATCAGGTCGATTTAACTTGTTTCATTCAACAGATTGATTTAGGGTCGTATGACATTAATTTCTACCAAGTGAATCACTTTGGAGGCAATCAAGCTTGTGTATTTTACTTATTTTAATTAAGGGGCAAAGCACATCAATATACTTTGCTTTTAATATCCTAATATGATTATTTTAGATTAAAAGGGAGAAAAAAAACCAACGCTATCTACTTTTTTGTTATGGTTTTAAGTGTTTTTGGTGTACAAGATTGCAAGGGTGCCTACTCATGATTTTGGACTGGCATATTTCAGGATATAAATGAAGAATGGATATCAGACAAAACTCGGTTTTGCTATGATGGTTTAAAGAGGCAGAGGCTAAATGATCCTATGATTCGCGGTGCAGATGGGCGCTTTAAGGCTGTGAGCTGGCATGATGTCTTAGCTGTGGTTGCTGAGATTGCTCATCAAGTTAAGCCAGAGGAAATGGTGGGCATTGCTGGTAAACTATCTGATGCTGAATCCATGATGGCTCTGAAAGATTTCTTAAACAAAATGGGATCAAATAATGTGTGGTGTGAAGGAAATGGCCCTAGCCCAAATGCTGATCTACGATCTGGATATATTATGAACAGTGGCATTGGTGCTCTTGAGAATGCAGATGTTTTCCTCTTGGTTGGAACCCAGGTAATCTCATTGACATTTTCAATCATTTGCAGAAATTGAATTCTTGGATTACAGCCACATGACTTTACAACTATGAACTTGTCTTTTGCGGGTATGATGTCTTGAATTTGTTCTTTGCATTTGTACACTCCTTTACACCTTTTCATTGCCACAATGACTTTGAAGTAATCTTGTTTACAAGGCATTTGGATTGATTGGGACTATTGGTCATGTAATCTCATAATTCATTTAATGAATTGTCAGCCAAGGGTAGAAGCTGCCATGGTAAATGCCAGAATCCGCAAGACAGTTCGAGGAAGTAATGCAAAGGTTGCTTATGTTGGCCCTCCCACTGATTTCAACTATGATTGTGAGCATCTGGGCACCGGTCCTGAAACGCTAACTGAAATCGCAGAGGGTCGTCACCCCTTTTGCTCGACACTTTCAAATGCCAAAAATCCAGCCATCATCGTTGGTGCTGGACTCTTTGAGAGATCGGACAAGGATGCAATTTTCTCTGCTGTAGAAGTCATAGCGAAAAATGGGAATGTTGTACGACCTGACTGGAATGGTTTCAATGTGTTGCTTCTCAATGCTGCCCAAGCTGCAGCCCTTGACCTTGGACTTGTGCCAGAATCGAGCCAAAGTATTGAGAGTGCCAAGTTTGTGTATCTGATGGGTGCTGATGATGTGGATTTGGAAAAGCTTCCAAATGATGCCTTTGTTGTATATCAGGGGCACCATGGGGACCGTGGTGTGTATCGCGCCAATGTAATTCTACCAGCATCAGCATTCAGTGAGAAGGAAGGGACGTATGAAAACACAGAAGGGTGTGCGCAACAGACTTTGCCTGCAGTTCCAACAGTTGGTGATGCCAGGGATGACTGGAAGATAATTCGTGCTCTTTCTGAGGTAGCAGGGGTGCGGCTGCCCTACGATACAGTTGGGGCCATCCGATCCCGGATTAAGACAGTTGCGCCAAACCTCCTGAGTGTGGAAGAAAGAGAGCCAGCTACCTTTTGGGCTTCATTGAAGCCTGATGTCGCTAAGAAGATGAGTTCAACTCCTTTCGAAGCTGCTATAGACAATTTCTATATGACTGATTCTATTACTAGGGCATCAAAAATAATGGCTCAATGCAGTGCACTGCTGCTAAAGAAGTGACTTCTGGATTTTTGATCTTTTTAATGAACTTGCAAATTCACTCTTCTTTGTACCTCTTCATTCAAGCCGTGCAAGGCCGGTACATCCGAAGTACATCCAATAAGGCTATTTTTAGATACTGTTTATTTCACTGTAACATGTCCTGCAATTAAATAGCACTTCCCTGTAAACGTTCGGTGTGTAAGATGTGAGACTTTACTGTTTGTGTTGCTTAGGTTTTAGAGTATGTTCCAGTTTGCGGCAGCTTCTGCTTCTGCTTCTGTTCACCAATCATATCCAATAAAGAGACCCTTGAGAGTACAGTTATTTCTCGTTTTTATCCTCTGTACAGGGTGAACTGGTATAGGTAAGATGTTTTTGTTCACTGCTATAGGTAAGAGTGCCAGTAGTCTCGCCTCATTCCCCGGTAAACTCATTATATGTAAGATGTTTTTGTTGACTTTAGTTGAAATTCATGTAGTTTCCCTTCAGTATTAAGTAGCCCTGAATACGGGTTCTTTTGCTCGTGTAAATGAAAACATGATTGGAATTAATAGAACTTGAAAGAATTTATTTGTATTGGAGCTGGCTTGTGTTTTTTTAAAAACATGTACGAAGGTCTTAGCTTTCCATGGCGAAACACATCTAGGTTGTCCTTTCAAGTTCATACGTGTCTAGGCTTGACTATGTAGGTCTTTTCCTATTTTTTATTTTTTTAACATTTTAAAATAAAATCCATTTTTAAATATAATACTTACAATAATATTTTAAAAAACATGTGCTGACACCATAAGATTATATATTTTTAATGGTAATAATTACTTTATGTATAATTAAATATGAATGTACATAATTTTCTATTAAAAATTCTCATGAATATTCAATAAGAGTAAAATATCTATTTTTTTATTGTGAAGTTTTTATACATTTTTATTTAGATTAATTATTCTTTTATTTTCTTATACATTCACGTAAAAATTATCAAGATTTATTTATATTTTATTTTTTATTTAAACTTGCTTTTCATGATAAGTTTTACTACACAAAACTTTGTTTTATCTCCCAATGAATAAATTTACTTTTGGAATAATAGTAAATTTATAATAAAAAATATAAACATAACTTAGATTAAAAATTTTGTTTTATTAAAGAGGAAACTTTTCATGTTTTCTTTGCATTCAACTTTTAACTTATAAAAAAAAACAACTTTGATAATATTATCAGTGCCATTGTTGTCATGGTTTATTTTATTATTATCAATATAATTATCATTAAAATAAATATCATAAATTCACATTTATATCATAAAAAAAGATCATTAAAATCTACAATACTCATCTCAATTAAAAAATTGTCTTCTCTGCTTATATCTCCTAAATGAGTTTTTAAAACTGGTTATATATCCATAATTACTTTTTTTATAATCCTCAAGTTTTCTCTTTTTTATATTTGTCAATTGATGGGATATTTCTTCAATTTATCTATGGAGTTCTATCACTGCAATGTGACATATTAATTCTATAATTTATCTTTATATATTTTCTATCACTAGTTTATGAATGTTTCTTTTTTAAAAGAAACTTTCTCATTCTCTCATATATAAGTACTTTTTAATTGCAAACCTTTTCTAACCATAGTTATTCAACAATACACAGTAACTAACCACTAGAAATTATTGGGCTATGATAATAATTGACGCAAAAAAAAAAAACAATATAAGAAAAATAACAAGAGCAAACAACACATAATTTTATTGAATAAGATCACCACACAACAATTCTAACTCAAAATTTAATTACTTAGTATTTTTTTTTCATGAAATCTACTTTTAGAAGACATTTACAACTCAAATAAATCCAAAAAACAAACTAAAAAAAACCTAAAAATAAAATAAAAGCAATAAAATTTCTAATCAAACTAGAAAAAATTAAAATTATCAAGTATAATATTTAATTTTGTAAACTAAATAAAAAATATTTATCTAAGAAAAAAAAATACTATCCAACTATATCTATTTTTAAGACTTTTCGTTTGTATTTCCATCAATATTTTACTATAGTTTTTATATAAAATAATGTCACTGTGCAGAGACATAATATTATTTTATAAGTGATTCTAACAGAAGTCTTTAATTGAGAAATGAAAATAATAAAACTAATATAAAAAATAGTTTGAATGCAAAATTTATAATATCCTAATAATTTAAACCAAATTATCAGGATTTCTTTTATACTCAGGGACAAAAACAAACCCCAGTTCTCTTTAAAGCCCCGTGATTAATCTAATGTTTCCAATTTGACCACCTCATTAAAGAAAATACTTCAATTTAGTCCCTGAAATTACATATGTTAGATACAACGACCAACTAAAACCAGAAAGCCCGCCCTTTTTAAATTTCAGTCCTTCCCTTCCTCCTCTCCCTTCAAATGATTCACATCACCACTTCTTCAAGAAACTCTCCATTTTCAAGAATCTTTCAGGAATGGCCTCCACTACTTCATCGCCACTACCTCAGAATTCAGCTACACAACCATCGATGTCCCTGCCTTTGCTCTTGAGGGCCAAACTCCGTCCGACCCGAGGAAACCCAAATTCAGCCATAAGCTGGTCACCACCACCAACATCAAGACTAAGGCCACCATCATTGGGCTCACAGAAGTCACCATTACTTTCACCGCCGACGCAGTCATCCCTGAATTCAACCAGGGATTATCTTAGAAGTGAAGCCATGAAAATCTTGGAATCACCAGATACCTTACCTCTTACTTGTCTTATTGAAGAACTTAACTTCCCTGGAACCTCCACTGATTTAATTTATGCCCAAAACGTCTTGAATTACCTTAAAAACAATTACCTTACTTCCTTCTTTTTTTGCCTTGTTTCTTTCTATAAGACTTGCGGCTCTGAATTTGGAAACTGCAAAGAGTATGCCTTTGATATTCTATGCCAGATTCTGACAGAAGATAAGGAAGGACCTCGGCAAGAAACCCCTTTCTTGGATAAAGAAATCAAATCTGCAATTCTTTACTTTTTGAATACAGAGAGTTCAATAAAGATTTTGAATAAGATTCGCGATTTTGTCGCCGAGATTGCCACTAAAGAAGTAAGACTTGGAAATGATTGGCCTGAGCTTCTTGAGTTTGTTTATGAATCTTTGGATTCTGATTCTGAAGAAAAAGTGAAGTATGCTGTTTCTTTGCTTTATAAGTTGATTCCGCATTGTGCTGTCGAAGATCTGGTTATTAGTCTTGATTCCTTTTATGATAGTTTAGTGGATATATTTGATTCTGATTATATGAGCTTAGAGGTACAGGTTGAGGCAGTTCTGACCTCAAATCGTTTTCTCTTGTACTGGACGAATCGATCGAATCATGATAAGTATAGTATCCTTATGATTCAAATAGTGGAGACCATTTCCACTTTGGTTGAGCATAAATCAAACAAAGATGTACAGGCGGTAGTAAAGGAATTGACTGTGTTGACAAAGGAGAAGCCATGGAGTTTGAGTGGCCGATTTGATTATGTAGTTCTATCTGTGCTTAGGATCCTAGGTGAAGTCGAACTTCAAGACAAAACAAGAATTCTTGCACTAGAATTTGTGATTGCTTTAGCTGAAGAAAGTGTTCAGGGTCGACAGATGTTGCTAGGATCGCAACTCGCAATCCCAACGTTTCTTGAAAAGATTTTGCTTCTGCTAGCAAATTTAAAAGATGACTCAGAATGGGGAACTGCAGAGAGTGATATACAGAATCTGCCTTCGGTAAGGTGCTTGGCTAGAATTGTAGCTGCCTTAGGTGGGGAAGTTCTTATGAGGTATTTCCCCCGATTATTTGCAATTAATTTTTGTGCTGAAGATTGGCAGAGCCGCCACGCTGCTGTTCTTTCCCTTGGCATTGTTGCAGAGAGATGCTCAAGTCTAAAGGTCTCAGAACTATTTCTCCTTTTCCATTCTAATGTCTTGTCATTGGTTCTAATTCATGTGGCTTTACTGGACTTCAAAATATCCCTAAGGTTCTATATATTACAGGAGTCGAAACACAGTTGGGATCAAATGGCAGGAAGAATTATAAGAAGTGTCAAAGAAGACATACACCCTTGTGTGCGTTGGACAGCTTTATATACAATTAAACAATTTTCCAAGAATTTGAAACCTGAATTTCAAGACCAGTATCGTGACCAAGTTCTTCCTGCATTAACGAAAGCCATGGATGATTTCAATTATCCCCGCGTTCAGGTACTTCGATTCCTGAAGTAGTCAATCCTGGCTTACTCTTGTATTGTCAGTATCCTTCTGCCATCTTGCCTATAGATTTTATATCCTTGATTCTTCATAATTTACTTATTATATCCTCTCAGGTGCAAGCTTATTCAGCATTGTTTGAATTCACCTCGAACTGCACTCCAAGTATTCTAAATCCCTACATGAAAGAAATTGTCACCAAATTGCTCAAAGAATTAGGGGTATACTATCTTTAATACAATTCATTCTACTGTATGCACCATTGTTTATAATTCATTTTTGGCACTAATGCAGGAAGAAAAGCACATGATCAAGGGTGAAACTTTGAAAGTATTGTCAGCAGTTGCTTATTCATCACAGGTACTTCTTGATAGTCTCTTAATCTAAGTTTTATTTTTCTTACATTTCATTTATCCTTTTATTTTGACACTGTAGGATCAGTTTGCAGAGTATTACAGTACTGTCATGCCTTACCTTAAGGTTATAATGATGACTGCGAAAAAAGAACTTGATCACAACCTTCTTGCCAATTCCGTGGATTGCATCACTATGGTTTGGATGGCTGTAGGAAAGGAGAAGATCAGAGATGATACTGATATGGTAATTGTCAATAAAAGTTTTTAGAATAGACCACCTGAAGTCAGCCTGTAAGCCAAACAGATGGGGTCAGCAAGGCCAAATGATCTGTAATTGTGAGATCATTGCCTCACTAACTGTTTGTTATCTCATACAAGGTTGTGAAAATGCTTATCTCTTTACAAAGATCTGAATTAGAGGCAAATGATCCAATGAGATGTCAACTGTTGCAAGTATGTTAATGTTACTTCTTCGATTTCATTTGAAACATAAACGCAGTACTTTCATTTATACCTGCTTTTTGTCTAACACAAATCAATAACCATGTTTCAGGCATGGGCCAGACTGGGGAAATGCTTGGGAAAAGAATTCAAACCTTATATGAGCGTCTCCATTCCTCGTTTGCTCAGGTCTGCTAAAATTGGATCATATGTCCTTATACCTGAGAATCCTGACAGTGTTGATGAATCAGACAGAAGGTTGGCTTTTAACATGAGATTTTTTTCTTCATTCCTCTAATGCATATGCTAAAAGTAAATTTCTTTTCTTATTCCTGATTTTTTATACTTGTAGAAACAAGGCAACAATGGCATAAGCTATGCTCTGAAATCGAGAAATCTTTTCTTTTAGCTTTATGCTTTCAGAAGAAATTATTTTAACAATAAGATAGCAACATTTGGTGTTTCGAATTATGATCTGATATTATGATTTTTAGCCCCTTCCTTTTGCTGAGGGATATATGATTTTTACAGTATCAGGGCCATGATTCTTGGAGAACGAAAGATATGGATCAAGACTAAGGTCCTGGAGGAGAAAGTTGCAGCTTGTAAAGGGCTGTATTTACTTGCTGATGAGTTGAAGGAAGGACTTTCTGTATGGATCGAAGAGGTTAGTTATGGAGCACTTCATATGATTTTCCTTTCTTGAATCTCTTCAAACAAAACGTAAAAGGCTGTATATGTGTAGGTTGCTCAGACTTTAGTTCCATTTCTCAACTTTCAACTCAACGAAGAGATTCGAAGAGTTGCTGCTTCAGGTATTTACACATCAATGTTCCTTGACAAAGAAGGCAGAATTCTGCAAGTTAAAACTAATGCTCAGGATAGATTGCAGATTTCCTGACAGCCTGCACACCTTGGAGTAAAACTGTCACAACTTCCTCTAGGAAACTCCGATACCGCACACACCATTTGAAGCATCAGAACCTAGATACGTGTAGCTTTCTAGTCATATATGGATTGCATAGTGTTTTGCTTAGAATTAATACAGTTTTTCCTTTGAAGTTAAATTCAAAATCTGAGCTTGTTATGAGAGTTTTCAGCTTTCCTAAACCTTGTTAAGCACCATTTATCTCATCTTAATTTCTCATTGTAAATTTTTTATTTATCAGGAGTGCTCCTGCATCACTGACAGTAACAATTTAATTTTTTTGTGCTTCGACACTAGCCATGCCAGTTCTATTAAAATCATCTAAAGAAGCAATACAAAAAGGGAATCTTGAATTGTCTGATGAATCTACTTTCGAGAAGTTATGTTCTGATGTGTTACCAGCTTTGGTAAAAGCACTAAGTAAGGTAATTGCTATCTGGAAATGACCTTTTTTTTTTTAATCAAAGAAATGACTTTTTGTTAAGCTTCGCTGCCGTTTAAGAAATTTGTAATTTGTAATTGCTATTGCTGAGTAGGAATCCTTGCCCGAAATGGCTGCAATAATTTTGGACTCATTGGAGGAATGCATGGAGGTCTGTATTGCTTTTAATAAATCTGTACTGCGTATAGCTGTCTATGATCTTACATCAGAAGAATTCAAATTGCTTGTTTCTACTTTAATCATATTCCCCCCCCTCTATATATCTTTCCAAGGATAATGATTCTGCTAATCGAATTCATATGTTATAGCAAAACGCTGTTCACGTGCTAATGTGCTCTTTATCTTTCAGATGTCTGGACCTGTTCTAGATGAAGACCAGACTGACTTGTTCTTGAAGAAGATAATGAATGTTTTGAATTCAAGAAGCAAAGTAGGGGACATTGATGTAATAAAGCAGACGTTACAAGAAGAACAAAAAGTTTATGACAAAGTCTGTAGTTTTTGTCATCTTTAATTAGATATGCCTTGCCGCTTATTTCAAATTTAATTATCTGTGCAGGTTCCTTGAAATGAGTTCTGTTTCTTGCCTTATGTTCATTTCTTGATCCAGGCCGTTGATTGTTTGGCCACTTTCATCAGAATACAAAAGCCTTCTTTCTCACCATTCCTCGGCAAGCTTTTGCCTTGCATACAACTTATGTGGGTGAGTTTAACCATTCATTTCTGCTCAGATTCTGTGTTGCTAACTGATCTCAGTTTCATGACTGCTGCTTCTAGGCTACCCTGATGACTTTCCAATTCCGATCTAATTGTTTTCATTTTCCCTTGTTTCTTTGCCTTCAGGAAAATGATAAAATAGCTAAAGAGCGAAGAACTGGCTTGCGCATATTTTGTGATGTTGCGAAGCAATTCCCAGAAGAGGCATTCAGGTAGAACACTTGGTTTTTATTGATTCAGCTTGTTATTTAAATGTGCTTAATACAATCTGATAAAACAGGCAGTACAATATTTGTCTTCTGTTTCTGTTTGAGGCATGCAAGGATGAGAACCCCGAAGTTCTGGAGGTTTGTCTCCCACTCATGCCTGTAATGTTGGGACGCATTCATGTGGTGCATTTCTGATTCAAAATACTGTCGTTTCAGGTGGCTGTGCAGGCAATTGGGATATTTGCTGAGTTTGGTGGGTCTGCATTCAAGTCTCTTCTTAAAGGTTGCTTGTTATACTGCTTTCTGCTACATGAGTTAGTCTGTTACTGTAATAAATCACATCACTTTTCTCTTCGACAGGGGCTTTTTATGCTTTGAAAGCGGTTATAGACCATCCTAAGGCGTTGCAGATTGAATATGTAATGGCCCATGATGCTGCTGTTTCTGCTCTAGGAAAACTTTTGCAGTTCCATCGTGAAAAACTCAATGCGGCACAGGTATTTATATACTTTTTAAACCATTTGTAAGTTATTTCAAGAAGAGTTTTTGGAATTATTGAATTTCAGAACATATTAAAACAGTGTTTTCTCTATGGTTTAGGTCTAGGGCTATAGCCTTAAGACTTGAGAAACACTAGTTCTTTCTTTCTCTTTCGTTATACGTTGTGTCGCTGATCTTCAACAGGAGAGTATGTTGTCAGTAAAGCAGTAGCACACGCAAAGCTAGGAATTAATTTGTCCTTTGGAAAGCATATTATGGCCATTCTGTGAAGTTAGTTTCTCTGTTTAACAGTTTTTAAGGACATGGTTAAGACATTTGCCGCTGGAAAATAATCTAAATGAGGCCAAAGTTGCGCATCATCAGCTTTGTTCACTAGTTGAAGTGTAAGTCAAAATTTTCATCACATGTTTGAATTAGTACAACTAGAAACAGTCAGTTATATTTTCCACTGATGGAGTATTTTTCTTATTCAATTTCAGGTCAGATGTGGAACTTCTTGGCCCCAAAAAGAAAAATCTTCACAAGATCGTTACAGTTTATGCCGAGGTACAGTCCAATAGTTCCATCCTTTGTTTAATTCAGAAAATTGCTTAAATTTCTGTGAGTTCTACTTATCATAGAGTGACTCCTTTTTCTTTTTGTTCAGATCCTGTGGGCAGGTAAGAAGTTAGCAACTGAGGAAACTGTAAGCCAAATGATCAAGCAATTGGAACTTTACAGGAGAAGGTCAATCCCCTCTACCTGGAGATCCTTCATGTTATCCATGGAAAACCATCTGCGAAGGAAGTTGGAATCAAAATTATCATCCTAGATTGTTATTTCTAGTCGTCAATGTTGCCTGTCCATTTCTAATCCTTGAATAAATGGACACCAAATACAGTACATTTGAGACCCTCACTCTTCTTCTAAGTGATGATCAGCATGGATTTTGGCAAGAAAGCCTCCTTCGAGGATGAAAAAACTGAAATCTGCAATTCTTGATTGCCTTAATACACAAGGCCAGCAAGGTTTTTGCCTAAAATTCACGATTTTGTAGCCAAGCTTGTCAAAAAGTAGTAATTGATCGAAATGAATGGCCTGAGCCTACCGAGCTTCTTTAGGAATCTTTGAATTCTAGTTCCGAGGGGAAACTAATGTGCTGTTGAAACAGTGCTTGTTAGTCTTGATTCCTTTCATGTAGTTGAACAAATCCACCCTCGCATTTGTCGGGCAGCTCTAAATACAATTAAAGAATTTTCCAAGCATTTGAGCCTGGAATTTCAAGAACAGTATCGTCAACAAGTGGTGCTCGCATTAACAAAGGCTGCTTTCTTAACCATGATCTCTTCTCTTTCAGTTGTCAGGACCAACTCCAGGCGAAGACCAAATCAACTTCTTCTAGGTAGAGATAATGAAGGTTCTCACTTCTCATAAATAGACCATCTCGTTCATGAAGCAAAATGGTGGACATTGACGCCAGAAAGCAAGAATTAGTAGAAGAGGAAAATCAGAAAGAAGAAATGTTTCTGACAAAGTCTGTTGTTTCTGTTATCTTTAACTGGACATGCTGCTTTTATACTCATTTCAGGTTTAATTGTTTGTATATGTTCCTTGGAATGAGGTTTGCTTGTTGCCTTGTGTTTATTTCTTGATGCAGACTGCTGGTTGAATGGCCACTTTTATGATAAAAAGTTTTATCAGCACTCACAAGTACTTTTCTATCAATTCTAGTTGGTATTAAAGAATAATATAAATTATATTTTGAGGTGTCATTTAATAGTTTAATTTTTTGGATTAAAATGGTTTTTATCATAGTATCAAAGTTTTGTTAATCAAATATTAAAAGTGTTATAGAATAGTAATATTTGAGGCCTCACCTAATGTTTAAGCAATATGGGTGAGTTTATCTATTCTCGTCTAAATAATGCATAATGATCAAAATTTTCATCCCTTAGTTGAAGGAAATAGGAGATGAAACACTGAGGATGACTCTGATTTTCATCAAGTTGGTTCTGTTTCTACTAGGTGGATTGCCCACGCGACGCTGCGGGCTTTCTTGGCAATTACAAATTGATGAACTCTGAATCGCATAGCAAGATAAAAAAGAAGGAAGAACTTTCCTAACATGCAAGCAAGATCTAGTTGCACTGAAAGGCAATGCATTCAGCAGTTAAGCAATAATATCTTTAGGCGAAAAGGAGTTTGTTTAACACCTGTGATGCTTGCATAATAAGTGAATAAGCAGATACAAAGAGAACATAGTTGTTGTCCAATGATTCTAGAAAAAAAGAGGTGCCATAATAGCTTATTTTCCCTTTCATCACCAGCAATACATCCTGATATTTGCTAGTGTAGTATAAATCAGATTGTATAACCCTAGTATGCTTCCGAACAGTTTGTTGTGAGAACGGTCTAAAACTTGTAAACAAGTTATATAAAAGAGTTCTTCAGGGATGGAGGCATAAAGATTATTTGACCATAGCATGATAACCTTCAAATTAGACAACCTTTCTCCAAGCCATGAGGGATCAATACCAGCTAATTGATTTTCAGCAAAGTCAAGGGTTTGTAACTGTGTACAATTTTCAAGTGACAAAGGTATGCCACCAGAAATGATGTTCTTTTCAAGGCTCGAAGATTGAAGGTAACTGGAGTTTCCTAGCGAATTTGGAATGTCACTGGTAAAAGTGTTGTTGCCTAAATATTGTCACTGCCTCCAACAATCAAGTATTTCTAACAAAAGATTGTTTCTAAGATTGAGAATTTGCAAAAGCTTTGACTCGTCCATCCTATCACACAAAAAATAGGAAATGGGACCTGACAGAGAGTTGTCCTATCACAGTGATTCAGATTTTTTTGGAGTATCAACGATGCTAAAAGAAAACCAAGACGCTTCTCATGTATAGGGCTATATGCTCTTGTAATGGACTTGTCTTGATTCTAGGGCAGAAACTAAAATCTAAGTCCAGCAAACTAAAATCCCTGTGGCATAACTATAAGGTGATGATAACGGTAAATAGCAAGGTTATGCAAGCTGATTTTCCAGCAACGTTAAAGCTAATATGCATTGACTAAATATCGAGATGTGGTTAAGCCATTTGCCACTAAAAATAATAGAAATCAGGCAACAGTTTTGCATCATCGGCTAATTCAAACAATAAAGGTTAATACAGCCAAAAATTCTCCTTTCTGCTATCATTTCAGCATAAGCATAGTCAATACAGCAAAAAATTCCCTAATTAACAAACACAACAAATTACAAAGCATCATTTGTTGAGAGAACTACATTACGTGAAAGCAAAGACATGTCAAGCACAGTTTAAAGCTACTTGATGAAAAGATGATTTCAAGCCAACCAGAAAAATAAACAAAACTTAATATTCATTCCCTCATACCTTCGTCCTCATCTTCCGCATCATTTATCTCAAGATCAGCAAGCAACTCCTCTAGAGGAATGGAAGGTATATCTTCCCCATCAGTCACAGATGCCATCTCAGAAGGCTGATATTCTTTGTTACGATACAATGATACATTGAACCTCAACTCCGGGTTCTCTTCCAGATCTCTCAGGAACTGTTCATACTCTGAGTTCATCTTCTCTTGGTCACCTCTAGCTCTCGTGTCATCAACCTCCATATTGAGTGACTTTAGCTTCCAGGAACGAGGCTTCCCTCGTTTCCTCTGGCGCTTCTCTTCATAGCTTTTCTTTACCAAAATTGCTTCTGGAATGACTAGATTTTTGTACTTGTCAAGCTCCATGTCATTACTGTTAGCTCCATGTAAATCATAACCAAGAGCATAATCACCAGGTTTCAAAATATGCCCCAGGTGCGTTTTTATGTTGAACATGGTATCATTCTTCCCAAAATCTGACATGCGAGCAACAGTGGCATCAGCGAGAGCATATCTAGACCCGCCAATATTAACTTCGGGGGAAACAAAGTCCACATCAAATACAATATACTCCACAAGTTGCCTGCTAGTCAGAAGAGACTTAAAGGGTGTTCTCCAGTACTGGTCAGCATCCAAGAAGCAGTGTCTAAGGGTGAAAGGATCTAACAAAGCAATGCTATTTGTCACTTTCGAGCAGATCACGAGAGGACCTAGATTCCCCAAGCTAACAGCAACCCTTGGAGGCAAGCAGACTAAATCCTCACGGCAAATTGGAGAGATTTCAACAGAGAAAGTATGTTTGTAATTATAGTTGTTGCTCTTACTATCATGGGAAACAAGTTGCTTGTCAGTGCGACTCTTTACTGGAGCTACTTTACCCACAAAGTCAACAAATTTAACACCATGGCTACGATTTGCAAAGAAAAAATCAATACCATGATCCATTTGCTTTATTTTAATGGCACGGGCAGCAGCATCATGCTTCAAAATCAGCTGCTCCAAGTAAAAGAAAGTTCTTCTATGAGCAACATGTTGCCGGAGCTGGACACCAGCAACCCACTGATCAGGGTTGGCCTGAACTCTTGTGCAAGAATCACACATTTGGTCCTGCTGAACATACTCAATAACATATGCTTGTTCGAGTATTGCACCATGAAGGACCTCCTTCTGAACTCTCACTCGGAGCTTGATCCTCTTGGAATGTGGTTCAGTCCAAATAAATTCCGCATTTACCAAAGTAACTCCTGTGGACTTCAATTTCAACTTCTTCAGACAAAATGCCATCAACTCCCTCGATTCCAGTTGGGCCCTAATCCGCGTACTAGGTGGATCCAAGTAGGTATCACACTCCGGGCAATGTAAAAGAATTACATTCTTCTTTAGACCTTCAGTGATGTCAACTTCAGAGCGCAAACACTTAACACACATATTAGCAGCGTTTGGTTGCATAGGAATACCACATTTGCAACACAAAACACTTCCAATTGTTTGATGAACCATAAACATGCCTGCTTCTTCGGCCATATCTGGCAAGTACAACACAAAGAATAAGAACACGGACAATTTAGCATCCACAAAGCAAACACACATATCAAGATTTGCTTTTCTCCCTTATATTAACTTGACAGACTATAATTCCATCAAAAGACAATTTACAATCCAAATCCAGAGAACGAAACAATATAAATCACTGCAATGCTTCTTTAATCTAATATACCAGCTACACACACCAAACAACCTCATAAACAGCTAAAACTACAAGTATTTCAAAACCCCAGGTGACAACCTCAGTTTCTTTGACTTAAGATTCAAAATCTCCACCAAGTTCCTAACTTTATCAAACTTACTTAAACATGTCTTGTCAAAATTTCCTTAATAAGCTTATAAGCAACTTAACAAAAGCACCAGAAAAGGACCGATATAGCAGTCTGAAAAGCAAAATCTTAAATAATAGCAAAAAACTAAACTAAACTAAACCAAAACCCAACCGCCAAAAAACAGCAAAAAATAACAAACAAGCAAGAAGCCAGATCATAAACATCAAAGAAGCAGTCAAATTTTGTAATTCCTCTACTGTTTTCCTAAAATTTTCTCGGGAAACAGCCAGAAAAATAAGCAACGATAATGAAAACAAGATCAAGTCTTTACCTTTGATTGATTGAAGATCCAAATGAAAACGAAGATTTTATTATTTTCTTTTTTGTGAAGAGAAAGTATAAAAGGATCGGCTCTTAAATTCTTAACCACGTTTGAAGAAATGATAAGATGCTATAATATCTTTGTGAACACTGAACAGACTTATTTGGGGCTTTGTTAGGGTTGCAATCAAAACCTGAAATTAAAAATATAAAATTATAACTTGATAAATTAAATTAGAAGATATAAAAATAAAAGTATTCCACATCAGATTTGGGCAATTTTCAAGAGAAATTCCAAGCAATAGAATGAAAATAGGAAGCTGAACAGGGAAACAAAAATCCAAATAGAAGCAGAAACAATTTTTCATATAAAGAATAAAATCAATATGATTTTCCACCAACAAGTACACTGAAGATTGAAATACAGATAAGGAATTTCTCATTTCCTTAATTATCAACGAAAATAAAGCACAAACATGGGTTTTCAATTCTGCCTACTTGGTTTGGAAAACAGTTTTACATATTCTGCACTTCCTCATATTGTTGTTGTCAATTTGACTAATTTGAAGAAACAGAAAATAATTAATTTGCAATTCTGACTAATTAATTTGCAATGCCGCAAGCACTAGATCAAGATATATACATTCCTTTCAGTGCTTAAACATGGGTTTTCAATTATCAACGAAAATAAAGCACAAACATGGGTTTTCAATTCTACAAACATTCCTTTCATTGCTCAAGAATAAAAACCCAATTAAAGCAATCACAAACATTTACGCAAGCAAAACCCAACCAAAAAACAGCAAAAAATAACAAACAAGCAAGAAGCCAGATCATAAACATCAAAGAAGCAGTCAAATTTTGTAATTCCTCTACTGTTTTCCTAAAATTTTCTCGGGAAACAGCCAGAAAAATAAGCAACGAAAATGAAAACAAGATCAAGTCTTTACCTTTGATTGATTGAAGATCCAAATGAAAACGAAGATTTTATTATTTTCTTTTTTGTGAAGAGAAAGTATAAAAGGATTGGCTCACCCTTGAGGGTCGGCTCTTAAATTCTTAACCAGGTTTGAAGAAATGTTAAGATGCTATAATATCTTTGTGAACACTGAACAGACTTATTTGGGCCTTTGTTAGGGTTGCCTGGTCAACTTAGAAAAGCCCAAAAGATGGTTTCTTTGTGTTCACACTTTGAGTAATAATGGCGAAGGCAAATTTGAGTTAGGATGTTGAGCATAAATCCAGGGATGAATTTCATGTTATGTGCATCTTAGTTATAAAACCCAACCCGGTAGTTGACCCGGTAAAATAACCAGGTCACGGGTCTTGTGGGTCAACCCGGGTCAACCCCTCTCCTTAGCATCCACAAAGCAAACACACATATATCAAGATTTGCTTTTCTCCCTTATATTAACTTGACAGACTATAATTCCATCAAAAGACAAAATTTACAATCCAATTCCAGAGAAATAAACAATATAAATCACTGTAATGCTTCTTTAATCTAGTGCTACTACATTAGAAAATTCACCATCTCTTCCAACTGTTGCCAGCCATCTTTTATTGAAAGCATATAGGGGCAAAAAACAACACAAAATAAACTCCTGACCTCATATGTTAAAATTTTAAATTCTCAGAAGCTGTACCATAAATATGACACTTAACATGACAGAAGATTCACAATTTGTATTAAGCACAATTTGAATCACAAAGCACTGTATTTTATTCTATATTAAGCGTAAATGCATAGATTGAATAAAAAAAACAGAGGCTGTACAAGTCCTCCCTCTTTTCCACACTCATTCTTAATTCAAGCTCCATTCCCGTATTCAAATATTCTTTCATTCACACCTTTTTTTGGTTTTAATTCACAGTTCAAGAACTATCAAGTGAAATATAGTTATATACTTATATTCATTCAACATAAGCACTCCTATAAACAGAGGCTGGTAATTCAAAATAATGATAATTTAGTTCTAATTCTCTTCCATTTCCAGCTTTGATGTTTTTTAACTTGATCGAAGCATAGTAAAAAAAATTAATTAAGAAAAAAGAACTGAAATAAAATAAAATAAAATAAAATTATAACTTAATATAATTTTTCTAAATGCTAATCGAAAAATAGAAGCAAAAAAAAATTAAAGGGAGAAAAACAGAAACAAAACAAGGAAAAATGATGTAAAATATTAAGGCTCCACAGTCCAGAACTCCAGATCATGACTAGGCATGACCCATCAGGCATCAACCATTTCTCCGCCTGGTGTGCCACAATTTCTCCCTATAGGAGATCTAATTCAATGCAAGCTTTCTTTAGATCACACCATTTCTACGCACCTTTTCTTTTAAGTTTTAAACTGTGGTTTAGTTGGTTGAAAAGTAGCCAAAATAATACTTTTTTATAATTAATTCAAAGAGTGCAGTTTGAAAAGCACAAAATCACGTAGACAAGCACACCTCTTCAGTAATACAACCTAATTCCTATACGCCTCCACTCCAGTTTCGATCAGAAAAAATTAAGGATAACCCATGATAATTGACAGAAATTAAATACCAAAAAAAAATTAACATGATATTTTGGAAATATACCTGATGAAATCGATCGGGTAAGAAATCACAAAAATCAGAGTCGATGAAATGAGGAGGAAGGGCTGAGCCACTGGGGAGATGAATTTGGAGAGAGAACGTTTCAACTTTCAAGAGGATGGAAGATTGGAAATTTGGAAGAAAGAGACTGCTGTGCTGAGTCTTTCAAAATTACGCAACCAAATATTTGTTCTGCAAAAGATAACAGAGAAGGAAATTGGGGGCGGGCTGCTCCTCTGAGGAAATTAGGGCATCGTTTTGCTGCCAGCGGCTCTCGCCCGGGTTAGGGTTGCAATAATATATACGCCGGGTCTCGCCCGGGTTGACCCACCGCGTCGAGACTACTAGAATTTAAAGAGCAAACTGAAAGTCCGTTTAGATGACTACTAGAATTTATTCTTCAAATAAATAAATAAATAAATTAATTAATTAATAAAAACCAACGGTAGTGGACTCAAAATATTATTATTGATCTACTGTGCTTTCCGAGACAAGGAGCACAATCTTACATGATTTTACTTTTGCAGGCTTTCTCTACCTGTTGATTCTCATCTAAACTTTAAATTTCTAGCAACACAATTATGTGTCCTAGTTAAGAAAGAAATGGCGGGTGACTAGTTTAAGACCTGCATCATTGAATTGTAAGGTTAATTTATGGATTACTAGATGATTCCAGGTTTTTTTTTCATGATAATATTTTTGTTTTCTTCTTCTTCTTCTTGTTTTTTTTTTTTTTTTAATCTTTTGTTTGTAACCTTCTTATCACATATAGTATTATCTATATTGTATAACCATTGAATAAATTTACTTTTGCAATAATAGTAAATTTATAATAAAAAATATAAACATAACTTAAATTAAAAATTTTGTTTTATTAAAGAGAAAACTTTTCACATTTTTTTTGCATTCACTTTTAACTTATTAAGAAGGACAACGTTGATAATATTATCAGTGTCATTGTTGTCATGGTTTATTTTATCATTATCAATATAATTATCATTAAAATAAATATCATAAATTAACATTTATATCATAAAACAAGATCATTAAAATCTACAATATTCATCTCAATTAAAAAGTTGTCTTCTCTACTCATATCTCTGAAATGAGTTTCTAAAACTAGTTATATATCCATGATCACTTTCCTTATGATCCTCAAGTTTTTTCTTTTTTATATTTGTCAATTGATGGGATATTTCTTCAATTTATCTATGGAGCTTTATCACTGCAATGTGACATATTAATTCTATAATTTATCTTTATATGTTTTTTATCACTATTTTATGAACGTTTCTTTTTTAAAAGGAACTTTCTCATTCTCTCATATATAAACATTTTTTATTCACAAACCTTTTCTAACCATAGTTATTAAACAATACACAGTAACTAACCACTAGAAATTGTTGGGCTATGATAATAATTGACATAAAAAAAAAAACAATACAAGAAAAATAGCAAGTGCAAACAACACATAATTTTATTGAATAAGATCACCATACAAAAATTCTAATTCAAAATTTAATTATTGAGTATTTTTCTTCATAAAATCTATTTTTATAAGACGTTTACAACTCCTTAAATAAATCCGAAAAACAAACTAAAAAAACCTAAAAATAAAAGAAAAACAATAAATTTTCTAATCAAACTAGAAAAAATTAAAATTATCAAGTATAATATTTAATTTTGTAAACTAAATAAAAAAAAATGTATCTAAGAAAAAAAATACTATCCAACTATATCTATTTTTAAGACATTTAGTTTATATTTCCATCAAAATTTTACTATATTTTTTATATAAAAAAATGGCACTGTGCAGAGACATAACATTATTTTATAAGTGATTCTAACAGAAGTCTTTAATTGAGAAATAAAAATAATATAAAAAATAGTTTGAATGCAAAATTTATAATATCCTAATAATTTCAACCAAATTATCAGGATTTATTTTATACTTAGGGACAAAAACAAACCCCAGTTCTCTTTAAAGCCCCGTGATTAATCTAATGTTTCCAATTCGACCACCTCATTAAAGAAAATACTTCAATTTAGTCCCTGAAATCACATATGTTAGATACAACAACCAACTAAAACCAGAAAGCCCGCCCTTTTTAAATTTCAGTCCTTCCCTTCCTCCTCTCCCTTTTATGATAGTTTAGTGGATATATTTGATTCTGATTATATGAGCTTAGAGGTACAGGTTGAGGCAGTTCTGACCTCAAATCGTTTTCTCTTGTACTGGACGAATCGATCGAATCATGAGAGGTATAGTGTCCTTATGATTCAAATAGTGGAGACCATTTCCACTTTGGTTGAGCATAAATCAGACAAAGATGAACAGGCGGTAGTAAATGAATTGACTGTTTTGACAAAGGAGAAGCCATGGACTTTGAGTGGCCGATTTGATTATGTAGTTCTATCTGTGCTTAGGATCCTAGGTGAAGTCGAACTTCAAGACAAAACAAGAATTCTTGCACTAGAATTTGTGATTGCTTTAGCTGAAGAAAGTGTTCAGGGTCGACAGATGTTGCTAGGATCGCAACTCGCAATCCCAAAGTTTCTTGAAAAGATTTTGCTTCTGCTAGCAAATTTGAAAGATGACTCAGAATGGGGAACTGCAGAGAGTGGTACACAGAATCTGCATTCGGTAAGGTGCTGTCACAAATATCAGATTTCAATGTAAAATTGTTCTCTGTTTGATTGATTTTGGAAGGAAGAATTCAGTCCTCTAAATACATGTAATAATCCCTAATTTACTATCTCCAATCCCTGATTTGTAGTGTATAATAAATACAATAAATACAAGATATTCTGTTACAATTTGGTTGCCATATATTGTTGATATTCTTGCCATAATATACATTGACATCCCCCCTCAAATTGATGCTGACCGATCAAGAAGCATCAATTTGTCAATCATGAGTTGATGTCGAGGCCGAGACAAGGCCTTCGTAAAGACATCAGCTATCTGATGCTCGGTGGAAATATGAGGCAGTGTAAAAATACTATGATCAAGAGCTTGACGAATGTAGTGACAATCAACTTCAATATGTTTGGTGCGTTCATGAAACACGGGATTAGTAGCAATCTGAATAGCACTTGTGTTATCAACATGAAGAGGTGTAGGAATGTGCTGAGGAAAACCAAGTTCTCATAGCAAACCCTGGAGCTACACAATTTCAGAACATGCGGAGGACATAGCTCGATACTCAGATTCTGTGGAAGATTTTGAGATTCGGTCTTGCTTTTTGCTTTTCCATGAAATTAAAGCATTTCCAAGAAACATACACCACCCAGTAACAGACCGACGTGTATCCATGCACCCTGCCCAATCTACATCACTATAACCTGTTAATTGTAATGAATTATCAGCAGGAAAAAATAATCCTCGCCCAGATATGCCTTTAAGATAGCGAAGAATTCTTCGGACAACAGCTAAATGAGGTTGACGAGGAGCCTGTAAAAACTGATTGACTTGTTGTACAGCAAAAGAAATATCTGGCCGAGTGATGGTTAGATAATTCAAACTGCCCACCAATTGCCTGTATATGGAGGGATCAGGTAACAGGTCACCATCATTCTGACAAAGTTTTAAATTAATCTCAAGAGGTGTAAGAACGCTATTCCCTAATTCAAGACCGCCCAAGAGAAGAATCTCTTGGGTGTATTTGTGCTGATGTAGAGAAATCCCATTGGACATAGAGTGCACCTGTAGACCAAGGAAATAGTGAAGGTGTCCCAGATCCTTCATATGAAATTCACTGTTAAGAGAACGCTATAAATCCTCAATGGGTGGAATGTCAAATCCTTTAATGATAATATCATCCACATATACCAGAAGAGCAACAATACCAGTAGTAGTTTGCTGAAGAAACAGAGAGGAATCATATTGGCTCTGAATAAATTTAAGTTTCAGAAGATTAGTGTGAAATTTTTCAAACCATGCCCGGGGTGCCTGTTTTAGACCATACAGGGACCGTTTCAACCAGCAAACTTTATCAGATGGGTGAGTAAACATACCAGGAGGAGGAGTCATATAAATATTCTCTTTCAGGTCTCCATGTAAAAATGCATTTTTTACATCCATTTGACGAAGTGGCCATCTCTTGGAAGCAGCAATTACCATAATAGTTCGTATGGTAGTCATTTTAGCCACATGTGCAAATGTCTCCTCATGTAATTGTGAGATCATTATTGCCTCACTAACTGTTTGTTATCTCATACAAGGTTGTGAAAATGCTTATCTCTTTACAAAGATCTGAATTAGAGGCAAATGATCCAATGAGATGTCAACTGTTGCAAGTATGTTAATGTCACTTCTTCGTGGGTGTTTGGTTTTGTGGTTGCGGGTGAGGTTCACCCGCAACCACATATTTCAACAGTTGCGCCACAGGTTCGGAGAAGCAGCATTTTGCTGCTTCTTGTGATGAGATAGTAATCTCAACAGTGGAGCCATGCTCCACTGCGCACTGTTCATATGAACAGTTTAGTTTTTTTTGTTTTTGTTTTTTTTTAAACCAATGCACAAAGTTTTTTTTTTTTGAAAAACTAATACAGTTAATTAATTGCACTCGTATTGTTCACGTGAACGTGAACAATATTTTTTTTTTGTTTTTTTTAAAATTAGTTTAAGGTAAATTAAATTTGTTCGTACTATAATCTCAATTTTATTCCTGATAATATTTTACTTAATTTTATTGCACGCAGGATAAATCATGATAATTGTAGTTATTGTCGAATAAATTTTGTACGTAATGAAATTGTTGATTTTTTTTTTAAAAAATTATGTTTTACTTGAAAAACTAGTACTTAATATTATTTAATAACACTACATAAATTAGAAGGATATCACATGATGGCGTAACATTTGTGAAATTTGATCGCAATTCCAATTATATTATTACTAGGCCCGACCAGTTAAAAAAAAATTCAGTTTTATTTTTATTTTAATATATATATTTTTTAATTATTTTATAACCTCAATTTGAAAAGCATTTTTTTAACCAAACATATTAAACTACTTTTTCTTTAACCTCAATTTCAACCACAGTTTTAATCAAACACTTATTTTTTCAAACCAACCTCAACTAAAAACACTTTTTATAAAACAATTTTTTTCAAACCACAACCACAATAGCTACCGCAATACCAAACACACTAACCATGTTTCAGGCATGGTCCAAACTGGGGAAATGCTTGGGAAAAGAATTCAAACCTTATATGAGTGTCTCCATTCCTCGTTTGCTCAGGTCTGCTAAAATTGGATCATATGTCCTTATACCTGAGAATCCTGACAATGTTGACGAATCAGACGGAAGGTTGGCTTTTAACATGAATTTTTTTCTTCATTCCTCTAATGCATATGGTATAAGTAAATTTCTTTTCTTATTCCTGATTTTTTATACTTGTAGAAACAAGGCAACAATGGCATAAGCTATGCTCTGAAATCGAGAGATCTTTTCTTTTAGCTTTATGCTTTCAGAAGAAATTATTTTAACAATAAGATAGCAACATTTGGTGTTTCGAATTATGATCTGATATTATGATTTTTAGCCGCTTCCTTTTGCTGAGGGATATATGATTTTTACAGTATGAGGGCCATGATTCTTGGAGAACGAAAGATATGGATCAAGACTAAGGTCCTGGAGGAGAAAGTTGCAGCTTGTAAAGGGCTGTATTTACTTGCTGATGAGTTGAAGGAAGGACTTTCTGTATGGATCGAGGAGGTTAGTTATGCAGCACTTGATATGATTTTCCTTTCTTGAATCTCTTCAAACAAAACGTAAAAGGCTGTAAATGTGTAGGTTGCTCAGACTTTAGTTCCATTTCTCAACTTTCAACTCAACGAAGAGATTCGAAGAGTTGCTGCTTCAGGTATTTACACATCAATGTTCCATGAGAAAGAAGGCAGAATTCTGCAAGTTAAAACTAATGCTCAGGATAGATTGCAGATTTCCTGACAGCCTGCACACCTTGGAGTAAAACTGTCACAACTTCCTCTAGGAAACTCCGATACCGCACACACCATTTGAAGCATCAGAACCTAGATACGTGTAGCTTTCTAGTCATATATGGATTGCATAGTGTTTTGCTTAGAATTAATACAGTTTTTCCTTTGAAGTTAAATTCAAAATCTGAGCTTGTTATGAGAGTTTTCAGCTGTCCTAAACCTTGTTAAGCACCATTTATCTCATCTTAATTTCTCATTGTTAATTTTTTATTTATCAGGAATGCTCCTGCATCACTGACAGTAACAATTTAATTTTTTTGTGCTTCGACACTAGCCATGCCAGTGCTATTAAAATCATCTAAAGAAGCAATACAAAAAGGGAATCTTGAATTGTCTGACGAATCTCCTTTCGAGAAGTTATGTTCTGATGCTAAAAGAAAACCAAGACGCTTCTCATGTATAGGGCTATACGCTCTTGTAATGGACTTGTCTTGATTCTGGGGACTGCTAGATCCTATTTCAAAGAATGTTTTACAGTGGATTCAATTCAAGCTCTTGCCATTTATTTATGGGCATGAAAGAGTTAATCTGTCATACTTTTTTTTTCTAAGACACAGCTAGGCAGAAACTAAAATTTAAGTCCCTGTGGCATAACTATTGTTGTAACCCATTTTTGGGTCCCCACAAAAAATAAAAATAATAAATAGCCGAAGAAGGTTAGAAAAATAACAGGAGGCATAAGCGCTCAGAAAATGGTCGAAAGATTGGTCAAGGAGGTAAAAAAATACAAAGATTGGATTTTTGGCAGTATATTCTTGAAGGATGAGAGCCCGGTTGAGAAGGAAAATTGGAATTTTTGAGGAGAAAAGCCCAAATTTGGATGTTTATGGACTTAATTGGATTTTATTTGAATTTATAGAAGATTGGAGTGTAAGAAAAAATTGATTTTTAAGTCAATTTGGGCTTTAATTGGAAGAAATTTAAGTTCTGGGGCCAAAATATATTTTTTTGGAATTTATTAGGCCAAATCAGGGGCTTAATTGCATAAATATTGAAGTTTAATGGCCAATTAGGGGCTTAATTGTGAAAATCCGAAACCAGGGACCAATTTGGAACACGCGGGTAAATAGAGGGGGCTGTCTTGATTTGATCCAGGGGCGTAATTGAAGAAATTGGAAGTTTATTGATCAATTGAGGGCTTAATTGCATAAATCAGAGGCCAAGGACCAAGGTGAAAAACGCGGCCAACTATGGGGGCGAGGACCGAAATTGGCAGGGACGCAATTGAAAGAATCAAAAGATAATTGAGGGCTGAGTTGTAATTTGGCGCTTTCTGGCGCCATCTTTAAATGAAACGGCGCGTTTTACCCAAAACGACACCGTTTCATATATATATATATATATATATATATATATATATATATATATATATAAAAAGAAAGGACCGAACGGTGCCGTTTTGAACGGCACTGTTCCCCTTTCTTCTTCCTCCCCGAACGTGCAGCGAGCATGGAGAAAAACGTTGTTTAATCAGCCGGTGCCCTTCTCTCCTCGCGTGCGCTGACAGAACCCGGAGCCCATACACCTCGGACGACGCGAAGCCAGGAGGGCCACGCCTTGATCAACCACGCTCGCCGACCGGCGCTGTCCCCCCCACGATGCCCTGCTCAACCCGCTGTCATGCTCCCCACGAAGCCCTGCTCAGCCCATGCAGCCCCGCTCCCTTTGCCCGCCTATAAAAGAAGGCGAGAGGCTTGAAGCACGGGGGAGGAAGAGAAGAAAAAAACCCGAGACCAAGAGAGAGAGAGACTAAAGGAGAGAGAAACAGTGGGACTAAACACCTAATACTCGAAGAAACAGCACTGGGAGGAGGGGAAGAAGACTGAAACCGTGGGAAAGCTTAGGAGAAGGAAGACCAAGCACGACCCAAGAGGTACCAGACTGTTGGGAACCGTCGTTTTGAGCCGCCGACCACCGCTGTAGCACCATCAACCCGGACGTTCGACCAGCAGCATCACCTCCGCCGTGCCAGGTATTCTTCTTCCCCCTGCGTTTCATTTGTTTAGATTTGTTATCCTCCTGCATGCAGAATCGTTCTGCATGCAGGAGGTAGGGGAAGGGAATTATTTTCCCTTCCACGTTGGTTTTCTACACTGGGCCGGGTTTCCGGCCCAGTTTTGTTATTATTTATTTTGGGCCAGACCGAGTCTGGCCCAGTCTAAAGAGATTTTTTGTGTTGGGCCGAGATCGGCCCAACCTCCTTGTGGGCCGAGATCGGCCCAGCCTTTTGTTGGGCCGGGATCGACCCAGCCTCCTTGCGGGCCGATATCGGCCCAATCCTGTTTTGGGCTGATGTTGGGCCCGTTTCCAGCTGGGTTGGGTTCGGCCCATTAATTTGGGCCGGCCCAACCCGAATTTTTATTATATATATATATTATGAATTATAGTATTTTGTAATATATATGTGTGTATATTGTGTATATATATTTTTACTAAAAAAAAAAAATATTTCGAAAAAATCTTAAAAAATATTGTTGATTTCCCTGAATATTTTTTGTCAAAATGGGTTAATGTTGGTTGGTATTTTTATACTGTAAAGATACAAAACCAGTGTTAAAAATACCCGGTTTTCGTAAAAATATCAAAGATTTTCCGAATAAAAAATGTTTTTGCTTTCAAAAAAAATTTCTAAAAAATACCTAAAAATGTTGTTGATTTTTCTGCATATTTTTATTAAGGTGGAATAATATTGGGTTGTATTTTTATACCGTAAGGATACAAACTCAGTATTTAAATACCCGATTTACGTCAAAAGCAAAAACAAAAAGAATTAATAATAATAATATTTTCAAAAATTGTTTTTGTTTTAAAATACGACTTAGTCTCTCCAATATATATAGATATAAATATTATAACATCATATTTTTTTTTTTTTACACAACAAAGAAAATTTTCAAAACAATATATGTATTAGCATGCATTTTGGCTTTAATAACCAGTTTATTTAAGCCATGAGAACTAGGCCAATAGTTCAAAAATTCTAAAAAATCTTTTTGTTTTCTTTTTAGTATTTGGGATTACGAATTTATACGTAAAACGTATTCCTAAATATTATTATTTTTGGTATAGACGTTAGAACGGTTAAGATTTTACCCGATAAGATAAAAGACCTTCTTACTGAGGAGGATTTTTCTTGAACCATAGACAGACCAACGACTAGAAGGACAATAACACCATAGTTTTTATCAGACAATAAAACAATGCAGCTTACCTTAGGTAGGGCGTATTTGGGGTGCTAATACCTTCCCTTTACGCAACCAGTCCCCGTACCCAATCTTTGAGACCAGTTAGGGTTCCTAGTGACCAAAATACTAGGTGGCGACTCCCATTCCATTTTTTACCAATAAAAAAATAATATTTTCTCGTATCCCCATATATATATTACATTGTGGATTTAAAATGAAAAAAACTTAGTTTTTCGCTGCGACGCCACATACGTGCGACAGAATGGCGACTCCACTGGGGACCTTGTAGACTAAGCTTTGTTTTTGTCTGATTTGTTTGTGTTTTTGGGTGTTTATTGTTAATATGCCTGTCCTTTTATTTGCGTATTTATTTTATTTTATTTTTCTCATATTAGTCATGCATTCTATACAATTGTCTCATGCATCACTTGCTTTAATTTTGAAAAGCACACACAAGCTTTAAGTTAAGTGGGGAATTAGCGATTTACCCTAAGACTATTGGTCAGGGTTTAAATGCGTGAAACACCCAACTCATATCTGAGTGCCTGCTTGGTAATGGTGGGCATACGTGTCTTAACTGTTCCTTGCAACGCCCCCATACTTCTTTACGAAGAACGTCACTGGGCAGATATGAGACCCTTCGAGACCAGATAGAAAAACTACCCACTCTCACTTGATAATTAGAGCTTGTCCTTAGGTTGTGAATCTTACTTTCATTTTGCATCACGATTAATAATGTTGAATTCATCAACCCAGGTTTTTGAGCTGAAATCATGACTAAGTACCTCTCTTTCCAAGAATATGGACAAGTGTCTGAGTTGGCTCAGATTACCGAAGGAAAATGCCCAAGAATTGATACTAGTGGTTTACCATGCATTACCAAGGTAAATCACATGGTAAACGACTTAGGAAAGTTGCTGCCTATCATGGAATATGTCGATGAGACTTTTTTTGAAAGGCGATATGGGAGAATTGCACAGATAATGAGGTTACCTGTACAAGCAGCGGCGATCAAAGCCCTTCTGCATTTTTGGGATCCGAGTTATCGGTGTTTTACCTTTGGAAACATCGATATGACACCCACCTTGGAAGAATATGAGAGAATTCTGGACTTTCCAAATGACAGCCACAGAATCTACCACCGACGCAGATTTGAAGACACAGCTTCGGAAGTAGTCAGCTTATTAAGCTTAGGAAAGATCAGCCAGTGTAGAGTCGCTGAAGGGGGTTTTAAATGGAAGGTCATTGAAGCCCGAATGAAGAAAAATGCCGAAGAAGGCAAGTTGGGAGACGAGCGATATAGGTTGGTGGCCTTCGCCATTTTTGGGCTAGTGTTGTTCCCTTCTGAAACTGGGGTCATCAGTTTAGAAGCAGCAAGTGTCTTCGTCGAGTATGAGCGTGACCGGATCAATCCTTCCTCAGCCATCTTGGGGGAAACCATGTTATCTCTTAGTCACTGCCGGACACATGGGAAAGGAGCTATGAGATGCTGCGTCCCTATGTTGTACCTATGGATAATTAGTCATATCGAAGCACCGAGAGATATCTTCAACAACTTTTGGTGGTTTGACTTGCGACCGCTAAAGATTACCATAGATGAGACTTGGAAGAATTGGGATGAGAAAGCATGGAGGGATAAGTATGCAGCAGTGCCAAGTAGCAACTTCAAATGGAAAGCGCTGTGGATGAACAACGCTATTTGCACAATGAGCTGCGGAAGCAAGATATGGGTTCCTTTAATTGGTGTAACAGGTTACATCAGCTATGCGCCCGCCCTCGTAACAAGGCAGTTGGGCGGAATGCAATATACGCCAAGAACCTTGGGTTTAGCTGATTTCATTGGGTTATTCAAGCACCAACCGTTCATAGAAGAAATGACGCTTATCCGACAGGATTGGGAAAGCCCTTTGAAGGCAAAAAGAGAAGAAGGAAGCAGTTTTGAAACCTCATTCAACCATAATTATACAGTTTGGAGGAATGAAGATTTTTCTGCAGCGAAGGGTCTCTCTACACAAGAACAGTCAGAGGCAGCGATAGAACCACAGAAAAGGAAAAGAAAGGATGATGAAGAAGATCTAAGAAAACAGTTAGATCAATGTATAATAGAACTCAGCAAAAGTAAGGGGCGACAACAACTGCTAGAGAACCAGCTCGAGGAGGAAAATACGATGAGGGTTTTCTTGAATCAGCGGTTAGAAAAACAAGAGAAACAGCTAATGTCTCTAAAGGAATGGCAGAAAAGGGCCGAGGTAGCTGAAGAGATAACAACGGGGGTCCAGGTTGAGTTAAGGAATCGAATAGCTGATTATGACGAGTTGGTCAAGAAGAATGGGGTAGCAGAAAAAGAATTGGCTAAGGTTAAGAGGTCAACAAAAGGCGTGAATGTGGATACGGAGATGATGATTTCTTTGAAGAAGGGAAAGAAACTTCTTTTAAAGAAAATAGAAGTTGAAAAGGAGAAGAATCGTCTAGCCAACCTCGACATAGAAGAAGAAAGGAAGGTTAGAGCTCACTACATGGTGCAACTAGAGGAGGAAAGAAATGTGAGAAGGGCCGCTGAGTCTGACATGAGAGATTACCAGAAGAGAGCTGAGTCTTCAAAAGGAAGGATGAGGGCTTTACAATCGGAGATCGAGGTACGAGAAGAAGAGTTAAGGGAGTTGAGAAGCCACTACTTCGAGATGGAAGAGGAGATGAGTAAGGCTAAGCAAGAGCGTCAAGAATGCCAAGACTACATGGACAGCTTTGCAGTTCAAATCAATTCCAAAATAGCAGAGCTGGATATCGAAAAGGAAGAGCTACAGAGGACAAGAGATAAGTTGGCACAATCAGAGGGTATGGTGCGAGTATTGGAAAGAAGCAACGAAGCCTTAGGAGCCAGCAACGAAGCAATAATCGGAGATAACGCTGTATTCCATGATAAGATAAGACATATGTCAAAATAGGTTGAGCACGTAGCCCGTTGTGCGGAAAGGTTGCAACAGCAAGCCACCGAAGTTGGAAATGACGGTTCAAAGTATCGAGAATACATGGGGGCCATGGTCTGTTTTATTAGGGATTTAGCTAATAGGGGAAATGCCTTTTAGAAGTAGCAATGTATAGGACTTCTCTTTTCCATTATTGTTTTGTATGAGCAATTTTGTTATTTATAAGAAGTCCATGACGTATTTCCTTTCTTAATGTGTTGAGTAAGCCACTATGATAAGAACTTGGCAAACCCTCCTTTATGGTAATCAGGTCAACTCAGAAATCTTGCTTAAAGGTTACGAAAGTCATGAATCAGCTCATAATATATATATACATACGCATTACATATGCATCGCATTTCCATCACACATTTTGTTTTTTAATTCATCATATGCACGCCAGATCGTGAAACATAGGTCCCATATCCAGAGTCCACCAAACCCGGTCCAGATCAAGAATGGAAAATGAAGAAAGAGCCCAATTAGAGTCGCACTACCAGGCCGAGTTGGAATCTGTGAAAAACGAAGTTTCTCGACTGACCAGTCTGCTTGAGCAACTGTTAAGAACCAAGAACGGAGAAGGAACGTCTACCCAACCACCTATAGGAGCACCGTCAGTTCATGTCCCGGGGTTATCTCAGAACTTGGGGGCAGATTCAGCGACGGGGCAGCACTTTGCACCTGCTATTCCCATTCAGCCCCCTCAAGCTCACATCACTGTAGATTTAACAGCCGAGGGGCCTTCCGATAATAGGTCCACTAGTTTTGTGAACGAGGACAAGATATCAGCATTAGAAGAAAGGTTAAGAGCAGTCGAGGGAAATGATTGGTTTGACCCCATGCGAGCGTCGGAAATATGCTTGGTACCAAATCTCACGGTACCAAAAGATTTTAGGATACCAGAGTTTATAAGGTACACTGGGTTGGAATGCCCAAACACTCACCTTCGATCTTATTGCAACAAGATGGCTGAGGTGATTCATGATGATAAGTTAATGATCTACTTTTTCCAAGACAGTCTGTCGGGATCTGCGCTAAGTTGGTACATGAGGCTGGATAATGTCAGGATTAAGAAATGGAAGGACTTAGTGGAGGCTTTCCTAAAGCAATACAAGTTCAACTTGGAAATTGCTCCAGATCAAACGAGCCTCATGTCACTGGAAAAGAGAAGCCAAGAGTCAGTGAGGGCTTATGCGCAAAGATAGAGGGACGAAGCCACGCATGTGCAACCCCCTTTGATAGAAACAGAGATGATGACTTTGTTCGCCAATACATTCAAGGCATCTTACTATAAGCATTTAATGGGTAGCTCATCTCAACATTTCTATGATGTTGTACGCGTGGCGGAAAGAATAGAGCAAGGAATTAAAGCGGGGCACATAGCGGAGCCTTTAGAGAAGAAAGGTTTTGTTGGAAGAAAAAGAGAAGGTGACGTTAACAATTTGGAAGATGGGTACAAAGGCAAAAAAGTAAATTTCCGTAGTCTACAAGCACCTACCTCTCAAGTCTCACGCATAAACTTTAACCAATCTTTTTCACCTAATCGAACAAATAACCAGCCAAACTACCAAAATCACTACCAAGATCACTACCAAAGACCCCACCCAAGATACACTTCAGAACAACTGCCGCCTTTACCCATGCCATTGAAGGACATGTATGCCAAGCTGTTGAGCATTGGACAAGTAGCTCCTATCCCTACACTACCACTACAACCACCATTCCCAATTTGGTACAAGCCTGATTTGTCTTGCGAGTACCATGGGGGTAATCCCGGGCATGGGATTGAAACTTGCTATGCCTTCAAAAAGAGGTTATTGGAGCTTATTAGGGCGGGATGGGTATCTTTCGAAGACAAGCCCAATGTTAATTCAAACCCATTGCCTAAGCATGCTCCAAATAGTGGTGGAATAGGCATGATCGAAGTGGGAAATCAAGGCAAGGTGTTGAAGGTGCCGATGAAAAGGTTGTACGACATGTTAGTACAATCAGGATTTTTAAAGGCAAAGGTGGTAAGGCAATCGGGGAGAGGTGACTACTGTGAGTTCCACGGAAGAGATGGACATCACATTGAGGATTGCGCAGAGTTTTGCGAAAAGATCGCAAAAATGTTGAAGATGGGACAATTGAGGATTGAACCCATGGAGAGCAGGCGTGAGGTGAGCATGATGGAAGGCCAAGATGAGATGGCAGGAGTTTGCTGGATCCAACAGACTGCTAATGGGCCCCCAAGGCTGATCTTGATTAAACCGTCCTGCACAAAAGAGAATCACAATGCCATGCCGTATAATTATGGGTATGCCTCCGACATTCGAGCGCCTCTTTCTTTGTTCCAGACGGAGATAAGTGATTTGACTAGGAGTGGTCGTTGCTTTACGCCTGAAGAATGGAGGGAGGAAAAGGGTAAGGAGGTGGTAGATCTGGACAAAGCTCCCGAAGTTAATAAACCAGTAACGGAAGAGGAGTCGAATGAGTTTTTGAAGTTGATCAAGCATAGCGAATATTGCATAGTGGATCAACTAAAAAAGACTCCAGCGCGGATCTCCTTTATGTCCTTGATACTCAGCTCTGAGCCGCATCGAAATGCCTTGCAAAAGGTATTGAATGAGGCATATGTACCTCAAGACATTGAGCATAAAATCATGGAGCATTTAGTAGGGAGGATCCATGCAACTAATTACCTCTACTTCACGGCTGATGAGCTTGATGCCGAAGGTACCGGACACAACAAGCCTTTATACATTACTGTTAGGTGCAAAGACTGTTGTTGTAACCCATTTTTGGGTCCCCATAAAATAATAATAATAATAATAATAATAATAAATACAAAAAAAAAAAAAAAATGTGCACAGTAACCCTGGTTACTATGCACGCTAATTAATTCTCTGGTTACTGTGCACACAGTAACCCGGTTACTATGTGCACAGTAACCAGCCCATGCAAAAAAAAAAAAAAAAAAAAAACAGAAAAGGGCTAAACGGTGCCGTTTTGAACGGCACTGTTCCCCTTTCTTCCCCGCCTAACATACAACAGTAAAGAAGGAAAAAAGATGTATATTTAATGGCGTTGGTCCCTCCAGCCCACCGACCGCCGGTCCCTCTAGCCCACCGACCGAAGACATTGGCCGACCGCCTACCGCAACGCCGAAACTGAGGGAGGCACGCCTGGACAGCCACCCCCGACCAGCCGCCGCATGACCCCACGATGAAAAAAAAAAAACACATGCTCACGGGCTATAAATGGAGGAAGAACAGAAGGAAATGGAGGAGGGAGGAGAAGAGAAGAGAAGAGAGAGACAGAGAGAAGAAAGCAGAAGAAGAAGAAGAAGCAGAGAAGAGAGTCCAACATCACCACCGCAGGTAGCTTTTCCCGTCGTTTTTTTGGTTCTGCATGCAGATTAATTAAGCACAGTAACTCGCTAATTAATTCACGGTTACTGTGCATGTTGGACTCTCTTCATGTTCTGCATGTGCACAGTAACCCGAAGATTAATTCTCTGGTTACTGTGCACACAGTAACCCCGGTTACTATGTGCACAGTAACCAGCCCATTCTTTGGGCCTGATCCGGCCCATTTCAAAGAAAAAAATCAAAAATATTTGTTTCAGCATTTTATAATTTTTCCGCTTTATTTTTATGTCATTTTGATTAATATTTGGTTGTATTTTTTTTATGTTGTTAAAAATACAAAAATCTGATTTTTAAATACCCGGTTTTCGTCAAAAAAAAAACTTCCATAAAATACAAAAAAATTAAAAAAAGAGAAAAAAATGTTTTTGTGCATACGGCCAAGTGTCTCAAAGCTAAAAATTCATATTGTTTTTTTTTCATACACCAAAAAAAAATATATTTTAGCATGCATTTTGGCTTTAATAACCAGTTTATTAAAGTCAAGAGAATATTGGCCAATATTTCAAAAACAACAAAAATTTTATTTTATTTGTCTCTTAGTACCCGGGGTATGACTTTACACGTAATGCATATTCCGGATATTTAATTCCTCTTTTTTTTTGGACAATAGAACCTGGGGTATGACATTACATGTAATGCGTATTCCAAACAATAAAAAACCACAACGCGACCTTGGATTTTATCAGACATTAAAACAATGCAGCTTACCTTAGGTAGGGCGTAGTTGGGGTGCTAATACCTTCCCTTTACGCAACCAGTCTCCGTACCCGATCTCTAAAGACCAGTTAAGGTTCCTAGTAACCAGAATACTAGGTGGCGACTCCCTGTCCATTTTTAGCTTAGAGACAAAGAACTCCTTGTCTCACCATATTTTCCATGCCAAATAGACAACATACCACACCCTCATGAAGGGTTGGAGGTGGACGATCGCCGCGCCGCCGCACACGTGCGACAGAATGGCGACTCCACTGGGGACTTTGTGGACTAAGCTTTGTTTTGTCTATTGATTGTGTTTTATTGTTGTGGTTTGCATTTTTATTTTTAAATATGCATTTTCTTTATATATTTGTTCATATTTAGTTGTGCGCTTTAATTTTTGTACATATTTATCTCATGCATCACATAGTTAATTTTTTTAAAGCACACACAAGCTTCAGGTTAGGGGGGAACTAGCAGCTTACCTTATGACTTTTAGTCAAGGTTTAAGTTTGTGTAAACCCCAACTCTTCGTTGAGTGCTTAGACTGGTAATAGTTGGACACGTGCCATCCCACTGCCTACAAGCCCCCATATTGCCTCCACGAGGGCGATCACTGGGACAACGAGAGTCCTTTTTTAGAGACCAAATAGTAAACCTACGTTTTGTCTCACTTAAAAAGATTAGAACCTGCCTTTAGGATGTATGCTCCGTATACATTGTTTTGCATCCGAGCAAGCCCTTCTTGAAGCATCTTGAACTCCAGACTTATGGGTGACACAATGACCGTCGCTCAAAAAATTTTCATTGTAGAGTTTGTGCAAGAATCAAGATTCTTATTTCATCATACAAGAGTTGCGACCATATGTCACCCCTCGAAGGGCGAGTTCGTCATATAGATTACATGTTCATACATTTAACATGCATACATGTCAGATTGAAATATAGGTCCCCAAAAAGGCTACAACACCCGACTTCGAGCAAGAAACATGGAAGATGAAGAGCGTGCTCAACGTGAGGCCTATTTGCACGACGAGTTGGAGTCTCTGAAAATAAGTGTGGCTCACCTCACTAGCTTACTCAAGCAAACACTAAGAAATACCTCTGATGAAGGTCCTTCTAATCAACCGATCACCTTTGCTCCGGCTCCTACTACAGTTCAGCCTAAGGAAAGAATGAGCGAACATGGTCAAGAACCTCAGCAAAATCCAACATTTGTGCAGTCAACGACACCTGCACCATCCCCAACAGTTGTGAAGGCATCTGCTAATGAGTCCCACAAGGCTAAGTCATCTGATAACATTGATCAAGCTAAGATAGAGGCGCTGGAAGCCAGACTCAAAGCCATTGAAGGGGTAGACTTATATGACCCGGTACGGGCAGTAGAGATGTGTTTGGTCCCAAACGTGGTTATCCCAAAGAAATTTCGTGTTCCTGAATTCATCAAATACAGTGGAACACAATGCCCCATGACTCATCTCAGGTCCTACTGCAATAAAATGGCTGAGGTAGTACATGATGAAAAACTACTAATGCACTTTTTCCAAGACAGTTTAAGTGGGGCAACTTTGAGTTGGTACATGAGATTGGATAACACAAAAATTCGCAACTGAAAAAATCTTGTGGATGCTTTCGTCAAGCAATACAAATACAACATGGACATTGCGCCCGACAGAACCAGTTTGTCCAATATAGAGAAAAAGGATAAAGAAAGCATAAGGGAATATGCTCAAAGATGGCGAGAATTAGCTGCTCAAGTACATCCCCCACTTCTGGACAAAGAGATGGTCTCTTTATTTGCCAACACACTCAAAGCACCATATTACGAACATATGATGGGTAGTTCAGCCCAACAATTTACTGATGCCATGATAGTGTGTGAACGCATAGAGCAAGGTGTCAAGAGTGGTATAATTTCTGCACCAACCGAGAAAAGAGGCTTCGAAAGAAAAGAGGTTCACCATGTTGAAGATGGCTACATGGGTAAAAATAATACATCCCAAAATTACCATACTCCATCCCAAATTGCCAACATCCAAAAACCTAAACCCCAAAACTTTCAAGCCAAAAGCCAAATTGGAAATTTCCAAAGGGTTCAAGAACAACTGCCTCCACTACCATTACCCCTGAATGAGATGTATCAAAAGCTATTGAGCATTGGGCAAATAGCTCCAGAACCTCTAACACCTCTGCAGCCACCTTATCCTAATTGGTACAAGCCAAAACTCAAATGTGAATACCATGCCGGTATTACTGGGCATAGCATCTATACCTGCAACGCCTTCAAGAGAAAGCTTCTGCAATTAATCAAGGCTGGTTGGATAGAGTTGGAAGACACCCCCAATGGGAATACGAACCCACTGCCTAATCATGCTTGAAGCATATTAGGATGGAATGTTTGGGGAATTGGAAAGCATCAATGGTCCAGCATGATAGCTTGAATTTTTGACCGTGGTGTTGTTCCGCATTGTCTTTGAGTCCTCTACGCAGAGCTTTTGAGAGGAGTTTAGCCTATGAACAGATTCGCCAAAATAGAGGAATGAAGCCTGCCTTGTTATTTCCTTTTGTTAATGCTTTTGAATGAGACTTTCTCTATTAATGAGCTTCTATTGTGAAATAAGATCATGTGTTTTCTTGTGTTCACATCACACTCTTCTTTGTTGTTATTACATGTAAATAACATTTTGAGCGCAACTTTGCTCACAACACTACAACATGAAGAATCCTTTGGTGTTCCTTTCTTCCAAACCCATACATTAATCTCATATGTTTTCAAGGATATTTATTTTTGGGACCTCCAAAGTGAGTACAAAAACAAAAATCATGTTGATATTTGTCCAAAACAAATGCATTTTGAAAATTCAAGTGATTCCTTAAATAGGTACACATATACCTAGAAAACTTGAAAGAAAAAAAAGACAATAAAGACAAACAACACTATGAGGTGACTCAAAAGCTGAGTTTTATTTGACTGAATAAATCACTTTGCATACGCGCATGAAAGCAAGACCTATCGATCCTCACTGCAGTGCATTTGAGATGAGGAAAGGCCATCTTTGGTAATCCTTTCACAAGACTGAAATATATCCTTTGCAGTCCCATGTTGAGCCTAATAGCGTTTTTTGGAAATAACCTTGACTAGGATCACACCCCACACTGGGGGGCAAAATAAGAGAGTTTGTTGTTTTTTCCATCCAGACAAAACAGTGAAGATGGGTGTTGGAATTGATCATGTAATGTTTCTTCTTTCATTATCATCCAAATGAAACAGTGAAGATAAATACTGCGATTGGTTAAAAGATTTGAGCTTCTCATAAAAACAACTGATATGATTGTTTCTCAACGAAACAAAAACAAAGAAAACAAAGAGAAAAGCCCAAACCCAACACTGGGGGGCAGGACAAATCATTTTTTTTTTTTTAAAAAAAAAATCCAAAAGACAAAGGTCAGGAAACAAGCACAAGTGATTCCTAGTTTTTGAAATCCTTTAAACACTTTTTGAGCCTACAACATATCCATTTTCTTCGTAACCAATAGCCAAAGCCTACATTATATACCTGATAAAGCCCTTTCTGATCAAAGGCAAGCAATCTGGATAGGTAGGCAGTGCTTTCTCGTGCGGGTCAAATAATTATTCATGCAAATAAAATAAATGCTTTGAATCGATTTCGGTTCTCAATAACCCTCAAATTGAAATTTAAACCTTTTGTGACCAACCAGATGTCACTTCATCTTTAAACCAAAAGCAAAAAGCTTTCATCACTTCAAGAAAACTGTCCATAGGAATCACTTGAATTTTTTAGAACAAGTTTATTTTGAACCAATGTCAAAATCATTTTTGTGATTGGAATAACTTGGACGTTCCAAAAATTTTGCATGAAAACATTTCATTGTACCAAAAAACCCACTTTCACATATCCTCACCCCAAACTAAACCCAAGTTGAACACTTGGGGGGCATGATCAAGCTGGGGGGCAATCAAAAACACATGGTAGGGCTGGCTCCATGATTCCTGTTCTAAGGAAAATGTCGGGCAAAATTGGTAACTCTTGAGATAATGGGTGAAGGACAAAGATGTATGATGACATCAAACCCTTCCCAGAGGTCAAGATCATAAGATGTAACCCGAGTAAGCAAAAGTGGAAAAGCCATCGAAGTTTACTACCAATACTACAACTTTTGAGAGAAAAAGAAAGACACCATGAAGACATGGGGGCCTATATTTCTCAGGTAAGTATACATGCATATCAATCATAATGCATTTGCTTTTCAACATTGACAATCATTGTTTCAACATCATCTTTTAGGTAGTGCGTTTTCTAACCCTACCTCCTTTTGAGTGCGCCTTCGAGCCCTCAACTCCTTTTGAGTGCGCCTTTGAGCCTCACCTCCATTTTGAGTGCGCCTTTGAGCCCTCATCCCTTAGGTAGTGCGTTTTCTAACCCTACCTCCTTTTGAGTGCGCCTTTGAGCCCTCATCCCTTTGGTAGTGCGTTTTCTAACCCTACCTCCTTTTGAGTGCGCCTTTGAGCCCTCAACTCCTTTTGAGTGCGCCTTTGAGCCCTCACCTCCATTTTGAGTGCGCCTTTGAGCCCTCACCTCTATTTTGAGTGCGCCTTTGAGCCCTCATCCCTTTGGTAGTGCGTTTTCTAACCCTACCTCCTTTTGAGTGCGCCTTTGAGCCCTCACCTCCATTTTGAGTGCGCCTTTGAGCCCTCACCTCCATTTTGAGTGCGCCTTTGAGCCCTCATCCCTTTGGTAGTGCGTTTTCTAACCCTACCTCCTTTTGAGTGCGCCTTTGAGCCCTTACCTCCATTTTGAGTGCGCCTTTGAGCCCTCATCCCTTGGGTAGTGCGTTTTCTAACCCTACCTCCGTTTTGAGTGCGCCTTTGAGCCCTCACCTCCATTTTAAGTGCGCTTTTGAGCTCTCATCCCTTAGGTAGTGCGTTTTCTAACCCTACCTCCTTTTGAGTGCGCCTTTGAGCCCTCACCAACATTTTTCTGGGTAGGTCACCCATTACAATGCGACCAATTCTCCATGTTTTATATCTGGGTAGGTCACCCATTACAATGAGACCACACTTCACATTCTTTCCTTTTTTTCGGGTTAAAGGGGATTGACGAAAGGAATCTCAGTTTAGCCCAACCATACACAGGACTTTGGGTCCGATTGAAGTTTTAGGTCAATCAAATTTTGAGACGACCAGTTTCGGAAGACCAATGTTTTTTTTTTCTTTACAACACTTACTATGCACAAATCTTTGCTCCGTAAGCATTGTAAAGAGGGGGGCAACTGTTGTAACCCATTTTTGGGTCCCCATAATAATAATAATAATAAATACAAAAAAAAAAAAAAAATGTGCACAGTAACCCCGGTTACTATGCACACTAATTAATTCTCTGGTTACTGTGCACACAGTAACCCCGGTTACTATGTGCACAGTAACCAGCCCATGCAAAAAAAAAAAAAAACAGAAAAGGGCTAAACGGTGCCGTTTTGAACGGCACTGTTCCCCTTTCTTCCCCGCCTAACATACAACAGTAAAGAAGGAAAAAAGATGTATATTTAATGGCGTTGGTCCCTCCAGCCCACTGACCGCCGGTCCCTCTAGCCCACCGACCGAAGACATTGGCCGACCGCCTACCACACCGCCGAAACTGAGGGAGGCACGCCTCGACAGCCACCCCCGACCAGCCGCCGCATGACCCCACGATGAAAAAAAAAAAAAAACACATGCTCACGGGCTATAAATGGAGGAAGAACAGAAGGAAATGGAGGAGGGAGGAGAAGAGAAGAGAAGAGAGAGACAGAGAGAAGAAAGCAGAAGAAGAAGAAGAAGCAGAGAAGAGAGTCCAACATCACCACCGCAGGTAGCTTTTCCCGTCGTTTTTTTGGTTCTGCATGCAGATTAATTAGCGAGTTACTGTGCTGTGCACAGTAACTCGCTAATTAATTCACGGTTACTGTGCATGTTGGACTCTCTTCATGTTCTGCATGTGCACAGTAACCCGCAGATTAATTCTCTGGTTACTGTGCACACAGTAACCCCGGTTACTATGTGCACAGTAACCAGCCCATTCTTTGGGCCAGGTTCGGCCCAGCCCATATATTTGGGCCTGATCCGGCCCATTTCAAAGAAAAAAATCAAAAATATTTGTTTCAGCATTTTATAATTTTTCCGCTTTATTTTTATGTCATTTTGATTAATATTTGGTTGTATTTTTTTTATGTTGTTAAAAATAGAAAAATCTGATTTTTAAATACCCGGTTTTCGTCAAAAAAAAAACTTCCATAAAATACAAAAAAATTAAAAAAAGAGAAAAAAATATTTTTGTGCATACGGCCAAGTGTCTCAAAGCTAAAAATTCATATTGTATTTTTTTCATACACCAAAAAAAAATATATTTTAGCATGCATTTTGGCTTTAATAACCAGTTTATTAAAGTCAAGAGAATATTGGCCAATATTTCAAAAACAACAAAAATTTTATTTTGTTTGTCTCTTAGTACCCGGGGTATGACTTTACACGTAATGCATATTCCGGATATTTAATTCCTCTTTTTTTTTTTGGACAATAGAACCTGGGGTATGACATTACATGTAATGCGTATTCCAAACAATAAAAAACCACAACGCGACCTTGGATTTTATCAGACATTAAAACAATGCAGCTTACCTTAGGTAGGGCGTAGTTGGGGTGCTAATACCTTCCCTTTACGCAACCAGTCTCCGTACCCGATCTCTAAAGACCAGTTAAGGTTCCTAGTAACCAGAATACTAGGTGGCGACTCCCTGTCCATTTTTAGCTTAGAGACAAAGAACTCCTTGTCTCACCATATTTTCCATGCCAAATAGACAACATACCACACCCTCATGAAGGGTTGGAGGTGGACGATCGCCGCGCCGCCGCACACGTGCGACAACTGTCTTGTAGGGAAGGTGCTCGTCGATAATGGCTCGGCCCTCAACGTGCTGCCAAAGCACATTCTGGAGGAAATGCCGATTGATGAATCTAATATGAAGCCAAGTACTATGATGGCCAGAGCGTATGATGGCTCACCTAGGCCAATACTTGGGACTTTAGATGTGGAGCTATATGTGGGACCGCAAATGTTCCTAGTGACACTTCAGGTTATGGATATCCACCCTTCCTATAGTATGTTGTTGGGAAGACCTTGGATCCACGCAGCGGGGGCAGTAACTTCGTCATTGCACCAATGCCTGAAGTACAATATCCATGATAAAGAATGTGGCTGTGCCTTTCATCGAAGTGGAGGATTGCAAGGATGGCAATATCCATGCTTTTGAGATCGTGAACACCGACTGGGTGCCGGAGAACACCGTGCTAAGAAGGCCAAGGATCTCAGAAGCAACAAGGATGGCAAGTCTATGCTTCTTGAACCGTGGGGTCCCACGTCAATATAACCTCGCTTGCGGAATACCAGAAGGGGCTAATCCGACAAGGAAGAGAAAAGCTGATCAAAGATTTGGGCTAGGATATCAACCTAGCCAAGAGGATTATCGTTGGGCCGCTGATCGGAGAAGGACAAGAAGGATGGCTAGAATGAAAGGAAGAGATCTTGAAGAAGAACAACTAGAAATCCCTCCCCTTAGCGTATCATTCCCAAGAGCTGCATACATAGTGCAACATGATAAGGGAGCTGAAAGCCTGGGTATAGAACTGGCTCATATGAGCATAAACACCTTGGAGGGAAACGAGAAGAAAGGGGATGACGTGAAAGCAGTAGCGGGAAAAGAAGATGAAGTGCTGCCACAGCTGACGATCCATACACTAGAAGAAGTCTCCGCCAAGACCGTTGTGCGCAAGCTAGCTCCAGGCGAAAAGTTTCAGAATTGGGTGACCCAAGAAGCTCCAGTGGTTTTCAAAATGTAAACCAACTTTGTTTGCCTTAGCATGTTTTTGTCATTGCTTATGTTTGCTTTTGTTTTCTCTAGTTGACAATCAAGGCTCATGATGTCAGCTAGATTCTATATTTGTCATAGAGCGAGGTGAATTCAATGGCTTGAAAGCACTTATTCTAAATAACAATCCAAGTGCATATTATGTACATTGTTTTGCTCATAGACTTCAATTGACTCTTGTGGTTGTTACAAAGAAGCATAATGAAGTTGAAGATGTCTTCAATTTTATTTCTAGCATTATAAACATAGTTGGAGCATCATGTAAAAGGATGGAGGTGATTAGATAAAAACAATATGCTAGAATTATTGAAGGACTTGAAAATAGGGAAATTTTTAGTGGACGAGGCTTGAATCAAGAAACTTCTCTTAGAAGGTATGGTGATACTCGTTAGGGCTCCCACTATATTACAATTATTCATTTACTTGCAATTTTTTCATTAGTTCTTGATGTGCTTGAGATTATAAAGGAGGATGGGATGAACTCAGAACAGAGAACGGAAGCGATCATTTTAACAGGTATTATGAAATCATTTAATATTGTGTTGATGCTTCATTGTTTGAGAATGATACTAGCAGTTACTAATGAGTTATCACAAGCATTACAAAGAAAAGATCAAGACATAGAAAATGCTATGAATTTATTGAAAACATCATAGGAACGATTCAAATTGATGAGAGAGAATGATTGAGAATTTTTAGTGGAAGAAGTGTCATCTTTTTGCATCAAACATGATATTGATATTCTAAACATGGATGATGAGTACAAGCTTCGTGGGCGTTCAAGGTGAAAATCTCAATGGATTACAAACTTACACCATTTTCGTTATGAATTGTTTAACAATATCATTGACATGCAACTTACTAAGTTGGATGATCGTTTTACCAAGATGAGTATGAAGTTACTTCTTTGTGTGGCATGTTTAAGCCCAAATGACTCTTTCTCTAGTTTCAACAAAGAAAAGCTTATTCACCTTACTCTTTTTTATCCTAGTGAATTCTCTATAGTGGACCTTATGGTACTTGGTGACCAACTTGATACGTATATTATTGATCTACGTGGTGATGATGAATTCTCTGGTATTGAAGGTATTGCTAGTCTTGTAGAGAAAATGGTAAAAACAAAGAAGAATTTGATATTTCCATTAGTATATATGCTTATCAAATTGTCATTATACTTCTACCAGTTGCAACTGCTACAGTGGAGAGAGTTTTTTTTGCTATGCATATTGTCAAGAGTAGATTGCGAAACAGGATGAGAGATAAGTGGATGAATGATAGTTTGGTTGTATACATTGAGAAAGATATCTTCGATAAGATTGATAATGAAGCTATTATAAAGCGGTTTCAAAATATGAAAACTCGAAGAGAACAATTATAATGTAAGTTTTTTTCATTTTAAAAGTATTTTTATATTAATTTTACATGATATGAATTAATATATATGTTTTGAATTGATATGAATTAATATACATATTTTGAATTGATTTCTAATACATGTCTATATAATATAGTATTTGTTAATAATTTGCCCCCTCATTTAAAAAACTCTGGATCCGCCACTACTCGACAATAACATGATGATCATGGACAAAAATTTTTTTTTTTCCCAAATGATCCAAGAAGACGAGGCCAAGTATGGCCTATGGAATTCCATTACTGGCAAGAATAAGAGGAATGTATATATATATATATGGTTTGGTATAGATATAATTTTATGAAACTTTAAGATTATTATTGATTTTAGAGTCAGGGTCAGATAAGGTTTTGAGTAGAATAAGATAATATCTATATCTAACCAAAAACCTTACTTTTAAATTTTACCCGAATCTAATCCAAACTAAAATTATCCATAGAATTTACTATTCAGATCTTATTAGCATCCATGAGATTTGGTATGGGTGAAATAGCATTAGTGTGGGTTAAAGCTTATTACAAATCTAGAACTAAAAAGTTGTTAGCAGATCAAATAGGCTTCTTTACTAAATTTAGTTAATTGGCCAATATACCTTTGTTCAAGCCAGTGTATATCACAATATATTTAAAGATGTTTGTGTATTTTTTTAGCTTTAATCAGTAGGTACGTAGGAGGCTTCAAGCCTAAAAAAACCCATTTCTTAAACTCACACTCCAACTTCCTGGGTTAGGCTTTTATTGACCAAAAGCACAATATTTACAAGTAAGTTTAGCAAATATTTTATGCTCCATAATCTTCTTCCATCTTTTAGGTAGTGTTTGGTTACTGTCTTGGAATAGAGGAAACAATACAGGAAAAAAGAAAGATAGAGACAAAGACAAAATTGTGTTTAGTAATGATATACAAGACAAAGAGATTGTCTCTATATCCTATTTGGTTATGGTGGATAAAACATAATAAAATATATAAAAAAATTATTTTACCCTTAAAATGTATTGTTGTCAAACTTATAAATTTTAAAAAATAATTAGATATTATTTTTTCTATTTTATTTTATATTGAGTGTTAAAATTAATAATACTATAATAACTCTAGTTACAAAACTAGAATTGGCCTGACAGGTCGACCTAGAACCATGTCGACCTAAGGCCTGAACTAGTTCGAGTTTAATAAAAAATAAAAGAAAAGATTGACTCGACTTGACCTTGTTAAAAACCCAGGCCAACCTAGGATAAAACACGGGTTTAAAACTTATTGACTTTTTAAAAAAAATCTTTTTGGTTAAAACGAGGTTACTTTGATTATTTAAAAAAAAAACATTTAGGTCAATCATGTTGACCCCTCGATCCATGACTTGAACTTTACCTCAAATTGACTCTTGAGTCCAGTCTTAAAACTATGATAATAATTATTTTTATCTATACATTGACTCGGGTCAACCCATGTTTACTCTTTTGACCCGTGACTTAGGCCTTGCTCTGATTGACTCCTAAGTCGGGTTTTAAAACTATAATAATAAAAAAATTTATTCTTACATTGACCCGGGTCTACCCTTTTGATTCATGGCTTGGGTCCTGCCCCAAGTGACTTTCGAATCGAGTTTTAAAACTATAATAATAACCATTTTTATTTTAATGTTGACCCTCTTAACACATGACTGGGACCTTGCTCTAGATTGATCCCTGAATAAGATTTTAAAATTATGATAATAACCATTTTTATTCTTACATTGACTTGATTCAACCCGACCCTGTGACCTAGGCCTTACTCTAGGCCAACCACCAAATCGGATTTTAAAATTGTGATAATAACTATTTTTATTTTTATGCTAACTAAGGTCAACCCAACCTTGTGACCTGGACATCGACTAGTGATCTAGGCTCTGCTTAGGATCGACCCTGAATTAAGTTTTAAAACTATGATAATAATTATTTTTATCATTACATGTCTTAATTGTAAAATTTTAGAATAGAGAGTTCTTATAAGGATATTTTAGAAATAAAATAATAAATATTTTCTCCAAAGACATGTCCTCTTTGTACCTCCTATTTTGGAAGTATAGAAATTCACTCTAAATTGTTCAAAAGATAAAGTTATTTTTTTGTCTTTGTCTGTGTCTCTTCAACCAAACATATTTCTATCTTAATTATATCCATTCTTTTTGTTTCAAGACAGTAATCAAATGCTACCTTAATATTTCAACCTTTAGAAACATTAGTTGATACCAAAAGTTTATAAATTAAGCCTAGAATACATTCTCCATTTTTCCATAAATCAATATATGCTATGGCTTCACCTACAATCAACTTCTTTTTGTAAGCTACAAAATTCCCTTACCAACTTCTTTTTCGGGTCTTTCAATTTTTTCTCTATTTTGTTTTTGGATCTTCTAGAGTTACATTACTTTTGGTTCAACTTTTGCCCTCAATCTTTTCTAATGAAAATTCTTTTTTTTTTTTTAATATAGGTAAAGGCTTAGTGGAGTCTCTTAGATTTTTCCAAAATTTACTTCAAAGTTTTTGAAATGTTTTACTACTCCTAATTCTTAAACCATAAACTTTACCAATTGAACAAGTCTAATATATGAAAATTAAATTAAATTGTTAAATTAAAATTGAAATCATACAAGGATTTTAAAAATAAAATAGTTTAGGGGATAACTCCAGGAAACTCTTTACTCTTTATATATATATATATATATATATATATATATAAATGAAAATTTAAAATATTATAAGGTTAGTAGAGATTACCCATTCTTTTAACATAAATGATTTCAAGGGTGTATGAGATGAATTATATTTTTGTTTTTAAATGCTTGTTAAAAGTTTTTCTAGCTTGAACAATCATTACATTGATGCTTTTTTAAGTGCTTTATGATTGTTTTGATGCACTGATGTTAAAACTTAAAAAAAAATCTAAAAACAATTTATTTTAATACATTTTCAAGTAAAAAGTTATTTTTAAAAGTACTCTACCATAATCTTAAACACCCTTTCATTGCAAATAGGCTTAGTTAGCTATTCATATAATAGATAAAGACAAATATGAAGTCCAACATAAAGCCTATGAGATAAATGAATGAAGACATCTAGTTCAAATCAAGATGTTCTTGTTCTTTTTGTTTTTTATTGAGTGGGAGGTTCAATAGACCTTGATATAATGCATAAGTGTGTTTAATATTGTGATAGTTTTTCTAATTGCAAGTTAACCCGACCTTGTGACTTGGGCCTCGACCAATGATTTAGGCTATACCTAAGATTGACTCCGAGTTGAGTTTTAAAACTATGATAATAACTATTTTTATCCTTACATGTTTTAGTTGTATAATTTTGGAATAAAGAGTTTTTAAAATGAAATTTTAAGAATAAAATAATAAATATTTTCTCAAGATAAATGTCCTTTTTGTACCTTTTGTTTGGGAAGTATAGAAATTCACTCTAAAATTGTCCTATAGATATAGTTACTTTTTGTCTTTGTTTGTATCTCTTTAACCAAACACATTTTTATCTTCACTGTCTCCAACCTTTTTATCCCAAGACAGTAGCCAAACATTACTTTAATATTTCTACCTTAAAAAACATTAGTTGACACAAGATGTTTGTAAAATTAAGCCTAGAATACATTCTCCAACTTTCCATAAATCAATATGTGTTATGGCTTTACCTCTAATCAACTTCTTTTGGTAAGCTACAAAACTCTTCCCACCAACTCCTCTTAATTTTGGCTCTTTGAATTTGTTCTCTAAATTTCTTTTTGGATCTTCTAGAGTTGCATTACTTTTGGTTCAACTTTTGCTCTCAATCTTTTCTAATGAAAATTAATATATATTTTTTAATGCATGTAAGGGTTTAGTGGAGTCTCTTATATTTTTCCAAAATTTCTCTCAAATTTTTTGAAATTTTTACTACCCGTAATTCCTAAACCATAAACTTTACCAATAGAAAAAGTCTAATATATGAAAATTAAAATTGAAATCATGGAGGGATTTAAAAAAAAAATATAGTTTAGGGGATAACTTGAGGAATATATGTGAGTGCGCGTATGTGTGAAAATCTAAAAATTTATAAGGTTAGTAGAGTTTACCCTTTTTTTTAACATAAATGACTTTGGGGGTGTATGTGACAACTTCTACTTTTGTTTTTAGATACTTGTTAAAAGTTCTTTTAGCTTGAAAAAGTATTACATTGATGCTTTTTTAAGTGTTTTTCAATTGTTTTGATGTGCTGATGTTAAAAATTAAAAAAAAAATCTAAAACAAATTTATTTTAATATATTTTCAAGTAAAAAATTATTTTCAAAAGTACTCTACACAATAATCTTAAACATCCTTTTCATATAACAGATAAAAACAAATATAAAGTCAAACACAAAGCCCATGAGATAAATGAACAAAGACATCTAGTTCAAATCTAGATGTTCTTGTACTTTTTGTTTATTATTATTATTATTATTATTATTATTGAGTGAGAGGTTCAGTAGAGCTTGATATAATGAGTAAGTGTGTTTGTTTAATGTTGTGGTAGTTTTCATTGTTGTAATTTTAAAAAATAGATTTAACAAAGCTACAAATCATAACTTTTTTCTTAATCAAGGTTTCTAGAGAGAATTTTTAGTAGGATTGAAGCAAAAACTGTTATGTGTATTAATTAACCAAATATTTTTAAATTTATGACTGGAGCAAAACATAGACCACATCATACTACTCTACATAAGCAAATGATACTGTTGTACGTAAGCAAATGGAACCTAAGTCTTCTACAACATATAAATATAGTTAAGAAATTGTGAATTACATTCGAGTTTGTTTGTGTTTGCGTTTCAAAAGTTCTTTGAAAAAATTTAAATTTTATTTTTATTTTTTTATTTTCTTCAAATTAATATTTCTTGATGTTTTCAAATCATTTTGATATGCTGATATCAAAAATAATTTTTTAAAAATAAAAAATATTATTTTAATACATTTCTAAAAAAAAAACACTTTTAAAAATAACTATAATCACACTCATAACCCTCCTGACTTGAGCATTACTTTATTAAAAGAAGCTAGGGAATATATAATTATATTAGCTGTTAGGCTAACCTTTTAATGTATTAATTGGTTAATTTCTTTTCTGGCAATTAAAGTATACTTAATTAGCTGAGTTGAACTATACAAGCTTGCAAGTTGCAACCTATGGTGACGACTGAGGGTATGAATAGCGAAGAGAATAAGTCTTTTGCACTATGCATTGTCTTCCAAATAGGCCTAAGAACGTGGCATGGGAATTGACAAAGACCATACTCAAGCAATCCTTCTGATGGATCATCTCCTAGCTCTACGACTTAACATAATCTTTTTGAAAATATTAAAAATGGTCCCACATGTATTTATGAGATAATAAAACTATACAATATTTATGTCAATATCCACGCACACCCCCCGCTTTAAATGCTGGGCAAACAGTAGGGTTCAAAAGCTTTCCTGAAGGACAATGCCAGCCTCTCTCTTAGGGCCCTTGGCTGGAGCATGATGTGAAATAAAATGGTTAGACTTAGACACCCTTTGATGTCTGAGAAGCTTGAGCAAATGAACTCAAATAAAAGAAGAAAAAAACTGTAAAAAAAGAAAGAATAAGAAAAGGAAATAAAAAGCAAACCCACCATTCTATGCAACTTTTTTTTTTAAATTATCTCAATAACAAATTTTATTTTGCCGAAATAGCATAATTAGAAACTTATTTATTAAAACAATATAGTTAGTTGAGATGCACATGTAATTGTAATTTTTAAATGTGTGAAAAAATAGTTTTGTGATATATGCACAATCTTTAAATTGTTTTTCATATAAAATGGCATGGTCATATGCAACCTTCAATGAATTGTGTAATTTTCATAAATAGAATTTAAATTGTACTATTTTTCTTTTTTGAGGAATATACTAAATATATATATATATATAAAACACCCGCTGAACTGGTTAGCAAACAGGAAGCTAGCCTTAACAAGACATGCTTGCAAGCACAATCACACATGCATATATTATCTTATAATCATCATAGCCTCATGATGGCTTACCTTGTCTTCACTATTGTTTTGTTGTCAGCAAGAAAAGAGGGAAAAGTTGAGATAATAAAAGAAAAAAAAAGCTTTGAGAGAAATATAAAGAGTGAGCGGAAGTAGTGGAGCTTTTTTTTAAAAAAAGGGATTTTTGCATCAATCATAAAGCAATCGATTACAAAATCATTTTCTCACCTCTCACATCTGACAACCTTTTCTGTTTCTGCCAAAAAAGTCCTGTATCCTCCTGCCTCCTTTGCATTTAATACTCTCTTTTCGAGGACTGGGCCATCTAGGGTTTACCCCCCTCCCACCCGTCGGCCCTCCCCCTCTCCCAGACAAATTCATATTCATTTGTCAACCTCAAGGACGGCAACTTTGTTCCAAGTGTCAATGTTGAATTATTAAAATTAGGTCAGTGACTATCTCTGCTACTGTGATTTTCTCATAAGGATTAATGAGATTTTGACTATGCAGCGTGAGTGCTTGAGAGATTATTGGTTTCGAATGAAGAAGTTAACAAAAAGTTGATTTCAAGATCTCGTAAATGAAATCCAGCAAGTGCTAGCTAGTTCGAGACCGCCATTGCACCGCGTGTTTCAAACCAGACCTAACTTTGAAAAACTAACTAAACAACATGATCATCATTAATGAATATCGATTAGCTGAATTGTTTCAATCTAAATAAAATGATCTCTATCTTCTTAAGAAAGAAAATTAATACTCTATGAAACTCATGAGGTTCCATGGTTTTTTATTTTTTTATTTTTCTGAACAAATAAATGCAAACACACGGGCAAGCACATGCCCCAGAAGATTTGTTATATACACATCAATTTCCACATGATTATTGATTAAAATAGACACATGTTATGCATTTATAACATAAAAAAAAGTTGATACAACATATATATATATATAAGCAAACTAAGATATGATATCGATCCTTGGTTGCATAGAAATTATGTAACAGGGCAAGTTATGATGTGCATTGAACTATAATGTATTTTCAAGTTAAGAATATAGAAATAGAATATATAGAAGGTTGCATATACATGGGAGTGATGTGCACACAATGATCAAACTATCAAAGGGACACATGTTTATATGGGTGAAACATTGTTTGTGGATGGTTGAGTGTTGTAATAAGTGTCGGCATATGAGGTGGTTCACACTACTTTCTTTGCAATCATGGTGCTCTTTCACCCTCAAAATATTCGTTTGTCAAAGGGTACGTATGAAATATTGGAGCCAAGTTTCTCCTTCAATTCCCCCACCTCAAAACTGAAAAGTAAGCTTTGACAATATCTCTTTCTTCTCACTCTTTGATATATATATATATATATATATATATATATATATATATATATATATATATATAGACACACACACACATACACATACACACACCCCACATCCTCCTATTAGATAATAATATAAATCATATCTTGAGATCTCACCTAACAGCTTAAGCTTTTTAGTTGAATTAGCTCTTTGACATGATATTAGAACCTTAATAACCAAGCGGTCATGAGTTCGAATCTCACAATCCTTATTTATTTGATAAAAATTAAGCACAAGGTAATGTAGGCTTGTACAAATTTTAAATTCAAAGGGCTTTCACTTGAAGGGGTATGTTAAAGAATAATATAAATCATATCTTGGAACCTTACCTAATAATTTAAGTTTTTAGATTGAATTGATTTTTTGAGATCTACCCTAACAAGAACTTGCCATTGAAGCTATTGTAGTATAGCAAAGAATGGGACATGCATCAAAGCTAGTACGAGTAGAAAAGTAACCTAATTCCATAACTTAAACAACTTCTATACAGATAGGATAATTTCATTGTGAGCATTACGAGATATTATCCTTGCAAGCTTAGTTAGCTAAGTGGATTTGCTATTCTCTTATTACTCGATAATTTAATGAGAGATTGTAAGATAAAAACTACTTGTGAATAGACTACTCGGAATATAAACGATTTTTTTAGAATATGATTAGAAAAAAGACTTGATATGAGAAAGCTAACATGAAATCACTGAAATATTAAAACATAAAAAAGGCTTTAGAAGAGATTGTATATGACCAAATTCATTCGAAAAAGAGTATAAATATATAAGTTTTTACCTGTTTCATGATTAAATTTATAATTTTGTTGGAAATTTAATTGTATGTTCATTAAGAGCCAAATAGATTGAGCTAAGTTGCGGCTGTCATGAATCTCGTGGTCCTTACTCTAATTCATCATATATATGAACATGTGATGTGTTCCTATACTTAAACAGGAATTGATCAAACATTTGTTGCCATGACGATGATGGCTATAGTTATAAAGACGATGGTTTTCATGTTATACGCATGACACTGATCTCATGAAAATGATCATGGCATCATGTGATGCTTATCATGTAATTTTAAGAACATATAGAGATGTTGTAATAGTGTTATGTTGTTTTCTAATAGGCATGTTTGTCTTTCATTTTTTTTTCTATTGTAAGTTTTTCCTAGTTGTCCTCCTCTTAATGACACTTTTTGAATAATGCATCTTGATTATATATATATATATATATATATATATATATAAAAGAGTAATACAAGTACAAATTGAGGGAATCGTTGGATAAATGTTGTTAAACTTTTTTCTGATATTTTTTTTTTCTTCTAACATCATTTTCCCCTTTTTGGTTGGAAGACAACAATGTTGAATATTGAAAAATAATATAAATTATATATTAAGATCTAACTTAATAATTTAAACTTTTGGGTCAAATGGTTATTTGACATGATATCAAAGTCTTGATAACCAAGCGGTCACAAATTTGAATCTCACAATCTTTTTTTATTTGATAAAAATTAACAACAATGTAATGTGAGCATGTACAAGTTTTAAATTTAAAGGGTTTTTCATTTGCGAGGGTGTATTAAAAAATAATATAAATTATATCTTGAGATCTCACCTTAAAACCTAAACTTTTAAGTCAAATGATACACCTACTGTGGTCATAAATATTTCGATATCTTTTGAAATAAGTCCAATTATTTACAGTGAAAAAAAAAATGATGCTAACTGGCAATCACTTGTAGAAAAATATAAACCATTTTGGAGATTTGTGCATTTTACCATAAATGACAACAGAGAAGCCGAGAAGAAATCAAGGGAAAAACACAAAAGAATTTGGGAATGGGGTAGACGTACGTGCATCACTGCAAGGAAAAAAAAGAGGCATGGCATGTGAAAACAAATACTAATGTCACGGGTTATACAGACATTTCTGCCTTCTTTTCAGTGATTTTTCTGATTTATCTTTTCCTTCCCGGTCTAAAATGAGAGTTTAAATCTTTAAATTCCTCAAATGGTCCTTTGGAAATTGTTAGCAAGACAACTACCATACAAAAAGTAAACCTATATATATAAAAAAGAATTTTGAATTACTTTGTAAATATTTCCTGAAAAAGTTTTTACACAAAATAATAGCAAGGGGTTTGAGACTTAAAATTTTTATTTTTTTCAATATTAGCAACAAGCATACAAAGACATGCTTGTATGGCATAAAAATGATATCCCAACCAAGCTGTTATACCCAAGGAACAATATTTGGATAGTGTATATGTACCTAGAAATTCCAGCCCAAATCTCAAGGGTTTGGTTATATATATATATATAAGTTCAAATATAAAAAAGAATCGCTATCTAATTTTTAATTTCTTTTAAAATTTTGATTAAAAAAAAAAAAGAGTCCAAGTCAAGTTAGGACAACGCAGGTGAGAATGACGTACCCATGGAAAGAGACAACAGAAATCATAAAAACGCAAAGCTAAAATGGAGTCCAAGCTATAGGGACAAATTTGTAAAAACTCATTTGATACGATGCAATTAATAAGCTTGAATAATTCTCCTATGTGCACATGAGAATCACACGCCATTATCTTAAACCATTGAAAGTGACACATTAACCATAATAATAATCATAAAAGGAGCATGATCTAGAATGAGCTCTCAAACTATGAGGACTAATATGTAAATAATCTTGTATTATTAGTAAGGTTAAATTAATACAATATTAATCGAATCACATGTATTCATCTAATCTCATTTTATATTATTTTTATCTATACCTATTCTCGTTAATTATTTAATATAACTCAATTAAATTAATCTATAAATAGATACGAGAATATAGGGAACTTCCATCCAAATATGAACGTAAGAAAAACATACATAAGTGTAAGAATAATCATCCAAAATTTTGAGACATGAGTACCAACCAGATGAAGAAGAATATCTGAATGATATGATGGTAGAATATTGTTTATCTTAAAAAAGGAGACATTATATCTTAGTATAGTAACTTTATATAATGTTTCATTCAAACAAGGTGGGTCCATGTTTTGCTAAAAATGAAAGTAAGGCTAGGTTACACACAAGACTTGCTATGTAGGATATGTTTGGCATTGCTTTATCACACGAAAAAAGACAGATTGGATATATTCCTCCATGCAAGAGATCAGAGTGAGGAAGGAATTAAGGAAGAGAGAGAGAGAGAGATGTGAATAAACTTTAGGAAAAGGATTTATCTTTGCGTTTTAAATGCATATTGTGGTCACACTTTGATGAAAATGAAAGCACGACGTGCTAGCTTGCAAGCAAGCTTCATCAAAGGCGAAGGAAACATACTCAGAGAAGCAAAGGACCTTCCCTAAAATCTCTCTTGGGGTTGGGGGAAAATGAAGTTGAATTGATTATTGATGACCATATCATATCTCTTTCCAGCAATTCCGCTAGTTGTAATACCTAGCAGGATACATGTAGGACCAAAAGCAAGAGCTTGAATATTCAGGTATATGCTTGAGCTGTGACATCTGGTCTCATCGTATAATGTTGGATTGGACTCTCAAGTGTACAATCCATTGATGTTAACCGTGGAGAAATTGTGTTTTCTCCTCATGTTGTAGTTCAAGGTTTGAATACTAATAAAGAAAAATTGTAAGATTTTCTTTTTGGTTGAAAAAACTAGTAACATACTCTTATATATTTATAATTTATCAAACATATTTTTTCATGAAAAATAATCCAATTTTTATATTTAATTTGTTCCTATATATTCTTCAACATACTTTTTGTTAGCTATTTTATAAAAAATAATTATTATATGATCAATGCGTGATAATTTTAATATAAACTTGTAAAAAATATTTTATTAAGTCAATCTAATTGATGATATGTATGATATAATTGATTATAAGAGTATTATAAAATGTATATATATAGGAAGTAATATAGGACTAGTTTAGTGTTGTATTCTCTACACTTACTATTGTATATTGCCCTATACATATAAAAAAGAAAGGTTGGCTAATTGATAAGTCAAGTCTTCTATTATTCTCAACTTGATATCAGAGCCCTAAACAACTTAAAATTCTTTCTCCCTCTCTTCAATGGACTCTTCTTCTCGGCCACTGTCCTCTAAATTCTTTATCCCTCTCTCCAATGGACTCTTCTTCTCATCCATTGTCCTCTACGTACCTCTGTTGCACCACCGGTGCAAATCTTCTCTTCTGCTACACCACTAGTACAGTCAACATATGAGGCTTCCCTTGCTCCTGCCTTTGTTCTACACTCTGCCCTGATGATGTTGGTCGAAATCTTACCAACTGAATGTCAAAAATTTGCAGACTTTTTTTGTTGCTGCCATCTACCTTGCTTCGATGGATACCATTGTTCCACTCTCCAACACCCATCAACTTATCTCTCTGAAACTTACAAACACAAATTACTTGTATTGGTGAATGCAGATGAAGCCATATCTCCTAGGACAAGGAGTTTTCCAGTTTGTTAATGGCTCAATCTCGTGTCCTTCTCCTCATGTGTTTGTTGCCGCTAATACTTCTCTTAAGGTAAATTACTCTTTTCTTCATTGGAAATAGCAGGACCAACCAATTCTAGGTGCACATCTGTCTTTGCTTTCCATGGATGTTCTCCACCTTGTTATTGACTGCCAAACCTCATACTCTATTTGGCACACTCTTGAGCAAGCTCTCGCTTCTTCATCTAATTTTCATACTATGCAACTTCACGGTTCCTTTCAAGATCTTCGACAAGGTGATGATTGTTAACTAGGTTTATGCAAAAAGCTAAGGTATTATTTGATGAATTAGTCGGCGTTGGCCAACCAGTTTTGCTAGAGGACTTTAATTTGTATGTGTTTCGTGGTCTTCAGGGTGAATTCAAAGACTTGGTAACAAGCCTCGTGACCAAGGCAAAACCTCTTTCGTATGCAGATCTTCATGATCATCTTCTAACTCATGAATTTCTTCACAAGACCTCCCTTCAATCCATGGGTTTTGCTGCCATCAATGCTCTTTTACTGCCAATGCCAAACCAGCCCCCTTCAACTTTTGTTGCCCAATGTTAGTCTTTTGGTTCTTTTGATAAAGGTAAAGGCTAATTTCAGGGAGGGTGACGTCCCCCAACTATAACAACATAGAGGACACAAGTCTGCTTCCAGGTCTGATTTTTGCAACTTCAATAGGTCTTCCAACAATGATTAGAGGTAGGGAAATTGGTAGCCAACTTATGCCACGCCTTCGGACACTCAACTCCTCAATGTGCTCAACTTCAGAGCCATGAACATGAACAACGATCTAATGCAAATCTAGCATTGAGCAATGTTTCCCTAACAGGTTCTATCGATTAGTTTCTTAACACCGATGATAATCAACATGTCATATCTGATCTTGCAAATCTGATAGGGTCCGAACCATATCTCGGCAATGATCATTTGCATGTTGGTGATGGTAAGGGACTTTCGATATCTAATATCAGTCATACTAAGATTCATACACCACATCGTACTTTCACTTTGTCTAACGTTCTTCATGTCCGACGTATTAAAAAAAAACATTTACTTTCTATTCAAAAATTAAGTTTTGATAACAATGTTTATTTTGAATTTCACCCATTTGATTTTTTTTAGGAGGGGAGAATGTAAAACCTCTGGGTGAAAAATCATAAATTAACTAGTTTCATGTAAAACAAAAACATTCGTACCTCTTGATCGTGTTATCAGAAAATTCCAAGACTTTTCATGGAGCCTTTTAATATGATGCCTTAGCTTGGGTTAAAATTTCAGAATTTTTAGAGAAATTCAAAAATTTGACGAAAAATCACAATTTGACTAGTTTTACGTTATTGGATGTATTTTAAATCCGACCATCAGATTGAGCTGAAACTTTATGAGGAACCTTAAAATATATTGAATAAAATTTGGTTAAAATTTTAGGATGAACGGAGCTCGGTAGTGCTAGCAAAGAATAAGAACCGTCAAATGGAAGCAAAAATATGTATTAAGGGTAAAATGGTAATTTTCCATTAAAAATAAAATAAGGCAGCCCTTTTCTGTTATGAACTACCGACTGGGCAGTAACAAATGTGAAAATAAAAAAAAAATAAGAGAAGAACGTGAGAAATTAAGAGAAAACAAGAAAAAGTGAGAGAGAGCTTTGAAACTTATAAGATTGAAAGACTTGGAACTTTAAATTAAGGAAAAATCAAGTGAAGGAAGATATAAGAAAGGTGAGGAGGGCTGGCCACACTAGGAGGAGAAGAAATGTTGGGAGAACTTAGATTGGTAAGCATGAAAAATTAAGATTCTTACTTGAATGAAGTGTTTTTTGGTTTATTTGAGTAAGTTATCAAACAATGACAATTAAATTTGATTTAATTTCTTATATTCTTGACTTTTTTTAAATTAGGGTTCTTATGAGAATTTGGAGATTTTGAGAAAAGTAGTAAACATGATGGAATTGAGGTCAAATAGTATAGAAATAGTGAATGTAAGTAGTAATTAAGAAAGAAATTGAATAAGTTTGAAGAAAAGAACTTGTAACTAAGGATGAGGAAATATAGGAATGAGGTTTTGATTGTTTTATGTTTGAATTCTTTAAGTGAGTTAAAAGAATAAAATTGATTAAAACTATATGTTGAAAATGAGGTGACAAATGAATGAAAATTTTGGTGTAAACCCCAATTAAATAAAAGATATTAAGTGCTTCAAATTTAGGCAAGTAGGAGAAATAATAATGGATTAATAATGTAGTGCAATCTGATTGATTCAAGAGTTATTCCGGGAGCAGGGCCATCACGAGTAGACGGTAGGTGATTCATCACTTTCTTTTAAAATTTAAAGTTTCATTATTAGTAATGAGTTGTTTATGACCTATTGATATGGAAAAAGTAGAAGAAGAAACTTGTCTGTAATATAATTTGGATATTGGGTAATTCGTATGGAATTACCGGTTAGATTGGCTATTAATAGAGAATAGCCGGATGTTGGGTAATTCGTATGGAATTACCGCTTAGATTAGCTAATATTAGAGAATAGCCGGATGTTGGGTAATTCATATGGAATTACCGGTTAGATTAGCTAATATTTGATAATAGCTGGATATTGGGTAATATTTATGGAATTACCGGTTTGATTGTTGGCTATCGAAGGGGGTTAGCCAAATTTGAGGTAAAATTATGAATTATCAAATTAAAAATTAAGCAATGAGTGTTGGTTGCAGAGGTCCTATAAGTATGGGATTAATAAATTATGGATGGGTTATTAATGTGGATATATAGTAAGTTAGTGATGAAAGATAATTTGATATATTTGAAGAATTGTGAACATAATAGCTTTATCATTTTTAATGTGTTATATTTCTTATTTCTTATTAATGTTATGTATACAGGTTTTTCACGAGGTGATGTAGAGCGCTAAATATGGATTTTGTGTTTAAATCTGTTTATTTTGTGGTATGTAATGTATTTGCTTTATATGTAATTTGTATTATATGTAGATTTTAATATATGTATTATAAAGATGTTTGCTTTTGGTATTTTTACATTTAAAAAGTATGAGTAAGGAACTAATATTAGTAAACTATTGGAATAGAATACTTAGTAATTATAATCATGCATGTTAATGTAATAATTAGTTCAATATGACTCTTTTGAGTTTATAATTGTTTGTAGTTAATGTTTTATTTGTTAATGATGTAAGGTTGAGAAAATATAATGAAGTATAGTATATAAAATATTGTATGATGAGATGGGATGTGATCCAGGATGATTGGATCAAAGTGGAAGTTTTGAGTATTGAGATTGAATGAAGTCTAGTTGATAACTTGGTAACATCAGAAAACAAAGAAAACTCTGCCGAAATTTTCAAAAAAAAAATCCCATAATTTTAGACATATTATTCAATACTTGACATTAGTAAAGAGATGTTTGAGATTTCATGACATCATAATTTGAGGGTGTTACAAGTGACACCTCTGCTGCAAACTCTGCCTCTACTTTTACTACGAGGTTAAATCTAGTTAATGATTTGTCTTCTTATCCATTACAGCAGGATCCTTCTTTACACTCATCTTTACCTGCATCGCCGCCCATAGTTAGTAGGCACCCTATGGTCTTTCATTCACGATAGCCGAAGACAGCCAATTTGACTGCTTTTTTCACCACCATTACCACTCCTGCCAATCAGGTAATGTCTTATCCTTACTTTGAACCCATTGCATTCTCTAATGCTGATAGGTATGAGGCTTGACATAATGCTATGCGCAATGAAATTCAGGCATTATGCTCTAACGATATATGGTCTTTGGTTCCCTTTCATCCTTCAATGAATGTTGTTGGTAGTTGGCGGGTGTACAACATAAAGCACTATGTTGACAGTAGTATTGAACGGTATAAGGCACGTCTAGTTGCTAGAGGTTTTACTCAGCAAGAAGGCATTGATTACTCTGAAACTTTTAGTCCGGTTATTAAACAAGCGACCATTAGATTAGTCTTCTCAATTGCGGTTTCGCATGATTGGAAGATCCATCAACTTGATATCCATAATGCTTTCCTTAATGGCATTCTTGTCGAAAAATTTTACATGAAACAACCTCTAGATTTTTTTCAACTTGATATCCATAATGCTATTCCATCTCATATGTGTTGATTGTATAAGTCTCTGTATGATTTAAAACAGGCACCACGAGCATGGTACACTCATTTGAGTGATTTCCTGCTCTTTATTGGCTTTCACACTTCCAAGGTTGACACCTCCTTATTTATCTTGTCTATTGGTACTAATATCTTTTATCTTCTAGTTTGTGTTAATTATATCCTACTTACGGGTAGCAACTTTACTATGCTTCACCGCCTAATACAGTTACTGAGCTCAGAGTTAAAGCTTCATGACTTAGGTGCAGTTCACTATTTTTTTGGCATTGAAGTTTAGTTCACTGGTTTGGGTTTGATGTTACGATAGCACAAATATATTCTTGACATCCTTATTCAGGCTGGTATGACCTCTTACAAACCTGTTGATACTCTTATCTCTACATCTAAAGTTACCATACTGCCAGAATCCTTATTTTCTGACCTTACACGGTTTCATCAAATCATAAGTGTTCTTCAATATTTCACCTTTACGAGACCAAATATCTGCTTTGCTATTAACAGAGTCTGTTAGTTTATGCATGCTCCCATATAGTCTGTCGTTAAATGTATTATGCACTATCTTCAGGGTACGACATCCTTTGGATTACATATCACTTGTAGTTCCTCTTTTGCTCTACATGGATTTACGAATGCAAATTGGACAAGTTGTATTGATGATCGCAGGTCTATAAGTGGTTACCTTGTTTTTTTTTTTTTAATGAGGCATCGATTTCATGGAAATCAATCAAACAACACACAGTTGCTTGCTCCTCTACCAAGGTTATCTAACTTTAGTATTTATTAATAGATTTGCAGATCCCTTTTGCCTCTGCTCTTACTATTTGGTGTGGTAATCTTGGTGCTACTTATTTATTTGCAAATCCTATCTTTCATGCTATTACGAAACATGTTAAGTGTCGCACCCTGAAAAAATCAGCGCGCGGCATCGACTGGCGATTTAAGTCTGGTTGTTATTTGTTTTGAATTCGTTCGTTGGAGTCGCCACCTAGTAATTCATTGAGGGCTACTAGGAAACCTGATGTGCTGGTCTTGTTAGAGATTCGTGGGTAAGGGACTGGTTGTGGTTAGGGAAGGTATTAGCACCCCTAACGCACCCTACCTGAAGTAAGCTGCTTCGCGAATTTGATGTGTTAAAGAAGTTTTAATAATTGTCTTTTCATCGGAAATTAGAAATATCACTTACGTATAAGTTAATAATTCTTAATCGTGATCCGATCAAAATATTAAATTCTTCTTTAATATATTTGCAAATTTATCATTAAAAATATATACAAATAAATAAAACAAAATACAAACACACACATTCACTTTCACTATTTTTATTTCTTTTCTTTTCTTTTCTTTTCTTTTCTTTCCACAATGCAAATACAAGTACAAATTCAAATTAAATAAATAAAAATACACCAAACACACATCCCTTTTTTTATTATTATTTTCTCTTTCTTTTCTTTTCTTTTCCTTTTCTTTTTGTACATCCCATTACAAAAATATAAAAAAAACTAAACACTAAACAAAAAAATACATTACATAATTTAAAAAATTACAAAAAATAGTCCCTAAACTTCAGAAAGTGCATTGATAGCCTTCTGCACCGCAGCAAACAATGGTGGCGCGTCGCCCAACGCGCCACCGACCATGCCAGAAACGGGCGGATCTGCCCTGTTTTCTCCTTCTCTTCCCTTCTCTGCCGGTGGTGACAACCACCGTCCCCTGCAACAAAAGAAAAAACAACACACAAGCAGTAGATTTTAATTTTTATTTCGGTCACCGATTTGCTTCTCTTTGATCTGCTTCTCTGCAGATCGGTTCTTTTCCTTCTTCAGATCGTCTTCTCCTCGGGTCAGTTCGTTAGGGTTCTGTCCTCTTCTCTGCTTCCGGTGGTGGCGAGGCCAAAGGGGAATGACCGCGCGGGTGCTGCTGGTGGCCTGTGATGGCTGCGGTGGAGCTGTGATGGAGAGGGGACCGTGGATCTGCCACCGGTTGCAAAGGGAAGATCTGTTGCTGGTTGCTCGACCGCCGCAGGAGGCTGATTGAAGAGGTGGTGTCGCCGTGTTCGGCGGTGAGAGGAGAAGCTGGTGCTGAAGGCGAAGGCTTCGGGGAAATAGGGAGAAGAGGAAACGTAAATGGCCAGAGAACAGTGTCCGGTGAGGGGCTGCTGTTTGGCTAGTCTGTGGGGCTGATTTTGAGGGGGAAAGGTGCCGATCCTTTGGTTTTCTCTGGTTTTGGGAGAGTCGGGTGAAGGGAATGATCGCCGGGGAAGAGGAGGCTGGAGTCCGACTGTTTTTTGGGGAAGAAAAATTCAAAAAATCATGTGCGGCTATTTGGCTGATCTCCAAAAATCAAAGGCCAAGGTCAGGGCGGCTGTTGGAAAAAAAATTCAAAACCAGGAGGTGGGGGTTTTGGTTTGTTCCTTTGGCCGAGAGGGCTAGTCTCGAAAAATCCAAGGCCAAAGGTGGGGCGGCTGTGTTTGGATTTTTAGGGAAGGGGCGGCTGTGTATGAGAGGGTTTAGGTTAGGGTTTTCTGTATTTTTTTTTTTAGATGTTGTTAAAATTGCCCCCCCTTTTGTGTGAGTTAAAGACCAGTATTTATAGGCAAAAATGTTGCCAAGTTTTTCAACTTGGTCCCTCAACTTCTTTCTTTTTGTAAATTTTGATTTTTCTTATTTTTTTGTATTTTTTAAAAATGAGCAATATCAACGTCGACTCAACGAGGAAAATCAATGTTTTTAAAAATGACGCGTGAAAAGTCGAACGCATTTGAAAATCTTTTAAAAATTTAAATTCTTTTTTTTAGACGAATTTGAAAATGCTAAAAGGACAAAAATATATTAAAAAATATATATTTTTTGGATTTTTTGAAAATATATCAAAAACATGGATCAAAAATTGTGTAGCAACATTAAGGTTGACTATCATTTTGTACAAGACTGAGTTGCGAAGAAAGAGATTCAGATTTGTTTTTATCTCTTCTCAGGATCAACTTGTAAATGTCTTTACTAAGTCGCTTCCCATTGCTTCTTTTACTATTTAATTTGATTTAAGTTTTGGATCGATCCTACACCCTTGGCTTTAAGGAACATATTATAGAATGTGTGTGTGGGGGGGGGGGGGGGGGGAGGATACTATAGGACTACTATAGTGTTGTAGTCTCTATACTTGTTGTTGTATACTGCCATATATATATATATATATAGAAAATATTAGCTAAGTGATAAATCAAGCCTTCTATTATTCTCCACTAAAGTTATTATTTTTCATGAATATACCAATTGGATATGAATGTTGGTATTTTGTAATGAATGTTCAGGAGCATGAGGATATTTTATATTTACTTGTATTAATTAATTAATTAGCCTCGTCGTCGGCTATGTATAGTTGTTGTTTTTTTTTTATTGTAAACAAGTACACTTTACTTTGATTTTTCTTACTTGAAAATATTGTCATCTACATTTGTAAAACAAAATGATAGAGGAATGTTACAACAGGATGATAAACGGAGAACTTCTAATTTACTAGAGTGTTGGAAGAGTGAAGCCTATAAATATGAAATTTCTATCTTTAAAAAGAACAATCACATACTCTTCAAAATGACTTGTGTGGTGATATGAAAGATTATAAATTTTCTCTATTTCAAGTTTTCTTACAAAAATCCTAAAAATCAACATTTTTTATTTATAAATCAATACCCCAAATTTCAATCCGATTGTAATCATATATTAATTTATTAGACCTAATCCGCCATTGATTATGGATTAAATGAATTAAGATAGGTCAATCAAAATGGTATTATATTAAAAAACTGCTAGTTGACTAGTTGACTTTTTTAATCAATTAGATTAAACTAAATCAATTTTAAATTGGCTTTTATTGTTAACCCAGCTCGAGTAAAAGACTAATTTTTTTATTGATAGCTAAGCTGAGTTGAATAATTGTAAACACCGCATCAAATTAAATGCACTAATTGTGTCCACATCACAAGCGAAATAGAAGGCAATAAAAATATATATTTTGGGATTAAACTAACATAGAATTTGATGACATCTTTTATCTCACATGGTCTTGGCAATCTAGCTTCTCAATCTTAACTTCAAACTCCCACGTAACATAAGCAAAAACCAAAAACAAAACATGAGATATATCGTACCAAGTCCTTACCCTATCATTATTCAATTCCCTTTTTCTCCTCTCATTCCTTTCTTGCACCTCAAATCTCTCTAAAAAAAAAAACAAAACATCATATTATCAATGATGTTTCCCATTTCATCTTTCTTTTGACTCTCCACACCATCTTTACTTCAGTTATTGCTTCAAAGTTCAAATACCTACAAAGGAAGACTCGTGGCAAGCTGACATTAGGCACTCCCTGTTTGTTTTCTTTTTTTCTTACATACTCACTGTCCCAGCCAGCATTGAATTGCCCCTTTGCTTGCTTTGATTCCATTTTTCGTACCCTCTATAATTTGCCATTTCTTATGCTTTCTACGTGCCCTTTTCTTTAACACATGTGGTTCCCAACTTGCCATATGCTTCAAATAGTAAATTGTCTCCCAATTTGTTGTTCTATGCAATCAACATTTCTTCATGCTTTTGATTATGCCTAACATTAGAGGATTAATCAACATTGCTTTTAAGCAAGGGAATAACTGTCACAAAAATTAGCTTGCGTCATCTATTTTTACTTATGTAGTGGCTGTTTGGGAGTGTGGTTGCGGGTGAGGTTCACCCGCAACCACACTAAATACTGTTTGGTTAACCAAAATAAATTGTTTTTTGATGGTGGGACCCATCAAATTCTTAGCCGCACCACATGTTTTGAAGAAGCAGCAAAATGTTGCTTCTCGTATAGTAGAAAAGCAGGACAGTGGAGCCATGCTCCACTGTTACAGTTTTAGTTTTTTTATTATTATTATTATTATTTTCTTGAAAAATTAATGCAATTAATTGATTTTACTCGTATTGTTCACGTGAACATGACACAATATTATTTTAAAAAAAAATTAATTTAAGGTAAATTAAATTTACTCGTATTGTAATCTCAATTTTATTCCTGATAATATTTTACTTAATTTTATTGCACGCTCAAAAAATTATTTTTTTTGTAGTTCTTGTCGAATGAATTTTGTACATACTAAAATTGTAAATGTTTTTTAAAAAATGTGTTTTACTTGAAAAACTAGTATTTAATATTATTTAATAACACTACATAAAAAGAAATTCAGTTTTTATTTTTATTTTAATTGTGTTCTATTTAAAAAATTAAAAGGAGATCGCTGGATGACGTAACAAAAGATTCAGTTTTTGTTGTTGCTCGCTTAAGAAACCATGAAAAATATAGTCCTTATTGGATAGATTTCGCATGTGATGACATTGCACATAGTGTAATGGAATAATAAAAAATATTTGATATCAATATTATTTATTTCATGATGTAATAACAGTAGTTAAATTTACAATATTTAAATTAAAAATCATTCATATAAATATATATATTTTTTAATTATTTTATAACCTCAATTTGAAAAGCATTTTTATTAACCAAACACATTAAACTATTTTTTCTTCAACCTCAATTTCAACCACAGTTTTAACCAAACACCTATTTTTTCAAACCAACTTCAACTAAAAGTACTTTTTATAAAACAACTTTTTTTAAACCACAACCACAAAAGCTACCGCAATACCAAACACACCCGTAGTGTTGTACGGTGTGTTGCGGTCAATGTTGAAGTGTTTAGTTAATAAGAACATATCACAGTTTTGCATGGATTTGCTAAGAACTCTTTTGAAATATTAATTAAATAAAGGTTAAAATTCATAATGTACTTAATTTATTTTTTTCATATTACAATGGTAAAAACAACTACAATGCTAAATACATGCTAAGCTGATCAATTTAATAACGTGTTTAAAATGTAATTATGATTATTTTTAATATTACAATACTAAATATATGCTAAGCTGATCAATTTAATATTACAATGCTAAATACACACAATAAATCGGTTGGATCAATATAAACAGAGTTTATGAAATAAATGCAATTGTACCTCTTTTACTCTTTTGTAAAAAATAAATAAAAAAGAATTGTGTCGTTGATTGCCTTTATCAATCACTTCTTTTTAATTCCATGTTTGTATTCTTTTTTTTTTTGTTAGCTTGAATTATAACCACATTCACTCGTACAACACAGTATTATGAATCATGCACCGGCCAAACATTGTTCTTTGCTTTTTACTAAAAAATGGTCCAATATTTTATTATTCTTGATCATACTTGTCACACATGGTTCTGGGAACTAACACGGGAAAGGCCACGGGTAAATGGGTCAACTCCGGAGCAATTTGGTCACTACCAGAAAAATGAATATCAGTGACGAAATGTTCCATCGCACAATAAGCATTTAATCTGTTGGTATAATGAAATCCGATAGACTTACTGATAGAACTATTTTATCTACTAGTGTTGCGTTGGTGATTAATAATCCTTTGGTAATTTCATTGTATATTTAACCGCTGACGGTTATACCAATAGAATATTAATAATATGTCGGTTTATCGGTCGGTAAATATTCCTAACATATTGCCAATATATTACCCGTCGGCAATGAATCTTATATTTCCAACGGATAACCAACAAAATAATAAACAACAAAGTGTATGTCGATATAAATCAAAACACTTAACTCTCTACAATTCTTCAATGAAAATTGGTATGTTTAACCAATAGAATAACCGATGAAGTTTTTATTTTTATCGGTGGTTCTATCAGTAAAATGGATAAATATTTGTTAATGCTATCAATAAATAAATTGACATTAAACCACATTATACTAAAAATTTATTTTGAATAATACGCTTAATATATACCAAAAGTAAATATTTATGTTTTTTAACATTAATTTTACAGTCTAAATCAATTACAAATGTTTAAAAACATTAGAGAAAGCAGAGGAGGTTGAGGGAAAGGAGAAGGAGAACCTCGTAGAGGTCCATAAGGGGAAGGATAGTGTGTGTGTGTGTGTGTATGCAATCATCTCCTTCCATTGCTGTCTTTTTTGTTCTTTATATTTTGCCTTCATTTAAGCCCTTAGAGCATTAATATGTTGTTAACCAACTCCTCAATAGCTCATGATGGCTGACTCGTGCCGGATGGTACAATGTCTATAGTCAAGATACTACTATCTGAACCTCATATATTGGGCCATAATCATAAAAATACAATAAATATGATTTCTATTGAGGGCATTGGTTGCTCTAGCCTCCAAACACTACTTCATATAGTATTTTGCATGGGTTGAAGGGTCATCCTCGTGTTTGGTATGCATGCCAACATTATATTATTTTTATATAACAAAATAAACAAGTCAAAGATATGGATAGAAAAACAAAATTATGTAATAAAAAATATTACAATTCAACAAAAAAAAAATTAAACTTCACACATTAAAATTATAAACATAGTTGCGTTGTGATTTTCCTAAACTCTCTTTGTCACCCTAGAGTTTGTATCGTCCCACCAAGATTTTTATTGTAATATTTTTTGTAAAATAATAGGTTTTTATATTTTAAAATTCTCTTATAATAAAAAACAAGTATTGATTATATATATATTAACCTTGAACTTCCTCCACCAAGTCTCAACTACATGCATCTATTTGTGATGCTTTTTAAGTTGGCTATTTTAAAATAAAAGAACTTTCATCGATGATTTCATCATCAATGTTATCATTTGTGCAACTTCTATATTTGTGAATCTAAAAATCAATTAATTAACGGTTGACTATATAAACACATAATCATTAATTTAATGGTATGTGTAAATTAAACAAATTTTCTTACATGTTTAAACTCGACTTTCATTCCACAATTAACTTGTCAAAATATCGGTTTCTAGCAGATGAGATGCCATATCTACGATCCATATTTGACGAGCTTCTATCATTAGAATGTGCATCACATGTTGGTTCATGATTGACACCTAAATACACCGCATGCATGAGAACATTACTACTTGAAGATGCAAAACCACTTTGTTTCAATCCTAAATAATTAAAAATATTCAATTAAATTATTAATCTATTTTTTTAAAATGAAAAATGTATCCCTTAATATCAAGCTCTACCAATCAGTACCCTAAACATAAGACTTAATATAAGTACACACTTCACATATACAAAAGTTTCCCATTATAATTTTAAAGATTCATATAATTTTAACAAAATTTTAGATAAGTCTCCCTTACATGGGACCCTACCTAAAAAGTTTCCCATTATTAAATATATGCATAATACAAAGGGCATCAAAACGTATCTATTTCCAAATCGGTTCTTAATTTTTTATTTATTCAATAAAGTCCTCAATTGAGATTTTAATTTCAAGAATCAATTTAATTGCATCCCTGTCAAATTCAAATGCCAACCTTGAAGTTGGCTGCCTTTTTCACTTTGGTCCTTGGTTTTGAATTTGTGCATTTTGACCCTTAATTGATCAACAAACTTTCAATTTATTTAATTTTGCCCCTGATTTAGTCAATTTCAGCCCCTATATTTATGCTCCTTTTCTAGTTTGGTCTTTGGTTTTGGATTTCTTCAATAAAGTCCCTAATTGCTCATCAAACTTCAATATTATACAATTAAGCCCCTGATTTGACGAAATTAACTCTTAAAAATTGTAATTCGACCCCCAAACTTTAATTTCTTTCAATTAAAGCCTAAATTGACTTAAAAATCATTTTTTTTCTTGGAATCGAACCCTTCATAAACTCAATTGATCTTTCAACCAAATCTAATTGAGTCCTTAAACATATGATTTTGGACTTTTCTTCCTCAAATTAAATTTTCTTTGTCAATAAAGCCTTCATCAATCAACAATATACTATTAAATTTCAATCTTTATATTTTTGAACCCTCAACCAATTTTTAGCCATTTTTTAGGTGCCCTTAAGTCCTCTTCTCACTGCTATATATATTTTTTGTTTTCTTTTGATAGTTTTTTCTTTTTCTTTTTTTTGTGTAAGGATCCAAAAATAAATAACAACAATTATAATTACTTGTGTTTTAAACCATGTGGCAAATTATTCATCTTGTACTTGGAAAACTAGAGCTTCAGTGAGATATGAATTTTGGATTAATAACAACTAATGTTGTTGCCTATATGAAAGTTAGTGAGAATTTAGCACAAATGAGAATACAATAGAAAATGATTTATCATATCAAAGATTGTAAAATTAACTTATTCAACAAAAAGTCTCAATTTATTATAGTTAAATAGTACATTTTTATATGCTTGTCTAAATTTGATATTTGTTAAATATCTTATTGAAACTACATTCTTCAATAATAGTCGACTAGGATGAGAAAATATTGATAAATTTTCACTAGAAGGCACTTCAACACCATCCTCATGTCTCATGTTTGAAGGTTGAAGATGGGTGGCTGGGAGCAAGGTTAATGCTTTTGGTGGAAGGGCTGGGAGTTGTCATGATTCTTTCCTTCTCTCTCAATGATGTCTGTCACGGTGGAGGGTTGTTGGTCGGAGGTGGAGGAAAGGCTGACTGATAATGGTGGGGTCTTTGTGGTAAAGATGGGAATGGAGGCAAAGGAAAGGTCTAGTGGCAACTCAACATTGGTTAAGAGAGGGAATAGTATGTCAAGGAGGGGTTTTTTTTTTTTTAGCTGGTGGCTATGTTTATTAGGGGTTAGGGTTTTTTTTAGGTTTTTTCTTTATATTTTTTTTTCTAATGGCTCCCCCCCCCCCCCCACTCTTTTTATAGGTTGAAGATTTTGTCTTCTCTCCCAATTGCTTGTCCAACATTGTATTTTGATTTTTTAAAAAAAAACCAATATCAACATTGACTCAATGAAAAAAATCAATGATTTTGAAAATGATATGTTAAAGCCAAAGGTGTTGAAAAGAAATTTGAAATTTGAATCCTTTTGAGACGATACTGAAAATGTTGAAAACAACGCAAATATATCAAGAATATATTTTTTTTAGGTTTTTTTTTATTGCTATTTTTTAGTTTTTTCAAAAATGTTTCCAAAACGGGGTCTAAAATTGGATAGCACCAATAAGAATGGAATGTAGTTCTTGACATGAAATTTCGATAATCAATAAGTTTTTTTAGGAAAAAAATATTGTATTATTATTAATGTGAAAAACTACTATTTAGGTTAATTGATTATCTACCAACTAGTACATTCTTTAATGTTGTATTTAATGGGTTGTAAGGAATTTGTGCTTGTGACTTATGCTCTTTATAAACATTTCTTGGCTAGCTAGGACAACTAAAGTTTTGCATGGTGAAACTAGAGTACATTAATTGTAAGATGCTTTAACATCAAATGTCAAGTTGCTTTGCATCCATGGCATTTTATTTGGTAATCTTCCCAAATCTTAGGACCTAGCTTTTTTGCCCCGTCAAGGAGGAGAATTAGCTTTTCTCAAACATTCAATATGAAATTGGACTAAACCTTGCTACCTTAAAGAATATGTAGTGAATGTTTTGAATGTGAACTATTTATCTCCCCCACATGAAAACCTAACCAAATCATGTTGTCCCAAAGAAAAAGAAAAAAAAGATAAAATTTATGAATAGAACCACTCATCCTAATTAACATATATTTGATAGTAGCATAAATGGTGATCAAAATATCTCACTCTCTAATCTAAAATGAAAAGGAAAAACCTTTCTTCTTTTTATCTTTCTACCTTGATATGATCAAAATATGTCATCCTAATTATTTTATGTACATGGTACAGAAACCGTTTTAAGAAAATTCAATGAGATCAAATCTTCTATTTGAATTAGAACAATAAAATACCATGTACATCGTTATTTTAATAACACATCCTTCGTAATATTCTATTCCGACGCATTTAAGAGAATAAATTCTTTTAAATGCTAATTTAAAAATTCAAATCCAACAAAATCAAGAGAATATTAAACAAATCTACTTTACTAAACCTATTTATTGTTTGGAGTTATGGTGGAGACAATTTTCAAAGTACGAGTACTCTCTAAGACTCCCTCAAGCTAGCTCCTTTAATCAAGTACTTGAGCTTTCATAGAAGTAAAGTCTCATCACTCTTAGCCATAGAGTATAGGTAGACGAAGGAGAAGGAAAAGTTTTTGAAAGAATGAAAGAGCATTTAATACTCAAAACAAGGAGAGAGTTGGATCCTTAATTTGTGCATGTGATCTCCTTTCACATATTTAGGCTTACAAAAAAAAATTGAGCGATCCTTTTCCTCACCCTTCTTTTAATTAGATCTTCCTCGTCCTTTAATATCTCTTGTTGGGTCATATATAAAGCATTAATTAATGTGAGAGCTAGCGTCGGGGCTAGATAACCATTCTATGCTTCAAATTTTCTTATGTTTATTTACATACATAGCTTGGAAAACGTGCCCTTTCCCATTTCTTTTCTTATCTCGAGTTGTCAAACTTTTGATATAAATTTTAGGGATTAGATGCTACCATTGCATGGCATCAAGCCTTGTAACTTGGAATCGAAAACTTACCTCTTTTATGCAACTCGAGACCGAATTTATTTAGGGTATTTGCATTAAAATATATATATATTATTTTATCCCTGCAAGTTGAGGAACCCAACTCGATCAAGGTTTTAACTTTATGTGACGTTGGGACTATAAAATTCAGGATTTTATGTTTAAGTTTATGTGGGAAACATGTTAGGGTTTTGATCTAGGTTAAAACTTTGGTTTTATTATTGTGTAAATTGCTAAAAATATCAAGTTAGGGAACCATTTTCTAGTGATCAATATGTTAGTGCCATTAAACATAGAGTACTGTTGCTGGAGCCCAAGATCGATCTATATATATATTGAGTCTTCCATTAAACCCTCCAAAAATCATATTTAATTTCTCAGTGAAAGCCTTGTTCTATCCCTTTTTTTTTCTTTTTTTTTTTTGCCTGTCCACTCAACAAATATATAGATGTGCGAAGAAGAAGAAAAGTATACTGAAAGAGAAAAAAAAAATGAAAGTTAGAATTAAAATGCTTATCTGCGTTTATTGGCCTGGAAATTAAATAACCTAGCCTGATTTATTAGCCGCTTTCAATAGTTTAGCTCTGTGGACTCTTATTGTATTGAGAGTGGTTTTTATAGCTATAAATGCTTGTATAATGTTTGTATGACTATAATGGCCCTGACCCCTGGCTTGTCGGCGGGCTCTGCTCTCATTTAAATAATTAAGGTTTTTTCTGGTTGAAAAAATTAGTGTAAATTAAGTGGCATAATACTTTATTATTCTTATACATATAAACGTCAATATGTTAACAAACTACTTATAATATATAATATTATTTGAAAATAATACAGATATATTTATGCAGAAAATAATACATAATGATATATTAAAATAACTTATCTCTATAATATGTAGCTTTTATAATACAATTTATATGTTTAAAATTAATATGTAATTATTGTTTGATGTAATATGTTATGTATTATAATGTATTTTCTATAAATATTATCTGAAAATGTTTGATAGTATTAAAAATCTTCTTATTTTAAAAAACTTAATAACTCAAATTATATTATTTTTCATCTTATTTTTTATAATAATTTCAAGCATCAAAAAATAACTTTTTATGATAAATCAAATATTGAAAATTAAAATAATCTATTTTCTTTAAAAAAAACTTCTTAAAATTCAATTTTTTAAAGGGATTCACTTGTAGCCAAACAAATACAGTAAATTAGATGCCAATTGTTAAAAGTGTGGACCTCATACCCAACCTGTTTAGAAATATGGTTGTGTTTTTTATTCTGAAATGCATCAAAATGATTTATTTTTTTATTTTTTAAAAATTATTTTTGATACCAGCGCATCAAAACGATCCAAAACATAAAAAAAAAAATTAGCAAAAAATAATTAATTTGTTTAGAAATGCAGGTTCGCCCGCGTTTTCAAATGCTCTTTAAAGTAGTATAGTGGAGGTTGCTTTTCAAAATATTTTTCATTTAATAATATATCAAAATAATATTTTTTTATTTTTTAAATTTTATTTTTTATATCAGCATATCAAAACGATCTTAAAACACTAAAAAAATTTAAAAAAATTAATAAATAAATAAATAGTTGCACTGCAAACCCCAAACAAGGTATAAATATTATAGCAACATCTAACTATGTTATTAGACATGGACCATGCTGGATTTGATAACTATGCCCGGATGTTGTTGTACCTAGGCATGCACTTGGCCCATGAAGATCCGTGCAACCTGCCAGGTCAACCTAGGATCCAGGTTTCCCGTCCCAACCCGGTATAGATCTTTTTTATTATTTTTTATAAATAAAAAACCTAAAAAGCTAAACTACAAATACCTAGCAGATTCACATATATTTTTAGAGTGTTGCCTGAACCAAAGTCAATTTTATTTTTTTAACAAAGCAAAAAATTAATCTACAAATTCCTAATCTCACATTTTTTTTTTAACAAACCAAAAAATTAATCTACAAACACCTAGTTAGAGCTGGAACAAATTATTTTGGGTGGAAACTAAAATAGTGGTTTAATTTTAAGAGCCAAAAATAAATTAATACTAAAGACAAAAGATTCAAAAAACATAGGCGTTGTCTCGCACACATGGGACAATTAGAGATTTTTCTCTTGCTCAACCCAACCTTGCGTGCAAGTTTACTATCCTTTTTTTATTAGTTACTGGCCCATATAAAAATCCATTATATAAACATTAGAAGAAGGTTTTATTTTTACAATATTGTAGGATTGGAAGCCCATTAGTATATATATTCTATATTCACAAAAAAAAAAAAAAGTTATGTTTTTCTAATGTGGGATGGAAAATATTTTTTGTTTAAATACTACTTCAACTTAAAATGAGAAGATAATATCTTTTCAATATAAGATAAAAAAATCTTTTGAGATAATATTTGAAACTTTATTATTTATAATATATATGGCCTAAATCTACATAAATTATTTTTTAATTTTTTTTATGAAATATTAAAACCTCAAATATTTTTTAAATTTTTTTCTAGTTAGTCTAGAACAACCCATATAACTCAGGACTTGACCTCATAATCAGTCCAACCCCATAACAGGTTTAATAATTATGTATCCAGCTAGATGGAGAGATCAGGGATATGATCTTATTATTATTCATCATGTACCATTACTTGTTTTATCAAAATTATTCTACAATTATTGTTTTTATTGCCGTGATATAATAAAAAATAATTAAATACAACATAAAAATAAATAAATAAAAAGTTATTTTAAATAAACACTATGCAATCTTTATATATGTTCGAATTATGAAATTTCTAAATCTAGCTAAAATCTTCAAAAAAAAAAAACATATTATTACAGTACTCTTGTACTAAAATGATTGAAGCAACTCAAAAGCATATTAAAAACAAATCCTTCACTGCTTTTAATTAAAGGATTCAAATGAACAAATTCTAAAAGTATAGCAGCTAATTAATTAGATGATTTAATTTTAATCGGTGCTAAGGGTTCCCTTTCAAAAAAAAAAAAAAGAGGAAATGAAAATGCAGGACTCAAGTATTATTTAATGACACTATATAAATTAGACGGAGATCACTTAATGACATAGCATTTGAAGAATTTAATCACAATCCTAATTTTGTTCTTGATCATATTTTACATGATGTTGTTGCGCATTTAAGAAACCAAAAAAACCATCGGATGTATTTCATACGTGATGGAATTGTAGATAGTTTAATGGAATAATAAAAAATATTTTATATAAAGTATTATTTATTTCATGATGTAATAACAATAGTTAAATTTATAATATTTAAATTAAAAATCATCTATATATATATATATATATATATATATAACCTCAATTTCAAAATCATTCTTAACTAAATACATTAAACTATTTTTTATTCAACCTTAATTTCAACCATAATTTTAACCAAACATATATAAATATCAAATCAACCTCAATCAAAAATAATTTTTATAAAATAATTTTTTTTAAATTACAACCACAAAAACTAATACAATATCAAATGTACATATTGTCAGAGCTGTACTGAAAAAGAAACATTAAGTGTAATGTCACTCACAGGCTATTCCATATTCCCCACCATACATTCTTGTCAAAACTGACAACCAATTAATGAGATACATGTGGAATATATATATTTCTGATCAGATTTTTCATAAATTATATTTATTTATGTGGGATTTCTAAGCAAATGTTGTGTCCGGTCCCTCGTGGTTCATTTCCAGCCATGCCATGAAGTCGACAGATATGGGATTTAATTCAGATTTTTGCATGACAATAGGACAGTATATTTAAGGTTTTGAATGAAGATATATGGCCCATTACCGTCCTTTTTTCTTTAATTTCCCCTGCAAAAAAAAAATAACAACTTTAGTTTTATCTTTGAAACATGTAAAAATAAACAGATTTTATATCTATTATTTTTATCTTAGAACAATACTAACCAAACATAACCTTAGTTTTTGTATAAAAAAAGGTTTCATTGCGAGTTTTAGTCCCTCTATATTTAAATGCATGTTATTTTGGTCCCTCGCTAATTTTATTTACCTGATGTGCCATCTGCCTTGTCCTTCCATTAATAAAGACACTAGATACATGACCCGCGCAATGCCGCGGGTTAATTTTTTTAACATAAAAAATATTTTTAAAAAAAATAAAATTTAAAACTATTAGGTCTTTTTGCAAAGTAATACCCAAGAGTCTTGAATTTGGCTGCAACGCTTGACCCAAGAGTAATATTTATAATATTAATAATAATATTAAACTTACATTATTTAAGTTTGAGTCTGGCTACAACACCGGATCCAAGAGCATTGGATGTGGATCTGGCTATAAGGTCGTGTCATAAACGTACGACAATTAAATAGATTAATTAAAAAGAAAAAAACCAAAGAAAAAAAAACAATAGGAAGAAAAAAAACTAATGAAGAAAAAGAAAAAGAAAAATCTGAATTAACTGGGTTAACCCTTCAAATCAGGTTAACTCGTCAAACTTGGGATTCGCGTCATGAAAGTTTGATAACTAAATAGATAAAAAAAAATTGACGGGTTTACCCAGAATTAACTGGGTTAACCTGTCAAACCAAGTAAACTCGTTAAGCCCGGGATACGTATCATGAAAATCTGATAATTAAATAGAAAAAAATTTAACATTAACAAACTAAACTAAACGAAAAAAATTAATTAAAAAGAAAAACAATTTCAGGTTAACTCATCAAATCAGGTTAACCCATCAAACCCGGGATCCGTGTCATGAAAGTCTGATAACTAAATAAAAAAATTTAACATTAACAAACTAAATAAATAAAAAATCATTCGAAGAAAAAAAACAAAAAAAAAAAGGCAGCTACAGTATTTTTAAGATATGTTATAATATAATTATAATAATAAGGAAAGTTAAAAGGCATTGAGAAAGTTACAATGCTTTCCCCATACCTTTTAGAGTATTACTTAATAAAACCCAATTGTTAAGTGTCACATGTGTTTTTATTCCAAGCGATGCTATCTATGACACTTATTGCATGGAACATCGATGTGAATTTCATGTAAAAAAGGTGGAAAAAAATCAATATCTAGTTTTATGGTAACCAAGAACTCTAATTTATATTTCAAATATTCTAGTTAAGGGTGTGATTATGTAATAAGAAAGATCCTCATAACCCTATATATTCTACTTAAAATAACTTGTATTATTATTTGTTTTTAATTATTAAGGTGCCATGTATACTTATATATGCTAAGGGTTTGTCTAAACCGGTATATATATGTTTTATTATTAAATGTAAAATACTATTTAACACAAGTCAGTAATTTAAAACATGAATCTAGTAACAAAGCTCAATCCTCATTTTAAAACACAAGCATTGAGCCCAAAAGTAAAGTGAAAAAACAATAGGCATAAGCATTTTCAAAGTTGTATTATTGAAATGGTCCAAATGCAAATATTCACCGTTAATAAGTCTATATGAGATCGCATTGATCCAACCCAAATCCGCTTGCAGTAATAAAGAAAGGTGTCCTCGAAAACAAGAACACAAGAATAAAATTAAATACACATCCACTTGGGCAAAAAATGTAAATTAAAATAAGAATTAAATATTTACAAATCAACATCAACATTAAAATTTCTTAAATTGTCATATTTTAATTTTGAAAACAACTTTGTCACCGTAAGTAACTTTGTTTTTTTGAAAATGACTAGCTGGATGACTGGAATATTAGTTCAAAAGGGTATTGTCAGGGCACCCTTGAACCCAGTAGTCCAAATTCACTATAAAATAAAAACAAAACTTATTATTAGTTTTTTAAAACAACATCACAAGATAGGAAAATAAGAAACGATATCTTGAAAATATTTTCTAATCACACCTTATGACTCTACTCGGTATGGTTCATTGTTACGATTAAAATAAACCTATTAGTCTAGATTCACAAGAGGATGAAAAGAAAACTTTATTTTAAAAAAAATAAGAAAATTACAAGATAAGAAAAATAAGATCTTGAAAATATATTTTAATCACAACCTATGACACTGCCCAGTGATAAACATCTATCATAGATAGGATCGGTGAACATGACAAAGTCACGAGAAAAACACTTCCTGATTATGGTACTTTTATCATAGGTAGATGATTTGAAAATATTTTAACGTGATGTCTTAAGTAATTTTATTATTGACTAATTTCACCCTATGACATTATTGGATGATGATACATCTATTATCTAGAGTTCGAAAATAGTATTATATTAGATTAAATTATTGTTTTTTATTTATTGACTATACCCTATGACACTACCTAATAATGGTTTATTTGTCATAGATAGAGATCATTAACCAACCAATACATGATAAAAACACAAGAAAAATAGATTTTGGAATATTATAATTTATTAAGCGATTTTATTATTTACTAATCAATCCCTATAAAATGTCCAATAATAGTATATTTCTCATAGATAGAATTGCTAGCCAACCAAAAATAATGATGTGACTTATTAAGCAATTTTATTTCTTACTAATTGCATCAATGAAAATGTCCAATAATAGTAAATTTTTCATAGGGAAGATCATTGACCAAACAACAGAAGACAAAAACATATTTGGAGTAAACAAATGTTTAATGAGGTATCTTTAAGCATCTTAAGAATTTCAACAAGGTTTGTAGTTCGAGATGGAAAAATAATGAGATTTTGGACAAGTAAGTAGGCAGGAAATATTTCTACTCTCTCACATCAATAGTTTTCAAGGTTGTCTGCATTATTTAATGCTACAAGCAAGTCGAATTTCACTTTGAAACATGGGTGGATTTTGAGTCTTTCTTTCTTTTCTTTTCTTTTTTTCTTTTTTTCTTCTTTTCTTTTTTTGTATTTCTTGGAGGAGGGAATTGTAGGTATTTAAACAATAGAAGTTAACAAGCTTGAAGGACTGTGGACCGATCCTGAAGCACATATTACTATGGTCTGGTTTTTAGCTTCATGCCTTGTACTTTATCTTAGTTACACAATCTATGTGGCTAATTAACTTTCTTTAGTTAATAATGCTCCTCTCGTTTATAAATAAATAAATAAGAGGATTTAGACCATACCTATCAACTTGGTTGTTATATAGAGTTAAATTCTTATTTGTAGCCAAAAACTAAATTAAATAATGAATTTCCCTCCACATTTTATTTTTCGTTCATTTTTTTTTACTTAATTGGTAAAATATGGGGCTAAATGATCAGGCCAATTGACAAGGGTCACCAATCTCGTTCAATTTTATTCATCATGTGTGTATATCACATTATTGGGAAAATTTGACTTTTCCTTACAAACGTTAAGAGGGAAACTGACTTCGCAGACCATTTTAATAGGCTTAATTTAGCCACCATTTTTCTTAATTATAGATCAAATTGACCAGAAAATGAAACAGAGGGGATAAATTAACTTCTTTTTTTGTTATAAATCGAGGAGGCAAAATAGGTAATATCTCTTTGTATATGAAATCATGCACTATCATTAAATAAATAAATAAATAAACATAATGTGGAAACATATATATTTTGCTGGAAGCTAGTATGTTTAGGTACCATTCACTACTATTTATAATTTAGCAACGGAATATTTTGCTGGTAGTTAGAAAATCATTCTATTGGCAAGATTTTTACCGACGTGCTCAAAGATTGTTACTTTTCATCAAGAAAACTTTCCTCGGTGATTACTATTTTATCAATCATTCTATCGGTAATACAATCACTGATAGATTTACACGCAGAAAAAACGCGTCAAATAAAAACAATTATCCATTTTATTTTGTCGGTATTTTCATTGGTAAATATGACATATTACCAATAAAAAGACCGTATGTAATTTCATGAGTAATTTTTTTAATATTATCGATTGAATTAAATCATTAGTGATTAAAAAATGACAGTAGCATTTAAAGTAATATACCAACGGACTTAATATGTCGGTAAGACCATCCGTAGTGTTTTAAAAATATTTTTTAAACAAAAATATTAAATAGAGTAGAAAATAATTAAATTAAATTAAATTAAAAATCAAATATTTATTACATAATTAAAAATTTATCAGCTCAAATACAATTCATCTAGAAGAGAGAGGCTGGAGAAGGAGGATGGGGTCTTTGCTAGGATCAAGGGGCGATAAGGGGGGGCACGTGGACCACCTATGTGTTATTTCAGCTGCAGGTAAAATTGCCAAAGTTTGGTCGTCTCAGTATTAAGATTAGGGGTGTTTACGGTCCGGTTTTAACCCAAAAATTCAACCAAACCGAAAAATAATAGTCCTTGTTAATATAACCCGAACCGAACCGAGAACCGGTTCAAACCGAACTGGTTTTGTTCGGGTCGGGTCGGTTTTTAGCATCCAAAACCAGAAAAACCAAAGCATTTTTGTTGCTGCCGTTGTATACCTTAATATGGGCTTTATGCCAAAGGATTTCGTTCCTCTGTGGGGTAATTATAATATAGCTTGGCAAAAATGTGTCTAGTTACTATAAGAATCCTTGCTTCTTCAATCCGCCCCTTCTTGTCAAGTGTCATTGAAGATAACAAGGGAAACATTCCTTTTTCAATCCCTTCAAGATCTCAGGTGCCATGTCGACGATGTGTTGCTGGAATAAGAAGGTTGAGGGCTTATGCTCAACTACAGTGCATGAGTGGATGGCTTGCATAGTTTACAGAGGAAAGCTAGGTCATGTTCTCAAACTAACAGCTACCTGTGAACGTCTAAATTTATGATACCCTTCTTATCCCTTTTTTATTGGTTCGGTTTTTTCGGTTTAATCGGTTGGTCGGTTTTTTTGAACACCCCTAATTAAGATAGGTTGTCTAAGCTTCAACTTGTTGGTTGAAAATAGCCTTGAACTTCGAAGATTGAGTGCTCAGAACTGATTGCAAGCATCTAATAATTGAAACACTTTGGGTATTTGGCAAGTCCTCAGCTGCAGTGTTTGTGATACCGTAAACCCGATTTTTATCGAGTCCACCAGACAATCCCACCTCCAATCATAATTTCAGATCAATTTCCGAATGGGCTGAAGGATCATCCTCATATCTCTCTTGTGATCAAGTGTTATATTTTCCTAAATAAATAAAAAACAATTAGCAAAAAAAAAAACTTATGAAAATTAAGAAAAGAAATTGTTGAAATTCAACATACCACAAACTTCTGAGCTTGACTATCCACGAGTTGTTACACCATTTTTCAATTATCATTACTCTGCACGTGCATTTATAAATAAAGCTTCATCGGTCTTGATTCGCATCCAAGAAACGTAGCCTATAAGAGAAGAACCTTGTTAGTTAAACATATTCATATAAAACAACAATTTAAAAAATGGATGTAATAAAAAATAATCTTACCATCTACTTCGCATATAAAATAAATGGAATGGATCTGCCAGTGTACGTGGTAATGGAACCATGAATCTTTATGTTCTAGTTCTTCATATTGGATTATGACTGTTGCACGAAACATTTGAACATGACGTGATAAATATATTTTGTCCATATAGCCTCAAAGACGTACGGAGGTCTGAAATCCTTCCAAATCACTATGTCTTTCCAACTTGAAAGCTCTCTTTATTAAGTATAATTTTAGCCTTTTTTTATACATCTTATACCAAAAATCATGCAACCTATATGGTACAAGTGAATTATTGCTTAACAAATGAAAAATAAAATTTTAACATTTGGATAAAAAAATATTTATTCTTATTTCAATCTTATTTAGTTGCGTTGTGATTCTCTCAAATCCTCATAACAAAAGTGTTGTCAACCCTATCACGGTAAGATTTTTCTTTGCACGTCAAATTTGTAAGAGAATTAATTCATTAATATTAATAAATTAACTGAATTAACATAATAAAAAAATTGTTTAAATATATACTAACCTTAAACTTTTTGAACTATGTATCAATCATGGATTTCCATTTAGGGTTATTGAACCTGCCTCCATTGAAACAATGACATTTCCATCAACAATTTCATCATCGAGGTTATCATTCAGGCAACCTCAACATTTATAAACCTGGAATTGCATTCGTTAATGGGAATTAATTTTTCAAAAATTATTAATTATTCTCTATTTTTTTAGTAGTGTATGAAAGGAAAACAAACTTGCATTGAGTGGTTGGGTTTTAGGCAAAGTACTTTCTAGTAAATGAATCCTACTCTAAATGGACCCCCCTTGGCGTGGCAGCATTGCACTCGACGAGCCCACGTTGAGAGAGGCTGCATGTGCCTCAGATGCTTGTTCATTGTAAAGCACCTAACGACTCATGATCATCAAAAGGGCTGCTAAAAGAACTGGTTGTGATCATGTTCATACGATGTGTTGCTGACTTTCCCGGAGACATCTACACAAATTAAAGGACTAAGATACTGTAAACCATTCCTATTAAAAAAAATCCGCAGCATCTTCCCTATACAGAAAACTACCTAAATTTTGTTTACCTACAAATACACATTAATAATATGTTGTCACAAACCAATTCATTTTATTCAACTTTTAAGTCATTTATTTCATGTGTCTATTAGTATAAAACTCTAAATTTTAATCATTATATTTATATGGGCTTGCTTACTATCATTTCTATAGCTTCTAACTTTTCAATATAAATATTTTTGTAAGACTTGGTTGGATTTTATTTTTTATTTAATTTTAAGACTTTTAAATAATTAATTTGAACCTAACAATCCAATTCTAATGCTTTAAGACATTAACCACTTCCACAATGTCAAGTTTCAATTTAAATTTGATCATTATTTCAATATTCTTATTACAAAACAATTTAAATTGGATCTCGTTTTCAAGTAATTCCACCTTATATACATTATTCATATTTGATGCATCCAAAAGTCACAAACACCTCCATCATGCCTTGACATTGTACTACATCTCCAACCTTGTTCCCATCGGTTTATAGCTCTGTAGTCACTTTAAAACTCCTCTAAAGACCTTAACTTGGCCAGATTTAACAAATTGGTTTTGCAGTACCAGGTTGTTGGCTTATGGCTAGCAGTTGGAATCTTTTCCAAGTGAATCAATGGTCATGATTCATACCTGGAAAGGACCACAAGCACCTCTTCACCTTTTATAAATAGAAGTGTGTCTTAACCAAGAAAAAAAGGAGAAAAAAAGATAGAAAACAAAAGCTAAAACACCCATCTCCCCCTGCACCAACAGTACTGACACTAGTCCAACAAAAACCAAACATTACACCAACAAACACCTTTTATTTTCCCCAGTTCATAGCTATCCTACCACTATTTTGCACCGTGAGCCTCTCCTGCATAACCTCTTTATCTCTAGTAGCTTCATCATGGACCTCCAGCAACCCAAGTCAGTGCACTAGCTTTAACCGTAGACAACTACCACTTCTTGGTCGAACCACCACCAACCAGCAAAACCCCACAGGCCAAGTAACTTCTTCTTTTATTTTCTTCCTCGGATAAATCCCTACATGAAATACACCAATAAACTATAAAATGAAATGAAAATGCATGATTTGGTTGTTAACATTCATTATTTTCTACCAAAAAATGACTAGTAGGTTAGGTTAGTTAGAAAAAATAAGGGTTGGAACTCCCATTGAAGCCCAACCCATGTGGCTAGGTTGGGTGTGTGTGTGTGTGTGTATTATCGTTAGGTCATTTGTTAGCCTATCATGTGGGCTTGGGCCTCGAGCCAATAAGTCCAACCCACATGATAAGCTCAGTCCACCCTAAATTTAAGGGCGTGTTTGGCATGCCCGATTTTTACCAAAGGAAAAAAAAAACCTTTTGTTTTGTTCTTAAGGCAAGTTTCTCAAACATGATCTTAAGACAGATTGTGTGCCTCTGATTTTTGGATAAGGATGTGTTTGGCAAACATGCCCTATTGTTTTTTTTTAACACTTGTTTGCCTTTATTTTTGTATTTTGCCAAACAAGCCTAAGTGATTTCCAAAAATTATTTAAAAAAAATTCAAGGACCATTTTAAAATTATTTATAGATCTCTCACATGTTCTTTCAACAATTTCACTTAATCAAGGTTGTAGACTTACACTTTAAGATACTGACTCAGTATTAAAAATATATGTTTTTCTTTGAAATTTCAAAAAACAATCCTTATTTTATAAAGAAAAATATGTTTTTGTTTATGTGCATACAACCAAAAGATTTCCATGCATATTTTATAAAAACAAAAAAAATACATTTTTATCATGCTTTGAAAAAAAAAACAAAAATGGATATCATATTCAATTTATGATTATCTATTAAGATTTATCTAAAATTTCAAAAACACCATAAAAATTAGTTTGTTTAATTAATATATGGGATATGAATTTTATGATGTAATGCATATTTCCGGTATTAAATTAAATGAATTAACAAGAATAAAGGCTAGGAATTAACTATAAACTTTAATACTTAGGGGTGTAAAATTACTCTGTAAAGTATATTTTCAGGTATTAAAGATACAGGGTAGGAATAATTACAACATTGAAATTTAGACTTTAAAATAGTTAGGTTTTAACCTGATAAAGTAAAGATCTCCTAACTGAGAGAGATCTGCCTTGAATCTTAGACATACCAACGAATAGAAATTTAACCTAGAAAAAAAAAATCAACAATGCATCTTACCATAGATATGATACACTAGGTGTGATGCGTCTTTCTCATGCACAATTAGTCATTTTACCCGGACTCTCGTAAATCAATAAATTTTGTAAAGACCATGATATGAGATGAAACTTATAATTAATTAACCCTAATACATCTCAAAACTCCGTTCAATCCCAAAAGTAGATCTGTCAATATTTTGCACGCCACTAACATCCAAATAATTAAGTTGTCATATCTTTATATATGTTTGAAAAATAGATTTGGGCATAGGCTCTAATTAAATACTGATTGTAACCATGGGGTTCATCACTCTTAACCATTATAGTTGTAGTTGATTGATGTTGAAATCAGCGAGACCATAATTAATGAAAAAAATAAGATATTTATGAAACCATTGATGTAGAATGTGGGAGGTTGAAACTTATATTGTTGTTTTGTTAATCTTGTTTTCATATATATTTTTGTGGACTTAATCAATATAGTAAGGTTTCATTAGTGCAATCTTGGGTTTAAATTCAAAGAAAATTACAAGAAATAAAATGTCTCGTAAATTCATCTATTTTAAATAAATAAAAAAACCTAACCCAAATTTAATCACGAAAAGCTGATTTAATAACTTATTTAGAAGGGTAGTTGCGGTTGTTTTTCAAAGTATTTTCGAACTAAAATGTATCAAAATGATGTTTTTTTATTTTTGATATCAGCGCATCAAAACGATTTAAAATATAAAAAAAATAAATTTTTAATAAAAATAAATTTAAATTTTTAAAAAACATGATTTGCATAAATATATATATATATATATATGTATATATATGTATATGGATATAGGTGGGATTAGTGCGGCCATAAATATGGAAGTCAGTGCTAATATTAATTGTACCGAAAAAGCAATGGTTTACTGTATATGAATACATAGGTGAGAGTTTCTATATAATCACAATACAAAATATGTATTGCCTAGAAGTTAAAAAAAACCAAACAGCATTTACTATTACCCTATTTTGCATTTAATGCACCATCCAAACACCACCTATGAATTAGTGTTTTGTCCTTGCTAACATTGGAGAAAGTGGCAAACAGTAAAATCAACTACATTAGAATACTCACAGAGTTTTTAGGTTGTTTTAATATAAAAAATAAATTTTATAAAATAAATATATATATTATATATATATATTTAAATAGTTTAAAAAATAACCACTACAAATATAATAAATAATTTATACCGAGGGGGTGGCTGCCCTAGACAAAATCAATTTGTAATCTCCAGCAAACACTTCGCATCAAAAGATTAAAAAAGAATAAAAATCAGGGTTAGTACTTCCCAATTCTCTACAATAGAGTTCTTAGCAATCCCATAATAATAAATTATACTTATGATTTCGCCTAGGGTTTTGCGAAACCCTAGCAGATATGTATATAGTCAATATGAGCTAGAGCTAGCTAGAGGATGAGAATTGTAATATATTGTGTAATTAAGTATGGTTCTTGTGGACGACTCCATAACAAGAATCAACACACGATCATGCCTAGAGACCATGTTGTTGAAAGATTATTATTAGAAGGGGAATATTTGGGAGAATGAAAGGGAATTAGAAGGTAATATTGTAGAATTAGGGTTTACGATGTATCCACATCAATCCAAAACAAACAACCCTTTATGTGGGTCTCTTACTCTACGTATATAAAAAGTCAATGGGTCTACCTATATAATACAAAAATACATGTATTATTATTATTATTATTATTATTATTATTATTATTATAGTTGTTGTTGTGTGTAATCTGTTCTACTAATGATCTCAATACCTTCTCATAATGTGAAAAAGAAAAATAATTAAATTACATATGTACTGTATAATATTTATTTACACGTTAATCAAGATAAATTAAATTATATTTTGAAGTAATTTTAAGAACGCATTTTATATGTTAATTTAATGTATTTAGAGGAAATAAAAATATTGCATAATTACCAACCAAACCCATTTAAGCATAGAAATTAATGGCATCCTAAAATAATATTTTTTTTATCCTTGCAAAAAAAAAAAGAAAAAAAAAAGTAAAAGTTCTTGGAATTATTAAGTATGTTGCATAGAGAGAGGAGAGGGGGAGGAGCGAAGAGTGTGGGGGAGGAGGAATCCTACAAGGAAGAGTCTTTCTCTTTCTAACATTTGTCATCCCGTTCTCTACGGGGAAGGAAAATCAAAGTGATGGAAAGTTTTTTTTTTTAAGGTTATTAATTTATATATTTATTTATTTATGAGTGATTGAGTTTTGACTAGATAAAGAAATACCTTGCGGTAGTGTCATTTTCCAAGATATACTCTCGAGGTGTGCAAAACCAAAACCCATTTCCTTTCAATGCACTTTCAAGATTTCAATTTTCTTTTTTCAATATATTTATTTAATTATTATTTTTATTCTCCTTCTTCTTCCTTGCCTAACAACACAAATCCCTCTCCCTCTTTATCTCTTGTTCTCTATCTACCTTTCACAAGCACTCTCTCTCTCTCTCTCTCTCTCTCTTCTTTCTTGAGCATGTTGGTTTGCTGATGAAGATTTAAAGACACTTCTCTTTGCTTCATCTCTCTCTTTCTTGCTTTAAGTCTTTAAAGTAGAAATCTATGGTGTGTTCTTTCCGAGCTTTTTATCCATCTGGTGTCAAAGCTGGCCACATCTCCATCTCCATCTCTCTAGCTAGCTCTTACATGTATTGTCAAGGAGAAGGAAGAGAGAAAGGGGATTAAAGACACACACTCTTCACTATGCTTGCCCTTTTTTGCTTTGCTTCCAAGCAATCTAGCTAGATTACATTAGCAAGAGAAAAAGGCCACTAGCTTGTAAAGAAAATGCCCTTAGAAGGGGTGTTCATTGAACCCTCTTCAAACCCAGTTCCTGATCTTTCTTTACACATTAGTCCTCCAAATATTTCCTCTCCTTCTTCACTATGTAACAAGAAGAACAATAACATTAGTAATAAAGTGGATGCAAGCTTCAATCTGTTGGGCAGACAAGAAGCCACTCATAAGCCCAACACAGTAAGCTCCATGAGAAGTGATTCTCAAGCTTATATAGAGCTCTCTCTAGCGCATCCAACAACTGGCCTTGATGAAGAAAGTAGAAGAAGTAGAAGAAATCTATCAAGTTCAAGAGCTGTAGAGCTACCTCAGCTCAACCCTTATCATCAACAAAGTCATAATCATCATCAGCAGCAGCATCTTCACCATTCTAATAGTACCACTCATCACTTGAATCATATAAATCATGGTGTTTCTCTGCTTGAAGTATCAGATGGTTTGAGACCAATTAAAGGGATTCCAGTTTATCACAACCGCTCGTTTCCTTTTACGCCTTTAGAGCAATATTCATCAAGAGAGAATAAAGATCCCAAGATGTGCTTCTACCAAATGCCCTACCCTTCTTCCTCGTTTTTCTCTCCTTCTGTTAATCCTCACTCTTCTTCTTCCACTTCCTCACCTTATAGTATTGGAGGAGGAGGTTTAAATCCCATGTCCATGTTAAACTCATCAGGACCTAATCAAGCTTTGCCAGGTCCTTACAATAGATTAGCACCAACAACAAGATTCAATGGGCTGTCAATGGATGCTTTCAAATCCCACCAATTGCACCACCACCACAATCAATATGGAGTTGGATCTACTGAAGGTTCGCCTCATGGGTTGATTAGATCAAGATTCTTTCCAAAGCTTCCAACAAAGAGGAGCATGAGAGCACCGAGAATGAGATGGACTAGCACTCTTCATGCTAGATTTGTTCATGCTGTTGAGCTTCTTGGAGGCCATGAAAGTAAAGAACTTCAAAATTTTCTTCCGCTCTTTTCTTTTTTTTTTCCTCTTTTTGCTACTACAATAATTTGTGTGTGAATGATTGGTCTTTGAGTTTTGGAAAAACACTTTGAATTTTAGAGATTTCTCAATGTTTTGTTTTGACTTTATTACTCTTTTTTTTCTTTTTTCTTGGATTGGCTTGTTGTTTATAGGAGCTACTCCAAAGTCAGTTCTTGAACTCATGGATGTCAAAGATCTCACATTAGCTCATGTCAAGAGCCATTTACAGGTAATCTCTCTCCCTCTCCCTCTATCTAGAATGTGAGGAGGATAGAGGAGGGGAAGGTGTATCCCCCAGGCACAGTAGCCAAAGAAGGCAGTGTGAATGGGCGGGTTAAAGAATACTAGAGAAAGGAAATGAGCCTGAAACATCTGAAAGGTCTCAGACAGACAAGTTTCTGCTTTCAAAGAGGAGAGAGAGAGAGAGAGGATGATGACAGACAAAAGTAGTCATCATTTCTCAATAATACACTTACTCATTACTATACAACCTTATCAAACATCAACCTCGTGATTAATGAATCAATCCAAGACAAGCACAGAAGCCCACAGAGAGAGAAGAAAAAAAGAAGCTAGCCAGAGATTGATTTAAAAAAATTAAAAATTGAAAAGGGTTTTCAATTCTAAATTTAATTATTCATTTTGTTTAATTTTATTTTGCTAGCTCATATTTCTTCCTTTGAATAGTCTTTGTTTTACTACCTACGGATTCCTATTGGACTTTGCAGATGTATAGAACTGTCAAGACCACTGACAAGCCTGCATCCTCTTCGGGTAATTCGCGTTGTTTAGTCTTCAATATTTCAGCCTTTTCTTCTCTTTTTTTGAGGAGATGGTCTTATTTTTGTTTCTTCTCTTCAATATGTACACTTAGTGTATTGCATGCATCTATCTTACACACACACACACACACTCGCGCATCTGTACATTCAAGAACTTTGTGGTGTGTTTTTGTGTACAATATAAGAGACTGTGTGTGCATGCTTTTGCATTTTATTTGAAGGTTTTGGTGGGTAAATATTAATTTGTTGAAGGGTAAAGCAGATGGATCTGGAGAAGAAGACATGTCTCCAATTGGAAGCTATAGTACTGCAAATGAGCGTGGTGGGCTGCAAAGAGGAGTACAATCAGAGGGGTCACCTGTACAACAAGACATGGACTACCCTTCTTCTACTACTACTACAACTCTATGGAGTAACTCTTCGAGGTACCTCTGTCTCTCTTTTCAGTGCCCTACACTTTTTTGAAAGGAGAGTGATGAACTTAGAATGCTTTCTTCTTCTTCTTCTTCTTCTTTTGTTTTCTTTTTGCATGGTACTTGATCAGCTTAGAAACCAAAACCCACTCACGTGTCCACACCATTTCTTGAGGAATAAAAAGAGCTCTTCTTCTCTTGCACGCTGTAGGCAGGCAGCTTTTGCTTTCTATACATACATACATACATATATATATATATATGTGTGTGTGTGTGTGTGTGTAAATGTATGCTAGCTCTTCTTTTTTCTTTCTTGATCTTCTATGTCGCGGAAGATCTTCCTGCTGACATGAGATTTGCAGTGGTAGCTTTAATTCATTCGTATTATATAAAAAAGAAAAGAAAAGTAGTTAAAATGCAATCAAACACTGATTAGGAAGCAATTCCCTCAGCTGCGCTTTTTCTTTTTCTTTTTAAAATTACTATATAATATTGTCATATATATTACTGTTAAACCCAGCTGGTTCTTGTTCCCTCCAAGAGACACATTGCATATATCACCAAAAAGATCGGCTCCCATCTTGACTTCTTATGTGCTTTCCTCTTCTTAAAGTTCAATTAAACAATCCTAGCTGCTCCATATCCTAGTGTTTTGCATTGTTTAATTAGTAGTTAATTAATAATTAATTAATTAGCACCTGCTCCCACTAAATAGCACGTAGAATTCCAGGTTAAAATTTAATTGATATTTCTACTCTCCACTGGTTTTTTTGCATCAATTATATATAGTCCTTTAATTGATATATATAGCATGCACAGCATGTTTTTATAATATTTTATACCTAAACTAACTTGTAATAAAAATTAGGTAATGTTTGGGAATACGGTTCAAATGTTATTTGGAAAAAAAATTAAATTTATTTTTAAAAAAAATATTGTTTCATGTGGATTGTTATGATATGTTGATTTTGATGTATTTCAGAGTAAAAAAAATTTTAAAAAGTAACCGCCGTTACAATATCAAATAATATTTTAATTATTGTCTTATGACAGAAAAGATAAATATAATAAAAATATAAATATATTTAATTGAAAAGATAGACAAAATTATAAAATAAATATATCTCTTGGAACAATTTTTTAATGAAATTTTATATTAAATTCATGCTATATATTTATCTTATTCTATGTATTTATTATTAATTTGATAAATAAGATGTCCCTGCTTACAAATTAGGAGAAGGGAACTCGATATTACCATTTATAACTTGGAAAATATACACAAGTAGTTAAACTGCAAATGATCCATATCACAATCACATATCCATCAATGGAGCTTTAGGTTTTGGGTGCAGTCAATGCATATATGACTTCTAGATGCAATCGATGATGTTTTTGTTAAAAATATCAAGGATTATTTTTTATTTCCTGTAAGAGATTCTACTGTAAGGATAGGCAGAAACAGGGTTACAAGAATAAAAAAAACAAAAATCAATAACCCTAATAGAGTTTTATTACAATAAGTGAAAACGTAAGGGTACTAGTAATTCTCAAAATTAAGTATCTAAAACCTTTGATCTTACATGCTACCCTGTCTGAAAGAGAATGTCTTAGGGCTTCTAGGGCCACCTAGATTGGAAGCAACTTACACTTTTTGTGCTGACTTTTCCTCAAATGTCATGGCTTTGAAGAACAGTTCATCAAAGGCATCTTCGTCCCTTCCTGTAACATCCTTTTCAGGCTTTTCTTAAACACTCGATTACATGGATTGAAAAGCCATGCATTGCATAGGTACAAGGGTACTTTAGCTTCTGTCTCCATACATACATTTCTCCCGTCATCCTTTCCTCTATAGCCCTTCTGCATGTGCTGAATGTGACTTGTATTGGACTCTTGTTAAGAGAAAATGACAGAAATCAAACTTTTCTATGTCAGTGAAAATGAAAGTTGAGTTGTTCTGAATTAGCTTTGAAATTAGCCCTTTACTTCTTCCACACAAAAAAAAGCTTTGAAATTAGAGATAATGTTACCATTCAAAATACTTAAGCTTCAGCTAAATCAATGGTATAAATTCAGCTATAGATAATGATATGCATTGTTTCATAAATGCTATGATGAATTATGATAACAATTATGTTAGTGGATGCATTTTTCATATATTGAAAGACAAGAACTTCTCCTTATTATATTCTATATAGCAGCTTGTAGACAACCTTACGAGAGAAAGACTTTGCTTCATCTGGCTTGATGAAAATTCTTTCCGCTCTAGCTAGAACAAAGATATTGCTGTGCACCGTGTCAAAATAATTTCAAGCTAATTCAATTATGTTACGTTTCAGTGGTAGGGAAGCATGGCCGCAAACAAACTCCAATGACATGGACGGGCACAGACAAGGAACGTTCCAGTCACAACAAAGATCTGGACAACTAATGGAGGTATCATCCCAAAGTCTAGAATTCCTTTAAGATTTTTCAAAATTTCCAGAAACCTAACATATGGGATAAGAGTTTAATTACATGGATTTGCTTGATTGATTACTTACAAGAGGTGGCATGTACTTCTCTTAATTAATACTGCAGGAAAGCGATTCGACTCGGCCGAAAAGCTACTTGGGGTCTAGTTTGGATTGCAAGAACCCCAGCTTGGAGTTCACATTAGGTAGACCAGATTGGCCGGGGAAAGAACATCGCTGATCATGCATAAACAATTGCTATATACCATGGTTGTCTTTTTCTATTCCTTATATTGAGTTCCTTGAGTAAAATTCCATGGTCTTCATGAATGAGAGGGAAGGCATAGATACATAATTATTAGTCCTAGTTCTGTGCCATTTGAAGTCTTTTTTGCTTGAAGAAAATGTGTGTTTTGTGGAAACAAACAAGAAACCAGGAGGAGAAGCAATGAGAGAGAAGGGAGAAAAGGGAAGTAGGAGTACTTACTGCTAATTAATTCATTTCATTGTGTCGATCACGTATCACGTCTTCTTCAGCCTATGCTTTATTCTGGTTCTGGTTATAATCTCGGTGGCATAGAATGAAGCAAAACTATCAATATCAATGAGAAAGTTAGGGCAAAATTAGCTAAACAGGAAGCATCCTGCCACTTTTGTTTCTGCTTGATTACTTGTAAAGCTGAAATTTGATGATGGAACCAGCAATCATTTTGATTTTGGAGAAAACCTGTTTCTGTTTACTAGCATTGATGTCTGACTTCTATCTGAACCAAGCAGCGGGAAATAATGCTGTCTCAAGAAGACAAGTCCACGGATTACTTATTTAGTAACCAATCCATTGTTGTGGTCCTTGTGATATCCAAATTTAGGGTTTGATGTTCTGAACCTTTTCAATTTTAAGACACCAACCTGTCTGCCTAAAATTGAAACCACTCCAAACTTCTTCTCAGTCCTTGTATGCATAATTTCTGTGGATAAACTTTCATGAGGTTTCAGGCACATGCACTGAAAGACCCGAGATTAATAAGAGCTTAAGGATTTTTTTCAAGTGACCTTCCTTTTCCTAGTCTCTCCCCCTCTCTCTCTCCTCGTATGCAATTAAGGCCCAATCCTAAAATTTTAACTGCAATGAGCCCACACATCTCCAGCATTATAGGCTAACATTTCCAAGTTAAATCCTTGAAGACTGCAAGAAATACAGTTCCCCCATCCCATGTATGTCACAGCACATCATATGCAGGATCCCAGGGCAACATTGTCCAACACTAGAGAATTATCGAAACAGGCAATCTCGGGATCCGACTTTGTATATTCAGGCGAGGTGAGATTTCTCCTATAGCTACCAGGTTTCCAGTGCTCCGAATACATACCATCTCCCTGTATGAACAGCAACATTACATGAGGTAGTAGGAGAGGCAAGGAAAAAGAGTGATAAACGAGTAACGCAAGCTACAACCCATATAGCAAATAGCATACATCATTTCAGGGTCTTGGAGGATTGGTCAAGATGTACATAAGCCGATCCGGATCCGAAATCCCACCGTTAACAACAAAAAAACAAAAAACAAAATAGCATACAGCATATGTGCTTTCAAACTACACTACAAAATCTTATCATGTGCTTCCAGGCTATACACAAGCAACAAACGATGAGCATAGACGCTTCAATCGCAGCAGTTCCTGGGAGATTATTCAAAGCAAAAACAAGTACTGATATCCAGATCATAAGAGGATGTTTACATGAGTGAACATCTGATCACCACGACACTTCAAGTTTTCAACTCGTTTGGTTCAATATAGCGGTGCTTAGCATGCCTGGACGAAGAGTAAGCTGAAATTGTTGATCCAGTCACTGTTAATGAGTGCTTGGCAACTCCAATGCTTTTCTTTGTCACCAGCCAGACAGTCCAGAAGAATCCAATCCAGCCTGATTCAAACAAATTTTAAGTTCCAATCAAGGAGTTGCAGATATTTATCACACATAACAGACTGGGTTACATCAACTATGAACTCTCGAAAAAAATTTACTTGAGATGCATTACATTTAACTCACTAACCAATTGAAGGAAGAATCTAGGTATAAATTCGAAGAAAAGATAGAAAGCTGGATTCTGTGTACCTGTAACGATCAGAACAGCTACAGTTGCTGAAATCGTGGCAGTGGAAATGACAAATACAGCTACTGATAATGCCCCTATGTATATAGCTGTCAGAAAGGCAAAGAACAGAGCCAAGAAGCCTCCTGCAGCTGCCAAGGACATGAGAAGAGAGATGACAATAGCATTGAAAGTAGCTGCCAGAAAGAAGAGCATAAATACAAGCACTCCTGTCAAGGAAAGAAGAGCAATAGTCCCAACCTGTAACAGTTTGAAAAATTGACAGAATCATGAGAAGTCCTGAAGACAAAATATGAAAGGCAGCAATACAAAATTTAAGTACTCAAGAAAATAAGCTCACTGCAAACTTAATACGATGCAACTGCTATAATCTTGAAAAAAACAAACGAAATATGCAAAGTGGGAAAAAGGTATGAAAAATCACAGCCTTGTCCTAAGAAATCATCACTCATAATGCCAGTGCCTCAATTAGCTTTTCTGCTAATAAAAAAGATAACTATATTAATTTCCTTCAAATTCCAATCAACAGTGATAAGGCGAGCAGGCAGAGCTTGACTTGTACAGACAACATACTCCACTAAATCATATAACGCCATGTGGTTAGTCGAATCCCGTCAACACTCAGAAACAATGTGGTGTACAATTCTAGTTACCAGATTGAAAAGTACCAAGATCAAATAGAATTCAGAACTGTGATCCTTACACCTTATGACTCGAGTGCACCAAAAGAGATCGGATCCAGATTCAATACTTCCGGGATTTAGGGGTTGTTCTTCGCTGAGAGCTTCTTCTACTTATGCAACCAATCCAGGTAACTTAAAAATATTATTCTCATTACCAACACTTATTGCACTAAGCTGACTAGGTATGTCCAATACAATCAATATCAGCTAAATTATTAAATAGGAAAAAAAATGTTGCAGTAATTTTTATTTTCTACAAATTAGTCATAAGATTTTAACTGATTTTGTAATATCCAATATCTTTAAAATTCCACAAAAACGAGAACACGTAATATAGAATCAATAAATCTTCAACAAGAGTGCTACCACATCAATTCCCCCGTGAAAAAAAAAATCAAAATTATTTATTGTAAAAAATCAAAATCTACTCAGAAAATTAAAAATAAAATCTCTAAAATGGTTGAAATTTTTAACTTTTTTCAACTTAAAACGCTTAATATTGGAATGGTGAGGCCCACATAACTACATATATAATATTATTAAAAAAAAAACTCAAAATAGCAAGTTCTACAAAAAAAGTTTAATTCTCGCAATTCTCACTCAAAATTCAGTAACGAACAAGCAAGTCAAAGCACAGAGTACAGAGTACAACCAATCAATGCAAAGAAAAAAAAAAGGTGAAACTACACACTTACAGAGATAACAAGGAGAGCTCTTAAAGGACTGCCTCTCTGAGTCCATTGAAGAAGCTTCTTTCCACTGTTTCTAAAACCTTCTCCAAGCAAAGGCAAGTTCTCCGATAACCCAATCTTGATCCGCTGCAGGAGAGAAGTTGATGATGCACTGCTTCCTGAATCAGGGTACAAGATCGTAACAATCACACGGTAGATAACAGTGTACAGATCAATTTCTTGATCGAATATGTCCCCTCTCTTCTTGCTTGCTTCCACTCCATTGATCACCTCCGGCTCTTGATCCGCCATTTACGGTTTACGCAGTTCGAAAAACGCTCTAGAGAGAGAGAGAGAGAGAGTTACAGAGGGAGTTATCTTTTGCTTGATGGAAAGGAAGCTGGTTGGTGGACTGGGGATTGGATTTGATGGAGATATTATATATTTGCTGTTCCAAGCAAATTATCAAATAGGTCTCATATCACAAGTTGTTTCTAGATTTAGTCCCTAAGGGATTTTTTTTTATAACTTAGATTGTTTGTTCTCGTTTTATATGGAAGATTGGATTTGATGGAATGAGATAGATTTATGACTGTAGATTTTTATCTTATAAATGAGAAAGGGATCGACTTGCATGTAATAATGGTTGTTTCATTGGTTGAAGATTATGCATGTTGAAACTCATAATAAGATACGAGGCTTGATGATTTTAATCAATGGACATATAATTTGATATTTCTTTTTAATTATACAAGTTTTTATACGTTTCATTTTAGCTGCTTTCATCGGTTCGAAACGCAGGACAAGCAATAAACAAAAATGCTCCGAGTGTTCAACAGAGAATTGAGAAGTTGAGATTATTAGGTGTGAGCCATGCACGAGCTAATACGAAAGCTCAATGGGGAGTTGAGAAAGATGAAGCATGGAACAAGTGCCTGATTCGATTATGAATAACGTCTTTCAAGGGTTCAACAGAACAAGTTGAAAAACAAAGGCAAAAAACGCAGTGTTTTCCTCTTTAACAACATTGTTTACAGCTTTCACTCAAATCATGGTGGTTTAATGTGCTTATGATGAAACATGCAGACCCCAAAAATGTAATGCCTATCAACCAAACAGATTACATAAAGTCGTAGTCATCGAGAGCATCGTAGGTATCACCCGCCAAATCATCGCCGGGCTTCCCAACATGAAGCTGTTTTTTCTTGCCACCTGCAAGGACAGAGCATGCAAACCATCAACTGGTTAGTTTCAAATTCATTGACAAAAAGTTGAATTAAAAAGCTATATGCTATATTCAGTATCTGGGGGTTGCATATGGGTCCTTGAGCCACAAATACCAAAATCTTAGCAGAAGGTGCCTGTACAACAGAATACTCAAGATTTTCCCTGTTCTGAACCAACACCCTCATTTCATTTAACTAATGTTTCAAAATCCATGACTAGAAAACAAAAAAAAACAAAAAAACCAAGTTCACAATGTCTAGGCTTACTGTTGATAGTTTAAGGAAAAAATAGTGGAAACACATACCTGTCTTCTTCTTGCCAGTATTGGCTTCTTTCTCAGCTTTTATCTTTTCATTTGCAATTGCACTCACAGAAGTTGAAACTTCTTTTGCATCTGCAGCTTTCATGGAAGTCATGGACAGTCTCATCACTGTCTTGAGTAAATGGATATAATGGTAACTTTTCTGCATTAAAGAATGTATTCATTTTGCCAGGTCAGGTATTACACCCACATTTAATTAAAAAAAGGAAACAAAATGAAGCTAATTCAACACACCTCAAATGGACGAAGTTTATGAGAAATGAGTTCTGCGTATTCCGAGAAGTCACTTTCAGATTTTGGAATGAAACTATCAAGCGACTTTTCATCATCTTTCTTAGCAAACAATTCTGCAGTGGATCTGAAATCAGCTTCTTCCACCAGCCTACAATCGAGTAAACCTTTAAGAGAGCATTTCTTACAAGAGCAGATAAAGAGAACATATAGAATAGAATGAGTCAAAACAAAACATGCCTACTGCAAATTTTTCCAAGACCTCCTGACTAAATTGCATGAGAAGTTTCAGCCTGCAGAACTACATGTTAACATGCTTAAAATCATGCTGCCAGAAAAAAAATTAACTGAACTAAATATGACCTGAACAGCCTTCAGAACACCAATTATTGAGCTGGGTTTTGGTTGGAGGTCATAATTTTTTAAGAAAAAAATTCATTAATCTTAAATGTTCAAACTGTGTGTGCATGGAATAGTTACCGACTAATCAAACCATCAACACTATGAAAACAGATCAACTTGTCAGTCACATTAATCAGATCTCCAGTATTGTCTGCTGAGGAACTTCTCTTTTCATATTTTTGTTTTTCAGCTCCAAAACAATGCAAGGAGAAAGAAAAACCAAAGCAGCCAAACCTTAAAACAGAACAATTACACAAGGCAGTTCAAGGAAGGCGAAAATTCTACATAGGGAAAAATATGTTCAATATTAGCATCCTATTTTTGGAGTTGCTTCAAATTGGTAGGAGTGGGGAAAATCATCAAATTGCACTTGGATGTTTGTCCTAAGTAATTCAAGGATAGCATGGGTTTGAGACAATGTATAAAGATTTCTTATGAACTGTTCAAACTACTTGTTAACAGAGACGGAAGCTGCAACTTGAGTATACCTTTGCTGGCGAAGTTTCTCGGCTAATGGATCAAGTGGTTGATCCTTTACTACATCAGCAGTGTTTCCCTTCTTTTCAGTAGACTTCACAGCAGGTTTCTTAGGAGCCATTTCAGGAGGAGGTTTCACTACAGGTGCCTGATCCAATTACACAAAGAAACCACAAATAACAGATCAAGAACCAACATATATAAACAATAATACACTGCACCCCACTTTATTTCTGTTATTACATATAAACATAGAATAAAAGGCATAAAACTTATAAGAGCATAATATAAGCTAAGGTCTACTAGAGCACATGTATGCACTTCTCAATTAGCCCTACCAGCAACTCTTCCCCCTACCCCTCCCCAAGTTCCCACTCCCCTTGAACCAAAAAGATAGCTCCAAGAGATATGCACACTTTTCACAGATGGCATAAGAGTTCCTTTCAAAACATCAATTAAAGGCATTACTAATCATATTGAAAAACTACCCGCAATGATCTAACCTTCACTTGAAAGGGGGGGAAAATATATCATGGTGCTCTAACCCGTCATTAATTAGTTCCTATATCAATTTCTCCCCAATCGTAGAAAGAAAAAACAATATAAAAAAAAACATTTGAATGCAAATTAAACTTTTAATGGTGATGAGTGCCCCACATGCTAAATTGATGTTCCATTAGAAAAACCAAGAGTCCTATCCCCATCTACCATTTCCATAATCAGCTGTGTATGATATTCCCATAATCATCACACCTATTATAACATTCTACATTTTAGCATTCAGTATCTTGAAACTTGAAGTGACCAATAAATGTTAATGATGCAATATGATCACATTATCAATCATACCGGATCAGGTTCATCGTCATCCTCCCATGATTCTTTCACATCATCTTCATCCACATCTTCATCATCCCATTTACTTTTAGGCTGGTCTTTTGCAACGAGAGGTGGAACTTGCTCATCCTCTGAAAAAATAACACATGTTAACTAAAATTAGATACCAGAATCAAAAGCATGAACATGGAGAAAACTTCATCTAACAATGTAGAGGCAAAAGATTTACATTGAAAAAGAGAAAAGTACTAGATTCTTTCTGTAAGCTTCAAGAATATAGAATCGACAACACTCTGTCATTTTCTTTTCAATATCTTAAATAAAATACCACTGGCAGTGCATCAAGTGAATTACTATTACAATTACCAACCTTGGTGAAATATTTGGATGTCACCTGATTCTTACAATTACATAGGTAGGGTTAGTTACAGCAAGCCTGGCACATCAGGTCAATTCTTACGTTTACACAAGCTCCTTTAATTAGTCTAAAAGCCTTATGTTTCTTACTTGTGTAAGATAAAGAAATGGTACACAAACATTAAGTCAGGGGCTATGGTTGATGAAGTTAATTAAAAGCCTCGCAAAACCCATATTTCGCAGTGCCTTGTGCTTTCAAAATAAATAAACAACAGTCTGCCTTCAAGTTGGGGCAAATACAGCCACATTGTACACAGTTGAATATTCTGTCAAGCACAACTACACAAATTAATCCAAGCATACTATTTTTTATCAAGCAGCTATAAATCATCACGGTATTTAAGGACAAAAAACACTTTGACCAATCAACTCAAATTGAAAGCATATCACAACAAAAGTAGAAACCAAAAAAATCTCTTACCCCAATCTTCCATCTTTGACTCTTATTTACCAAATCAAAATCTGCTATTATCCCGCAAATCAAAAGCGCCACCCTGCACAACCAAAGCCATAAACACAATTAAGGGTTTCTCACCAACAGCAAAAAATTACTCATTAGATTTTAATTTCAAACTATTAACTGTGAAGCAAAGCAAATCAGTAATTGGGAAACAAACAACCAAACAACAAGAGAGGAAAAAAATAACCCATCAACAAAAAAAGAACAAATTTAATAAAACAAGAAAATCAAGATCTTATGTTTTATTCATCTATACTAATTCCTAGTCCTGAACCCATAAGAAAAAAAATTACTAAAAAAAGCATAAATAGAGAGAAAGGCACCTTGTAGCAGTGGCTGATTACTCAACTTCAGCAGCCTTCTTGGAGCAAAATTCAAAACTTCAAGATCCCTAATAATAAAAAGAATCAAAATTGATTTAAAAAATTGAGTTTTTGATTAAAAGAAACATGGGTTCTGTTCAAAACAAAGAGAAAGATTGATTTACCAAATCAATTTGGGATCTTGACGAGAAAATCCAATTGAAAACCAAGAATCCCCTTTATATTGCTGGAGAGAGAAAGAGGAGCAGAAAGAGAGAGAGTAGGGTTTTTAAGTTGCTAGAGGAGGAGGAGAGGATGTTTTTTTATTTCTTTTTATGGCTTTTTATATTCCACTGCCAATAAAGAAGTCATTTGTGCGTTTCAAATTAGAAATTGAAGAGTTTTGTTGCCGTTTCGCTTACCCACTAAACTAGAATTCTCCAGCTGGGTTTGTGGATTTGGACTAAAGCATGTTAAGGACTTGGACTTTTGACCTTTAAAGCATAGCCCATGAAGAATATGCTTCGTTATTTCAAACAATTTTTTTAGGATTATACCTTGGCTAGTTTCGTTTCTAATCTTCCGTTTGATTATTGTTTTATGATTAAAAAAAATGTTTAATTAAATAAATAAAAATATAAAATAAATCTATATACTCTTGAAATAAAAAGATATATAAAAATACATATCCACTATCTTTATCTTTTCAATCAAAAAAACAGTTGGCTTAATTAATGTCTAAATATCTTAAGAAGTTTTTATCTTAAAAAAAAAATGGGTGTAGGATGTAGGATATTTTTTTAAAAAGAGATTCATCCATTATGTTTGATTATCATTAGTTTCACTAACTTATCCAATTTCATTCTTTTCTGTTTTATCCAGTTTTCTTTTTTAATATTATTGAATTATCTAAAAACATTTAGATAATTACTTGATTCCTTAAGATTTTTTAAAATTTTGAGAATTGATTTGGATAATTATTTTTTATAAATAAAAATATTAGTTATGTTTTCACCACTGTAATTAAATGTAACCGGGAATTACTCATAATCTTTTAATGATTATAAAATCAAATCTAGGGTTATCTCGGTCAAAACTCTAACTATAAATTGAAAAAATTAATCTAAATTGATCTAAATATTTAAAAAATATATATATATTATTTTAATCAAGTTTTTTTTCAAAAACAAAGTTAATGGGTTAAGGGTCGAGGTTTGAGGAGCTCATGTCTAGATCAACTGGTTAACGGGTTAACTTAATTTTTTAATCGAGTCAACCAATTTTTTTTTAATTTTTGTTAACCTTGATCAGGTTAGACCCCGAGTGAATTGAATTTCAAATTGTCTTAAAATTTTGGTGTACTACTCACATCCAAGAATACCATTATGTTTAAATTGTTTTGGATTAAAGAATCAATCATTGTTTTAAAATTGTCATCATACATAATCAGTACAAGATAATAATAATATTCACCAATTTAACACCTTAAAGTGATTTCAATATCAATATCATTATAATACAACCCAAGTCCATGACAATTTTTTTTTTTTCATTTCTGCATTTGACATGTCTAAATTATCGTTTAATAGTAAATTGTTTTTTTATTGTACACGATACTACTGTTCACATCAAGAATATTAGTGTCATCGTAATGACATAACATAAATATATTATAAGATATTTTGTTAAAAAATATCATATTGTAGTCAATTGGATGTAATTTTAACTATAATGCATTATCTCAATTCTATTTAGTAAAATCCATAGCAAATTCAATCAAACTTTCAAATGTTAAAAGTTTCAAAAGCATACTTGATTAAAATTAAATATATTTCATGATACAAAATCTATTTGACATTTTCATACTCGAATGATTTAAATCAAACTCAAAATCATAATAAATTAAAATTTAATTCATAGAAAATATCAAATTCATCAACTTATCAACAACCCAATACAACTTGTAATTCATCTTAACTCCACCTTATTTATATTCTATTGCATGAAATCATCAAGTATAAATAATTATATTATCAGATGATTTCAACAATCCACATAAAATCTCTAATTCAATAATTTATTTAAAATTAAACGCAACATATCAAATCAACCATAATTGTTGGTATTCATAACTAATTTATTATTAATTCAACAAATCTCAATTCAACGTGAAAAATTATTTCATTTCAAGTAAACGAATACAAATTCATAGCAATGAAATATATTTACCTCACTCACAAGACTAAAAAAAAAGCTGGGGCGACAATGACAAAAATAGTAGATTTTGAACAAAAAAAAAGTTTAAAGATGTTTAAAGACTAGAATGAGTTTGATTTTTTAGTGTTTTAAAAGGAAAAAACAAGTGTTTTGTGGGTTTTTTTTTTTTAAAGATAATAGTTGAGAGCATCAATTTGATAGAAAGAGAGTTATTGTGTTTGTGTGCTTTTTAATTTGAAAAAAAACATTTAAATTTTATGACATGTTGTGCTTCAAAAACATGTTATATTTAAATATTATTATTTAAAAAAAACATTTAAATTTTATGACATGTTGTGCTTCAATCATATTTAAATATTATTATTTTAAAATATAATAATTATTTTATTGTGCTTAAAAATAAGTTTTAAAAAATATAAAAGATAAGAATATATTATTTCACCAAAAATTCTAATTTATTACGGTAATTAATAATAATTAAAAAAAAAAAGTAATTCAAACATTCCAAATCTCTCTAGAGTTTCTAGATGCTACTAGACTCTTCTCCTCCCACAACTTCACCGTTTTTCAGACAAAAGACTCTCTCAACACTCAAATGTAGTAACTAGTAATACTACTATTAATAAAAAAACATCATCACTTCAATCCTTAAACCCCCGTAGAAAAACACAAACACAGAGCTCAAACCTTCAACAATGTTCGGTGTTGTGTTCCCCGACCGCAGTTTCCCTATGGACATATCCGCTTTCTCACAAATCGACACTTTTCATTGGATCCTCGACATGAACACTTTTGTTGGTAATAAAAATTAAACCCCTTTTGTTCATTTGCTTTCTTTTTTTTTTAAATCATTTTGTGGCAAAACCCTACTGATTATTCAATTTTTTAATGTTAATTCTAGGTGAAGCATACGATCAAGTACGAGAAATTTGTATTTTTCTCTTAAACAGCTTTACTCTTCCGCCAGATAAAGCTCTGGCGGTGTATATTCAGTCTCCAGGGTCTGAATTTCAGTTTTGTGGGGCGGTGACAATAACGCGCCCTTCGGCGGTTTTGACGTTGAATTGGCCGGAACCTGGGGGTCAGTTGCAGCTGACAGGGCCTGATACGGCACCCCTTTCGGCGAAAATCGGGGTTTCGGTGGAGGATTTGGCAGCATTGCCTTCGCTGGATGTAGCGGCGGAGAAAGGGGTTGAGAGGGTTGCGATGAAAGTTGGGGAGAATTTGTTTAATTATATGCAGTCGTTTTGTGGGGTTGATGGGAGTAAGTTGATTGTTCCTATGGATATTTTGGATAGGTGGTTTAAGAAATTTCGAGAACGGGCGAAAAGGGATCCTGATTTCTTGAAGAGTTTTCGGTTGTAGTTTTGTATTGAATGGAATTGAAGGTACCCTTTTGTTTATTTTATTGTTCTTGAATTTTATAGATGTTTTGTTGCTTTTCTTTGTGATTAAAGTAATTAGAATCAGTAATGATTTATGCTTTTCGTTGCTGTTGTTGTTTGTTTTTGTTTCTAGCTTCAAATTCAGAAACTTTCAAAGTTAGTTATAACTAGTTGGTTGCCTGGGTATCAGCTACTCTAATATACGCAAATGTGAATATTTTGAGCTTATTAGGAGAAGAGGCTGCACTTTGTATTCTTACCATGTTGATCTTTGCTGTCTTAATTCGATGATGTTTAGAATTATTCTTGTTCTGGAGAAAAGCATACCCTGCTTTATTGTATGTACACCAGATGGAGTACCTTTATTGGGATCTTTTATTTGGATGTCCTGAGAATTGAAGGAGAGTAGGTAAATGTAGTATTTTGGGTACCCTTATCTTTATTTTTAATGATTTTGAAGCTTAGATATGTTTCCCCCACTTTGCTATGTTGCTTTCTGCGAATAGGAAATCAAAGTTAATAATGATTTTTGCCTTTCTGCTGTCCTTTGTACTGGCTTTTGTTTGTAGCCCAAAAATTAAAAACAAGGATGGTTCGTTGCATTTTTTGAACTTACTTTTTCTATGATATGACTGTTGTGAGCTTGCTAGGAGAAGGGCCTGCACTTTGTATTCTTACAAGGTAGAATTCAATGTCATAATTAACAAGTTAGAAGCAGTTTGTTTCATACTGTAATGGTCTTCTGGGTGCATATGCTGGTGCTGAAGTTTCTGATGTTTGTAGTTTGTACTGTGTTGTGATTTTGTGCGAGAGAAAGCTTACACTGCTTCATCATTGACGCTCATGTTTGAGCTTGCTATGTTTCTTAGCATACACTGCACTCTTCTTTGATATCTATATTTTCTGCGATGATGGTTTGACAATTTATTAAATGAGATCGCACTTTGAGCAATGGTGACCATTGAAAATCTACTGAACTGGGTTTATGATTCTCTTGTCCTGATTTTGCACCCATATGTGCTTCCAATCATCAGTGACCATTGAAAATCTACTGTGAACTGCATAACTGATGAAGGCTTTATCCTTGTACCACATTAAAGTTTGTTTTGAAAAGCATCTCTTGAAAGAGTGTGCCTCGCCACACCCACATTTCTTTTTGTCGCGGAGAGGTCTTTAGTGTAGCCTTTTCTTTCAATATATGAAGGGAAGTATGAGATGGATGATAGGATATCCAGCATGTCCATGCCAAGTGCATGACTTAAAAGCCCTAGTTGTCTAGTTTAGTTTCCTTCTGGTAATATTTATGAACTGGATTAAGGAATTGGAGCCTTATGATCTAGTGTTATTTTGCTATTAAATTTTGCATGCAAGTAAAGTTGTGAATAAATTTTGCCTCCTGATATTGCCCCCCCCACCAATTTTAATCCAAAATTCAAATGTTCTTAAAGTGAGAGCCTGGGTATCTTTGTTACCTTGAATTGACCATTCTTTTCTATGTGAATGTGTGAACATGGTTGCTGTGAGCTTATTTGGGGAAGGGGCTGCACTTTGTTTTCTTACACATGTACTTGGAGACAACTAGGTCAATTCACTAATGTCCAGTATGTGCACACGGCCGTGCTGAAAGTTTCTTGTTCTACTGCATTGCAATCCCTGTCGAATAGAAAAGTATACCCTACTTTAGCAGATATACATACCAGATTGATTGCATTGTAAATTATCTGGACATCCTTGGAATGGAGGGAGGGGCAGTTGCAGTATTTCTTCTGCTGACAATTTAGATCTATTGAGTGGGATCACATTGTCAGTAATGGTTCTGACTATCTATGAATGCACCTCACTCAGTTGGGATTATAATATCCATCTTTGACACCCACCTGTGGTCCCGTATGAAAAGGTAGCTTTAGGAATAGCATGTCTAGTAAATATTATTACTGAGACTAGAAGTAATTTCCATCATAGCCTTGCCAAGTGGGTCTTATTGAATAGCTCTAGGTCTTGAGTGTGATCTTCTTTAATTGATAATAACCAGTGTTGTCTCCTTGTGGTATCATTTATCTAAATGTCTATAGGAGTATTTCAGATTTTAAATGATTTTCCATCAAACAGTCACCGAGAGAAAATGATTTAGTAGCTTCAGGTATCCAAATTTCAATGTAGCCTCTCTCTGGCAATATCTATTCATAATATGAGATGTGAGTGTCTCAAGTTTGATTTGATTTTCCAAAGTAGCTTTGCTGGAGCCTGGAGGACCTGATTGAATGGTTACAGGTCTCAACTTCCCAGCCTCCAGTATCCTTATGCTGTTTGCTTAGGCAGGGGAAGGGGCTTCGCTTAGTATTCTTACCCATGTAGAGTTCTATGTTGTAGGCTGCCTATAAAGTTGGTATCAGTTTGTTTAGTACAATGATCTCATTTGGGTGCATACTGCAGTGCTGTTGTAACCTTCTTATTTCTTGGTACATTATGATTCTTGTACAAGCAAGAAGCACATCCTGCTTCATTGTATACGCACTGGACTGAGTATATTTCCTAAGATCTTCCATCCGGATGTCCCTTGATTCCCGTGACCGAGGGATAATTGCCTTAGTTACACCCAAGGCATTTTGGCCGAGTTACTAAATGAATCACACTCAACTCAATGGTTCCAAGTATTTGTGAGCTCACTTGACTCAGCATTGTTTTGGAGAGGTTTTCATTGTAGCTTTTCTTCTTAGCTATATTTGTGAGAGGTATGGAATAGCTGAATGATTTTTAGTATAGCATTGCCAAGTGGGAGCATTTCGTTTTGGTATGATTTAGCTAATGCATTTTATGTGTTTTTTAAGTGAATTTCTGGATCTGACTGCTGTGAGCTTATTGGTGGAAGGGGTTGTGCATGTTTTCTGATCCTTGGTGAGTTCTAAACAACAGAAAAGCAGCATGCCCTGCCTCTGTGGATGTGCACCAGATTTAGCGCATTAGCTAGGTTTTTTAACCTGGACATCCAGGGACGTGAGAGGGGTTGTTGCAGTATTTTTTTTGTTTGACACATGAAGATTCATCAATAAAATCACTGTTGAGCAATGGTTCTGAGCGTCTGTGAAGACACATCACCGTGGTTTATGATTCTCTTACCAGTTATGGGATCCATCTGTGATGCTGGATATAAAATTCATTGCTTCCATCTGACTTATTAAACATGGTCTGGCCCGGCTAGGCAAGTTGATTTAGTAACTTGTCTATTCAGTGTTCATTGCTTCCATCTGACTTATTAAACATGGTCTGGCCCGGCTAGGCAAGTTGATTTAGTAACTTGTCTATTCAGTGTTTGGATGGGATTGAGTTTTATATTGAACTATCTTTTCGATTGACCTGGTTACTTTAAGGATATTTTTAAAAAATAATTTTTGTCTAAAATGATTTTGTTACATTAAAAAAAACTAAAATAACATAGTTTTGAATTAACCTAACCGATCAAAGTTTGTTTCTTTATGATTTTCAAGAAAAAAGTTTATAATTTTTTTTTTTACAAGAAACAGGGGATAAAGATTGTTACTTTATGATTTCCAACAGGATCTTGGCAAGTGGTGTTGATGATATGTTCCCATTTTGAATATTTATAGTTGACATTTTCAGATTAATTATGAATTTTCACGTGTTTTCTTAATTTATTGTTGCTGTTTAGTTGGAGATGCTCCTTGAATGTTTGAAAAAACAAGTGTATAATTAATGACATGTCCGTGTAAAGATTTATAAAAAAAAACACCAGTCTTCAGTCTTGCACATGTTCATCACATCTCGAGACCAATGCAAGAAGATTTGTTGGATCCGTGTTCAGACTTCAGAGGCCCCCTCCCCTAGGAAAACCAGTGTGAATCCGAAGGTTGAGGATCATGTTCATGGCTTGAACTGGTCCAAATGATGCTTAAAAAAAAAAAAAAAATTCTTATGAACACTTTTCGGAGATGGGGGAGGGGGGTTGGTGTTTTTGGATTGAATGTATATATGTTAATAATAAATTTTAAAATTTTTAAAATATATTATATTAATATATTTTTAAATAAAAAATATTTTAAAAAGTAATTGCTACTATTATTTCAATTATGGGCTGATTTAAAATAATATTGTTTTATAATTTTTTTAAAATATAAAATCTTTGTTAAGAAAACCAAATTAGGTTTTGATTGAATTAAATAAATTACAGATTAACCATTGGAATTGGATTTTAATAGGTGAATCCTCACCCGTTTTAATTTAAAATGGATTATAAATTAATCATTGGATTAATTGGATTTTAATAGGTAAATCCTCACCGTTTTAATTTAAAATTTAATTTGGGTTCAATGCGCAAATAGGTTTAATAACAATAATCCAAGTAAGAATTTAAAATTAAAGATGATAAAAGGAGTTTCTTTGATAGTGTAGACTAACAAAATAAAAGAACCCTAACCTAAATCTATTTGTCAGGTTTTGTTTTATTTATTTTTAAAAATATTTTTAAGCCCATTCATATCAAAAAGATATTTATTAATCTCCTCATAAACCACAAGATGCACGATAATGATCATTAAATTAATTAACATATTTTTTTATTTTTTTATTAATGTAGACGTTCAGACTAGTTTACATATATTTTAATTAATCTTATAAATTCTAAAATTAATATTCATATAAACTTTTAATAACTCTAAAATTTATAATTTAATAACTCATGATAAAAAAAAATACACTTAGAATCAGGGATATTAACGTCCTTATTTAGGCCCACACAGAGCACATGCAGGGAGTCCTGTAAGGGGATAAGAAAAATGGAAAAATAAAAAGATGATATTTTTTAGACAAGATACAGAAAAAGACAACTAAGTGGTAGCTTTCCTGCTCCAACTCATATATCAGTCTTATCCCTTGAATTTTATAAATCATTATCTATCTCGTATTTTATGAATCCTATTAAATATTAAAAAAAAGACCTCATTTTATAGGAGAATTTACAGTTTTTATTAAAAAAAAATCTTGCTTCGAGATCCTGGCTCATAAATCAAAATTTATTTGGAGGTAAAAAATTCAATAATTAAAATATATTTTTTAAGGTTTGGCACCTTCTTTTTGTTTTTTTTTTCCAGTAGAAATCAAGAGACCGAAATACCGTAATTTTTAATTAAAATATAATTTTATTTTCCTCGTTTATTAGCAACTTCCTTTTAACTTTTTTGTTGTGGGCTGCTGGCACGTGGCAGTCCTTGGGTTCTCATGCAATAACGTAACAACCACAAAAATATTCTCGAGTGGTGCGCTCGAGGTTTCTTCCGCTCTGTCAGTCACTCTCTCAACAACCATCTATCTTTTATTTTAAAAATATTTTTATTTTAAATTAAAATTTTTAAAATTCCATTTATTTTTGGGTCTCAAAAATATATTTTTAAAAAAAATTAAAAATCTCTTATTTTTACTTTATTTCAAATTAATTATTTTTAGTGTTTTCAGACCTTTTAATTTACTAATATCAAAAAATATATTTTTTTAAATATTATTTCAATAAATTTTCAAATAGAAAAACAACTATTATTATGGAACTAAATTAATATTTTTTTTTATTAATATAAGTGTTTGAAATAATTTATATGTATATCAATTAATTTTATAAATTTTTAATGATTCTAAAATTTATAATAGAAGAATGGATAATCTAGCTAGTGAGGTAACTTTTTTTTTTTTTTGATGATCTTAGGTGTCCGGACCAGCTTACGCGCACCACAACTAATCTCAGGGCCTATTGAACATCCTGCAAGCCTAGTAGGCAGGTAAGGCACCGCAGGGGTAACAGGCTGGTACTTTTGAGGATCGAACCCAGAATCTTCATAAAGACAAGCCTTGTAATTGACCAATGAGCTAGACCCCTCGAATTGAGGTAACTTCCTCTTTGTATTTGCTGCGAAAGGCCTTGTACAGTGGATGTGTTTAGGCCTCGAAATTATACCCTCACCAAACACGCGCTCACTGGTCCAATTGCAATCAGGCAGAGTGGCACAAATATGGAGTCGTTCCTCACGAAATATGCTGGACCACATCATAATATCGATCACAGTCACACACAACTACTAAAACAAAAGATGGCGAGTGGGGAAGTCAATCAGCAGCCCGTAATGTGAATAATGATCCCTTTCTAGAGGAAATAAAAATAAAAATCATATAGGTCAAGTCAATATAGTCTATGTTCAAATCCAGGCGAGCAATATCTAAGCAATTTCCTCCTAGTTTCCACACTACGTCCTCAAACTCATTTCCTGCTAACCCACCTGGAAAAAATTAGGTGATCTGAGCTATAAAGTAATCACTATGGTAATTATCATATCAAATTAATATATATTACTATATGTTATATATTATTACATGTTGCGAGGACGACAAGATTAGATTATTCAAGTCATTTGAACTCAACATTTGTCCTGCTTTCACAGTAGATTTTGATTTTAATTATGTATGATTATCATGCAATAATACAAGAGTTGGACTCGCCATTAACGTTACCAACCATCTTCATCTGACAAAAAGACTTCTTTGGATTTCAGAATTCACACAGTGATGCAAGCGGAAGCACAAACAATACAGAAATAAACATAATAGCGACGATAAAAATAGAGTAGAACATGAAATCCTGATCTGGTGTTTTATCGTTGAAGAGAAAACTTCTTCATGATTTTCCTGTTTAAGAGGTTTATAACTTTTTAAATAAATTAAAAAACCAAAAACTAATAATAAAAGTCTTAAATAAATTAGAAAAAAATAAAAATATCAATCTCAATACCATACCAAGAATACTAAAATTAAGAAGAGAGAAAACTAAAATATATAGAAAAATAAGAATAAAATAATGTGAAAATAGGTTATATATACGTAAATGCAAAATACCCAATATTCTTTACCTAAGAATGTTATTATTAGACTATTTGTTTATCAACGTTTTCACATGTGTGGAAAAAAATAAAAATAAAAATAAAAATATTTGTGGCTTGCTTCGAACGTCAAATCCATAAAATAGTTTTTACTAAACCCACCCTCCCGTTCTAGCCCTTGCTTATTTAAACCCTTCACGTCCATCGATCAAAGATGCCACAAGAACCTTTCCTCCTCTCCTCCCATATCTTCAAGCAACACTATCCAAAAACTTCCAGCGCCAACAATGGATCAACTACAAAAATGTGATGCAAATTATGTTTCTCTCACCCCCATAACTTTCTTGAAGAGAGCTAGTGCTGTTTATGCCAACCGCACCTCTGTTATCTATGAAGGCACCCGCTTCACATGGAGGCAAACTTATGAACGTTGCTGCCGCCTTGCTGATTCCCTCCGGTCCCTTAACGTCGGAAAGAACGATGTTGTAAGTTCATCGATCTTTGTTCTTGGATTTTCTTTTGACTTTTTGACGTATCGTGTCATCATTTTTAATGTTTTTTTTGTTCTTTGTTTTGCTTATGTACGTAGGTGTCCGTGCTGGCTCCAAATATTCCAGCAGTATACGAGATGCATTTCGCTGTGCCTATGGCTGGAGCAGTTCTCAATACCATCAACACAAGGCTAGATGCCAAGAACATAGCCACCATTCTTATCCATTCAGGAGCTAAGGTTTTCTTCGTGGATTGCCAATACAAGGAGTTAGCGGACAAGGCCCTTCGATTCATGGAAGGCCCTGTGCCATCAATTATTGCAAGTATCGATGACGTTGACACACCTACCGGTGTCCGATTCGGCCAGTTCGAGTATGAACAACTTGTCCAAAGGGGCAATCCAGGATACACAGGTGAGCTGATTCAAGATGAATGGGATCCTATTGCCTTGAATTATACATCAGGAACAACATCTGCTCCGAAAGGAGTTGTTTATAGTCATAGAGGTGCTTATCTTAGCACTCTTAGCCTAATTCTTGGCTGGGAAATGGGAAGTGCGCCTGTTTATTTATGGTCTCTCCCTATGTTCCATTGCAATGGCTGGACGTTCACTTGGGGTGTCGCTGCACGCGGCGGAACCAACGTTTGCATACGCAACACCAGTGCTAAAGACATGTACCGAAGCATTGCTGACCATAAGGTGACTCACATGTGTTGTGCACCAATCGTTTTCAACATTCTGCTTGAGGCCAAACCCCATGAGCGCCGCGAAATCACGTCACCGGTCGAAATACTCACAGGAGGTGCACCGCCGCCAGCCTCATTGCTTGAAAAGATTGAATCTCTCGGATTCCACGTGACGCACGCCTATGGCCTTACTGAGGCTACTGGGCCAGCACTTGTGTGTGAATGGCAGACTAAGTGGAACAAGCTTCCACAGCAGGATCAGGCAAAACTCAAGGCAAGGCAAGGAATAAGCATACTGACACTCGCCGATGCAGACATTAAGGATCTGGACACCATGGCTAGCATGCCGCGTGATGGCAAGACAATGGGAGAGATTGTCCTCAGAGGTAGCAGTATCATGAAAGGTTACTTCAAGGATCCTGAGGCAACTTCCAAGGCCTTCAGGAATGGATGGTTTGTTACCGGAGATGTTGGTGTCATTCATCCTGATGGATACCTGGAAATCAAGGACAGGTCAAAAGATGTGATTATTTCCGGTGGTGAAAATATCAGCAGCGTAGAATTGGAGTCTGTGCTCTATAGACATCCAAGAGTCCTGGAAGCAGCTGTGGTGGCAATGCCACATCCGAAATGGGGAGAAAGTCCCTGTGCATTCCTCTCAGTGAAAAAGAACTCCAACGGCGAAACGAATGATGTTAAAGAATCTGAAATTATTGCTTACTGCAGGAAAAATCTTCCCCGTTTTATGATTCCAAAGAGGGTGGAGTTCATGGCTGAGTTGCCAAAAACTGCAACAGGAAAAATTCAGAAATTCGAGTTAAGGGAAGTGGCAAAAAATCTTGCTGTCAATGAGAAGTTGCCAAGCAAGAAACCTACTGGAAGCAACACGCCTTCAGTTTCTGGTCAAGTCAATACAGAAGTTCCAGGATATGCTCATGAACAAGTCCTTGCTATGTCTCGTCTTTGAATTTTGAATTCAATATTTGATTAAACATTGAAATAAGATGTGTACATGGTGGTTTACAACTTTTTAAGATTAATGAGCGTAATTTCTTCCTTTTATCTTTATCTTTTTTTCCAATGAGAAATAGTTTTAAGAATTAAGAGGCTTCTCTTCTATCAATAAAATTTTATTTCTTCTATAAATATATATTAATGTTTCTCTTCTTTTTTTCCAATTATGTTAATTTTGACTATGACAATCAATATATATATGATCATTTGAATGCTAAATTGCTGTTTAAAGTGATTGTGTCTCATTCTTTTCATCTTCAACCAATTGCCATGTGATAGTCCACTAAAATTAATCTTTAATGACCTTTATACCTATTGGGGCTTGGTGTGTAGCCAAACCTAGAGGAAACTAGTTTGGTGGTTTTCCAAACTCATGTTGCATTGAACTTAGCACATGCCTGAACCTATATAAGTTGGGTTTGATGATTCGTCAAACTCACATTACCTTGAGCTATCACATAGTTGAATTTAAGTAATTAAATTAGATTTGGCAATTCGCTAAACTCATATTAGATTCAACGCATAATCGACCCAAATAAGTTAGGTTTCGTGATTTGCCAAATCTACATTGATTTGGATTTAATGCATGATTGAACCCAAATATATGAAATATGATAATTTGCTATATTCATATTGTATTAGACTCAGCACGTGACTGAATTCAGTCATATTAAATGTATTAATTTATTAAATTTATACTAACTTCAACTCTGTACATAACTAAACCAAGTATGTTAAGTTTAAAAGCTTTTCAGACTCACATTCACTTGTATGATCATACCTTGTTATGAGTTTAAAGCTTCTTAACAAAGCATAAAAATACCACTTCAAACATCATTTTTGAATATATGTTCTTGAAACTGTACCATGACCGACCGGCTTAGAAAATATGGTCCCTCACCTAGCTACTAAATAAATGAACACTAACGAGTGATTTCAAATATTGCTACGCCACACTTGAGAGTCTAGCCCATTGGTCAACTGCAAAGCTTGTCTTTGTAAATGTCCTGGGTTCGATCCTCAAGAGTACTAGTCTGTCACCCCCGCGGTGCCTTACCTGCCTACTAGGCTTGCAGGATGTTCAGTAGGTCATGAGATTAGTTGTGGTGCGCGTAAACTGGCCCGGACACCTAGGGTCATAAAAAAAAAAAAGTTGCTACGCCACTAGACATTCAAAAAGTAGCGTCCACTGGAGACGAGAAGAGGTCCCCCACAAATTACATAGCAACATACATTACAATTCTCATGAAAATAATTCAAAACCAGAAACACAAATAACGAAAAAATTTGTTAGATCCATGTTGATTTAAACTTAGCATATAACTGAACCTAAATATATTAAAAATAATAATTTATTAGATTTATATTATATTGAACTCATTATGTGGTTTAACTTAAACATATTAAATTTAGTAATTTATCAAATTTATTTATTAGATTTATATTATATTGAACTCATTATGTGGTTTAACTTAAACATATTAAATTTAGTAATTTATCAATTTTATATTGACTTGAGCCCTGACACATGACCGAGCCTAATATATTAAGTTTGGAAACTTTTTAGACCATATTAACTTGTATAATATCTTTTTGTGGGTTTAAGCTTCTTAACAAAGTATAAAAACACCAAGTCAAAAATCATTTCCTAATATCTATTCTTGAAACTATACCATGGAAAATATGCTCCCTCACCTGGCTACTAAATAAATGGACAATGACGAATGATTTCAAATTCTACACCATTGATCTAGACCTTCAAAAAGTAGCGTCCATTGGAGACTAGAAGAGGTCCCCACAAATTATATTGCAACATACATTGCATATTCTCATGAAAATAATTCAAAACCAGAAACACAAATAACGAAAAAATGAATATATTCATAGCATCTCCCACTCCGCCGTGTTCAGGGCGGAGCCACGACCCTTAGATTTGGAGCCAAAAAGAAAGCAAAAGGTAAAATTTACTATTTTTAGACATAAAATTTATAACTATTCAAGGCGAAGGACGGGAAACAAAATAATTTTTGCAGGGGGCGCGGCCTGCCAGCCACACCCCTGCCTCCGCCACTGGCAGTGTTGTCTCGAGTAAAATACTACGTTGTGTTGCGGTATGCATATATTTATTAGATCCAACCTAGAAAATCTAACAATTTTTTTTAAATTAATAATTTTTTATATTTTCATATCATTTTAATATACTAAAATTAAATATAATTTTTAAAATATTAAAAAAATATTATTTTAATATATTTAAGAACGAAAAATATTTTAAAAAATTACTGTTATTACAATCTCAAAAACATCATAAATCTTATAACTGCCCATTAAGAAAAATTACTTTTTCTTGAGTGTACCAAATCGATAGAAGATATATTCTTAAAATGGTCTGAAAAAATTATTTTACAATCGAACGAAAGCAACGAATTTAGAGGTAGAAAATGACTAATAAATTCTTTTAAAAAAAAATAAAAATAAAAATAAATTGAAGCGGACACCGAACATTCATGGTTGTGTCGTACAGGAATATCAATTAATCTTCTCAACAACCCTTGTTTTGGCTTTTTCTTGATGCTGTCAATCGTTAGGGACATATCATACGTCTTTCTTCCTTTCTTTCATAAAAATAAAAATAAAAATAAAACCTACATCCCTTTTCGAGGGAGGGCAAGATTATACATGAATTTGCTAATATTCTCTTAATTTTCCCTTGAATATGATTTTTTCCTTCATTTTTCTCTTAATGTATGAAGGTTGATTGGTTTCCTCTTGTGCAAGATAACCTAATTAAGAATTGAGATTTAAGCTACAATATACAAGTATAATTCAAATCGCAAGTTCTTGGATCAAAAAGAGACTCCTAACTATATAATATATAGTTTTTATTTGGGTCCTCAAATATTAATTTTTTTTCCTAATAATACCCTTCGAAGCTCATTCACAGTCTTCTTTCAAATTCATGTAATATTAATACAAGTTTCAAAAATCTCTTTAATTAATATTTCTCTCGTTTTCACTCTTTCAATAACTTCTCAGAGAAATTCCAAGAACAAATTGAAATTGAGTCTCTGCCTGCCTCTAGATCGACTGACATCTGTTCTCTTGCAATAATCTCTCTTTGGTAATAATAATAATAATAATAAAACAAAAAAAAAAACTTGGAAGGGTCAAAACCTCGAAGGGACCAAGAAAGTAGTTGTTATAACTATCCTTTATTTGGAGTGTAGTGTATAGGCATTTCCTGAAGGGTTTTTGGTTTGTTTTTAATATAAAAATGTAAAACGGAATTATTGATTGTTTTTGTATTTTAAATTTTATTTTAAAATAAATAAATAAAATTTACTTTTTTTATTTTAAATTAATATTTTTTTTGTTTTTTTAGATTATTTTAATGTGTTAATATCAAAAATATTTTTTAAAAAATAAAAAAAAATATTATTTTAATATATTTTTAAATAATTTTTTTTTTAAAAAAAAAAAACAACTATACTTCCCTTCTCACTTGAAGCCAAGGCTGCAAGAAAATCAGAACTATTAGCCTAATGGAGGACCATAGAGCACAGGGATATTAATTATAGATAATTTCATATTTGTCCATTTCCTTTTTGTTTTTCTTACACATATCATGTGGTGTTCTTTAGTTAATTTGGGTGTATCTTGAAAATAAAACAGATAAAACATGTTTTAATGTATTTTATATCTTGAAAATAAATGAATCCATTTAAATTAATATATATTTATTTTATATTTTAATCTCTGTCTCTTAAAGCAAACATTTTTTCATCATTTCCATGTCTATCTTTTTAATTTTAAAATATTTAACCAAAAGCAACCTTAAAGATTCATGCAGGAAACATCCATTTCCTAGTCAAGTATAAGGCCAATTCTTTCAAGTTTATACTTATAATTAAACATTATGTTATGTTCAGTAACCAATAATCATCAACAAAATTAAATAAAAGGATCAAAACCAAACCCATTAGTGTAAAACAATTATCCAAATATTATTAAACCTATTTTAAATTAGATATTGTTTGAGAACACGATACAAACCGTGTTCACTTAATTTTTAATTTTTTTACATAAAATTAATATTTTTTGTGTTTTTATATTTTTTTTAATGTACCGATATTAAAAATAATTTTTTAAAAATAAAAAATATATATTATTTTAATTTTTAAATGAAAAACATTTGAAAAATTAACTATAACCACACTCTTAAACATATTCTTAATATGAACAATCTTGTCACTAGTTTTTAATTATAACCCATATCTTGCAAGAACACAAAAAAAAAAAAGTTACCATAACCAAAGCACATGCTTCTCATATAATTTGATTGCTTGGAATATGTCATGGAGGTGTAATGCCATGAAATAGACAAAGCCAAATCTATGATGTTACTGATGTAATCTTTAGCTGGGAATACGTGGGATCGATCAAGTTGTTTGAGGGCCCTTTTTTCTTAGAACGAAACAATATAAAGGTTGTTGAGGCTTAGATAATTCACTTATAATTATTTGAGTTTTGGACACATTGAAGACGACATCGTATATATATATATATATATTTAATGAATTGTTTCAGTTCCAACCCCACGAGATGAGAATTCCTTCTGGTCGCCATATTTTCAATGTCAGATCTCATTGTCTTAGAAAAGCCAAACAAGAAAGAAGATGAATCTCTTTAAATCTTGAATAGTTTGTTTTCATGTTCTGAAAATATTTTTAAATTTTTTAGTGTTTTTATATATTTTAATATTAAAAAATATAAAAAAATATAGATTTTAGACCCGACTTGATTCAAAAACCCGAATTATAAATTTTTATTTTTATTATTATTAATTTTTAACTCAACCTGATTTTCTTTCTGGATTTTAGATCGTCCCGTCGTTTTGAAACTATTTAAAAAAGTACTCATACAGGAGAGCAGACCGACGTGCGATAGAAGTTTAGAAAAGTGGATGGTTGGGATCATGGTGGGCTCATTGTTTGAAAAAAGAAGGATTAGTCATCGAGCAATATGATTCCCCACTCTTTTACCAGTCTCTCATTCTTTGGATTTGGCCACATCAGAATACATCAAGCCTTTTGTCGATTGTAGATGTTCTTCCTAGATTTTTGCCTTTTGTCGATTGTAGATGTTCTTCCTAGATTTTTGTTGTTCGTATTTATAAGTGTGGTTATGATTGTTTTTTTAAGTATTTTTTATTTTAAAATACATTAAAATAATATTTTTTTATTTTAAAAAGTTATTTTTAATATCAACATATCAAAATAATCTGAAAACACCAAAAAAATATTAATTTGAAACAAAAAATTAAATTAATAATTTAATTTTAAAAAATAATACTTTTAAAAATATATTTTTAAAATACAAAAATAAATAGAACCTTACAAGGCTCAAATCCAATAAAACTAGGGATCTTGAAAAGATTTTAGTGCCATTATATTCATTATATGTTTGAAGCTTTGTGACAAGTCAACAGGAACTATTAAAATTGGATCAAAGAAATTAGCATTATTTATTTTGAAATGCTATTTATTCGTGCATGTTTGTGTATGCGGTAATGTCATGTTTTAAATTTGAAAAAACATTATTTTTCAAATACAATTTGAAAAATAGCCTAAAAAATAATACCAACAAAAAAAAAATTATGGTAATAGTTGTTTTTCAAAAATTTTCATCTACAAGACATTAAAATAATATTTTTTTATTTTTAATATCAACACTTTAAAATGATATAAAAACATCAAAAATATATTAATTTAAAATAAATAAAATAAACAAAAAATTTTCAAAAACACTTTTCGAATCATTGTGAAAGAATTTAAATATTATTACCAACACTGCTAATTTTCCAATCTCTATCTCTCTCTCTCTCTCATTTTCTCTTGCTAAGGAAGTAGTCAAGGAAGATTTTATAGATTAAACCTAAGCTTTTTCCTCTCACTTCTTTCAACAAAGACTGGACTAAGCACCTGAGAAGACATCCAATCAAAATGAGTATTTGAGGATTCAGATTCTGGAAAAATGCCTCTTTATTCCTGCGTTAGCATTAGGTTGTTGTCTTGCATAGGTTAGCTCTGTACTTGCTTTTTTGAGGTTAATGTGGAAAGCAAAGCAAGTGGTTGTCAGAAACAAGTTATAAACCCTTCCTTAAGCAAGACTTCAGTCATAGGAAGAGTTAAATATGGAGTTTAGTTATTTTCTTGAGATAATAAAAATAAAAATAAAAATATATCCTTTTATTTTAAAAATATAAAAATTCAATCCAAAGTTGTTTTTATATGTCTTTACAATCTTTATATCTTCTTTCTATATATATTTAATGAAACACTAATTAAATATAATCCAAGAAAATGAAAAATAATTAGATATATGTTTTGCCTGTTAAGAGTAATTAATTAATTAACATACATCATAACCATAATTTTACTCTCAAATCTTTCTTGAAATCTTAATTAAAAAAAAAAACTATAATTTATAACTTTTTTTAAAATTAATATTTTCAAACTACACAACCATAAAATCCATAAAATCTATCCATGCGCAAAACAGCGAAATATGGAAGGTAAGAAAGTCGGACCCAAAAATCCTGTGAAATGGTCAAATCTATAGTCCTCCATCAAAGATGATCACAACCAAACAGCCTCCTATGTATTTGATCAAACCATCAGTGATTATTCAGATTGAAGAGTCGTTTTGCAGTGGACTTTGTCAATATTGTTTGTAGCTGTTGTCGAATGCAAGCTCAGTTAAAGCAGAATAATACTTGGCGCAATCAAGTTCTTTAACTGAACATAGAATTTATTCATCCCTTTCTTAGGTTTTTACTTTGTACTTTAACCTATTCATCCCTTTCGATTTTCCCTTTTCTTTTGGTCATTACAATGGCATGTTGGTTTTTGATATTGGTGGCACCTTTGGCTGCAGGCAGGACTGCAACTCTTGTCATCGGGAAAGAAAAGGAATCGAAGCAATTGAGACAAGATTCTGGAATTTCTATAAATTAATTTTCACAAGTCTACAGAAGGAATTTGAGCTACAGTAAATCACCTAAATGCATTTGCCCCACAAAATACCACGATGTCCTCAGCTTCAGAGCTTAAGCCTTTAATCTACGACATCTCCCTGAACCTGGCAAGGGCCTTCTTTTGAATCAGCGTTTTGTAGCTATCCCCAGCCTGTACCTCAAGGCTAGGATCCAACTTCTTCTGCTGACTCCCAAGTCCTGCTCTCCTATCTATGGCTTGAGCTTGGACTGGTTCAATCATTCCACTTCCATCCTTCCCCAGCCCCTGCAAATCACATCGTTCACCAAAAACCAGAGAAGACAATCCCCACAGTGAATAAAAATTAGAATCCAGTTACATAAATGCTGCAAAAGCACTGACCACCAGTATATTCGATTCAACTTTAGCAGTGTAGGGCAGCAAACAGGTAACAGAACAATGTAGCCATAAAGAGATGAGAGGAACATCATATGGTATAAGTAATTTCGAATATTGGCAAAATTGTAATGAAACTAGTTGCATGATTGATGCAAAAGCATTGACAGCCAGTATATATGATTCAACTTTAATGGTGTAGGGCAGCAAACAAGTAACAGAACATAGTGGCCATTAAGAGATGAGAGGAACATCATATGATAGAAGTCATTTCGAAAATTGGCAAAACCGTACAGAAATGGAAGATTTTTTAAGAGCACTTTTGAGAATTTGCTTATAGAAAAGGAAGAAAAGGCTGTACTAACTAAAACCCATATTTCACAAGGATGACCGGCATCGTTATCAGCAGAAACCAATGATTTACAACCTACAACCCATTTCAAAAGAATAACCAGCATAGTTGCGGACAGTGGTCAATAAATTAGCAGTTAAAATTGTCAGGAGCAAGAGAAAGGAATGATACCGAGCCCTCTTGCCAGCCCATATTGCGAAGCATTCGATTGCCTACATTGCTCTCGCCAAGTGCCTTGTCTGCTGTAATCACCTCATAGCTCTGAGCATCTCCAATCCCCCGTCCTCCCCCAACACCAGGGGGAAATGGCATTGAATCCAAAGCACTCCTTTTGAATGCAGACTCCCGATCTTTAAGAGATCACAAATAGAAAACACAAAGGATTCCTCACAAGTTAATATTTATATCAAGACATCAAGTATTGGGACCCATTCACTCAGATTGAGAAGTTTGAGAAAACCAAGATCTGATAGATATCCAGGGTAACCAAGCAGGCAGAAGTAAAAGGTACCAAGTACAGTGTTCCTAATATCATATGACCTTCTAAAATTAAAGGTATAGTAAAAAACATATCGCTAAAGCTTACGTGAATCCATGTCAGGCAAATCATCTCCCACAGAAGATGAACCATACAAACTCCTCCTTTCAGCTGCTCGATCCCTGTAGGAAGTCTGTGGTTGCTCCTTGTGAGTAGAAGCAGAAGGCAGTGGCATTTCAGAAAATCTCCTCTTGCCACTCACAGCAGCCACAGGTGGTGTGTAAGATCCCAACGCAGATGCATCTGTCCTAAAAGGAGTTGCCGCTGGAAATGTATCAGAATTTGTTGATGAACCTGCCATAGTTAGTGGTATGACAGCATTGGATGTAGAAACACCAGCAGATGGTATAGAATATGAAGTATCAGACTTCACAACACCTCGTCCAGAGCCCCTTATAACCCCCATCAAAGTCCCTCCTGAACTGTTGCTCGCAGGTCTTGGCTTCACTGGAGACTCCAAACCAGTAGTTTGGGCAGTTGGGGTTGCAGCAACTCCTGAACTGAACATAGTGTTCTCCTTTGTGGTTGTTGAATCAGATTTAAACTTGCTCTTTGTGGATTGCCCAGCTGAAAAGAGCCTATCATCAGCTGGAACAGATGGGTGACTATCATCAAGAGCCACACGGGTAGCTTGTCCTTCATGACTCCTTTGCTTCCACATTGTTAATACGTTGTTCATTTTCTTCTTGTTAGCCAAAATACTGCTCTTTGAAGCAAGTTTTATCTCTTTTGCCTTCTCCTTCTCTTTCTTCTCAGCAGCTAATGCTGCTGTAGCAGCAGCCTGGACTGCATCATGTAACGAGGCAGCCTTCTCCACAGATGATGTAATAGTAGCAGCCGGTGCAGAAATTACAACTTTTCTGTTACTGGAACCATCAGTTGACTTGGAATTCTCAGACTGTTTACCAGAAGCTTTATTGTCATTGTTCTCTGTGTAAGGGATGTACTGCTGAGTTTGCTGGTCATATGTGTACCAAACCCCACTGTTACCATCATAATAAAGACCTGCATATTACAAATGCATAATACTCAATCAAAGAGCTGATGACTTGCAAAGGAATAAGATGACCCATGTAGAATACTGGTAACAACTATTCAAACTGTTCGAAGTTCTTGGTCCTAGAAAATAATTCTAAACAGAGCATAAAACATTCCCCATGCTAGCAGGAAATTCGATCACCTTAATGGCAAGTGCACATTCTACTAGGGTTTAAACCTTACAAAGTTTCACTCCAAAACATACCAAACACCATATCAACCAGAAGGGGTATATGATTCCCCACCCAAATTCTTCTAATAGACATCCCCGTGGATACAAAAAAAATTTATCTAATACAATGCAATTGCAATTCCACACCATGCCTGGGTCTCTGTGCACTTTCCAAGGAGCACATTTTTTGTGCACAGCAACAAACATGAAAAAAATTCCTAGAAGACAACCACTTCACCACAGCAAAATAATCTCTTCCTGCCGAATCTTTGAAGATGTTCCCAACAATGTTGTCAAAAGGCGCCCAGGTGCTCGCTTAAGCACCGGAGGCAAGGCGAGGCGAGGCCAAGGCGCCTTTCTTAGACTGGGGCGATGGAGTTTGGAGTGGCACCAACTAGGCGAGCGCCTGTGCATGGGAGGCAGGTGATAAAGGCATCGCCTGATGAAATTATATGACTTATATGACACTGACACTAAGGATTACTTTGAAGAGACGTCTCTTTGATTTCTGCCTTTTTTTTATAAAAAAAAATGGCTTATATTTTGTCTTGTTTCTCTATTTCTGGTCTCACAAGAAAAAAACTTAAGGGTAGTTTTGTGAAAAACATAGATTTGGGTAAAAAAGAAACCGACGTGAAAGTTATCGAAGAAAAGAAACAGACATGAAAATTGAAACAAGAGCAGAAACAAACACGAAACACCACCAAAGAAGAAGAGAAAGAAGTCGAGTTAAGACAGAAAAAAAACAGAGGTATTCCTTCAAAAAAATTTCTTCTGTCATCTCATCTTTTTCTTTCTTAATTTCTCATATAAAAATTCAACCAAGTTATATCATATTAAAATTCTGTGGAGCTGGAGCTTTGTATGTGGCAAATTACAAAGATTTGACCAAGTCATGACACATGCAGTTTGCTTGTATATAATATATATTATATTCTATCAATACAAAGATTACTTTTATATATTTTGGACCATGACTAGACTAGTACACACGCAGTTTGCTTATGCATGTGTGTAGTCAATATGCGCACTGAACTTGGCCACTTTTTCTCGATTAATTGTTACAAACTTACATCATGTTGACTGTGTGCGTACTTGGGGGCTTGCCACGTCACCTGTTTTCAACTTTTCATTATTCCAGAAGTAGTGGTACTGTGATTATTTATTTGTAATCCCTAGAACCAATACTAGACAACAAACAAAGTTGAGAGGTATATGAACATCAAGTGCTAGAACTACACATGAAGACAGATCATGTTCTAGTTTTAAACAAGTGCAGTATGGTTTAAGAGATGAAGATTTGGATTATAATCATGAAATGGACGATATGGAGAGCTCAAGTGAAGGAGAGGAAAGCATGGATGAAGATTTTTTTGAAGATTAATGAACAATGATGATGATATTTAAGTTTGCATTTTAATCTATTTGGCTACTTACTATTTAAATTGTTTTGTTTTGTTTCAAAGGTGAAAAATGTAACTTTATATGATTATATTATGGTATTTTATATTTTCTTTTGATTCTAATGAACTAATCTTAATTGTTATATATTTTAGATTTATATATCATAATATAATATTATACATTTAATTTTTTATATCATACAGGTTGAGCGCCTTGGTTCATTCGAGCGAGCACCTAGGTGTGCGCCTAACACCTCAGGCATTTTCCAGGCTTGGTGCTGTTTAGCACCTTTCACCTTTGACAACACTTGTTCCAAGGAACAATAACCAAGTTTTAAATTTTCATCACAATTCTCCACAACAAGGAACCAAATTGAAAAAACTTGTCCAAGGAAACTAGACACAAAATTGCATCTTCAGAAAACTCGAAGTGAAGGTCAAAATGTTCCTCGAAAGAAATTTAAGAGATTAAGTAATGGATCGCAAGCCTCTAAAAGTTAAGCAGGCATACACTTAAGTAGTTCCAGTCAATTCATCGATGACAATTAAATCACAAGCACATGCACCATACATGTAAAGTTGTAAACACCTTATTCCATTTTATAAACTCATGTAGGTGTCCCACTACATTTTTCCTAGTGCATACAAATCACCATTGTCCAGGCAGTTATTAGAAGCTGGGAATTTCAAGCTCCAAAATTAAAATAGAAATAACAGTCAAAAAGTCTCCACTGACTGTATATGCCCCCACAAACTTACCGGAAAAAAAAAGTTGGTCATATGTTCCCAGAATATTCTGCCTAATCAGTACTTTTGCAAGATCTACAGGAAGTATCTTAGCATTTGCTCTAAAAATCTCAGTGACTAGCTTGAAACTTAATGATTATGTACTAGCAAGAATACTAGAGTTCCTAGAAAGACAGTTAAACATGAACATGATTTCCAAGTTCCACACAGGAATAGCATTCCCTCCTTTTTTTCTCTATACGAGTGTAATAAGATAAAACTTCTTGACAGGAATAAAAATTAAAATATATCTTTACACTACTTCAGGGAGGGAAAAATCTATTAGCTTGTACTAGGGAGAAAGCCTATGGATAAAGCATTTGCAAAGAGCCATACACACCAGTCATCTATCCAATTATACCACAAAAATGAAAACAGCAATGCCCCTTCTGGATTTTTTTTTAACATGAAGACAACAATCAGAAACTAGCCATCTAGTAAAAGATGCCTAGATCAAGTTACACGTTCATTATAACAGTAGCTCAAATCCACAATGCATGCAAAATGTTATCTTCCACTTCCACTTGGTGCAAATCAAACAAGAAATGTAGAAGGAACCTGTATTTCCATCAAAGTAGAAGCCAGAAGCAGCATCATAGTAATAACCAGATGCTTCATCCCACACAAAAGCAGATTGTGCATTAGAACCATCCTTTTGGACTGTAATCTCCCCACCAGCATGCTCCTGCCCACTGACAGATTGTTTTTCATCTGGGTTATATTCCTTAGGTGCCCAGCCAACAGCGTCATACTAAAAGATGAAAAAATAAAATTGTAAGAACTCAAATATCATTTATAAAATCAGCATATTAAAAAACCAGAAAGCAAGCACAAAGAATTAAGATGAAGGGTACAGGTAGTAATATAACTAGAATATAACAATAATATTCACTAATATTCCGAGACAGAGAAGTGATAGGGACAAGAAGAGAATTCTTAGGAATTATATCTCCATTCAATGAACCATAACAAAACCTGTGTCTAATGCATCAATGAAATCACAAAAAGATCAACATCAAAAAGTTCGAGCACAAATCCATTAATGTGGAAGTAGCACCTTGACAAACACCCAGACACATTCATCTAAAGTTTTCCTTGTCAACCTGACTGATTGCCATAAACAAATTACAAGTTGATAGTGAAATTTAGTCTTTGATCAAAAGAAATGCCTACAGCCTCACGGATAATAATATAAAAAACTGCCTAAAGTGGCTATTCTGAGGTATGAAATAGATGTATCATATCAGAATATCAATTTTCTTTAATCTGCTCATCAACCTTCACTTCACAAAACCATCTCTCCAGAAAAAGGGGCCTTTGATATGAAGGTATCTTTTACATTTCTATGGTACATAGTAGAAGTACAATGTCAACTTTCTCTAACTTCCCCACCAACAGTCACTTCATGCTTTCAGTGACTTCAAATAACAGAAAATTAAAGTAGTTTCTAGGCTGTGTTGATTTTCTTCATCCAAAAAAAAGTAGTTTTTCCCTAGACTTTCAAATTCTAAGTATGAACAAACCATGTAAAATTTAGTGCTTCAATTTAAAATGTGCGACAAAGAAGAAACTACAATAGTTGAAAAAAAATTCATTGATATACCTGTTGTGCAAATGCCGCTGCCTCAATCGCAGCAGCTGCTAAGCTGCTCGACTGTGATGATCCTGACGATCCTGGGCCAAGAATGCTCTTTGCATATGCCACTCTTAAGATCTGCCCATTCTTCTCAAGAGTGGTTCCATTGGTCGCATCAAGGGCTTTAGTAGCATCCTCAACCTACAAGACAAGAACCATATGATTGCAAAGAATGCATCTATTATTTCTGCTAGCAACTCTCTTTTGTTGCGTCTCTAATTCTGAAAAGAGCAAGTAAAATCCTCCATACAGAGGAGCAGGGGTCTTGCAGAATTCAGAGGCCATACAACTAAAATTTCAAAAGAAAATCTTTAAGTAGCACAAAGTACCTAAAGTACGTCAGTCTGAAATGGGATTTCATTGGGTAGCTAAGCTATAGATATCAGCAACATTCAAACTATGCGACAACCACCATGGTACCACTGTTTGTATTAGTTTTATAGCCTAGAATGGTAGGAGAAAGGAAAAACAATACCACCAAATCATAGTTTGTTGTATAATCTTTCTAAATAAGATCATCATAAAAATACCACTGAATCACTGTTAGTAAGTTTACCTTAGCTCCTAACATATATTTGTCAGTTGTGTATTGTTTATAATAAATTTGGACTCGTAGTTGTTTGAATTGCATGACAACCATCAAAGATTATTTTGACTAAGAAGAACTGGAAAGCAAAAAATAAGAGGAACAAAATATTCAACAAATCCAATCACCAATAACAAAAGAATTTACCGAATGGAAATGTACAAAGGCAAATCCCCTTGAAACATGAGTAAACTTGTCTCTAACCAGTCGAAGATCCTGCAAATTAGGAAAGATAAAAGCATGAACATGCCAAAAAAGGGGGAGATTTAAAACAAAAATGAATTTTACAGCATTTTGTACCTTAATTGGTGCATGCTTGGAAAACTCATAGCGAAGCATCTCCTCATCCGCATTTTCATCCAATCCACGAACGACCAAAACATGAGTTGGGCCTGATTAGATTTCAGCTTAGCAAGTTGTGGCATATATATTAAAACATGTCAGGAAAAAAGAAACATTTCAAACCAACCTGCCTCAAATCCTTTCTTTCCTGAGGATGGTGGATTTGATAAAGCCATATCTGCTGGTGGTGCATCATCAGTTCGTGGTTCATTGCACTGCAACATATATTAAAAGAGGCCATTCAACGATTTGTTTTCAAGGATCTTAATTCTCAAACCATTATAAAATCCACCAGAATCCCTGGGTTAAGTTTTTCTTTTCCATTTGCTGTAAAATCATTAAGCAAGAGCTCTGCGCAAAAAAACTACAAGTCCATACTATTTAACTAAAGCAGACCATGAAGTGACAGTATGTTAAAGGTGTCAATGTGACTTCCAACACACATTAACCTCCAAACAACACTAGAAAAAATAATGATTGTCATTTCAACACTTGACATGCATGCTCAGCACCAGCAGGGAATTGTTCTTGCCGTGCTAGTGCTAACAAATGAAACTAATGGCTGATTGTGTATTCATAAGATTTTATAATTGTTCAACTTATCAAAAATCAAATAAGAAGAAAATGAGATGGAAAAACAAACCTGAAAGCAGGATGTACGCCTTGCAAAATTGACACAACCACAGATAGTGCACATCCAATCAGATGGCACTGTGATGTTTCTGTGCTGACCAGATTTCTCTTGACCAAAAGGCCCACCTGCCCCCCCAGTTGGTTTACTACTGAAAGACAACAGAAATCAAAGTGATAATGGTTATGCTTGAAGCCAAAAATGTGTCATAGGGCCACCATATGTAGGTACGACGACATTAATGTAGCGTTTTCATCAAAAAATGCCACCATCAGTCAGATATTGAAGGAGAATAGTGCTAAGGAAGCCAGCAACAGCTAAAGTGAGAATGTATCTGGAATTCACCAGTATGTGAGATCCAACATACATGCACAATGTACAACTTCGAGATACTAGCATGGAATAAATAATCACAATTGACTTTCATGATACCACAATCATGGCAATGATGAAAGAGAAATACCTGTACTCAAAGAAAAGCTTTCGGCCATCAACAACAAGACCATCATCCCCAATCCTATCCATCATTGTGCATGCTGCTCCCTGTTACAGACAAAAACATTATTTGAATGCCATTCATGAAAGAAAATGCAACCTTGCCAGATTAGGCAGATAGATACCACAGAAGGAAAATCAATAAAGGCAAATCCACGGGAGATGCCAGAATTCCTCTCTTTGATTACACGAACATGGCGAAGTGGTCCCCACTCAGCCTGATGGCCACAAAAAGCAAATAAATGTTACGAAAACATCTAATGAGGAAAAGCAACAGTGCCCGGATAAACAATGTAAACTAAGACATTACAAGTATCTGGTAAAGATCTTCCTCGGTTGTCTTCTGTGAGAGACCCTTCACAACAACGGTTGCAGATGGGGCCTACAAGAGACAGAATTCTTGTTAAAGCCCGGTGAATCACCACAGATCAAGCCAGGCAGTAAATAACAATAAAGAAGGCTAAATGTAACATACCACGTCATAATGGCCACGGTGACGCTTGTGTTCACGGTCCCTCCTCCTTTCACTCCTCTCATGCCTGCCACCATCATAGCTGTCCTCCCTTTGGCTTCGGCTATGACTTCGACTCCGAGGAGACCTTGATCTAGGACGATCATCATATCCACGAGACCGAGATCGTTCATGCCGTCTATGTGGACTCTGAGATTTTTCCTGACTCAAACCTCTCTTGTCATGTTCTCGATCATGGGATCCACGCCTCCTCCAACTGCCATCTCTCCTGCTGCCTCTTTCATAATCAGAATCATAACTATGCCTACCATATTCATAATCCCTCTCATGGCTATCCTCCCTATTTTGATAAGAAGTGTGTGACTTATAGTCATAATCATCATATGCATAATCATCACGGTCACGTTCCCCAAACCTAGAAGCCCTATCAAGTCCGTGATCACGGTAGTTGTCGATGCTGTGGCTGCCATCCCGATCATGAACAGCATCTATATCATGGTAAGTATCAAAGTATGGTCTCTCATGTCTCCTTGACTCCCTATCAAGTGGGTATTCTTCTTCATAACTTCTCCTTCTTGATTGAGGCCAGACATCAACAGCAGGAGGTGGGGGATAGTTCTCTCTCTCTAGAATGTTCCGGGGGAAGGCATGTCTTGGGTATCCATTATCCCTTGAATACCGGTCATTGATAAACCTCCTCTCATCATATGAACCACCACCCCTGCTAAAATAAAATAATTTAATGGAAGAGCAGACATGAAAAATCATGAGCCAAAGCTTGAAAAAGAAATAATGACAATAAGATTACAGACCACAACAAAGGAGACATTTAGAAAATATCAAGCGTAAGAGGCTTCTGGAAAATCTTGCATGGAATAAATACCTTAACCAACAAAACTCAAAAGGGAAAATAAGAGAACAAATTTTCAAATAAAATATTTTACCATGAAAGCCCTGATAGCAAGCATCGGGCCTTACTTACCGGTAGTTAGGCTCATGGACTGCACCATACCCCTCCAGAGCCTGTGGATTCAAGAGAATAAGCTTATGTCAGCAACAATTACCAATCAAGATAGGAGGAGGTTACGCAAATCCATTCCATATCCTCACTGCCCCCAACAGCTTTCTCTTATTTTTCTTTTAAGGATGAGATAGATGATGCCCAAAAACTAATGGACAATCCTAAAAAAGTTCTTGCATTTTTATCAGTATTTTTAAGGAGGAAACCACAATTACGCTGTTATTATCCCATCCTTGCTGAAGGCCATAGCGACCAGGATCCATGTCTTGCAAGCAAAACCACCCTGCAATGCTCTTTCTCGATGATTGAATGTTCTAATTCCTTTTATTCCCTGTAATATATGCACAAAAGAAACAGACACACAACAGTCATGCCCTTGAATCAACCTTTACTCAATAATTCCCCCACGTATCGAGTTCTTATTAGCCTTGACGTTCGTAAATCTTCAAATAAAATCAAATCCACTCCACAAACCAAGATTTAACCAAGACCCACTTTACCATTCCTCCAAAATTCTCTCAACAACAACGAAACAAATATAAAAGCCATGATCTTGATTAGCAGAAACCAAACACCGCATCCACAAAATAAAAGTTATACAGGTAAAAAAAAATCAAATTGTGAATTGCGTAATAGAAACAAAATCAACAGAACAACTTCTTCATATTAACAAATAGTGATCGGCTAAAAATGCCTTAATATTCTCTCCATTACAATTTACACTGCAAAATTAAAAAAAAAAACCTTCAGATAAAACCAAACCCACTCCAGAAAATCAAGAGACAAACAAAACCCATTACATCATTTGTCCAAAATTATCTAAGAAAATATATAAGCAATGATCTTGACAATCAAAACCCAACCCATAACTATATATCATCCAAGATTCAATTATACCCGAATCAAAAAAAAAAACCCTCAAAAAATTGTGCATATCACTTCTAAAATCTCTCTTTTGACACAACAAAGCATAGAAAGTAGGATTCTTATCATCGAATAACATAGAACCATCAGCTTAGTATCATAACTCAAATGAAAAAAAAAATCCCGCAAAATTGTGAATTTGCATAATAGAAATGTCTATCAAATAAAAAAATCATAAAATAACAGAAACCCATCAGCTATATACATGTGTATGTATATATAGTACAATTTATATTGCAAAATTTGAGTGAGTCTGTAATTTTTGAAACTAAATAAAATCAGTGCATACCAGGCAAACCGTGGATGCGATTTGATAAGAAAAAATAAGATTTTTTCTCCGAATTGAGATTTGTTGTTTCTTCTTTCTCGTACCAACGATCGGTTCTTGTAACAAAGTTTGGTTCTTGCGATTGTTAGAATTGTTGTTGTTGTTTTTGGGTTTCTGGTTTCGTCTATGTTCGCTTTTAGGGTTACGGACGTTTGTTTCCTCGGACGAAGAGACTTTTTGTCGATGACAAAAGTAAATAAAGCTAATTTGTTTAGGAGGTGTTTTGTTTTTTCACTCTTATTACTATTCTCCTTCGTATATTTTAAAATTAGTCCATACCTTACTTCATAATTTTATATTAATCTTTTTTAAGAAATCAAAGTGATAAAATCTAACTTGATGATCAATTGGGTACCCTACTAATTCATGGCAGTGTTATAAAACCCAGATGAGCCAACACGTTATTTAAGATCTAAATCAGTGAGTTAAAAAATATAAAAAAATTAATTAATCTAATCTAAATAAAAAATTCAAGTTAAATCACAACTCAATTTACTAGGTAAAAACTACTCAAAACTCATTGATTGTTTTAGAAAGAAAATTTTTCAAAATGACTTTATTTTAATCTTTTTTCAAAAAATTGTTCAAAATTATAACTTTAAAACTTGACATAGCTAAAATTTATCATGATTTAAAAAAAAATTCTTCGAATGAATATCACAATTTTAAATGAAAATTTTGATATTTCATTTTAAATAACATAACAAATAAACTAAAAATGAAAAGGGATTAAAAAAAAAAAAAAAGTAGCTATGGGCTTAGATTCACCATGGATTAATGAAATTATGATTTTGTCCTATAAAATTTTTGGTCTGGCTAATTGTGTAATTGAGTTTTTTTATGATTTTTTGGGCACTACAAATAGTCAAATACAAAAAATGCCATTAAAACCAAAAAAAAAAAAAAAGCATGGCATAAAAAGACATTTGTTTCCTTTTTCAACTTCAAGCGCAAGGTTAAATTATTGGAATGCCTTGGAGGTAAAAAAAAAGTAGCTTTGGTTAGTTTATTTTCACCATTTTAACCTAGATGTTTTTGTTTTTGTTAGGTGAGAATAGGAGCGGATTTTTACTTTAATACTTCGTAATTTTTTTAAAAAAAAAGGTTGATGAATGTGAGTGAAAGGGTTGTTGTGGTTTTTGGATAATGCATGTTGCAACACCAAGCTGTTAAACAGTGACTTCTCCAGCAATCTTTGAATTCTCTCGACCTCCCCTTCATGTCAAGGTAACATGTGTCCTCCGCAAACTAACAGTTTAGCGATATAAGCTTTTTTCTTTTTTCTTTTTTCTTTTCTTTTTAATCCTTGGTTTTCACCATTTTAGAGCTATCTTTTTAATTTGTTTTGCCATCTATTTGATCTATTCTTTGTTTCTAATTTTTATCCTTAACTATTTTATAAAGTTTTAATTTTTTCTTCAACTTTACTATTTAATCTCAACTTTTGATTTTTTTTTTTTATTCTGGTCCTTTTTTTTTTTATTTTTTTTATTGATCATTTTGTGCAATTTTTATTTATTTTTAATTTCATCGCTCAAACTAAATTTATGGTATATTATTTTTTTCATTTTAATCCTCATTCTTTTTGTTTTTTTTTGTCATTTTATTAAGGTTTTTTTCTTTTCAATTTCACCCTTCAATAAAAAAAATTTTGTTTTCCTCTAATCTATTTTTTTATCTTCATTCTTCTAATTATTATTTTTTATCCTTTTCTATAATTGATATTTTTTTCTTAATTTTACTTGTTTAACGTTTGATTTGCTAGAAATTATATTTTGTAGTTTTTTCATGTATAATGCTTCCTTTCTAATAACCTGGGTCACAGGTTTAAAAAGTTAACAATGGTTGATATTTTTTTTTTGTGCTTATTTTCTTCTTTGATTTCATCTTTCGACGTTATATGTATATATTTTTTTAAAAAATAGCTTTGTACTTTTTTTCAAAAAATATTATGAGTTATTCCGATGTCATGGCACGGGCCACGAGTTTTGCATATTAATCCGGATTGGCTTGCCTCTTGTTGCCTATGTTACATATTTATCACACTATCTTGAGTTGGTTTTAGCTGTTTTTTTTTTCTAATTTATCCAATTTTGTATTTTTAAAGATTTTTTGTCTAAGTTATCATGGTTTTTTTAAAACTTTTATCAACTACTAATATTTTTTTATAATTTAATTAAAATAAAATTAATTTATTAGATCCAATTAAAATTATAACTCGAGTCATTAGTTTTTTCTCTCTCTTATCTAAATAGCAATATTTAAAAAAAAAACAAAAAATATGGATCAACGAAGTAGCGCGGGCCCAAATATACTATATGGATAATGGGTGCAAGAAATATTGGCTCTATTTGTAATTAACCAAGCATTCAAATAGCTTTTTAATGGATTTTCTAAATTCCGAGCTTTAATGGGCCCAAATATACTATATGGCAGAGAAGCTGGAAAAGCGTGAAGAAGGAGACAATTGACCAGCCAAATTAGCATGACTTGTTCGTGAATTTTACAATTGACACATGTTGATCAATATCAATTCAATATAATGAAGTCTCAAAATAAAACGAATGCATTAATTTTGCTTGCCACAAAATATTTTTTTATGTTGTTACCATCATGTCTATATTTAATTTTATTTTTTATTGTTGAAAAAAAAATTACCATGTTCTAGAGCAAAGCAGAAGACACCTAGCTAATACTTAACTAATCTCTCAAGTTTCTTAAATTAATTAGGGCTTGTTTGGGAGTAGAATTGCGGTTATTTTTTAAAATATTTTTTATACCGAAATGTATCAAAATGATGTTTTTTTATTATTTAAAAATTATTTCTTGAGATCAGCGCATCAAAACGATTCAAAACACAAAAAAAAAAAAACAAAAAAATTGATTTTTTTAGAAACATGGTTGCACCGCATTCTCAAACAATACCTTAACTTTTGAAAGTATAATGTAATTACAATTAAAAAAACATGTAAGCAAGGCCATCGACCCCAAATGTCATTTTGAAGAATTTAGAAGACATTGGGATAAACAAAAAAAAATGTGCCACCATGGAAGACACTTCATTCTTTGAGTTTTAGATGGTTGATTGCGACCAACTCCAGGTCAGGTTTGAACGCGTTCATGTCTGGCCTCATGTAGGATCTGAACGTGTTCATGTCCAACCCCATGTTGGATGTGGACATAGACCACGATTAACCTAATGTTTGACTTAGATGCGTTCATGCCCAATCCCATGTTGATTTTCTTAATATAATAATGTGTGTTATAAATACTATTATTTCTTATAATTCAAAGTCTTCATATAAAAAATATCATTATTTGTGTTATAAATATTATTATTTTTATTATAACTCAAAGTAATGATATAAAAAATATTATTATTTGTGTTATAATCATCCTTGGAATTCTTAATATAATTTTTATGTGATAAATATTATTATTTTTATTATAATTCTAAATATTCATAAAAATAGTATTATTTGTATTATAAATATTAATATTTTTATTATAATTAACATTACTAATAAAATAATTAATAAATTTGAAATAATAATATTTCCCACACAGGCATCACCTAAACATCACATGTGCGCTGGGTCTGCCAAGCACACAGGCAGCCAACACATGTGTCCAAGGCAGAACAGACCGAGCGCCAAGTGGTTGCAGCTTGATGATGCGCGGTCAGCGGGTGTGGCTTGCCCAACACCCAAGCCTCGCAGCCAGGCGCTAAGTGTTCGCAACCCCGGGAGTGTGCCTCTAGCTTAACGTTTGGGGTCTACTAGTTGTAACCTTATATATGCCCCCATCAAACAATGCAGTTCATAGTAAAAACATTTGCAATGCACATTACTTGCACTATAATATAGAATAATACAATCTACAATAAATTCACTCAGAATATATAATATCTCATGCTACAGTCAAATATTGATAAGTTTTAGTTGTAGTTAATAACTTATGCATTTAGTTTTTAAACAACTATGAAGATGATGATCTTTTCCTTGAAGAATCTTAAGTCGGACTATGTTTCGTCTTTTAGTTGTGAATTCACAACTGATCCACCAAGTAAGAGGCCACACCCATTTATGTTAGAACACACTCGGGTAACTCCTCTTTTAATAACAATCTTGTTATCCTTTGTTGGTTTGATACGATGGATAAGATTTAGTTTTTGTTTGATATTATAGTTGCGGTTGTTTTTTAAATAATTTTTTGTATTAAAATATATATCAATGATGTTTTTTTTATTTTTTAAAAAATTATTTTTAACATCAGCACGTTAAAATAATTTGAAAATACTAAAAATAAATTAATTTAAAATTAATAAAAAAATAATTTTTTTAAAAAATATTTTTAAAATGCCAAATAATCAGTTCCTTGAAAGGAAAATATATTCTCACATCTTTTATACAAACTCAGTATGCTTTAAATTTTTTTTGCAGGTATTTTTTTTTAAAGGTGTTACAAGGGTGATAAATCTGCTGCTAGAGGTGTTATAACCCTTTTTTTGCAGGTAATTTTTTTTTTTGTCATGTGTTTCCATCGCCTCCCTACATTAATTTTGTTTTTTATACATTGCTACCATTGTTTTCCTTTACACGCAAAATCACCCTTATTTCATGCATTAAAAAATTTCCCTCTTTCTTGAATTACTATGCAAATAACACATCGTGGAAAAGGAACAAGCTCAGTTTGCTCATCGTATCCATTTTATTTTAACATAATCATCAATACGATCAAATTAATCCCAAAACAAAATAGATTTTTCATGGCATACATCTTACTAATTCCATCTATATTACTAAGGCAAGTCACCATTAATAAGGCTAACCACAACAAAATCCATTCCTCATTGGTCTTTGTCTAGTTGGTCGAATAAATTACATATTTGTATATATAATCCTAGTACAAATAGCCAACTATGATACCAAATAATTCTTATTAGCCTTTGTCTAAACAACAAACCAATATTCATAGTCCTTATCCAAATAACAGACTATGATAGATTATAATACTCATAATTCACATTAGTTTTTGTTTAAACACCCAACTAATCCACATATTTATATCCATAGTCTCTGTTCAAATGACCGACTAATTCATACATCCATGTCCATAGCTTTAATTCAAATAGTCGACTGTAATATCAAATAATCCTTCCATTTATTTTTAATTCAAACACTTAACACATCATTCAAATTGTAGTATATAATCCGTTTATTCACATTTCAAACATATAATGCAAAACATTATAATATTATAACAAAAATGTACTAAAATTTAAAAGATGAGGTGTCAAACACTTATCTACTTTTTTTTATTAATTGAACTCCTCCTGTAGAAGGTCTAGCTCCAATGTTTCTTTTAATTCGAAAAAAGATGCTATAATTAGTATGTCATCCACTTCATCTCACAAATCCACATTCATATAACAAAATTTTATTCTCACTTAACATTTTTTTTCATTATAATCACCCTCTTCAATTCCAACATATTGTACTTTCAATAATTCTCCTTTAACTATTTGTTCCATACTATTTAATCTCATATTTTCATTTGCTTGTTCTTCCATGATATATACATATAAAACACACTTTTTTTTCTTTATATAGATTTTGTAGCTATTTCAATTCCTGAATTTTCCATATTAACAAAGAACTATTGTCAATTCTAATTAAATCATTCCTTTTTTAAATCAAGTATTTTATATAATCTAATTTAAACCCTTAGTGGTGCACAACTTATCTTTATTAACCAATTAAATTTAATATGTCGTTTTCTTGTAATTTATTTACCCAATTTTCACCCCACTCATAATTTAACATATTCCATTAATTATACTTGCAATCAAACTAAAAATGGAAACAACATCATTTAACTAAACATTTTTAAATCATATTTAATATTTCTCAACGCATTATTTCTTAAATATCGAACATGCACACACTCACAAGCATATTAGTAAAGTTTCTCATTCACATAATATTCTTTCCTTTATATATATATATATATATATGTGGCTGACCATGCATAACAAAAAAATTTATATTCTTGATTTCCTTTCATGATTATATTTTACTAAACACATCTCATAATATTCTATACATACATTAATTCAATAATATTACTTAATTTATCAATTTCAATATCTTTACATTGACTTAACAACATTCAACATTGCAAAAATACACAAACTTCAAGTCAGCATGTTTAGGAGTATAGTTGTTGTTATTTTTTAAAGTGTTTTTTACTCGAAAATACATCAAAATAATATATATTTTTTAAAAATTATTTTTAACACTAGCACATCAAAATGATCTGAAAACACCAAAAAAATATTAATTTGAAGTCAATAAAAAAATAAAAAATTTAAATTTTTTCAAAAACACTTTTAAAACACAAAAACAAACAAGCATGCATTTATATATATAATATACATATATAAACAAAACTCTTTTCCAAGACATAATTATTCTTATCAACTTATTACATAGACATGTAATGCCACAACTTTTAAGTAAATTTCGGTGCACCTCAACATTTTCTATATGGCTCGCATAAGATGCTAACTTCCCATTGATTTTTAAGTTGATTCTTTCCATCATTTCACTCAAATAACAATCATTTTATGCAAATTAACCCATTTACAATTAATTTCTCTTTTTCCCTAAATTTTGCTCGAACTTTATAAGAGAAATTAGAGATTTCTTTCCCCGCACATATCCATACTTCAATAAAAATAATTAAATAGAGTAAAACGCTTTACCAATAAATTTTGAAACCAATTTATCACTTCCTTTGCAAGCTTCTCTTCTAATTATTCTTCATTCTCCAAAAAGCCCTTGTTTTTATCTCACTAGCTCTCAACTTTTCATCTCCTAAAACCCTCTTAAATTCTTGATTTAAAGTGTTTTTTCCTTATTAATTCCGCCTACAATATCCCAAAACCACATATTTAGAGAAGATTTGAGTAAAAATATAAGAAAAAGATAAGAGGAGTGCTTTTTCCTTCCAATAATGGTCGCCGACCTCTATTTCTAGTGGGAGAGAAATGTTTTACTTGATTTATGATTTTGCCACTAGTCAATGTTTCTTTGTTATTTTAAGTCAATTTCTCGGCCACCAATATTATTTTATACTGTCAGTCTACTAAATTTATATGTATTCCTCAACTGATATTTGGAAAAGCTTCACCTCAATTTATAACATATTTTTTATTATTTATTTATTTTTGGTCAAGATTTACCTAGAAATGGACTTGATTTTGGCACAGAAAAATTAGCCAGAGATATCTTTGAAGAAAAAAAAAAACCAAAATCAAAGGTGAAGGGCTAAGGATTTTGAAGTTGGAATTATTTTTTAAATTGTTTAAAAATATATTAAAATAATATATTTTTTTTTAAATTATTTTTAATATTAGTAATTTAAAATAATTTTAAAAAATAATTTTTTTTTTTAAATTTTAGCAAACTTCTATTTCGGTTGCATCTTTATAATAATAATGTTAAAAATATAGGGACTAAAGAGTTGTTTATCAAATATTTCATGTGATTATTACAGAGATTTATTTATTTATTTACTTTGTTAAAATGCAACCACCATGCATCCCTCCTTCTCGATCAATGGCCACCCATCGTCTCCCTCTTCCTCTTTCTCTTCTCTGACCAACAAACCCTAACTCTCTCTCTACAAACCTCAAGATTCCAATCTCAAGAAATGATGAAGAAGAATACCCTCATTTCCTTCTCTTTACTACTCTCCCTCTTTGCCTTCTCTTTCGCCATAGAGGATGATGTCACCTGCCTTGAAGGAGTCAAGAACTCCTTTACAGACCCTCTGGGTCGACTCACTTCTTGGGCTTTCAACAACAACTCTGTTGGTTACATTTGTAAGCTCAACGGTGTTTCTTGCTGGAACGAGAAGGAGAACCGAATCATTAGTCTTCAATTGCCGCTGTTTCAGCTCTCAGGCAAGTTACCGGAGTCTCTCAAGTACTGTCATAGCTTAACAACGCTGGATCTTTCAAACAATGATCTTTCTGGGCCGATCCCACCTGAGATTTGTAACTGGTTGCCTTATGTAGTCACTCTTGATCTCTCCGGGAACAAGTTTTCAGGTCCGATACCACCGGAGATTGTGAATTGTAAGTTCTTGAATAGTTTGATTTTGAGTGGAAATAAGCTGACTGGTTCGATTCCTTATGGTTTTGGTCGTCTTGACCGGTTGAAAAGGTTTTCAGTTGCTTCTAATGATCTGACCGGTTCGATACCGGAGGAGTTGGGGTTTTTTCCGAAGGATGCGTTTGATGGGAATGAAGGGTTATGCGGTAAGCCTCTAGGGAAGTGTGGTGGGTTGAGTAGTAAGAGTCTTGGCATTATAATTGTTGCTGGGGTTATTGGTGCTGGTGTGTCTTTGATCTTGGGGTTTGTGATTTGGTGGTGGCTGTTTGTTAGGGGAAAAAGCGGTGATGGCAGTGGCGGCGTCGGCGGAAGTGGTGGTAAGGGTGATGATTCTAGTTGGATTGGGTTATTGAGGTCACATAAGCTGGTTCAAGTGACATTGTTTCAAAAACCTATTGTTAAGATCAAGTTGGCTGATATTTTGGCTGCTACTAATAGTTTTGATTTTGAGAATGTTGTGATTTCGACGAGGACTGGGGTTTCGTACCAGGCGGATTTGCCTGATGGATCTAGTCTTGCTATTAAGAGGCTTAATACTTGTAAGCTTGGTGAGAAGCAATTTAGGGGTGAAATGAATAGGTTAGGGCAGCTTAGGCATCCGAATTTGGTGCCATTGTTGGGTTTTTGTGTTGTTGAGGTGGAAAAGCTTTTGGTATATAAGCATATGCCTAACGGGACTTTGTATTCTCAATTGCATGGGAGTGGATTTGGCATTGGTCAAACTAGTGTTTTGGATTGGCCTACGAGGGTGAGGGTTGGTGTTGGGGCGGCAAGAGGGCTTGCTTGGCTTCACCATGGGTGCCATCCACCATATATTCACCAGTATATTAGTTCCAACGTGATACTTCTTGATGATGATTTTGATGCAAGGATTACGGACTTTGGGTTGGCAAGGTTGATTAGTTCTCCTGATTCTAATGATGGTTCTTTTGTCCATGGAGATCTGGGGGAGTTTGGATATGTTGCTCCTGAGTATTCCAGCACTATGGTTGCATCGTTGAAAGGTGATGTTTATGGCTTCGGTGTTGTGCTTTTGGAGTTGGTCTGTGGACAAAAACCTTTAGATGTCAGTAATGCTGAGGAAGGATTCAAAGGGAATTTGGTGGATTGGGTTAATCAATTGGCGAGCATTGGTCGAAGCACAGATGCCATTGACAAAGCTCTAGTTGGGAAAGGCCATGATGATGAAATTATGCAGTTCTTGAAGGTTGCTTGGAGCTGTGTTGTTTCCAGGCCCAAGGATAGACCTACAATGTACCAAATCTATGAGTCTCTGAAGGGCATGGCTGAGAAACATGGTTTCTCTGACAAATATGATGAATTCCCACTGATCTTTGGCAAACAAGATCCTGATTATAAGGAGTAGCATAGGCAGAACAAGAAGAACAAAATATTGTTATCCTTGTGGAGAATAGTATCATTGGGGCATCTTTGCATGCCATGCAATGTTTCAAAAGACCTTAACTAAATGGTATGCTTCTTGTTATTGTGCTCAATTGTTGGATAATTATGTATATTTCATGAGGCATGAGGCATTGTACCTTTAATGTAAGCCTTAATGCAGCCTAGGAAATTTTTTCTCTTCCCCACTTGCAAAATTGTTTCTGATTGATGTTTCATTTGTAAAATGTTTCTACTGGGAAAGCTTGTTTTCATTGAAGACGATGCTATGTTCATGTGACACAAAGTTATTCTATATTTGACTTCATGCTTTTACTGATGTTTTTTGTGCAGGTAGTAGTTATCTGTTAAGCTAATATTTTCCAACTTCCAAAATCTGAATTGTGAGAAATTGAGGAATTAACGTGTCTGCAAATCATGATTAATCTGATCGGGTCCTTTGTTTCATGGTGTATCAAGATTTCTTATACTTATTGTTCAATAAGTTTAGCAGTTTTCATTTTCACCTCGCATGATTTTGCAATGCACTGGATTATGCATTTGCAAATCAAATGAAGATTCACCTGCCTAGTTTGAGAATACCTCGCATTGATTCTTCCAAAGGCCCTGTTAACGGCCACTGGCCTGAGAATACCCTTCTCCAGTTTCCATTTTCCAGATTGTAGGGTATATACTCTTTGTAATTGATCGACATCATGTTTCTTGTTGATTTCTTTATGATTGCCTCATCAAGTTGTCCCAACACTCGGAATTGGAAACAAAAAACAGCTCGCAAGTCTTTCGAAGCTGAAGTTCCAACTGAAAACTCGCATGAAATCTTTAAACTTCCTTCAAATCAATCTCCAGGGGAAATGGAAAGTTCTCCAGTACTAAATTGATGCCTTTAGCTTTGCCTTCTCTTTTTCACTTTTGTTGAGTGGAATAGATTCTTATAACTTGCCTTTTAAGATTCCTTTGTTCAAACTGCTCTTAGCACTACTGACCCAAAGACAAGTGGCATTCGAAAATTATAGAGCTAAGATAGCACTTGCCCTCCATGTCTGCCTCCATCCATGAGGATGTGACCCCATAAAAATGTCTTACTGCAGCTGGAGATGTAGCCACTAGTGCCTTCAACTGAACCATACCGACCATCTCCTAAAATGCCTTGGGTTTATTCAGTTCTAGATTATTTCAGCTGCTGCAATTCAATGTAATTATTTTTGTCAACAAGGAGCTAAAAAGTGGAGCCCATTAAGCTCGAAATTAGGAGCCTGCTACAATTCTCCACTGGCATGATCTCTTCCTGCTCAATTGATCGAGCTCATAAATCCACAGCAGAGATGATGAGGACAATCATTTCAAATCTCAGAAGCACAAAGTTCTCGTGATGACATTTAAAGTTATCCCAAAAAGAGTGAGTTTGACAGTCAAAATTGTCTGGATCATACGCATTGATTTTGACCTGGCTTTTTGTCCGGGACCATGAATGGTGACTTTTGAGCATGTGGGCCTGAGCTAACTTTATGCATACATCTTCTACTTCTCTACAAGTAATGCATGGCTTTTCTGTGCCTGGATTAGGGGCATTGCTCGTGTCCTTCAAGTGCATGAGCACATGTTCTTGACCCCACCCTCCATCAGTGACCTCTTCTGCCATAGATTTCAACTATCTGTTCAATGCGCTGCTATTGCAGAAGAAGGGCAGGGAGTTCCAAACTTCCAATGGTGGATTTCATTTACAGGGCAAGAAGCTACAGATTTCATCTTTATAATTATTGTTTTTGTTCAAAGGAATGAATTTCAAGTTCCTGCAAGACTTTTCAATGCCTAACTTAAGTAGGTAGCTGGTAACCAGAAAGATCAATCAATTTCTTCCAAGCAGGCCTGCTTGAAATGTCCTCCCACCAAGCAGTCACTTTCCCTCTCTTTCACCGAATGCCCTAATCCAGCTTTATTGACTATGGTGGCAGGCAGATGGTAAATCAGCAAGACTGAAATTATGACCGGCTAGATATTTGCTTTTCCTTATTAGTTTTCACCAACTTGGAGTCACCTTGCTGCCCCATTCATGGCAGGATTTCAACTTGGAAGACAGTATTGAACACCAATTCTTTGAAACTGTGGGCTTCAACTTCTTTCTTTGTTGAATAGTATCGTACTGATCCTTGACCCGTGCCGTGCAACGATTGGATCTTTTTTTTTTTTTTTTTTTTTAACTTAAGAAAATATGAAGGCATTGTAGACGTTTTTTTAAAAAGAACAAATCATAAATGCAAAAACCGATGCATATTGAGTGATATTGTTTTAGCTATTAAGTTGATGATATATTAAAAGATATATATTTTTATTTAGATATTAAGATGATGATATATTGAATCGATCCAAATCATTTTTAATTAATTTGTAAAATTCATGATCTAAGTCATGAGATAATAATATTTTTTTTTATAAAAAACAAATCGAATCAAATTATGAAATTCAATTCTCAATTAATACATTGTCAAAGGAAATTTTTTTGGAAAAGAAACATTTTTTTTTAAAATGTGATATAGATCAACCTCAACAAATCTACGAGACTCGTAACTTGAGGTATGAGAGCAAGATAACTATATAGAAAGAAAATAAAAAAAGATTATAAAGCTCAATTCCCAACCTAATACGAAGGATGAAATAAAAAAAATCAACCTGAAAAAAAAAGACTCAAGACAACTCGGGTTAACCTGTAAGATCTTATTTTATATATTTTGTGAAACTATTTTTTATTTAATTATATGATAAAAAAAATATACGCTCGCAAAATTATGGACTAATCAAATGTTGGAATGTTTGTTTAAGATCACAAACACAATATATAAAGCAAACCAAAACAAATTATGAATCTCATTTCAAAATCAATAAAATATTAAAGGATAAAATTGAAAAAAAATTCAACATTGAAGGATAAAATTAAAAAAAATCAAAGAGAGAAAAAAATTCTAAATAAAAAACCATCCAAGTCAACTCAATTTAATCTTCCAAGCCTAGACCTGAAGGAAAAATTAAGAAAATGTAAAAAAAAAACAGATTGATTAAAAAAATGTAGTGTGCAAATTGTGAAAATTAAGGACCTAACAATGTTTTTTGGTTGCGTGAATATGAGGGTTCTATATATTGAGGAAAACTTCCAACGCCTGGTTGGTGTTCAATTTTGCAAAATAAACTTTAGTTTTATTTATTTAAAACAATCAAGGCTTGATGGATCAAATTTAAAACTAAAAACAATGGGATGAAATAAATCCGTTGGTATATTCTAAAGAGTTGAAAATGAATTACTATAAATGCCACTGCAACTGTTAACTCACCGACAAAATTATATATGGTTCTCTTGTCAGCCATAACTATTGAATTTGTCTCAGATTATAAGTGAAACATCGTATGCCACGGATGCTGTAGATGATATACTAAATCATACTAAGAAAATTACCAACATAATAAAGTGGGTATTTTTTTGACGTACATGTTCTGTCTGTAAAGCCATCGATAAATTTATTAACGATGGACTCACCAACACACCAGAAATTACTAACGAGTGTTTTTCTGACATACATTTTTCGTTCGTGATCTTGTTGGTAAAATAATTATAGACGAACTATTAATGTAAATACAAAAAAAAATTCTTGTTGGTAAAACTGATAAATCTGATGGTGTAAAGAGAATGGTGAGACACTTTCAAAGCCACCTTGGAAGGCAATGTATGGACATGGGATGATGCAGCCCATGCCGCCCAATCGCTATCGCATACGTCGCACATGCCATCTACTTTTCTTTTAATAACATTCATATTATTTAAAAGACCAAATCATCCTTTGTCAACTTGTTTATTACAAAAAAAAAACCCAATTTGAAAAGACAAAAAAGACCCTTGATGTATGTTCATTTTTTTTTTCTTTTAAGGATAATATATATATTTTTTAGATTTTTTCTTATAAATCTTATAATAACTAAAAGACCATAATAATAATAATACTATTTTACTCTCAATAGTTTTTTATTGAAAGGATAAAAAATAGCAACTACACTACTATGATTGATGAATGGTAATCTGTGTCTATGGGGTCTTAGTTAATTCACCATGGATATTAGTTCTTTTTTCTTTTTTAAAAAAATTAATGCCCCATACGCCAAAAAAACAGAACACTTGAAATAATAAAATAATTGTTAATGTTTTTCGTCTTTCACCCTGTTCATCTGTTGCTCCTGGGACCGAAAACGCGGGATTTGTTTTGTATAGAAATGATAGGCAGAACATAGCAAAAACACATGCAAGACATGCATGTTAATGACAGGCAACAATGGCACCAACAGTAAGCAGCTTCATTGCATCCGAAGTCATCATATACATGACAGAAATATAAGCAATGTGAATTTAGTCATCAAATATCTGTGCAACGAAACAGAATTGAGAAGCCATGGATATGAATCCAGAGCTAGGGAGGACAACATCATCCTATATAAGCAAATAACACAGATAACAACCATCTAGGTGGTGGCCCAGTGGTAAAAGCTTGGGACCAAGAGTTTTGCTCCCTCTGTGATCTCAGGTTCGAGCCCTAGGTTGCTCATATGATGGCCACTGGAGGTTTACATGGTCGTTAACTTCAGGGCCCGTGGGATTAGTCGAGGTGCGCGCAAGCTGGCCCGGACACCAATGTTAAACTAAAAAAAACTAAAAAAAATAACACAGATAACTTTCAAGATAAGAAAACATAAAAGACAGAATACACAGATAACTTTCAAGATAAGAAGACTTTGCTTGATGCACGAGCTAGTTAGATCAGTACCATTCGAACGTAAGAGTGATTTTGTCCTAATTGGGAGAAAAAAGGGATTGTTGGGGCTCCAGAAACGAGGCACTTGTTGATAAAATGTGTTTCACTGTATGAATTTCATTCATAACTTTTGTATTCAGTATTTTCAAGTACATTATTCATCAATACACCTGCCTTTATATAGCAGTAGGTAGTATAAAGCTTTCCTTGACTTCTACAGAAAGAACCTATAATTGTGGTCTGTTACAACAAATCCTAACTGATATAATAATATTATGCCTAAGTAATAGTAATGTAAAACTAACATAATGTTAACACCCCTTCTCAAATTGGTGCATAGATATCATTCATGCCCAATTTGTCAAGACTGGTATGAAAAACTTGGCTGGATACTGCCTTTGTCAGCACATCTGCAAGCTGATCTTGAGATCGAATATGAGGAACTTCGATAATCTTTGCCTCCAATTTTTCTTTGATAAAATGTCTATCAACTTCAACATGCTTAGTTCTATCATGTTGGACAGGATTATGAGCAATGTCGCATGCTGCCTTACTATCACAAAACAATCTTATAGGACTTATCTGCTCAACCAACAATTGCTGCATCAAATTCTTTATCCATAATAATTCACATATCGCTTTGGCCATTCCCCTGTATTCAGCTTCGGCTGAGGATCTAGCCACAACTTCTTGTTTCTTACTTCGCCAAGTGACCAAGTTGCCACCCACAAATGTAAAATATCCTGATGTAGATCTTCGATCCTGTATTGACCCTGCCCAATCAGCATCGGTATATCCATCAATCTTCAGATTGTACCCCTTTTTAAATAGAATTCCTTTACCTGGAGATGATTTCAGGTAGCGCAGGATACGGGTGACAACTTTCATATGTTCTTCACTAGGGGAGTGCATAAACTGACTAATTACACTTAAAGCATAAGCTAAATCAGGTCTAGTATGTGCAAGATACATTAATCTTCCCACTAGTCTTTAATAACATTCTTTATTAGTGGGAATTTGCTATGGATGTATGCTCAGTTTCAGGTTTTCTTCTATAGGAGTACTGACAGGACTACAGGCTGTCATACCTGTTTCTTTTAACAAATCTAGAGCATATTTTCGTTGAGACAAGAAAATACCTTATTTCGATCTTGATACTTTAATACCAAGAAAGTATTTTAAGTGACCTAGAGATTTCATTTCAAATTCCTAGGCAAGAAGATTCTGTAATGTTTTCTGCTCTTCAGGATTATTTCCAGTTACTATCATATCATCAACGTATACAATCAGAGCTGTGATTTCTCCTTTTTTTGTCTTCAAGAATAACGTATGGTCATAGTTGCTTTGCTTGTATCCGATGGATTTCATGAAAGTAGTGAACCTCCCAAACCAAGCTCTTGGAGATTGCTTTAACCCGTATAGGGATTTCTTTAATCTACATACTTTTGTGCTTCCTTTGATTTGCATAATACATCCAGGAGGTAATTTCATATATACTTCTTCTTGGAGATCCCCATGCAAGAAGGCGTTTTTTACATCAAGTTGATATAGGGGCCAATCACGGTTCACGGCCAGAGATAATAGGATACGAACAGTGTTTATTTTAGCCACCGGTGCAAATGTTTCCATATAATCAATCCCATAAGTTTAAGTGTACCCTTTGGCAACGAGCCTTGCTTTAAACCTTTCAATGGTGCCATTTGCTTTATGTTTAATGGTAAACACCCACCGACATCCAACCAGTACCTTTCCTGCAGGAAGGTCAACCACTTCCCATGTGGAATTTTTTTGAAGAGATCTCATTTCTTCGTTCATGGCTTCTTTCCATCTTGAATCTGTTATGGCTTCCTGCACACTGTTAGGAATAGATATAACAGATATTTGATTTACGAAAGTTTCATTATCCTTTGATAATCTGTGGTAGGACACAAAATTACTCATAGGATAATGAGGTTTAGAGGTGAGAAGAGGTTCATACGCAGTTTTGGGTTTTCCTCTCGTGGTTCTGTGGGGTAGAACTTTGAGTTGAGTTTCAGAACTTACTTGAGATTTATTTATGGATTCAGACTCAGGAGTCATTTGAAGTTAGGAAGCTGACAACTGAGGTACCTGAGTTTCTTGTTGCAGTACCTCTATTTGGTTTTCTTCAATACCAGTAGTTTGTTGTGGTTCTGCTTCTATATTTTCTTCATTATTACCATCTTGTAAGGTATGCGAGGATGTATTACTAGAATTTTTATCTTTTGTAATATATAGGTCATCATAGCATGTTTGCCAGTTACCTTTGTCGTGCTCCTGTTTTGAAGGTTCAACATCAGAGTAATACATTCTGTTTTCATGGAATACAACGTCCAGCGTGATGTAGAGTTTCTGAGTTGGTGGATGATAACAGCGATAACCTTTTTGGTGCTGGGCATAGCCAACAAATATGCACTTGAGTGCTCGTGGTTCCAGTTTATTCCTTAATGGTTTGTGAATATGAACAAAAGTTGTACAACCAAAAACTCTTAGTTGTAAATGTGACACAACAGGAGATTTTATTTTCTTCTGAAGAACACTCAATGGGGTCTGAAATCCTAATGTGCTTGAGGGTATTCTGTTGATAATATATGTTGCTGTTGTTATAGCTTCACCCCAATATTTAGTTGACATATGAGCTTCAAATAAAGAAGCTCGAACAACTTCAAGAAGATGCCTGTTCTTACGTTCTGCAACCTCGTTTTGTTGAGGGGTGTAAAGGCAAGTGGTTTGGTGAACAATTCCATGATTAATTAGATATTGTTTCAACTTCTGATTGATGAATTCTCCACCATTGTCACTACGAAGAACCTGTATTGCAGAGCTATATTATGTGGCTACCATGTTATGAAATTGTTTGAATAATGAACTTACTTCACTTTTGCATTTCATTAGGCAAATCCATGTCATACATGTGTGATCATCAATAAAGGAAATAAACCATCGTTTACCATTAAAGGAGCAAGTGTTTGTTGGACCCCATACGTCTGAATGCACAACCATAAAAGGTGCTGGACTTTTATGCATGCTGTTTTGAAATGAAACCCAATGGCTTTTAGCCAATTCACAGACATCACATTTAAATTCTGTCTCAGGTAACTGAGCAAAGAGTTTCGGCATTAATTTTTTCAAATATCCAAAGGATGAGTGACCTAAATGTTTATGCCATAACCAAATTTCAGAGTTTGTAGTAGATTCAAAGTTTGCAGCGGATTTATTCATGGAGAATGCTTGAGCCATTTGCTGACAACTTGCTGGTGTTAAATCCAGATAATATAGCTTTCCTCTTCTAGTACCATAACCAATTGTCTTCCGAGTTCGAATATCCTTGAAAACACAAAGGTTAGGCCAAAAAATAACAATGCATTGCAAAGCAAGAGTTATTTAAGCAACTGAAAGTAAATTATAATTAAGAGTTGGAACAACTAATACGGAATCAAGATTTATATTTTCAGTAAGGATGACATAACCTTTCCCATTAACAGATGATGAGGTACCATTTGCTGAGGATATAATATACTGTTCTGATGGTTTAACAACTTGAAGCCACAACTTGTCAAACGTCATATGGTCAGTAGCACCAGAATCAATTATCCATTCATTTCTACTGTTAAGAGTGGAGGTATGAAAAACTTTACCAGCTTCTTCGTTTGTGACTGATGAAGGGTGTTCTGCCATAGATTCTTTCTAAGTCGTGTGGCTGGTCATTGTTTTAGTTGAAGGATGATCTGCCACTGCAACTAAAGCATGAGTGTTTGGTTTTGATTTTCGTTTACGAGGAGCTTTAGCAGGATCCCACCATTCTGGATACCCAATTAGCTCATAACATCTCAGTTTTGTATGTCCAGTCTCACCACAATGTGTGCAGATATATTCTGATTTTCCCTTTCTAATTTCATAGCTGCTATTCTGGGTTTCTGATGTTCGGTTTTGTTCAATGGTAGGGCCATGTGATCTGTATATTCTAGGCTTACCTCGTCGTGCCATCATTGCAGATGATTCAGCATGACCAGCTCCAGTTTCATTCATCAATGTAGCTCTACGAACAGCATCACGATGTATATAAGTATAGGCTTCTTCAAGATCCAATATCGGATCTTTTCTAAGAATTTCCCCTTGAATTTGTTCAAATTCTGCATCCAATCCATTCAAAAAAATATGTACCCGTAACCTTTCAACATATTTTCTGTAAGTAATAACATCATCCGGGTCTTTCATTTCAGTTTTGTCGCGATGATCAAGTTCTTGGAAGATTTCCATAAGATCACCATAATATGTTGATAGTGGTCGACTTATTTGTTTCGTGGAGAAGGCTTTCTGGTTAAGTGAGAAGAGTTGCGTTTCATCTGATCCATCGTAGAAGGCTTTAGACAAGGCTTTCCAAATTTCTCTTACAGTACGTAGTCGAATGTATCTTTTCATGATTTCTGGTGACATAGATGTTAGCAACCATCCTTTAACCTTTTGATTTTCTGCATACCATCTTGAATAAGAGGCATCAGTATCTTGTGGTGGTTGTGTTTTGCCCATAATATATTCAAGCTTTTCTCTTCCTGCAATCTGCATTTCCATGATCTGAGACCATACATCGTAATTAGTTTCAGTGAGGATAACACTGGTTGTGAATCCAGAGTTTTCAGTTTGTACATGGATAATGGGTGTTGATTCTGTTGTTTTATCATTCATCATGAAGAAAAAATAAACAAGAATGATAGGAAAGATTGCAGACAGTTTTCAAGAAGATGATCTCAGGATGCAAGAAAGGCTATAAGGAAAAAAATGTTTTGATTTCAAATAAAAAAAGAAATATTCAAGGAGAGGTTTCAAGATCAGACTGCAGAAAGTATTCAAGAACAGATTGCAAGTTTAGAATATTCAGGGAGAGGTTTTAAGATCAGACTGCAGAAAGTATTCAAGAACAGATTGCAAGTTTTAGAATATTCAAGGAGAGGTTTCAAGATCAAACTGCAGAAAGTATTCAAGAACAGATTGTAAGTTTAGAATGTAGAAGAGGAGATCTTGGAGGAAGTCGTTCTTTTCAGGAAGTATTTAAGAATGTATGGATGAAAAAGAGTAGAAAACTGAGAAAGATATGATACAGGAAAAGAAAGTTTAATCAAGAAGGAGATTTCAGGGGAAAAGATATATCAATAGTGCTTAACCGAGCTCTGATACCATGATAAAATGTGTTTCACTGTATGAATTTCATTCATAACTTTTGTATTCAGTATTTTCAAGTACATTATTCATCAATACACCTGCCTTTATATAGCAGTAGGTAGTATAAAGCTTTCCTTGACTTATACGGAAAGAACCTATAATTGTGGTATGTTACAACAAATCGTAACTGATATAATAATATTCTGCCTAAGTAATAGCAATGTAAAACTAACATAATGTTAACACTTGTAAGAGCCATTCTAACTCCATTAATTTCCAAGTCAATTCTTTAAGCTCTAATCTACAGTATCATTCAAACAAAAGTTTATCATGGAAAATAGACGGGGGAAATCTCCAAGCAGTACCATATAAATTTGCAAGATCGTTGGATTATGAACATAAACTATCCAACAAAGAAATTAACAATCGAAGAAGCTAAATTACAACCAGGAGGATGCAGGAGTCCAGCCATAAGGATAAACACAAAGATTGACGTACTATCGAGTGGACTTCATGCATCTATAAGATCTAGCAGAAAACATCGATATCTAGAAACTTGCTTTTACTCGAGCTATGGCTGATCTCCTTCTCTTTATAATAGGTATTTAGTGTCAAAAGAGCAGGCCTGAATTGGGAAGTGAAGGAGCCTCTGGAGTCGAAGAAATTTTTACTCGATACTTGACAACATTCGTATCCTCATCCGACAAGGATACAGATTCTCTATGTAGATTGAAACATGCGATAACTGCATGTTTACTTTTAATGCTTGACTTAGATGTCAAAGTACAAAACAGTCCCCAAACTAAACAAATGGGCTTTCAATATATATAGTGATCGAAAGAATGAGAAACAATTTGGTAATAATATTTTCTTCTTCTTTTTTGTTCTTTCATTTAATGACTTTGTCTTGGTTTGTATTCAAATTTTGTGAGCTTTACAGGAAAATAAAAGCAAAGGCCACCTTCTCTCTAGAGACAGAACAAAAAAATATCATACATTCAAAATGCCAGACCACATGGTTTTCTTTTTCTCCTCCTCCTCCTTGCAATTCTCTATAGCATTTAAGCCTTAAAATGGGATTAAATTTTGACCATGCATAATTTTTTTTTATAAAAAGGTTAGAATCATGGTGCATTGATTTTAGCCGTTTAGATGAGGCTTAAAATGACTAGAATTCTTGTTGTTCGAGCCAGGCTTGAACATCCTCTCCCTCGTATACTGGGATTCACCTAAGGCGTAGAAAACATTATTCTCTTCACCAATAATACAACAATCACCATGAACCAATGATAAACACCAACTTTTCCATCAATAATATTCGTGTTTCTTCACTTAATATAAGATCACTCTTTATCATTGCTTCACTCAACACAATCATTTACAACTCCACACACCATAAGGTATTCACAACATCACTCTCCACACTCTATGAGGTAAGTTAATATAATCAAAGTTTATAAATATTTTCATCACTAAATAAACAATAAATTAACTCCAAGATAACTCAAGTCATTCAAGTAAGAGCTTCATACAAACACAAGCATTTAAGTTTAACAAGAACACTCACTATATATTCACTCTCACTTTCTTTACTCTCTCATATACATTTTTTTTTATATATTTATTGATTTAAGTATTAGAAAATTTCTTGTTCTAAATAGGAGCTTTTGTTGCAAAAAAGATCAATCCTAGAAAAAAAATCTACAATCAAGTCACATATTTTAGCTTGGGCATAATTTGTGAAAAGATCAAATCTAATTTTAAAGTATTTGCCACTATCAATTTTCATTCTAACTTTGAATGAATACTTGTTGTATGCGTGTATCCATGCTAATTTACATATTATGAATAAGAAAAAAAAACATTTTTTCACACTAGGTATAGAATTTTTATAAGGGTATAAATAAATAAAAAAACGTTAGATTAAATGTTAGAAATGTCTATATTAAAAAGTTTTCAACATTCAGAAAACTCTTGGCTTATGTTAATAATTCTGATTTTGTTTTTTATTCTCAGAGAATAAAAGATTGAATAAATTTAAGAAATAATATTCCAATTACAATACAAGCACTAGAGAGTAAGTGAAAAATTATTTTAAAACTAGAGGATCGATTCCCTCAATTAACATCTTGAAATTCATATTTTACCAACAAATTTGTAAATTGATTTATTTTACATACCGATACATGTGTGTTTATACGTTTATGTAGAAACCATTGTTAGGGCCGGGAACAACAGTTTTGAGTTTCAGTTCATGTTTTTGTTGAAGGAGATGGCACTCTCGGAGATGGAATGATGAGAGATTTTGCATAAGCAAAAGGCAAAGGATCTATCTTCTCGGTCTTGCTCGCATAAGCCCTCTTTGTGAAGTTTCTGCAATCGTTAGCCTCTATGTCATCCAGTATCTGGCGATACATCAGCAAGGATGCCGAAACCTGCAACATCCAAAAACTTTGCGTGTTCATATGGAAATGTAAGCAAAAAAGATACTTTCAACTGTCAAAAGAACAACCTCGTTATGACTCTAAACTTCTCAGTCTGAAATGCTGGTCCTTCCATTCGTTTGCCATGTAAATTGCTTAAAAGATGAATTTCTGATATCTCGTTGCTCACGAGAGATTTATAAGATGAAGCTTTGGATCTATTCACAGCGACAGCAATATCAAAAAGAAGAAAACAGGGCAAAGTCATAACTGAGAACAATTGCCAGGACCTTCCCCGGCTAGGCTTCCCTTGCCTATGTAAGACAAGGAAATGGCTGGTTTGTGTTAATTGGGGTGGTGCGTGTGTTCAAAGCCAAACATGTGACGATTTTCGATCTTCAATTAGTTTCATGATTTCCTTTGTCCACTCGAGGCCTAGACAAATCGTTTTTGTCTTGAAATATCGAGAGAAGTTGTTGATTGTTTACCGGCCATCGACTTGCAGCCCTCAGTTCTGTCACTCCTTTCTCTGCCTCGTCAAAGAACATCCTTGCTCTCTTAATTTGATTCTTCATGAAGTTTCGCCATTTTTCTGTCACCTTTGCAGCAAATATGTCATCATCGGAAAGCCCTGCAAACAAAGCAACAGTAAAGGAAAGGGTAATGAAAAGAACTGCGTGTACAAAAGGATGACTAATATAAACAAAGAAAAATAGGTAGAAAAAAAAATTATATGATGAGAATCAGTTCACCGGAGACTACTCGATGTAGCATCCAACAAACAGTGGGTGCCGAGTATTTTTTAAGTTTGCAGCGTACAACACTCTGCACTTACTCTTCTCCGGTATCCCTGAGTATGTTGGTGAGCTGATTAGCTATCACCAATGCCAAGGCAGCATTATAAACACTCTCGGTTGGTGCCTGAGATTCAGGTGCAATCCCCATGACTGGAACACTCAAAAGTCCAAAAGTCCTGCAACATAATAACAGCAAAGATAGAACTCGTCAAAGTTTTTGTATCTTGATTTCGTCAGATCCATCCTCATTCCTTCAATCATATCTTTGAATGTCTGTAACAAGATGTCATAGGAACACGATACATTGCAAAGCCAAAAATATTTTTGATTGGTAGTGGAGTAATTATTTTCCAGTTGAGATGTAATTTGATTTTAAAAGTACTGCCTAACCTGAATATCAACAGGAAATTTAGCCACCGTGTCTGCTACAGCAGCATCCGTCATATCAAATGGACGTCCTTGGAAAAGATCTTCCAACGTTGCCTCCCACCTATCTAAAGCTGTCGGTGTAATGTGTGAAGCATTAGGCCCATCAACGAGCTCGCCGGTCCTCCTCCACCACACCACATGTGCAGAAAACATTGTAAGAAAGAAGGAAAAGGCTGATTTTCTGTCTTGAGAGTCACCGTCTCTTACGACCATAGAACCTTCCGATATCATAAACTGCACAGAGCTGATCAAGATTGATTTCAATCATGAATTAGAAGAAAAACATTAAGGGTAAACATCAGGTGTTCGATAGTGAAACCAGTTCACAGCATACGCTTCTCTTTGAGAAATATTGTCCACAAAATTCTGAATATCAAATTAATTAAAATTTGAAATAAACTCCATGAAAAGAGCTATCAAGGCTTCACATATATCCTAGGCTGGAAAAGATCAGTTCTTATGGTTCTCATAACACATAATTAGCTCCACGATTAGCACCAATATTTCACAAACTTCAGAAAATAGATTTCTTCTTACTTTAGATTTGTTTGCTCATTGTTTGATAACCAAATCACATAAGAACACATGTATGCCATATAGGATTGGAATCATCAGGTGATGAAGTTTTTTTTTTTTTATTCGAGAAAACCCCACTCCTCAGAAAGTATATTTTGTGGGCTAAGGTGAGCGAGTAAAACCCCGGCTATCCCAGGCTCTTATATATATATATATTTTAAATTTTAAGGTAATGAAAGGAAATGAAAGAAAAAATATGAATATACAAAGATATGAGAATGATTTTTTTTTGAAATCCCAAGAAAAAAAAGGGTGTAATTATATAAATTATAGTGCAAAAAATAAATGGGGTTTATATATAAATTATTTCACTCAAGAGTTTTTCCTTTCTTTTCTTAAATAGTTAAATTTTAAGCATTTTATAAAAATTTCCAATATAAGTCCAGCATGATTCATAACTGGATTTAAAATTGGATTTACGGATTAACTAAATTAATTTAAAATGATATAATTTTATTTTTTTAAAAAATTAAAATAATAGTATTTTAACAAAATTATTGAGAGCCCCTTGCTTTACCTTTTGCAATTTCTCGTGAGAAAATTATTCGGTAGTTTCCCATAGGTTTAACAAAATTATTCAAAGCCCATGTTTTTCAACCATTCAAAGCCCACGAATCTGCTTGGCCTTGAGCAGTTTTCTTCTTCTGGGAAAATTATTCGTTAGTTTCCCATAGGTTTAACAAAATTATGGATCCGTCCTTTATAGCTTTAAACCTATAAATTTGTCCTTTGACTTTTGTACTCTTAAAGTCAGCTATTTATTTTTCTCTAAACTCTCATTTTTCGTCAAAGAATCATCAAATTATATGTAAGGGTATCAACACTCTCACAAAGAAAAACAATGAAATTAAGCTACAATATTTTTTTATGGAAAGAATTAGTAGGAAAAGAAATTGAAGGAGATGAAACGAATTTCAAGAAGGTTAATTTGTGACTAAACACAATGAAAATTATTTCGGAGGACTAAGTTATAATATATCTTAAAGAACAAGGACTAAACAATGATTTACTCTATTCTAAATTCTCGTATATGGGCATCCTTCCTTCACTGTCTTGCAGAGAAGCAGCGGACAAACAAAGAAAGAGATGGAAGATGCAGGGCAAGACGAAGGTTTTGAAAGATTTCTAAAATGGGCAGCAAACCTTGGAATCTCAGATTGCACCACGAACCTTTCTCTTCATCCTCAAAGCTCCACTTCTTGTTTAGGCCATTCCCTCACTGTCTCTCACTTCCCTGAAGCGGGAGGGTAAGTACACACACACACACACACACGCACACACACTACACAACTCTGACATGCACTGTTTATGCTGTTATCTGTTTCTGTTGATAATTTTCGGAATTGGGTTTTGGGTGCAGGAGAGGTTTAGCTGCTGTTAGGGATATAAAGAAAGGAGAGTTGGTTCTTAGAGTTCCAAAATCTGTTTTGATCACAAGAGATAGTTTACTGAAAGATGATAAACTTTGTTCTTTTGTCAATAATAATACCTCCTCTTCTCTCTCCCCAACCCAGGTATGGTTTTTCGAGTTTTTCTTTTATTATTCTTTCATTTTTTTGTGAGTATTTTGGTTAATATTTTGTTTGTAGAGATAAAAGATAGGAACTTTGGCTTTTGATTGTTATAAAGTTCATTTCTTTAATCCTTTTTGATTGTTTTTGAGCTCTTGACTTCACTGTATTGATTTGTGTGATACTGAGAGGACTAATTGTTGGAGTGATTCTTTGATTAGTGTAGAATTTGATGGTTTTATTTGAATTTGAGGTTGCGGAGGTTCTGACTTGGAAAGAATGCAATGCAGATATTGGCTGTGTGTTTGCTATACGAAATGGGTAAAGGGAAGAGTTCATGGTGGTACCCTTACTTGATGCATCTGCCACGCAGTTATGACGTGCTAGCAAGTTTCAGTGAGTTTGAAATGCAAGCTTTGCAAGTTCAGTTTCTGATTTTCTTCTTTTTGATTGTTGGTTAGGTTTGATATCAATGAGTTCTGGTTTTTGAGATAGGAATGATATCTGAGATATCTGGAGTTATTGTTAGGTGGATGATGCTATCTGGACTGCAGAAAAGGCTGTGTCGAAGGCCAAATCAGAGTGGAAAGAAGCTAATTCACTGATGGATGCACTTAAGCTTAAACCACAACTTCTCACGTTTAGGGCTTGGATTTGGGCTTCAGCAACTGTGAGATACTCTTACCACTTCCATTGAAAGTAATTGAAACTATATGAATCATTGTGTTTTCATACTTCAATGCTGTTTTTTCATTGGTGTACATGGTTAGAAAAATTAGACTTCCTGACAGATTCCAACACCTGTATGCGAGTAAATGGTCCACGAAGTTGACAGAATAGAATTACATTTGCATTGGCCAGAAGCGATACCTTAGATACTCAATCTTTCTCTAAGTACAGTACATTTGTTTATTGTGAGTGATCACTTGTACTGCGTGTATGAGTTGCAGGCTCGTAAGTTATCCTACGAGGATTTCATGTGGATTCATTTATCTTGTGTATATTCTGTCTTGTGCTTAGTTGTTTCTACCCATGCCTTCATGTTTTTGGAATTGAAGCCTTTCAACTTGATCCTGTTTCTAGATATCCTCACGGGCATTGCATATACCATGGGATGAAGCTGGGTGTTTATGTCCTGTTGGAGACTTGTTTAATTATGCCTCTTCTTTGGAAGATACTTCTTTGTCGAATGGGGAAACCACAGATGACTTTATTGGAGATCAACCAGATACAGGTTTGGAGCGTTTGACAGATGGTGGCTTCGATGAAAACATGGCTGCATATTGCTTTTATGCCAGGAAAAATTACAAGAAGGGAACTCAGGTATTACGAGCTCCTTGTGAATTAGATTACATGTATAATTTTGTTCAATTGTCAATGATTTGTTATATCTTGTTTCATGCCTGTCGCAATATTGATTTACAGCTTTTGTTGATTGTGTAGTTTCATAGATGTATAGCTGTTGGCTGCTATTCTTTTCTTCTTTACTGTGCCTTTTGTTCTGCAGGTTCTCCTAGGCTATGGAACATACACAAATTTGGAGCTTCTTGAACACTACGGGTTTCTCCTAAATGAAAATCCAAATGACAAAGTTTTTATTCCCTTGGAACCTAGCATGTATTCCTTCATTTCATGGCCCAAGGTATCGATGTATATCCACCAAGACGGGAAGCCATCTTTTGCCTTATTGTCTGCTTTGCGTTTATGGGCAACCCCGCCAAATCAGAGGAGATCCATCAGTCACCTGGTTTACTCTGGCTCTCGACTTTCGGTATACAATGAGATCTGTCTTGAAATGGATATCAAAGAACTGCGCCATGATTTTGAGTAATTTGCCGACAGTAATTGAAGAAGACAGCTTGCTGTTATCCACCATCAACAAAATCGAGAATTTTGACAAGCCTACAGAGCTCGGGAAGCTGCTGTGTGCTTCCGGTGGTGAGGCACGTGCTTTCTTAGAAGCCAGTGATCTGCAGAAAGGGAAAAATGGTTCTGAACTGATGTTTTCTGGCAAGACAAAAAGGGCCATAGAGAGGTGGAAACTAGCAGTTCAATGGAGGATCAGCTACAAGAAAACCCTGATTGATTGTATTTCCTATTGTACTGTAACTATCAATTCTCTCTCAAGTCAAACTATCTTGGCCATGAGAACTATATAATGGATGTAATTTTGGATACCAGAAAGATCATTTAACGCACTTGTTAACATTCTCTCCTTCATTCATCTTGTTTCAGCCACCACAAGTAGTTTTCACCTGGGAAGCATTTGCATTAGCCACCATATTTTCTGCTATTAGGTTTCTGCCATTGTTGGCTCCAGAATATGATTCTTGTACTTTCATTCAAGTTACTAGATGTCAACTTGTTCATCATCAGGTCAATTTTGGTTTTCTAATTGAACATTCAAATTCAAACCTTTAACTATATCATTGGTTAAGTCAAGTATTTTCCATGTAAATTTACAGCTGTTTTTTAAAATATTTTTTATGAACATTAAAATTATTCAAAATTATAATTCTTTTCTGAATTTCTTTTTTCTTTTAATGTTTATTCAGTTGGAAGATTTCTTATCAAACTGCAATCCAGAGCCATGTTTATCATATCAAGTATTCACATGCAACTAACAGGGAAATTGTTATCAAGTCGAGATTTCAGCAGCTGTGGAGCCTGATTAACACCAATAATAATGTATCAAAAATTAAAAAACTGAAAGCGGTTGAGAATTTTTTTTTTATTTTTTAATTTCAAATAAATAAGGACGATGGATCAGAATCCTGGCTTGGTTCTCAAAAGAGAAAAATCGCTCAGTTTATTCAGCTTCGATCATTTGGGGAAATAATCATCATCTCCATCTCTTCAATTCCATTAATTTTTCTCACATTATCAAAAGTAAAATTTTTAAATAAATAAATAAATTAAAAAAAATAAAGTTGAAGATGGATCAGAAATCTGGCTTGGATCTCTCGAAAGAGAAAAATCGCTCAGTTTGTTCACCTTCGATCATCTGGGGAAATAATCATCACCTCCATCTCCGCCTTAATAATTTTTTTTGAAAAAAAATCAAAATAAAAAAACAAATCATAAAAACATCTCCAAACATGCATAAAACAGAGGGATAGTGTAAAAATCTAATGAACTCCAAAATGGGTTTTGCAGAACCGGAAAATAACATATAGCGTCAGCTCGTACGCAACGCTTATGCTGTAAAAACCGCTGGAAATCAGTAGATGAAGCAATGAAAAATAACTTGATTGACCTGAGAGAGAGAATATTCAAAACCGAGCAGGCAAATCAGAAGATTACAAATTGGAAAGTCTACAGAGACGCTTAGGGTTTAGAAGAATGAGGTATTGAATGGGTGGGGAAGAGGGGTTTATAAAGGCGAAGGAAGGGAGGGTTTGCTGCTGTTTCTAAAACCCTAGAGCAAGTGGGCTTCTGGCACGTGTACTGACTTATAAGCAGAAAAGAGTTCGATTGCGGGCTGTTTGGGCTGGACCGTGCCCAAACCCAATAAAAATGAGTGGATCTTAGGAGAGTTTGGGTCGTTTCGAATTAGTCCCCAAACAACTCAAATTATCAATTAGTTTTCCTTTTTTATGCTTATACTTGTAATTCATCCTTTTTTAGAAAATATCAATTTTTTTTTATTTTATATATAAAAAAAACAATATGCTTGCAAAACCAAACCTTTTCTTTTCCTCTCCGTTATCGTTTTGCTTTTTTGCTTTGTTGCAAAATCCAAAAAATACCAAACTCTATTTCTTTCCAACATAAGCAAAAAGCTAGTTTCATTGTGGTCCAATGTATCCATTTTTTTTTTCTACCACTAATTTTGGCACGAGTGAAGAGTTACCTAACTAGTAGGTCTCGAGCTTGAATATGGATCCAAACCGAAAGCTAGCATAATTAAGAAGCTACAACATCATTTTTCTAGCTTTTGAAAAAACAATAATGTATGAACAGAAAAATAATTTTGTTTCTAAGTTAATTTGAATTTCTAATAAGAGAACGAAAAACAGAGAAACATGTCCCTTATCTCCCAGTTTTTTTTTTTTTAATCTTTTGTTTGATGATAATACTCACACATTTGAGAAATTTGAAGTTAATAAAGAAGTAAGTTGTTATTTTTCTTGATATGGTGAAAGATTTAATCTAAAAAGAAAAACAAAGAGTTGAGGTGGAGGTGGCAAATTTGTGCTGGGGCCTTCACCTATTCTCTCCCTAGTTCTTCCTTGCGAGCACGGAAAGGAAAGAATATTGAGCATTGCTTTGAGTGATAGGCTTTTTTAGTAACCAAGAATATCTTCGAAGCTCTTAAAATTCCTTTCTTTTTCTTTTCCTCCTCTTGCACCCGCCTTTAAGCATCCATTACCCTGAGAACAAAATCCATCAGCCAATCACTTGATTACAACCAAAGCAAACCCATTTTCATGCACCAATCAAACACGTACCATCGCTCTATAAATTGGTTATTCTAAACAAGAGTTGATCAAAAACATTCTGTGACCATTTTCTTACCTTCAAAACTCGTGTTGTGGCCAAAAAACAGAGTGTTACTGCAAATGGCAACCTTGAAGAGGTCTGACTCTATAGCTGACAACATGCCAGAAGCCTTGAAACAAAGCAGGTACCACATGAAGAGATGCTTTGCCAAGTACATAGAAAAGGGAAGGAGAACAATGAAGCTTCAGCACTTACTTGATGAAATGGAGAATGTTATAGATGATCAGGTTGAAAGAACCAGGGTCCTGCAAGGTTTACTAGGTGACATTTGGTTTTCTATTCAGGTTTGTATTCTGGTCATTTCTTTTCTGGTAAAAGGCAATTTCATCCTTTTAGTTTACATGGATTTCATTTTTTATCCTTGGAACTTTTGAAATTAGTGTAATATAATTACTCCTATGATTTGCAGGAAGCAGTTGTTAATCCACCTTATGTAGCTTTATCCATTAGACCAAGCCCTGGATTCTGGGAATTTGTGAAGGTGAACTCTGCTGATCTTTCGGTTGAGGGCATCACTGCTTCAGACTACTTGAAATTCAAGGAAATGATATATGATGAGAACTGGTACGCTATAGTGTATACACTTCTGTTTAGGCTTTAGTATTTGGCCGAGTTTTTCTACTCAAAAACCTGTTGTCTTTGCAGGGCAAAGGATGCTAATGCATTGGAAGTCGATTTCGGAGCATTTGATTTCTCTGTGCCTCACTTGACCTTATCTTCTTCCATTGGAGATGGACTTGGTTTTGTTTCTAAGTTTGCAACTTCAAAGCTAAGCGGCTGCCTGGAGAGTGCTCAGCCTCTGGTGGATTACTTGCTATCTCTGAATCATGAAGGAGAAGTATGAACGAGACAACTTCATTTTCTATACAGAAAGTTTCAAGTCCTTGTATATATGATTTCTGATGCCTCTGAATTTGCAGACACTAATGATAAATGAGACCCTTAGCTCTGTCAGAAAGCTTCGGTTGGCACTGATAGTTGCTGAAGTTTACCTCTCAGGACTTCCGAAGGACACCCCATATCAGGATTTTGAGATAAGGTGAACATTTTTGTCATCAGACACTGATATTTCACATTATCAGACCCTGGAAATTGATGCTCTTTGTTTCGCAGCTTCAAAGTGTGGGGCTTCGAGAAGGGATGGGGTAATACTGCAGAGAGAGCGAAGGAGACGATGAGATGCCTCTCAGAAGTTCTCCAAGCACCGGATCCATTGAACATGGAGAAATTTTTTAGCAGGCTGCCAACTGTATTCAATGTTGTAATTTTCTCTCCTCACGGTTACTTTGGTCAAGCAGATGTCCTCGGTTTGCCAGATACTGGTGGACAGGTATGAATTTCAATTCCCTGATGCAGTAAAAACAAGCCTACTGATACTTGCTATTCTCGATCACAAACCTGCGCTGCTACTCTAAACAGGTGGTCTACATTCTAGACCAAGTTAAAGCCTTGGAAGATGAATTGCTGCTTAGGATTGAGCAACAAGGACTTAACATAAAACCTCAAATTGTTGTGGTAAGTTCATTAACCTCACAAGGAATGACTAAATAATCAGGGTTTCAGGAGTTTGTCTAATCATGTTCTTGCCTAAACAGGTCACGCGACTCATTCCTGAAGCTCGGGGAACAAAGTGCAACCAGGAATTGGAATCGATTAATGGCACCAAGCATTCAAACATCCTTAGGGTGCCATTCAGCGTAGAAAATAAGGTCCTCCGCCAGTGGGTTTCTCGTTTCGATGTCTATCCCTATCTCGAGAAGTTTACTCAGGCATGTTTTGAACTATCAGATAATTCATTCATCTTCAGGGGGTTCCTGTCATTATTGAATTTACTCGTCTGTTTTTATATCAGGATGTTATAACCAAGCTCCTAGACCTCATGCAAGGAAAACCGGATCTCATCATCGGAAACTACACTGATGGGAATTTAGCGGCAACTCTCATGGCTAGTAAACTTGGGATAACTCAGGCAACTATTGCACATGCTTTGGAGAAGACGAAGTACGAAAATTCAGATGTCAAGTGGAAGGAATTAGACCCTAAGTACCACTTCTCATGCCAATTTATGGCTGATACAATTGCCATGAATGCAACCGATTTCATCATAGCAAGTACATATCAGGAGATTGCAGGAAGGTAAGAGAATTATCCACGCATCTCTGAATAATTATCCATTAAACCATAAAAATGTATTAAAAACCATGTTATATTGTTTGCAGCAAAGATAGACCTGGGCAGTATGAGAGCCATGCTTCATTCACACTGCCAGGGCTCTGCAGAGTCGTATCTGGCATCAACGTCTTTGATCCGAAGTTCAACATTGCTGCACCTGGGGCTGATCAATCTGTCTATTTCCCATACACGGAGAAACAAAGTCGATTCACAAAGTTTCATCCTGCCATTGACGAATTGTTGTATAGCAAAGTGGTCAATGATGAACACATGTAAGTACTCAGAGATCATTTACTTGAGATCGTCATTAAGAATCACTAGAACTACCCAGCATCTTATCTGAAATTATTTGAACAACAGTGGATATTTAGAGGACAAGAAGAAGCCTATTATCTTCTCGATGGCAAGGCTCGATACAGTGAAGAACCTTACTGGACTAACCGAGTGGTATGGGAAGAACAAGAGACTGAGAGGCTTAGTTAATCTTGTTATAGTTGGTGGATTCTTTGATCCAAACAAATCTAAAGACAGAGAAGAAATGGCTGAAATAACGAAGATGCATGGATTGATAAAGAAGTACCAACTCAACGGTCAGTTCCGATGGATAGCAGCTCAGACTGATAGAAATCGCAATGGAGAACTGTACCGTTGTATCGCTGATACAAAGGGAGCTTTCGTGCAGCCAGCTCTCTATGAAGCATTTGGACTCACAGTCATCGAGGCTATGAACTGCGGATTGCCCACCTTCGCAACCAACCAAGGAGGCCCAGCTGAAATAATCGTTGACGGGATCTCAGGATTCCATATTGATCCCCGAAATGGAGATGAGTCGAGCAACATTATCGCTGATTTCTTTGAGAAGTGCAAGGTGGATCCAAGATACTGGAATAAGTTTGCGGCAGAGGGGTTGAACCGGATAAACGAATGGTAAGTACACTTGCGACATACAACATCCTCAATTGTGTTCTTTCCCTTATGTTTACTAACCGAATCATTATTCGCTTTGTTTTGCAGCTATACATGGAAGATCTATGCAAAGAAATTGTTGAACATGGGTAACATGTATAGTTTCTGGAGGCAGCTCAACAAGGAGCAGAAACTAGCCAAGCAGAGATACATCCAGATGCTCTATAATCTTCAATTCAGGAGATTGGTATGCACTCTCTACTTTCTACTTACAGCTTTACAATCAACAATAACAGGACTCCTGAAAATTTTCACTTGCCCCTCATGTAACACTTCTAGGCAATGAATGTGCCTATCCCAACTGAAGAAGCTCAAATGTCAGTCTCGAAGCCAGCAAAGCAAGGAAATTGATCCTCCAAAAGTACCAATTCTTTTCTGGACAATTTCTTTGATGCAATTTTTTTTTCACTTTTCTAACATTACATGCAAGCTAACTTGCAGATTTTGAATCGTGCAGTACAAGACGAGCTCAGTCGTGATTTCAGAGGCACGACTACAAACCTGAATAGCTGATTTGTTTGGATCCCGCAGTAAAGGAACTCATAACATTTTCACCCTACATCCAGGTTGTTTGGAGCTCAAGCTGTTATCTGGAAGCATGGATCAGGACAGCAATCATCCTGTGCCACCTGACGTTACTTGATATGTTATTCCATAATGTTTTTTATCTACTACTTTCTGAATTCAACTTCAGTGTGTATGATCACTGAAAATAAAAAAATTGGATGTGTACTGTAATAAACTGTCGCGAGTTTTCAATTTTATAATAATGAAGATTTGAAGTGTGAAATTTGGTAACTGATCTAGCACATAATAGCACTCAAAAATTCTCTTCGCACACTTCTACAATGTGTACGCTCAGGAATAATACACCCTCTTGATGGACACAAATTATGAATCAAGGTACACATCTTAATTCTCATATACGCATCTCAAGTTCTCAACAGAGAAATGTTACATGGTGGAAAACATAGAAAGTAAAAGCTACTGTTGTTAAAATAATCAGGATTCTAACTTGCATGAAATAGAACTGTAATTTTCTTCACAACATGTTCAGTAAAGGATCATCCTCATCCTGAGGATTCTCTAGAGCCATCATGTGTTCCTTGAATGAAGCTGCAGCTTCTTCTCTCCTCTCAAGTTGCCCAAGTTTGTCAAATACATGGGCCATCAAATAGAAAGCTTCCGCAGCCAACTCATGATACTGTCCAGCAAAAGCAACACCATCAATTATAATAATGAAACCCTAAAGAAAAAGCCGCGTTTTTGCTATGTTCTGGAAAATTTAGGTTAATAAACATGTGTGAAAATGTTAAATTTTACAAGTAGAAAAGGAAAAGGAAGTCTGAGCAGAAAAACGCTCCAACTAAGAATCCCGTGTTCAGAGAAGTTGCAGAATAGGTGATATGTAATATTGCAAATACTGAAATAATATGGAACCAAAGAACTAATCTTTGATTGCCGAAGAAAAAAACATGTAATCTTTTTCAGAATTTGGACAAAAGAAACTCCTATATTTGACAACCGAATGCATGATATTCAAATACTTATATTCAGACATCTACAAACCTCCAACACTTGAAGCTCATCAGAAGCTTGCCTCAAAAGATCTAACACAACCTCAGAATCTTCAAAAACTGAGAAAATTCAACAAAAAAGAAAGTTATTTTGGAATTTTTTGAAAAAAAATATGTTTAACCCAACAATGAGCCCCCCTTCCCCTAGGGAAAAAGAAATGGAGATGAGAGAGTGGAACCTGAATAGCTTGGATCAGATAAATAGCATTTTGCTTCAGTGATCTGAGCCCTCGCTTGGAGTTCCAACCCTCCATGACCAAGAATCATGGGTAGAGCCCCATGTATAAGGGTCAGAGCCCTCTTTGCATGATTTGATCCTAGTGAGAGCCACAGCTCAGCCAAGGTAAGAGTGGCTGATGCCTTGAGTAGATCCAAATTAAATGACTGGCAAAATGAGAGGCTTGCCAATGCATAAGGAAGACCTAAAACAGCATTGCCTGATTTCTGATGACACGTAAAAGAACTTCTATATCATTTCTGCACTTCGACATATAAATATTCCAAAGAGAATTCACTACACTACCACATGACAAGATAGCCCCTATAAGGGCTAAATTCATCCATCCAGATTTATTATGCAAACTAACCACATAATAGTGCTTTAACGGATACAATGAGTTTACCTTCTCATCAGAAGTATACCTACAGAAATACATTCAAATGATAAAATATATCCAAATGCATCAATGTCAGAGGAAATAAAGAAAACACTGCAAGATCGACCAAGTTAGTGTCAAGAAATTCAATGGCCCTTCAGGGTCATCAGAGGTCACCATGTGCAAGTCCTGTCTAATATTTCCATTTCGTCTTTGGGCAAGCTAATGGGCTGTATTTTGTCCCTTTTCCCCTATTCATTTAGGAGAGGAATAGAAAACCAAGTTTAACAATAGCATCGTACAAAAGTTTTCCAACATCTTGAAATAACAAGATAAGTCACTTCAAAGGAAGCTAAATCTATCAACACTTATCAAATCTGTCATTGTACCTTGTGAATTTCTGCCAGCAAAAGAAGAACAGTGGCATTCTGAACCTGCATATTGAATTTGTAACACATGCAAAAGAGAGAATGCGCAACAGCGGCAGCCTGCAAAAGACTGACATATCAGAAAGGAAAGGAATATTACTGAACCTAAAGCCATGGAAAAACAATTAAACAGTTTGGGGAATGAATAGCGAGACATCCAGGAAGGGAAGATGCAGTACCAACTTGCAAAAAGGGAATAATCTTTTGGTTGTTGCCTCGTGCTTGTTGTTTAGTTTACAGCCTCATTTTCTACTTTCTGTACCAGCTCTACGACCATAAAACTTCATTTGATTCAGCTTTTACAGGACTGTCCATTAATACAACACTTGACCCAGAAACCAATAGACTCCAGCATACACACATGGCTATGGTGGACTGATTATTGGGATTGATTTAGTTTTCTTGGTTCTAGCACTCTACAGGGTACAAATGAAAAAGATATCCAGGAGACTTCTAAATTTTGTTCAATTGGTGCTGTGATTAGTAGGCATTTCCATGTTCAATTACGAGTTTAATCAGATACTGTTCTCATTTAGCTATTGGTTTCTGTAATGAAGCAGGAGTCTCCACTTCGCAAAGTGTCTAAAATTTGGTTAGCTATCAATATTAATGCCACCATCACTCATTCCTATCATCACCAATACTATTACCATTGCCACCCCACAACCAATACCATCACCCCTGACCATCATCACCAACTCTAGCATCAATAACACCACCACCCTTCTTTGTCATCACAACTATCACATATGCATCAACACCATAACCTTCATGATTGTCACCATTGCTGTCACTTACCAACACCAATAGCTGACAAGGTACAAGAAGATCAACTTTCAAGATATTTGTAATTTATTAGTTCTGTAGTACTTTTGTAATTTATGAAGTTTTCTTATAGTGATATTTGCAATAATTAAGAGTTGTTGTTTTAAAATATTATATTTCCTATTTTAGTTGGTACTCTTCCAGGCTTTTGAGTGCCTATAAAAGTGCACTTGTGCGTTGTATTTGAAAGCATGATATGGATGTGAGAGGCAGATTTGCCTCTTCTTTCTCAATTCTAGCGGATTAAGAGCCCTATTTCTTTGTGGATTCAGAAACTTTGAATAAAACTGGGACATTAGGTGGTCACTTTACCTAGATCTACCTTCCAAATGCTCTCTCTCCCTCTCCAGCAGTTGGCTTTTACAATAAAGCATGCAAATCTAATTCTCTGGGAAGCTGAGCACCCACAGAGTTTGCACATGATTCTTATTAAGCTCTAATAATCATACAAACATACATGTGTGCGTGTGTTCAACATTAAATTTGCAGTAAATTAGCAATTCATGAAATGTAGTAAATTATGCCATCCTGCTCCTTCCAGGAATTAGCTTCTAAAGAATCCATGCAGGGTAAAGAACACTATTACTCATTTCCATCAACATGAAACACTAACCCTCAATGTTATTTCATTAAAATTTAAGTAAATCAAGTAGAAGACATTTAAGTGTCAAAATATGTATACCTGGCTGAATTGATTTGCTGCAAGCAATGTGCGAGCATGGCGAAGGCTTGCTTCAGTCTTCAGATCTTTGTCCACACCACTGACAGATGATGCCAGAACTCCAAGTTCATCACATACTTGTTGTGCTAGCTTCAGATTTCCTCTGAATACCAAAGTAGTTTTACCTTAGTTGAAGAGGAAGTTCGAATTCAAAACATTTTAATATACATCAAAGAGATGTATAATACTATAGTCAGTAGCCTCACCGATGCAAAGCACACTCATGGAGTAGCTGCAGTTTTAGCAGCAAAATTACAGATTTTGAGACAGTTAAGAACTTCTCTTCAGCTACTTTAAGAGCAGCAAAGGCCTCTGGTGGTAGAGAGAAAGAAAAACAGAATAAGTAAAACAATGGGTCAAGGAAGAATGGTAAACATACAATTTTGAGCACAGGCATATATGTTTTTGAATAGTTAACATATGAGTTTGAATGTGAACGTGTAAGAGCATGTAACAAAATGCTGAGTTATGGAGAAGAAAAAGACTTTCTACGCTGTATAACCTTTTTTTTCTTTCAAAACTACAAGTTTATGCAAATTTACCAACACAAACTAAAATGAAATATGTCTATTTACACTCACTATTTCCTTTTTGAAGGAAGATTTTGCTACGCTGTCAGAGGGAGAATGTTTACAAAGAGACTGCAACTTGTCAGCTCTTTACAACCCCTTCTCCCAAGCCAGAAGCAAAAAGCAGCCTGGTGGCAAAATACAAATTTGGGAATTTGATTCAATTGCCAAATATAAGATAATTTCAAAAACTTTCAACTGCTTCTGAATAGTGACAGGTTCATGTATTGAAATCTAAAAGTTTATAAAAGAACCCCATGGTGTTTCAGAAATGCATTAAGAACATACTGTGAAGCTAATAGGAAGATGTTCAAGCATTCAATCTGACCTTTGTATCCTCGAAATACTGCTAAATGTTGGATGAGCTTTGCATGTACTGAAGCTGCATCAGATGAACTTAAAACAACCAACACAATACAAGAATAAGAAAGGAATAGTGAATACTGAATAATAGCAACACATGAACAAATCTTCTGATACTTCAGCTAAAGTTTACCTTGAAGCATCAGCAAAGCAAGTGGCATAAACCAGCGAATTTATTCGAGCAAGAGGAGCACTTTAAAAAAGGAAAAAGAAACATGAGCAATCAAACAAGACACTTAGAAGCAATAAGAGAAAAAATGCTTTTCACAATATAAGACATCCAATTAAGAGTCCAATAATTCTCAAACAAACCAACAAAAGCAATACAAGCATGTAAGATTGCACTAAACAAGAACATAGTGAAGCTGCCCTTATTAAGAGAGAGCTTTTGTTAAATCTTTGAAAGGAGTGCTCAAAAGAGCATATTGCAAGTGTGACTAGGAATGGAAATCTAGACTAGTAAATTTCATCTCTCAGTTTCTACTGTCACATTCTTTTAATGTCTAATTATAATCTTCTTTAACTTACAAGGCAACAGAGCATCGAAAGAAAAACTTGAAAAGCAGAAAAAATAAGTTATAAACAACATGAATATAGTTCCGCTTCCAGAGTCCTAGCTTCAAAGTCTAAATAAATTAAGAAAATAAATCCCTGGAAAAATAGAAAAAGAGAGAAGAAGATTTAAAAATGTCAACATCAACCAAAAGGGCAATCATATGAAAAATAGACTGAGGATATTTCATTGGAAGCTTCACCTCCACCCAATCAAAAGTGGACTACTCTATGCTGCTCAAGACATCAGAAGAGCTTTGCAGGTCAGGTAACAAATGGGTTGAATAAAATGTGAATGCTATGATAATGGAATGAAGAAGTCCCAAACTATCCAACATACGCACACATATGAAGACAAGCATACACACATAACACTTATGCACAGACAAAGAAAGTACCCTTAATATCTGTATCATATCCAGATCCATAAATTAGAAAGAAAAGGCAGACAAGTTCATGCATCACACGTTCAAAGTTTTTTTCAAAGGAAATAAGCAGGCAAATTTTACCAAAAGGTAAAAGTCACGTACAAAAAGGTGACAAGTAATACTGAAGGGTCCTCATTAATTCACCTGCCATACATCTCCCAAGCAGTGGAGCGCATTATGTATGAAGAACCTAATAATTGCAAAACAGATTTGGGAACTGAGCTGAGTTGCGTAAAGAATCGGTGTGCATCACAATTGTTTCGATGTCCATTCTCTTGGGGCAACAGTGGTGAATCCATTGACTTTGGAAGATTGTTGAGCCATGTTGTACTAAAAACACCATCAGTTGTCATTGTGGAGCTTTCAGAGCCAAATTCGCTAATCAAATGAGAACACAATCTTAATTCCTGCAACAAGGAAATAGGAAACGGAAAGGGTTTGCATAAAATACTAATTCTGCATGTTACAAGATTTAGAAAAACTGTAAATAGAATCACCAAAGGCATCAAATACCTTGCAAACATTGATTGGAAATGTTCTCAGCTTCATGGAAGCTTTGGGACCAAATGACAGCAGAGGTCTTTGCACATGCTGCAAATCAAAATATAACTGAAATAAGTAGCTTGTGACAGTATAAAGGTCAAAGAACTTTTACACAAGTCTCCAACTGCTGAATCAACATTTAACTAAAATATTCCATGGATTCAAATAAACATGGCTAATTGTACAAGACCCCCCTGAACTATTGGTCAAAGTACATCAGTCCCTGGAGTGAAAAGTTTGCACTGGTAGTCCCTGAACTAATCATTTGATTCAATTTAGTATGTGTTAGTGAAAATTTGGTTTCCATCCAAATTATAATGGATTTGGCATATGAAGGTCACATGACCTCATTAAAAAAATATCCTAATATATATTTTCATATTTCTTTTAATAAAATTGAAATAAAATTTGATAAAACCAGTAATAATTTGTACGAAAACCTAATTTTCACTAATGGCACTACATTGAATCAAACAATTACAGGGACAACTAGCATGGAATTTTTGGTTCAGGGACTAATGGTACTTTGACCAATAGTTCAAGGGTCTGGTACAATTTAGCCAATAAACAAAACCAGAACATATTCAACAGAACACGTCTAAGTTCAAACTTTGAACCAAACCAGCATTTGGTAGCATTGTGTGGTAATATTCCAACAGAACAAGAACAAATTGGATTCTCAGAGACATTTATTTATCTCTGGCAAAATTCTATGCCTACTACCTCTACCAACATGTAATTTAATACTTAATAGCCCAACGAGATCTTCGTCACTCTTTCTGCATATTATTTGTGACTTCAAACTTTAGGAACAAACTAACAGTGTCCATGATATTGCCCTCCCCATGAATTGTTTCCACAGAACCAGAACAAATTGGATCCTCAAAGACATTATACTGCTTGGTTTTGGGAGCAGAATATTACCACAAAAAAATGCAAACATTCTTTTCACAATAAGACTAGCAACTCATAGGTTTAAACACAACATTGAAACAACCTTTAAATCTCTAAAACAAGCCAAATGCATCAGCACTAGACTGACCCACTCTCCAGTATAAGTTTCAAGCAAGTGTATTGCAAAAACAGTATTTAAAAGGAACTTCATATGTGCTTCTTTTCTGTGTTTTTTATGCTAGTTTGCATGTCTACTCACTCAAAAGCAAGTGAACAGCAGCCACCTTGTTCACTGAAATATTTCTTATTTGCACAACATAGTAACAAACTACTGGAAACAACATAGGTTTGGTAATAAACGTTTGTGTAGAATTTGTGAGCCCACTTTCTCCTCTTATCGGGTTTTTAACTCACTGATAAAGGTAGGAAGACACAGGTAAAGAAACAGAAGATTCTGGAACTGACCTACTGTTTCATATTGAACAATAAACTACATATTTAACAAACAATAAACTATCACAAGAACACTGGCCTAAACACCTTCGTAATATACTACAGTACTCTTCAAGAAAAGAAAATTATAGTAATAGGCTGCTAAGATGAAACTCTAGGGATTCCCAGTCTCACCAGTAAATCAAATTTGGCCAGAGCAAGATGATTAGAAGCAACCAATCGTTTCAACTTTAAACTTTCTGCTCTCTTCAGAGACTCCCTCAAGAGAACAAACAATTGTTGCCCAACAGACAATGAAGTGTCCATGCTGGTTATAGGTGAGAAAGAAGTTCCGAGTACTCCTGCTGAACTTGAGCAACCAAATTCAGACAATACATTGCATATAGCTGCTAAAGTGTACGCAAGACAACTCTCATTACTTTGCTGCAACAATATCAGCCATCATCATACAAACAATAATTAGAATTAAGAATAGATACAGCACTACAGTGTCCGGCAAAGCCTCTAAAATCGTGTTGCAACAAAAAGAACTATAACAACAAAAATTCATTCCACATCTCCTTAAATTTATGTGTTATGTTTAACCAAGAGACTAAGAGACTACGAGACAGCACTGAGATTGAGCCTATCGAGTTGGAAAACCATTTTGATATGATTTGTTATGTCCACAGTGCTTGTTTAAATGCATAAATGCATGATATGGAAGGCTGATTTGTGGCTTTGTTTTGAAAATGGAAGGGAGTCATTTCTTCTTGATTTTTTTTTTTTCAAAAAGCAGTTTGGTAAAATACTCAAAACACTCACTATGCCCTATCTTAGAGATCCAGGAATATTAAGAAGGCTAAGGTAGTAGGGTTTGAAAATACAGACCCAGGAGCACGTTAATATCTTCTCAAGGTTCTATATTTTTCTATGCAAATTAGTGCAGAGGATGATAGGAAATCCTTGTTGGAATGCATTTTAAAATTCAGGTAAGCATTTTAAATTTTGGTAGCTTAAATAAATCATTCAATTCAACCTGTTGAGAAATCATGATTTGAGAAGTGTGAAAAAACACTAAATAAAGAGATTACCTGTTGAGAAAAACGAACTGCTTCAGTTAAAACCTGAAAGTACAAGCAAAACAATTACTGAATGGAAACAATCACAAACATGAAAAGTAGAACATTTCACATGCCCCTAATTGGACTCAAATGAAACAAGCTCAAGTATCCCTGACCACACAAGAATTCCCTGAGATTTGGCAAGCTAGCATAGTTGAAGCTTTAGCTCAAAATCAAGTTCTGAACCAAAAACTTTTGGCCAGCTTGCAGAGATCCAACTCATTAAGTTTTCAGTCAGTAAGAATTAGGCAAAACTAGTACAACAATTACTAGTTTTTCTTAAGAGAGATTTTTCTCATGCTTACTTGCAAAGCTTGCTTAGGATGCCCAAAGTGTAAATGCATCATCCCCAAATATATCAGACCAATCTCATATCTTCCAGAGCTATTGGACCCAGAAGAAGATGGAGCTGAATCAAATCCCTCAGCCCCTGCACTTTGGTGACAACATTGGTAAAATAAGGCCACTTTCTTACCCAAAGTATAAAATGAGTTCATTTGAGATAGGAAAAAGATTACAGATGGTGTGAATTATATAACTAATTCAAAGATACCATCTATTCCAAGTGGTGCTTGTCAAGGTGAAATGAAGTTTGATAACTGGCCCTTGGCCTACACAAAATTGAATTTTCTTCAACATATTTTGGTTTTCATAAGCAACAGCAATGACCAATCAGTCCAGCCTAAAGAATAACCTTTGAGGAAAAGGAAAAATAAAAAAGAATGAGAGAAATCTGATGAAATGTTGGGTTTTATTGTGTTACTAAAAAGAACTAGAATCAGGCATTGAAGGTATTGACTCCAACATTTTGTTTACCATTAGTCATTCATTTCCATTCAAATTAAGGCAAATTGATTCTCTGCTCATGAGAACATGTTTAAGAAAAAACACCTGGAAAGGCCCACAACTCAGTGCACCAAAAGGAAGAGAAGAAAGTGACCCCATCCAACAAAACTTGCCTTGCTAAAATAGAGATCCTTGAAAATCCTCAACATTACTCCGGTGGCTATCACCAAACAAATACAAACATAAAACATCTACAGAGAATTTAACAATGCTTCCTCCTCCCAAAACCCGCCAAATGCAGTAAGAACAAAACCTTCACCCCACTTAGAGAAACCGAGTGTACACTTAAGTAATATCACGTTCTACATATCCCTAGTTAATAGATAACTTTGCTTCTCCCATCTATCACAAGGCATAACATGTATCAGGAGATCGGCCTTGTAAGGCCCCCAAACCTATCAAAAATCCATAATATTAACTCTCTAAGTATCATCATCCAAACAAAACTGAGATGGCGTATTGGCTGTCCAGGTACAATTGACTTGGGGCAATCAAGTTCTACTTGGGGTCCATGTATGAGGGGACCCCTATGGAGCCCACATCAAAGTATTAACTCTCAAAGAAAATCAAAACTATGGATTTGAAAAACCAATAGAAGATCCTGAGTTTTTCTGGCGAGACTCGATGACATTGCTAGCTGCAAGAAGTTACTGCCCTCTAAAATAAGAAATTTAAATATTCAAGCATTAACATAGAGCAAGTTGCGGCAATAGATTAAATGGGAAAGATACAAAAACAGAGATTCCAGTACCCACAAGTTCTCCAGATGAGGATATGAGCATTTTGACTCTATATTTAACTAGTGTGAAAACATGAGGAGAAAAAAAGGGGGGCTACTGATTAACAAATGGAACTTTTTGCAGACACCATGATGGCACTGGAATTTCCAAGCGGAGACCTCGATTAAAAACAGATTAATTATATAAGTTCCAATGAACATTTAAATTCTGGCACTTGGGAGTTATATAGACAACTGAATCTTTTTGTTACCTATAATCAAAGTAGCGATGAAGATTATCCAGAGCAGCAAAATAATCATCATGATACAGGCTGTTCAAATATCGTAAGAAGTGAACCTGGATCAAGCGCATCCATAAAAAATGATTACAAAACAAATGAATATATATATATATATATAATAGGCTCACCAATATAAATAAACATGCTAACTTACACGATGTAGCTCAGGTGCCAATTTTGTAATCTGCCTTAAAACAAGCTCAAAAGAATTTAAAGAGAAAGAACTGTCATGCCTGTAACCAGAAAAAAACAGGATATTAATTTATCAGTTTCAAACTAAACTGCAATTTAAACAGTGAAGAAACAGTATATTAATAGCAGTTGGTTGTGATGCTTACTTTTCAATTGCATCTGCTTGCTCCATCAAGTAACCTTGTACCTGCCAGTTTGTTCTTAGGAATATCTCCCCATAGGGATCAACATCTCTCAATTCATTTCCTGGAGGATGTACATATGCACTAGTTTCTCCACATTTGTCACCATGTTTGGAACTTGGATCTGCAACAACCTCTATATCTGCAAGTTTTGATTTATCATTCTCAAAATTTGATGGTAATATCTTCATCACATTAATAAACTGAGAAATATTCAGAAATTTGGACATAGTTTTAGATCCACAGTGTTTGCATGCATTATAAATTCACAAATCACTAAGTGAATTTTTGTGGAACACCACAAAATTTAAGTAACAAAAAGATCTGTTGGGTTAAACTACTCATGACTTTGCCATAGCCAGATATTAAAGGAGGAGAAAAAACCATCATAATATTTCGTGAAAGTGCTCAATCTTCAAGTGTGCATGCCAGCACATGCAGATAACAGATAATTATCATACCTTCAACCAATCCAGAAAGTGCTTTAGGTCCGTGAAGGTGAAAAGGAACTCTTTCACTGGCCTGTTTCCTTGCTTCAATTTCTTCATTAACTTTTCCGAACATGAAATTCTCCAAGTCCATGTTCTCATATTCTGATAATGTCTCCAAATCATTACCGGACTCGTCTAAAAGCCGTGTCTCATATGGCATGCAGCTTGACATGGCTTCTTTGCAATAACTCCCAATATTTGTCAAAAGATGGCACAAACCCTGCATTACATTTTTTAATCATAAACACCTAGTCATGCAAACAATAAAAAGAAAGCATCAAATCATTCAATTTCACTTCTTATTCAAAATCAAGTTTCTGCCTTTCTGCCTTCTCCATTTCATTTAGAGGAAAACAATGGCATATCAAGCATGATGGAACACTTAACAAATGAACAGTTATTACCACGAGCAAGAATACAGCAATACCTCAAACGATAAGAGATTAAATGTGAGAATGCAACGACGGAGAAACAATCCCAGATTGCTATTTGGGTCCAAAATAACTTGATTATCTTCCATAACAACTGAATCCAATCCTCCAAGTATCCCTGACACCACAACACGAAAACTTCCAACTAATTTAACACAAACACATAAAACCCAACAAAAAGAATTAAGCAAAAGGGTATTAAAAAGGACCAAAAACTAACCTCTCATTTCAGTAAAGAAGCTAAATAAATCATCCGGCGCTGATAAAGATGATAACCTGCTTGTCAAATGATCAATCAACCAATGCCCCAATGACCCACTGATTTCCTTCAATTGATTCAACAACTCCTCTAGCTTTGGCTCCAATATATCATCATAAGACTGCAACATCAAATCCACACATTTTATCAAAAAATCAAAATTTTATGCTTTTGCACTTAAGGCCATGTTTGGCTCGCTTAAAAACTGAAAATACAAAATAATCCTTTATTTTCCTTTAAAAAACGAGAAATTAAAGTTTCTAAACAGAACCCATTACTCAAAATCATCAAAAGATTCAAATTTTATAAAAAGAAATCCGCAATTAAAAAGCTTAATCACTTAAGGACATGTTTGGTTCTTTCCAGAATTTAAAATACAACAACAACAAACATTTTTCCTTCAAAAACGAGATATTAAAAATTCTAAATGGAACCCATTATTCATTACATCTCTAAATTCAAATCCAATACAATTAAAAAGCAATTGTTAATCAAAATTGGACTTCCAATAATAAGCGAACTAAACGCTGCCTTAAGACTCTCTCTAAAAAAAATGACTTTCGCAACAGTACTAACTTTTGTGAGGGCTAATAAGTAGAGCCCAAGACGGTTGTGTTGAGAGACGGAGGAGAAAGGGAACGGTGGTGTTGTTTGAGCAGGTAATGCGTAGGTTTGAAGAAGTAAACAAACTGAGACTTTGTGTGGTGTTAATGCAAACGCGTTTGTCATCGGCGGTGGTTGCGGTGGGGATGCCATTTTGGGTTTTCTCTCTCAGTGTTGAGAGATTTGGTGAAGTGACTGGTATACTGATGGAGATGGTTTTGGGGTTTCGAAAAGTACCGGCAAATAAATGTTTAAAAAACTAAATTTTTTAGTTTTTTCTCTCAACAACATGAATATGATTTATTCTTTAAAAAAATAAAATTACGGGTATGATTTCAATTTGAGGTTTTTTTTATTTTGTATTAAATAACATTTGTTTTTTTTTTTTTAATTTTAGTTAACCTTTAAAAGTTTTTTGAACAAGTTTTTGTGCATTTAATTTAGGTATATTTTTTCAATTTGGTAAAAAAAAAAATACGTATTATAATTCAATAAGAACATTTGCAATCCCTGATCAATAAATTGCAGGAGGACATCTATGGATGGACTCTTAGTCTCAATGGCTTTGAATCTAAGTCTGTTTTTGGCTTTGTTTCTTCCAAACTATTCTCAAGTATGAACATTCTGTCAATCCAAAAAATCATCCAACCGTTGTTCTACTCATGCCACCAAACTTCAATCATCTCATTCCTGAATATATGTCTCCGTTTTTTTAGGCTGATTTTTTTTCTATTTTTATTTATTTTCTTACCAATAAAAAACAAAGAGACAGATAAAATAACCGCATAAAGGTAAAATTAAAAAAAAAAACCATTAATCACCTTAATTGAAAAAAAATTAAAAGATAAATTAGATGTCCTTTTGCTTTCTTTTTTAACTATCAAAATTAACTGATATTTTATTTTTATATTGAGGCTTGGTTTGATGTGAGAATAAAAAACAAAAAGAAATATGAAAGGAGCAACAAGCGTTGGTGGTGGAGGCAAGGATGATTCTTCTGCTGCTGTTTCTACCAAGAACAATAAACCCAAATGTATGAAAACCGATCTTTCTTTTCTTCTATCTTTGAAATCCAATCTGTTCCAATTTATGATTTTTGTGGTTTTTTTATTCATTTGATTTGAATTATCACTACCCTTTATGTTAAATCTTGTTGGTAATTGGGAAAGTCTTGATCTTTTTAATTTTCTTGAAATGGGTTTTTGTTTGTTTTTGTAAAGGTGATTGCTTTTGTTGGGTTCTTATTGAATTATAGAGGTTGTGATCGTTTTTTTTATTGGAAATCTGTGGATTGGTTTATTTTTTGGTAAACAATAAATGGTTTTTAATAAAATGCTGGTTCTTTACGTGTATATTTACCTGCATTGCATTTTTATCCGACGCATCTGATGCTTACACCTGTTGAATTGCTGCTGTTTCAATTTCCGTGTGGGTGCTTGATTTTGCAAAATCAAATCATGGCCTGTGATTCTTAGTGAAAATCTTTGGACTGATTTTTGTTTGTTCTTGGTGGATGCAGATTCTAGATTCACACAGCAAGAGCTTTCTGCGTGGAAACCTATTTTAACACCAGGATGGGTATGGCCTAGAATATTTTACTGTTGTCTTCTGCTGCTTTAGTTTATTACTGTTCTTTGTTTTTTAACTACTCGCACCGTTATTCTTGATTGTTTTCAGGTCATTTCATCATTCATTGTTATTGGAGTTGTGTTTATCCCTATAGGCCTTGCTTCCTTGTTCGCATCAGAACATGTATGTCTAATTTAATCTTGTTTGATTTCGTTGCTAATTGCCTTGGCACTAACATGAAGCTCTGTTTGTTCACCATCTTGCAATATCTAGTTGGTGGAAATTGTGGAACGATATGACACAGATTGCATTCCTCCTGCTTATAGAAATAACAGCCTACATTACATACAAACCAGCGAAACAAACAAGACGTGCACTAGGACCTTCAATGTTAGTCCAATTTCCTTACTTGATGTTCTTAAAGAAATTTGGATTCTCTCTTTTATTTCCATCTTCCTTCTTTCAATCCAAGCTGTGTTTCATTTTTTTTCAAGATGCCTTAACTAAAGACCTTTTCAGGTTCCAAAGCATATGAAAAGTCCTGTTTTCATCTATTACGAGCTTGTTAACTTTTACCAAAACCATCGCCGGTAAGTAGAAGATATATATTAATGGTTGTGCGCCTTATATGTTTCTTCACAGGGTAATTACTTTTCTTATTCATTAAGGGATTAGATTTATAAATGTCATTTTCCTCCATGCAAGTTGCTGTTCTCAGAAAATCTGATGTTACACCTGCCAAGTACACTTATTTTGAGTTATTTTTTAGTATGAAAGCTTCTCTTCTAAGGTTGCTTTGACCTGTAAGACCTTCAAAAGTGGTACAGGCTTATGACACCTTGAAAAGAGGGACTTCATCATGATTATACTTATCCATCTAATCATGGCTATATGGTAAGCGTGTTGTTATTCTTGAGATCACCAAGGCGTTTAACAACTACCTTCTGTGGTCTTCAATTTCTCCCATTCTTACCTTCTGTGCCACTATGGAGGTTTGACTTATCAGAGGAATGGAAAAAAAATAGAGACAAAGCTGTTAAATGTGTGGATTGTCACATCAGATGATGGAATTGAGAGTTTGAAAGAGCAAAAGTGTTTCAATTGTTGCTCAACTTAGAAAACATAATAAAATACAAAAAGGTAACTGATGTTGTCAGGTGTATGCTTTCTCCGTATTTTCTTGTCTGTTCCTGAGCTTGCGCATGGAATTTACAAATTATTCATGCATTTCCTTTCCTTGCAAATTACACTTAGCTGTTTATGGGTTGTGGAATTTGAATTTAGCTCAGTTGATGATATGGTCTGCTAGTAATACAGAACTCTTTGGTGATATTTTTAGCTGCTTGATTTTTCATTCCCCATTCTCTATAAAATTAGATGGTTTTCACTCCTCAATTTGGTCCTAGAAACTTGCAAGTATGCAAATCTTCATGGAAAATTTTCTTTAGACAAATCCAAGAACCCAGATTCACATTTGTCAGCATGGAAAGGGAAGTGGAAAAATCACTACTAAGGTCGAATTTTGAGTTGACAGTTCAACTTTTGTTATGTAGGCTGCATTGCAAGTGATGTTGTACTTATAAATAATTTGTTGTACCATTCTAGATATTTGTTCATTCTTATTTGAGAGTCTGGATTGATCTGTTGGTCTGCACCCGTATTACCATTTCCATTTTTGTTAATACGCACAATATGTGAATTTGAATTAAAGTTTCACTTAGAGATTTTGAATCATTTTGGGTTTCCTTACTTTGCTATGATATGAACTTTTCCCTCGCAAGTTACTGATAAATTTTCATCAATTGTGGAAACTGCATTGTGGTTGAATGTGCTCTTCACCTATGAGATTAATGTACTGCTTAGGCTGTTACCGCCTTGTACTTGAGTTCTGATATCGTTTGACATGCTTCTGCTATTTGAAATGTGAATTTTTTTTTTACAGATATGTAAAAAGTCGAAGTGATGCACAGTTGCGAGGCAAGGCCAGTGAAAGTGCCACAGATACCTGCAAGCCAGAAGCAGTCACTTCGAATGGACAACCAATTGTTCCCTGTGGCCTTGTTGCTTGGAGTTTGTTCAATGACACCTACAGGTTTTCAGTTAAAAACGAGGTTTTAGATGTCAGCAAAAAGAACATCGCTTGGAAAAGTGACCAGGAGAATAAATTTGGTTCTGATGTTTATCCTAAAAATTTCCAGAGTGGAAGCTTGATTGGGGGTGGAAAACTCAATTCAAGCATACCTGTAAGTATCTCCCTCTTCTTCCGTGCTTGTTTATGTTTTGTCATATAGTTTGTTTATCCATTAAATATACTTGATTTTCCTCCTTTTTGTTCCGCAAGTAGTTCTTTGCCTTCTCCCCCTTCTAAATCTATCTAGTTGCTGGTTTTTTTCATGAAATAGTTGAGTGAACAAGTAGATCTAATTGTATGGATGCGCACTGCAGCACTGCCAACGTTCAGAAAACTATACGGAAAGATAGAAAGGGACCTTCCTGCTAACACTACAATTACGGTTATCATTCAGAATAATTATAATATTTACAGTTTTGGAGGCAAAAAGAAGCTGGTTCTTTCAACCACGAGTTGTTTAGGTGGAAAAGATAATTTCTTGGGCGGTGCGTATCTCTTTGTTGGTGGCTTGTGCTTGTTCTTGGCAGTGTGCTTCATACTTTTATATGTGTTAAGGCCGAGGTGAGAACGGTTCAAAAATCTTTTTAATTGCTCGTTTTTCTCTGCTGACAACAGTAAATCTTCCTATGCTTTGATGGAAATATTCATCTTTAGCTTTTGAGATGATTTATATGCTTTGTGCAGGCCCATTGGCGATCCATCCTACTTATCTTGGAACAGGAATCCAGGAGGATATGTGAATTAGAACTCTAAACCATGTTCTGTCAATTTACAAGTTTGTGATCCACCTTCTAGCCATGCTCCTGCACAAGCTTCATTTCTATCACACCAAACCAACAGTTCCGTATAGGAATCTAGGGCTTTGCATTCTGATAAATGGAATGACATATTGTCATTAACTTAATATATGATAGGCTGATTTTCGTCGTTCCATTTTTCCCTGTTGCTTGTGGTTTTTTACAATGAGATGCGACGCTGGTCAGATAAATCCCTTCCTTATAAGCTTCCAAACCTTCTTCTGCTTTCATAATAATCAAGTTAAATAACATTATTTGCTGAGATACACAGAAAGACTATGAGAAGCATTTAATGGCTGATACAAATAGAATAAAGGACTTGATCAATGTCTTGTGTGCTGTTATGGTCATTAGCAAGCACGTATTTCCTTTCTCCTGCATTTGGAGAAGAAAACTCTTAAGCAGCATTTCAATGTTTTATAGTGTAAGAAGAGGATGTTCCCTTAGCAATGTTCCTAGAGTATGTTTTTTAATAATTTCCAGTGGGAAACAGAGCTTCAATGAGATCTGCTAAAACCAGTTGAGGTTGGGAGACTGCTCCATCATTCCAGTCTTCACATTTATGATTCATCAAGATGAGCAACAGAAGGCTCAGATGGAGCAGTCAAAACATTTATTTTAATTTTTTTTAAAAGTTGCATGTTGATCTGTCGAGTAGGCTCACATCAGATAAACTTTCATCCGATTTTATTTAAAACTTGTTCTGGGACAAAGGCTAAATCATCTGTCTAGGGTCGAGTTTAATAACTCTGTAATCTTTAGCCATAAACAGAACTTACACATAGAATTGCATGCAATTCTTCCAAGCCATTAGGGTTTGAGGTGTTGCAGGTGATCTTATTGATAGAGTTGTCAGTATTTTCTCCACCTGCATCTTCCACATACTGCTTTCAAGTTATAATACATTCGATCCACATTAATTAAAGAACAGGAAATGATATATTACTTTAGCATTTAAATTTGTCTTCTGTTACCTTCAACTTGTATGTTTCCTTTGTAAGAGACCATACCCCCTGAAAATTGTTGAGCCTAACATAACCAAAGAAACCCTAGAACATTGAATTGAAGGAACACGAGCACATGCATGTTCATGCCTTATGCTAAACTAACATTATCATACTGAATGCAAGGTACTATTGTTTTGAAGATATTCTCTTTGATCTGAAAAAAGGAAGAAGAAGAAAATTTGCTCATCAAATCAAATCTAACAGAAGCAAATAGTTCTCCTGAATCAATAAATTAACTGTAATAATGTCTGAGATGTGATGTTCGGTTGATACTCACTGCATCGTAGACTTTGTTGGCTCTCGTCTCAAGATTTACAAAAACTCCCAAGAACTTTATCCACTCTGCTCGCTGTCATTTGCATTCAATTAATTTTTTTTATCTTATAGTGTTTCAAAAGACAGCTCTTGCCATCAACAACATTCTTAATAACTTTATATATATATTCCCAACATTCACTGTGGAGCTTGCAGCATTTGCACCTTGAAGATATCCACAAATGGACAACACAGCCAAAACGTTAACAAGATATTTTGCAGCCTAGAAGAAGAAGAAGACATGGTGATTGGTGAACACTGAAGAAGAAACAAAACCCTTTTTCTATCTACAACAGATCAGCTGATCTAGCTTGTAATATATCAGCATTAAGATCGAACATTATTAATGTATTGTTGGCTATGTGTACAGGGAGAAAATTAAGGTTAATTTAGCAGCTTTAGGAAAGGCACGGGGCTCGTGGTTGCGGGGGACAAAGTAGTTGAAAACATGAAGTGAATTATTTGACGACAAACTTGTCGGCATGTGCGGTTGCATGGATGGATTATACTTTAGTCTCTCTTTTCTTAATACAGCTACAACTTAGTCCTTCATGTTTGAAACCCTACCAGTTAATCAGTCCCTTGATTCTTGTTGATCGTTGTCTTTTTTAAAATATCAATTGGTTTTTTCTTTGTGAATTTAAATTGGTAAATGGTACGTACCATTTACCAATTTAAATAAACAGCATATTGTGAGATAAATGATCGACATCAACGAGTCAAGGGACTAACTTGTATATTTTTAAATATGAAGGACTAAGTTGTAATCATGCTAAAAACTTAGAGACTAAATTAAGTATGGTTTATTTATTAAATAACGAGAGTCAACACCAAAGTTGTCCTCTTGAACAAAACAAGCAATGAAATGATCAAGTCTCTTTTTTCTTTTTTCTTTAAGAAGATAATGATATTTGTGTTTGATCAGTGTCTCAAAATAAAAATAGAAAAAATAAAAATATATTTAAGTAAGAGATATTCTTTTTATTTTTATTATCTCTTTTTTTTTTTTAATCTTGAAACATTAACAAGACACTATTAATACCTTGTTTTTTTTTGTATTTCAAAAGTGTTTTTGAAAAAATTTAAATTTTTTTTTATTTTTTTATTTGCTTGAAATTAATATTTTTTTGATGTTTTTAGATTATTTTGATTTGCTGATATTAAATATTATTTTAATATACTTTTAAATAAAAAATACTTTGAAAAACAACTAGAACCACATTTTAGAACACGCTTTAAATAAAGCAAGTGATGCAACTAAAACCAAATTTCACATTAGAGGCAAATTTGTCACACAAAGGAATATTACATAAGTATATATATATATATATATATATATATATATATATATATATATATATATAAAAAGTGAACATGCATTAGAATCAAACTTGACACCAAAAGACTATGAAAGTTTTATTAACTAATTCAATTACAATTATTCAATTACTATAAGTTTGAGTATAGAATATTACAAAGGTATATTTATCTATTAGAATACATTAGACTCCAAACTCCAACGTTAGAGATGGCAAAATTTTATGCCTTCCCAACCCAACAACTATAGCTAGTTAGATGGTAAATTAATGAAATCAAGAATCAAGTCAAGAGGCCATGGCGTGGTTAGCCAATATGGTACAAAGAGCAAAAGAAATGGTTAGAAACAGCCCTAGCTTCTTCAGAAACAAACCAAGTTTACTCCCTTCACCACCTCTTACGGTAACCAGCAAATCTTTTTCCTTATTGTCATCCCTCTTGATGATTAGTTTTCCTGCAAGCTTCTTCATGGGCTTGATGTTTTTGCTAGGGCAAAAACCTACCTCTTCTACACTTCCACTTCCACTTCCCATGAAGTCATCCGTTGATTTCCCATTTTCCACATTTTCTCCCAAGTAAAAACAATGCATCAAGAGAATGACAATCATGCAAACAACATTGCTTGCTAAGCACCTCCAAGGATACTGCGCTGATGGTTTGCTTCCAGTGAAGCTTTCCTTTGCAGTAGTCTTGGATGGTTTTGTGTCGTACCTTTGTGTATTTTCTACTTTCTCTATGGAAAAGTTGGCGGCCACCGCCGCTGGATTCAGGTAGATTTTAACAGTCTGTGATGGGACTAGTTGGTGGAAGAATGTCTCGGTTGCTTGGCGAGTCGAGACGAAAAGTCCATGATTAACTTTGATCTCCTCCACAACTTCAAAGCTTGGTGAACTAGCCAGATCATCCACGATATTGCTCTCCTCTATGAAGTTATCATCATTAGGCTCATCATTGATGAATCCAAGTGAAAAGTCCTCACTGTCATTGAATCTCATGCAGTCACCAGTATGTCCATTTTCTCCTGCAAATTAATCGATTTTCTCATTATGGAAGACAAAAATAAAAACAAATGATAAGGGAGGTGACTGAATTAAGACACGGAGATAGATGGAAAAAAAAAAAAAAAATACCCAGAACTCCATGCTCTTCTCTACTCCTGAAATTTGAAATATTTTCTATTGGAACAATCTTGGTTTCCTCCGTGAAACTCTGTACAATGAGGAAGGAGAAGGATTGATCAGTACTCAAATATATTTCTTCAACTAGGAGTGAAGAAGCTGCTAGGTTAATTTATGCAAAGATCAAAAGCTGCATACCTTCTCTAGTTCGTCATTTGACATTCCAACCCATCTCAGGTTCTCTACCATCCTCTCTGCCTTGAAGGTTTCATCTAGGTCACTCATCTCTATAGACATGCTGCTTGTACTAGGGTCAACCCATGGTTTGTCAGCCCATCTTGTAGAGTTCATCGTCATGTCACTGTACACATTATGCTGGACATCCTTCCCAGCCATGAAAGTGAAATCATGATCAGCTGTGGCATAGTTTCCACCCCAAGTATCTTGAAAACTAGATTGGTTTATCAATTCTTGAGATGCATGAGCTACCGAAAGAATTTCTTGCAAAATGTCTGTTTGATGAGTGCTTGTGCTTTCTGGCATGGAAGGTTGATGCATCATTTTCATGTCAGTAAATCCAAACTGAGGGAAATCCTCCACTTCCAATGGAGGCAATGTGAACCTATGCTGCAACCTTGCACACTCTAGCGCTATATCAACCTGCCAAAACCAATGAATGTAAGAAAAATTTAATTTCTATTTATACTATCAGAGATTTAATCTTTGCAGATCATTTTAATCATCTTCTTTTTTTCGCGACGGTCTATCTACCGCAAATTTAAAGGTTTTGCTAGATTATGGCTATCATAATCACAATAGATAATAATTTTTACCTTTGATGGCGGGTAAGGAACTGTTGAATAGTTTGGAAATTGTGGAGCTGACATGCCAAATGATCCATCCATGGACTGTATCCATTTCCCATTTCTTGATTCACCGATGTTGAGAGGGGATCCGATGGCACGGTAGCTGGTTGAGCAAGCATCTACATTTCTATGCATAGTATAATTTGTACTCTCGTATTCTTCACATCTTCCATGATTTTCAGAATATTGTTCAATGCTAGAAGAATGTTCACAAGGCATTTGATTTGTCGTAGAATCATAATGCTCTCCAATCTTTGGGATATTTGCAGTCCTTTTTGACACACGACATAGTGCATATGCATCCTGCATAGGTTAATTCACCCAGGAAAAGCTTAATTATAATCAAATCATATCACAAACTCATGCATTTGATTATCACCAAAACACATCTATATAAATGTGTGTGAAGATAAAGATATATAAGGGTGATGAGAATATGAGGTGCACCTGCAAGCCAGTATTAATTTCGCATTCTCGCTCATCAAGGCGATATTCATGCATAACCCAACCTGTTCTAGCACCATGGGGAGCTCTTCCTCTGTAGTAAACTAGGGTTTTCTTCATGCCAACAGCCCGCATTTGGGAGATCACTTTTCTATCCTTGCCAGTGGCCTTCCAATATCCAGCTTTAGTTGCTCGATTAGTCCTTGATCCATTCGGATACTTGCGGTCTCGAGGACTAAAGAAGTACCACTCTAGATCTTTGCTTGGCAACAATGATTTTCCTGCAATATATGTTTCAATGATTAAGCATGTTAATATAATATATAAATATGTTTTGTTATTTATTTTATTGTTCATAGAGGCATCTAGATAGAAGCTTTAAAAAGAAAAAGGTAGAAAAAGCAATGACTTCAATCCACAGATGAAACAAAGACGAGAACGTATTCCATTGAAGGAATGCAAATAAAGCATTGCATGACACTTTTGTTGACAATGCAATCTGTTCCTTTCCTCAAGAGCTTTTTGACTTGGAAATCATATGGTAAATTGATACAACTTCATGTTCACAACAGGAACCCTAAAGATGGAGGGACCATATGTCTTGTAGTCCCAAGTACACATCACTTCCTTTAATTATTGCTAGAAATATTCTTGTTATATTGTAGTATATATCTTATGTTATTATAAAGTTTAAGATTTTGACCAATAAAGCATGATCAATGCAAGTAAATGGATTTAAAAACATAATTGTTAGACAAGAAGAAGAAGAAGAATCCCTAAAGAGTATTTGAACTCATTCTCTGTCTCTCCTTTGGAAAAGGCATGCATTGCGGCTAGCTTAGCTTCTTGCATTCACCTTCTTCTTCTTTTTTCATAAAAAAATCCAATATATTTTGATGGAAGAAACATCAACAAATTTGTTTCTCATATTCTCCAAATAATTAGGGTTTTTGTTTTTTGTATCCAACATGAGGGTTAAGTTCAAGAAAGCCCGCAAATTAAACTAGAGTATTGCTGTCATCATGTGGTCTACCCTAGTAGCAGATATTAGGGCTTGAAGCAATCGAAAACCAGTAAAGAGTTGCATGTCTAATTAATAGCCAAGGATGATTGATATATTAACCTAAACTAATCTGAATAAAAAATTTTAATTGTAATTGATATATAAACTAGTTATATGTTCCAAAGCTATCATGCAAGAAAGGGATAAAAACACTGTGTATATTTTGCTTTTCTCTCAAATATTCTTTATCCCTTTGCTCACTCAATCTTGATTTGGTTCGTGTAATACGGATCATGCAAGCAAGCTAATAAGGCACTAGAGAATTTTCTTTCTTTCTTTATGCACAAGTATGCAAGGAAAGGAGCGATGATCAATGGACTCGATCGGGGGTTGAGATATTATCATACCTGGTAAATCCCATGGCTCACACTTGTAGAGATCAACTTCAGGGATGATCTCTAATTCAATCTTATGTGCATTGATCTTTCTTCTGAGGTAGTAAGCAACGAGTTCTTCGTCGGTAGGGTGGAAACGAAAGCCAGGAGGCAATGAAACAGGAGCCATCTCCTTAATTTAATTCCTTTGAGACTTCTTCTGATCTTGATCAAGAAATATCTATATACGAAACTCAAAAAAGATAGCTAGCCTCCTTCTCAAAAAATGAGACCAGCCCTTAATGGAGAGTAGCAATATAATCAGCAACTGTACAGCAAGTCTCTGCACACAATCAAATGTAAAACACAGAAGTTAGTCCTGTATTCTAATTTTCATTAAAACATTGATCAAACAAAGTTTCAGGATCATTTAGATGTCATGATCATGCATGTAGTTTAAAGTATTATGCATGATCAAGACACATATGGGAAGGAGGGAGGGAGGGGGAGAGAGAGAGAGAGAGATGTGACCTTGCAGAAGAAGCACCGAAGGCATGCAAGAGAAGGTCGGTAGCTAGCTAGCTTGAGAGCAAAGATCACAAGGCTGGTTGGCGTTTTGATATAAGAACAAAAAGAGGAGGAGAAAAAGCAAAAGGCTTGCCACCGGGCCCAAGACTTGCACTTTTCCCTTTTCAATTGTGTTTTTCTTATCAAACGATTCTTGTTTTCTTTCAATTCAAGCTAGTTTACTCTCTCAATCTCTCTCCATTTATCCCATGCTTCATCCTTGTCCTTTCTCGGAATCTCAACTCCACATGACACAATTCCTATATTTTGATGCATTGCCACCCTTTCCATGGTGGATTTAGTATCTACTGTTATACCTTAACGACAAACTGTCCTAGCCGAATTGCGGCTGCATTCCTTAACTGAAAATGTTGTCTGTTCCACATGCTTAATTCCTTGTGAAATTTCAAGCAATCTTACCTCTTTAAACTACTCCATGATCCAATGTGTTTCGTTAATTGTTAGAATCAGTTCTTGGATCAAAAAGGTTGTTCTAAAGTTTGTGATGTAAACTCCCTTGCAAAAAGAGAGATGATCATGGGTTTATCTTATCAAATAATTATTTCAACTCAAAATTTCAAGTTATTAGATGAGTTTCAAAATATAATTTATATTATTTTTTAAAATATCATTTCAAGTCAAAATTATCTAAGTTTGAAGTTTGCATAAACCACGTTATCTTGTGCTAGAGAATAGTAAGATTTAAACTCGTGATCATTTGGTAGGCAAGCTCTGATATCATATTAAAAAATTATCGCAACCTAAAAACTTAAACTATTACATGAAATTTTAAGATATAATTTATATTATTTCGAGATATATACATGTCTGGAGTAACTGGCCTCCTTTGGGATTGGGATAGTTGTCCTGGTGTTGGCCAACTCCTGAGCTTTTCGTTATAGTTATGGAAGAAAATTAATGAGAGTGCTGGGTCTTGTCCGTCGAATTGTTTTTAATAGAATCACACAAACAATTACCAACTCGAAAAGACTTGCATATTTACGCATGTATGTATGCAAGGGTATAGCCAGGAATTTTTCCTGTTCTGGGCTATTAAATAAACATATAATTTTTTTAAGATTAATTATTAACTCATGTACATGAATTTTTAAAGTTAACAGTAAAATTTTAATTCAAATACACTATCCAAAATATTAAAAAATAAATTTGAAAGTACATAAAATTAAAGTGAAAGTAAAAATAAATTCACTATTGAAGTTACATCCTTCGATATTTTGTGGAATATAATTCATCTATAATCGAATTTGAATTGATATTATAACAACCCCTCAACTGGGATAAAACAACAATCTCATGTCAACTGGAAAACAAAGTAATTAATTTTTTTTTCCTCTCTCAATTCCTCCTTCCTTCACTTGATTCTTCCTTAGATTAGTGTTTTATAAGTTGGACTTTGTAAGTTTACAAGGTTATTCTCTCTTTTTTTTATTTTTTTTCCTTATATTTTTTTTTTATGTTTTTCCCTTACTTTCTCTCTTTTTCTTTTTTTATTTTGCTTCTGCCCAGTCGGCAATATATAAAAGAAAGGAAGAGCTTATTTGTTTTATTTTTTAATGGCAAATAATCATTTTACCTTTAATGAGTCGTTTTGCTTTTATTTGACGGTTTTTTTTTTTGTTAGCACTATTTTATTCAATATATTTTAAGATTCCTCATAAAATTTTAGCTCAATTTGATGGTTGGATTGAAAATTACATCCGTTAACATAAATCTAGTTAAATTGTGATTTTTCATTAAATTTTTAAATTTTTTCAAATATTCAGGAATTTTAACCCAAGCTAAAACATCAAATTAGAAGACTTCACGCAAATTTTTAGATTTTTTTGATAACTCAATCAAAAATTATAAAAAAAAATTATATAAAATTAATTAAAAATTATTAATAAAATTTTGAGCTAGAGTATAATCCACCCAATCCTTCAACATGCATCCACCTTGCATGTATGTATAAAGATTGCTGTAGATATTTCAACTTTCAGGCGATAGAAAGAGATCCTCTACATGATTAGTCATAGTACGTACACAGATCATTCGCAGCAATCACAACGATGACTACAGATTGAAATAATTTGAGCGTGCTACTCTATCTATCTGTGATGATCACTCTCTGGAGCAACAAAGTTTTTCTTCTTTTCAGCGACTAAGGTGTTGAAAGAAAATTATTTTCAACGAAGAGTAATACGAAATAAAATAATTAACTCAAATTCCACCGAAAGATTTCTCTTCGACAAGTTTTTGAGACACATAGTTCATATGAATGGAAGTTTTTCAAGAACTAGCTTAAGGAAGCTGGAGTAGTTTTACGTAAAATGTTAATATTAATCCTTAAAAGTTTCTGGGTAAATCAGTGCAAAATATGTATTTGTGATTGTGATTATTTTTTAAAATATTTTTTATTTAAAAAATATTTTAATAATATTTTTTATTTTTTAAAATTAGTATAGTAAAATAATTTAAAAACATCAAAAATATATTAGTTCAAAATAAAAATAAATTAATTTTTTAAAAATACTTTTAGAAAACACTGCCAATCAAACTAAAAATCTATACCCACATGCACTGTGCACAGATTGGAAATCAAGAGTGGTAACAGGCCATAACCTAGCTATAGTTGCCAAGCTACAGAGGAACTAAAGACGTACAGGTATCATACATAGGAGCTGATAGGGTGGGTTCACAGGGGGTCATGTGGGGCCAGCTTTTGCCACGTGAAGGAAAGGCGACACGTGGCATAATGGGATCGCTTGTAAGCCTTCTTGAACTTTTTTTTTTTTTGGCAAGTGATGACAAATGATTCTCTGCCATGCATGCTTTTCCTTTACATCAATCAATCTTTTGGTGCTTTTCCTCCTTTTTGGAGTTTTATTCATGCTTTACTCATCATCCTTGTCTTTTTCATTTGCTTGCATCTTCTTTAACTTGTATTTTTTTTTTCTTTTAGCAACCCAAAGATATATATATATATATATATATCACCATGCATCATTGATTGTTTAGAGGAAAATTTAGGAGAAAGAAGATATTACACATTAATTAAAATTTTGATATTAAAAATCTTAAATGTTCAACGCATTGTTTTAAAACTTATCCTGTTTTTTTTTACAAGATCTAAATTCAAGTTAGATTTTATATTAAATTGATGAAAATCGACTTAGTATATAACTAAAAATATAATCGACCAGATCAAAATTCAAATAAAATTTGATTTGATTTTTGAAATATTTTTAAAATGATATCATTTCAATTTTGTTAAAAAATTATTTTATATTGATATAAATCAATACATTCAACTTGTGATCTGGACTTTATATTGAATCAGGTTTTATAATTATAGTTAAAAATTTTCCTTTTCTTCTCTTTTCTTGTCAAGGACATGAAACGTGTGTGTATTACTCAAAGAATATATATATATATATATATATATATATATATATATATATTGTGAAAGCTATTTCAATGAGTTAATTATACATGGGATAGCTCTTCCATCGAAGTTGGATGAAGAAAAGAAAACCCATATCCAAACTCAATCTTCATGTACTTGATTGTTTTACAAAATATTCTTTCAAAATAGGCTGGCTAGTTGCTATAATAAATTGCTATAATAATGAAACTATCATTGGGTGGCAAGAAATGTTGGATTCTTCCAAGGAAAAAGGCACGTTCTAACACATTCAAACCAATATAGAATGATTAGAGGAGTTTGCCATGATGCATTATTCTATTCCTCAAGGAGAAGAAATGGTGAATATAAATCATTATTTCTTTTCATAATTAACTCAGATTTAAATACGAATTAATTCACTAATAGATTATTGCTATTGCCGAAAGAGAAACCTCATGATGTTCTCTTTATGGTCTTCAGTCTCTCTCACGTACGTCATAGCTAGCTAGATTCACATTAATCAAAAGCCCGAAAGTGGAAAAGGAAAAGAGAAATTATTTAATATATTAGATGTGTTTGTTTCTTGCGTGGGAAAAGCAATCTCTTGGTTCTTCGACTAGAGAGAAAAATAAATAAATAAACATTTTGATTCAACTAACATTCTTGTCTATTTAAACACTAGTTTTGTATACATGTTATGCCGCGGATCAATTAATTTTTTATAACCTTATAAAAATATAAAAATTACTAGAAAATTTAAAATTTGATATATCATGAATAAAAAACTTTTAAAATATTACAATGGTGACGTATTCGATGATATCTTTTAAAAAACAATTATGATGAAAACACATTGGATCGATCCGAGCCAAAAATATGTAACCTACAAAACTTGCGATTTGGGGCATGAGCCCGTAATAACCCCATGGAATCCAAATCAAAACAAATTAGAAAGCTCAATTCTAATTAACAAAAAAAAAATTAAGAAAAAGATCCAAAAAAATAACTCAAGCAAACCTAGAATGATAGTCCTTGCTATGTTGTTGCTCGGACCAAATTATTTCTAATATATATAAAAAAAAAATGCTCGAGTGATGCCAGTGTTTTTAAATAAGAAAGGAAAACTCAAGATTCGGGTCATTAATTTAGCTAGATCTATTAAAACGAATTAATTTAATAATACTATTTAAAACATTAACAAATAATGATAAATAAAAAGATGTCGTCTTTAAAATTAATGAAAAATCTTATAGAAACAAAAAAAACAAAAAGCTAAATCTTCAAATAAAAGGAACTTGTGTATGGTAAAAGGAAATTTTAAAAACCCCTAGACCAAAGTTATTTTTTTTTATTTAAAAGGTAAAATGATAAATAAATAGATGTCTTCTTTAAAATTAATGAAAAATCCTATAGAAACAAAAAAAAAATAAAGCTAAATCTTCAAATAAAAGGAAATTTTAAAAACCCCTAGACCAAAGTTATTTTTATTTATTTATTTAAAAGGTAATCAAATAATTTCACCATACAAAAAATTGCAAGAAAACAAAGATATTCCCAAAAAAATTCTAGAATGACAAATAAACTTCATGTAAAAACTTTTTTACGTACCCTTTAATACCGGTTTATTGATTTTTTTAATAAAGGGTAAAATTATAATATCACTATAACAATCCATAATAAAACACAACATATGTACATTACTTTAGGTTTTTATAATTTAAACTATTCTAATAGAGTGATTTTTCAAGTATATCATATTAGATAAGTAATAGCTTAATCATTATTTCAAACAAGCTCCTAACCACTATATCAATAAAACAAGAACACTTAGCATTTGATTATTATCTTAGAAAAGAGAAGACAAAAACAATTAGGATAGAAAGATGTTTGATTGAAAAGACAAGAAAATAAAATAAAAATATTTTTATAATAATTTTGCAGTGAATTTATATATTTTCATTATAAAAAAAAATGTTTCCTTTGTCCCTATTATTTTCATTTTTTTTTGTCTGGAGATAAAAGCCAAGCTTGTATGTCCATGTAGAAATGTGAGAGAAGTTTTTTTATCGATGACTTTACAGAGGAGGGCAAGGCGCATATAGGCAAAAGACTTGAAGACTACATGAAGCTTTAACTACACGAAACTCTTCCCCTCTCGTGCAAAAAACTTCATCTTCAGAACTTGGATCATCTGCCTCAAGTTGCTGAGATACATAGACGAGTCATTTGCAGAATAACTTGACAACATACCTAATCCGGGATCTGTACAGAGCATACAGAGAAGGATCCTAAGAGAAATTATACAATTCGCTGCCCTTTTCGGTGTGAGAATCAATATACAGCAACCTACTGTAAAAAGCAAGTAAAAATCAGCTCTTTTCCTGATTTTGATTTGATTTGCTGTATCCTTCAATGCCATAATGCTGGTATACCATAGCTTGATTCTCCTCCCACCACCGTCCTGCTTCTTTCTCTGCAAATCGTTTACGGCTGCAAAATATACATCAAGTATGTATGATCGATCAGTTAACAGATATCTGAATCCTGTATTTAACAGATTCCAGAGCTTATTATTAACATGGAAAGCAAATTACCTGAACCTGACTCGCTTTAGACCCTTTTCTCCGCCTGGCGAAACTGTAAATGTGATGTATACACCAGGTTCGTACTGTTCTACCCATTCGAGCTTTGACGCGTTAGTTCCCTTCCGTCGAGGATCTGTTGTCGTGTCATGTAAATCTTCCCCTGGCATGCTGTTTTCATGGCACAACTCCCTCCCATCCAAGGACTTTAGCGAATTGGAAGACACAATAGGAGAGCTAGATAAACTATCCACGTTGCAGTCTTTTGGCAATCTAACTCGAAGAGGTGACTGAGTTGAAGCAAACACAGTAGGGGTATCTGTGTAGTCAGGTCTGGTCCGAGGCTGATACGGATCCCCTCCGTCTTCTGCTCCTTTCCTAGCTGAGACTTTGTCGGGCATTGCATGAAGCTGAAAGAACAAGTATTAACGATTTTTTAGTTGAATTTACTCAGCTCCTGAACATCTTAATTGATGAACTCCAATCTCTTATGAATTGACACGAGTTAACAAAGCTTGGTCGGTGAGTTTCGTTTAACTTGTCTTGCGAAGAATGTTAAAGACTTATTACAAGTACGTAAAGAAGCAAAACATTAAACCGACAAACAGGATGGCAGAAGGAAAGAGAATCACCCTTAATACCAAAGCTTTAATTATCCCATTTGCTGCTTTCCGCTTCGCTGCTTCCTCCCTAGCCAGTAACCAAGTTTTCTCTATTGTTTGTTGACATTCTTGAATCTTCTGGCTTCCAGTTTGACATTGCATTTCGAGGCCCTTCGCCTATTAGAAACAAAAAGAACTCTGAAGAGCCGGGCAGAACATATTCAAGCAGCTTCTATGCATGCATGTGAGTGTGCTTGTGATGAAGAAAGTGAGACAAGTGTGGCATAATGGAAGGCAAAAAAAAATCATCAAGATAAGCAATTAGATTTTGAAGCTAAAACAACATATAGAGGCATTACCTGTGCTCTTAGTCTCTTAACTTCTTCAACAAGAGTATTGTTTGACTCATGTTTATCTTCTTCCAAATTCAAGGAACTGGAGCTGGAAGATGTTGGTTCCAGGGGATGTACAGAATCCTTTCTGTAGCAAGATTCAAACATAGCAGGACATGAAACTTGTCCCCATCGTGGCAATCCAGCTGAAATAGAAGAGACAGTTTCTAAATGCTGCTGCTTTTCCCCTTGGTTTCTCGAGGTCTTCCTTTCACCAGGTTGGCTTTCAAGAGATGGCTGACTCATCGACTGTAGACGATGCCCAGGCGGGGTTGCTCCGCCCCTTTCTTCTTTTTCATCAGATAAGGCCTTCTGTTGGGACAACAGCTTCCTGGAACCTCCACCTGGATGTGTAATATTCTTCAAGCTGTTAAAACATGAATCACAGACTCTACAAAGCTTGCTTTTATTAGGTGCCAAAGATGCATTGATGAGCTTCTTGCTACTACATGCCCGGCAGAACAGAAGGCCACAATTATAGCAGTTATGCTTCTTCCTTGTAAATCCAAAGGGCATTCTACAACCTTTACAAGCTGATTGGTCACTAACAGATATAGATTTGTGCAAACAGATTGCAGCAGTTAAATTTGATCCACAAGCTATACTTTGAACCTGTCTACCTCTCAAAGCCTCAACCAAAGTTGGTACATTTCTGTCTTCTACATTGCCTAATCCTAATTGTCCATTTGTCCCCTTCCCCCATGTATACACACTTCCACCTGATGTCAAGGCGGCAACATGGTATGACCCGGATGATATCTCCTTAACAAACTCCTCTTTGAGCTTTCCTTCAACGATTGCAATTGATTTATCCTTGGCCTGTGGATTCCCCAACTGTCCATGCACTGAGCTTCCCATTGTATAGATCTTTCCTGTCCTGGTAAGTGCAACGGTCAGCATTCTTCCACAAGAAACTTGAACAAAATCATGTTCCACAAGCTGTGCGACACATGTTGGTTGAAGCTTTTTCTCCAGATCAGCATGCCCAAGCCTCCCTTTATCACCATCTCCCCATGTAAATAACTTCCCACCAACACCATTAAACTTGAACCGGTCAAAAATGACGTCCACAATAGCAGCAGTGTGCCATGATCCACATGCAACAGATTTTACCCGCAAACCTTTAAGAGATTCAACTTCTTTGGGATGAGAAACACTTTGAAGATTCCCATGGCCGAGAACCCCAAAAGTTCCATCCCCGTATGTAAATAACTGCCCCGATGAGGACACAGCCGCCGTGTGCCAGTCCCCGCAAGCAACATTTGATATACTGACACCAGCCAAGGGACCTGAAATTTGACGTGGTAACCACTGGATTCCGATTCTCTCCTCGCACACCAAATTACCTCCATAGTTGTTCTCACCCCAGACAAACAGTTCACCGGAATCCGACAAAGCACAAGTTTGATATTCACCACAAGCAACAGATTTCACAAGGAAACCATCCAAGGATTCAACAATTGTTGGAGAGCTCACATCCATGTCAACTTTATGCCCAAGCTTTCCCCGACTCGCCTCACCCCAGCAGAAAACTTCCCCTCGTTTGGTGATTAAGGCAGCATGGTTCCTTCCTAAAGATATATTTCTTACATCTAACATCATGGTGGGTTCCAGCAATTTTGGCAATAAAGAATCCACTTGCAATGTACTGTGGTAACCAAACTGGCTGCCCACACACCCTATGTTTCCTCCTCCTGCTCCTTCTCCCCAGATTAAAACATCCTTTAGGACGTCATTTTTCTCTGTTCGTTGAGACCTGTGATTCGAACCGATAATTCTACGACACATATTCTTTTGGAACTCTGCAAACCCATTATCAGGTCCATTTTTCTTGATATTTTGTGGTTCAGCATTTGGAGTATATGGAATTAAGAAATCCTCCACAGTTTGTAATAGTGGAAGACTTGCTTCTGAGAAACAAAGGCTATCAGAAGAAAGAGACAATCCATCGGCAAAACCCCTGTCTGAAATCGACTGCGTAGGACTTGCATATAAGCTATGCACCTTCAATGTAGAATTGCATAAAACACACAAAAAAATTGTAACATATCAGTGAAAACTATAATATTTTCAGTTGTATTGCACGGTATCATATAGAAATGACAGTAAAGAACATGGAAAGAGGAGAAACAACGAGCGCGTGGAACTTCTCCAAAGAAAGAACGGTGTATAGCACTCATAACTAGATAAACCAAATAAAGCTTCAGCACCGTATACCTAGCTCCATAGTAAGATTTTATATAAGTAATAAATTTGGAGTTTGGAAACTGCAGGCATCATGAGTGAAAAATGCAGAGCGCGAGAACAGGAAAATACACAATAAGCTAATTACTGACCACCTGTTGACAAAAGCAATCAAATAATTCACGAAGGATTAAAAGTCTACTTTCAAACCTGAATTGTTTGTCTCATTGAGTGATTTTTCCCCTTAATTACCCCAAAACAACATGCATATGCTACTGCAACTTTTGAACATTTCAGCACAGAAGCTCAATTGACTACATAATTCCTAATTCTTTTCGAGAATATCATCAATATCATCTGTGCACAAGTGACTTTTGCATAAGACCACCATTTTGGAAAATAAAGAAGCTCTTAAATTTGTGAAAGTAACCTCAAGAAAAAGGGATGTTGTTAAAACCTGCGACAATTCAGTGTCATCCTCCAGAATTCCTAGATTATGTTTTCTTCTCATAAAGCCAGCTGGACTATTTACACAGCTTTGTGCTACTCTGTGGTTCTTCAGGGCACAAAAAGGCCTAGAACGGTGACACCTGGATATCACAGCCCTTAAGCCTATAAACCAAGAATCAGCCTGCGCATTGTCCTTGCATATCTACATGAAAGATAATGAATAAAAACAGTAATGAAGCCATAGATCTTAACCAGAAACATGATCTGTTCATAAAAGAGTCAAATTCAGAAGTTACCAAATCAAGTGAGCTCGAGCGGTCACCATTTGTATATATAAGTGAAAATGATTGATTCTCTTTATCTGGTTGAAGTTGCCTCTGAAAATAGAAAAGTGAGAAGTGAAATCAGCATTCAAAGAAACTGTAAAAAGGCATCAACTTCAACAAGATACAGATTAAGGGACACGGTAATATCAGTGAGCATCCTTGATTACTTACAGTCCTATGTCCAGTAACAATCTTCGTAACTAAGCTCAGTCTCAATTGTTTCTCCTCCTGTCCGGAATACCAAATCAAGTACTTCTCATCCTGAAATGCAAAATCAAAACAACCTTTTCACTTAATTTATCATAAAACCAGAGAAGAAACAAGAAACAGCGATATTCGCATCAACATGTGATGCATACTAATCAAATGTTGGCGATTCTAACACTTGAAAGGACAATGATTTGTCTAGTCTTGATCAAGTAGAGAGTTATGCATCCATACAGCTGATCATATTTCTCCCACAAATTACCAACTTTATTCCATATAAAACTTACATACCGTTGAAAGCCTAAATGGACAGAACTTGGGCTTTCCTCTTCTTCCACACTTCAGAAGTTGTGCACCCTTCTTCATAGCCAGAATTGCCTGCGCATCATTGCACAGATTTCTTAAGAATCTTGAATCCCAATAAAAAATGGAAAAAAGTTACAAACAAGTTAAGAACTTGGGATTTCATCAACCACCACAATCTGAGTCAGTATCTACCACATTCATAATTACACAATTCAAAAATTATCAGAAATTTTTAAAATTTAATTTGGAATCGCACTTTAAGCATAATTAGGTATATTCAAAGAAATTTATGATTCTAAACTCTAATTCTTAAGCTGGTCAAGAGCAAAATTAAAGAAAAAACTGAAACTTTACAGTAAGGTCCGAATTGAAAACAAAAGAAAAATGAAATCAAGAATTGAGTTTAAAAAAATGGAAATGAGGGTTGGTAATCAGAATCCAAAGAGAGCCTTAAAGCCAAGAAATTACAAAAACTGAATCAAAAATCTCTTTTTTTTTCCTGTTGGTACAAGAAAGAAACATTTAGGCAAAATATTTATAAATACAATGTGTCTGCTTAAACTTTTACAGTGATTAACACAGAGAAAGAGATGAAGAACAAATGACATGAATGTCAAACAGGCTAAAATCAGTAACCTTTCAATCTATAACAGAAGAATTACACATAAACAGCCTCCCTTTTGATACCCCATATAGAAAACCACCATAGAATGCAACAGAAGACATGAAAGACAATTTAGAAAATGTAACCAAACCAAAAAAGTAGAAGAAGAAAGAAAACCCAGAAAAAAGACATTGTTATTTTCCAACAGAAAGAGAGAGAAGAGAGAGACCTGTTCAACAGTTCTGTCAAAGGGGACTGTAGTCAAGGATTCTTCACCCATTTTCAGGCAGAGAATTTCATGCACTGCTAAACCACACAAGCACAGAGACAGAGAGAGAACAATCCGGAAGGAGACAAGAGAAGCAGAATGAGAGGGGGGAAAGGGCAAGTGGTAGCTACTACAGGTGGATGAAGAATATCCTTCCCTATAAGGCTAGCTTTCAGACACCACAGTCAGTGACTTAAAACTACTATAAAAAGAAAGAAAGAATGCCTCTCTCTCTCTCTCTGTAAGAAAATGTTGAGAAGAGAGACAGATACGGAACAGAGACACTGCTGCGAGGATTGTCAGTAGCAGAAAATATTATTATTGTTATTGTTATTAATATTGTAAGTAAGTAAGTACAGTTTGGCTGGTTTTGTTCATAGTTTATACTTTATAGCGTGTGTGGGTGTGCCCATCAGTTTCTTTCTTCCATTACTGTTTTTGTTCACCTTGTAAGTCGTGCAGGGAGAGAGAGAGAGTAACAGAGAGAGAGATGGGGTATTATAAATCTTATTAAGTGCTGATTGCACGTGTTCACCGTAACATTTGAACTTTCTATTTTCTTCCTAGTTCGTATACCCAAAAAAAAATTAAATATAAAAACAATATCGAAGTTTTAAGAAATTTTGTGACATTAACATTAAACTGTTTAGGAAAAAAAAATATCAAAATAATTTTTTTTCTTAAATTAATCTCTTGTTTATTATAGTCAATGCAATATTTTTAATTAAAAATAATTGTTTATGTTTTAAAAAAAACTATAATAGTTAAATCAAAATAGTATATCTATATATTTTGTGTGGTTAAAGACTAAAAACCTTATAAATTTAATAAAATCATGTTTAAAATATATTTAAAAATATTAATAATATAAATTTGTTACAACTCTATTGAAGAGACAAAAGGTTAATTTTAATGATTTGTGATTTTAATTTTTTATCACTACTTTGCAGCACATCTTGTTTTGCATAGTTTTAAAACCCGGTCTGACTCGGTGGATTGACTCGGGATCTGGCCAACCCAGAATTAAAACCGAGCCGGGTTGAAAAAAAAAACAAGGGAAGGAAAACCAGGTGTAACCTATCTGACCCGACGACCCTGTCAAAAACCCGGTTGTAACCTGTTGACTTTTTTTTTTTACTAAAACAACGTCGTTTTGATTTTTTTAAAAAAAAAATTTAACCGGTAACCTGGTCAAAACCCGGAATCTAGGCCTTGAACCGGACCAGGTGTAAAAACTATATTGTTTTGACTTTTTTTTTCCCTCTGCTTTTTTATTTTATTTTGCTTTCTATCTCTGTGAGGATACATTGATGATATGTAAGGCCAGTGGTGGAAAGAAAGGGAAACAGAGAAAACATTATCTTGATTGCTTTTTATGGAAATTCCTTTAGTTTTGGTTAAATTGCTATTCAACATCAAATTATTTTCTAAGCGAATATTTTGCAGTTAATTGCCATTAATGCAGTAATTAAAGAGGTAATATCTTCGGTGTTATAGCAGAAAAAAACATCATTTCAATCAAAATTTTGAAGATATGAAAGATCCATACATGATGGTAAAATCAAAATCGCAACATATTCAATGGTAGTAGTAGAATATAAGGATTTATAATATCTAATAATAGAGAGCATAATTATAGGAAACTATTGCATTATGATAAGAAATCCTTAAATTTTCTTTTAGGTCGAGATTTTATTAGTTGTAAAAATTCGCTTGTAAAAATTTTTGTTATAAAATATTTCAAGATATAATTTATTTTATTTTTTAACATGTAAAGAGGGGTGGAGACAAGGACGGAGACATTTTAAAGGCTTGGGTGGATTATAGCCTAAGGTCAAGATTTTATCAATATTTTTTTTACTAGTTTTATGGAAAATAAAAATTCATAATTCTCGATTAAGTTATCAAAAACTTCTGAAAATTTGTGTGGAGCCTTCTAATATGATGCCTTAATTTAGGTTAAAATGTTTAGAGAAATTCAGAAATTCGATGAAAAATCATAATTTGATCAGTTTTATGTTATTAGGCGTAATTTTCAATCTGACCATCAGATTGAGCTGAAATTTTACGAGGGATCTTAAAATATATTGAATAAAATATTATTAAAATTTTAGGATGAACGGAGTTTGGTAATGCTAACAAAAAAAGAAACCGTCAAATAAAAGCAAAACGACTCATTAAGGGTAAAATGATTATTTATCATTAAAAAATAAAACAAATCAGCTCTTTCTTCTTTTTATATGTTGTTGACTGGGCAGAAACAGAAAAGGAAAAGAAAGAAAATAAAAGGCAAGAGAGAAATAGAGAAAAGTAAAGGAAAGCATAAAAAAAATCCAAGAAAAAAAAATTAAAAAAAAATAAAAGAATAACCTTGTAAACTTACAAAGTTCAACTTATAAAACACTAATCTAAAAAAAAAAATCAAGTGAAGGAATGAGGAATTGAGAGAGGAAATAAATTTAATTACTTTGTTTTTTAGTTGATATGAAATTGGTATTTTATCTCGGTTGAGGGGTTATTACAATATCGATTCAAATTCGATTATAAATTAATTATATTTCACAAAATATCGAAAGATGTAATTTTAATAGTGAGTTTATTTTTACTTTCACTTTAATTTTATATACTTTTAAATTTATTTTTAATATTGTGATAGTGTATTTGAATTAAAATTTCACTGTTAACTTTAAAAATTCTTGTATATGAGTTAATAATTGATCTTAAAAAGTATTATATATTTATTTAATAGTCCAGAGTAGAAAAAATTTATGGCTCCGCTCTTGGGTGAAGATAAGGAGTGGTTGCCTGGAGCCTGACACGCAACCTTTGTAAAATATTGTTTTCTCCTCCCTACTCTGAATAATTTTTAAATCTTAACCCTAAAATTAGCAAATAGAAGACAATTTATATATATATTTCGGTGCAGAATCAACAGCATTGTCTCACAGGGGACAGGCTCCAAAATTTGTTGGGTAAAGGATGTGCAAGAAAGGCAGCCATTGTTTCTGAGGCTAGGGACAGCCCAAGTAGAGAGAAACCAGAGATTTGCTTGTGATGTCAACGTGTTCACTACAAGATTTCTGGAGAAAGACAACTGTTCTCTGCATGTTTTTCCATTACATCCAAAGTTTGTTGTGCGAGAAGTCAGCTATGCTCTGCTTCTCTGACACCTCTGTTCTAACTTCCAAGTACGTAGGACCACTCACTGCTTCTTCTTGACTTCTTCTGAGATTAGTAGCTCCCCTAATTGATTTTCCTTTATCTAATTTAAAGCAGGTCTGTTTTCATGTTTTAAAAATATTATTTTAAAAAATATTTATTTATTTTAATTATTTTAATATACTGATATAAAAAATATATTATTTTAATATATTTATAAATAAAAAAACATTTTAAAAAATAACAATTATTATACTCACCATCAGCCCTAATTGATTGAATGACTTTTGAAGCAGTACTTTCACCATTCTCAGCACAATATTAGAGCATTTCTCCTTTTAAGGGTTTATCTCGTGTGATAAATAAGTATATACACTATTATATTCCCTTAATATTATCCTTTACGATTTCAATTAAAAAAAATAAATCATAATTATGATACCCGGGCCTTCACAATTTTGCCGAATTAATTTAATTTTTTTTATTAAAATAATAAATTTTTTTGTTAAATATATTGAAACCAACAAATTCTTCGAGGTTGTGAACAGCTTGGAGCCGGCCCTGAGCCACTTGCTACACCAGAAGCTGCCATGGCAACATATTACCTAACACAGAGACCTTATTTTTGCTTTTTTTTTTTTCTTTTTTTTTTTTTGCTTCTTTCAAAGACAATGCCAGCACTGCACATGGCCTTTCTTTGCCTTGTTTTTCAAAGAGAACGGCTGCACATAATCTTGTTTGTAGGGTTTTTTCTTTCTTTATATCGTGCCATGGACATCAAAATATAGCTAGCCTTTTCCACTTCATAAATTGACATGAATTCTAGGTGAAAAATTGACATGAATTCATGTTTTCTGTGGGGTCCGGATAGGATTACAACAATTCTACAATTTTATATAAATTATATTGTTCCATTTACATTAATCATAATGTACTGTACATGTAATTAATATCCATACTACTAAATAAATAAATAGAAGAAGAAAAGAGGAGAAAGGGCACTAAAAAAACTTAATTTATAGGCTATGTAATAGCCCACATGTGACATTTAATTTATAATTAAAAAAAGTCACACCTGCTCTATTGGGAGTAGTTTATATTGATGATATATAATTAAGATTGTGGACTAACTATATAAGCCAAAATAACTTCTCCAATTAGTATAGTTGATGTTACACTTTACATCTAGGGGTTAGGGTTTGTTAATTTAATAATGCAAACTTTAAGAGAAATTGCATGTGCCTTGCACATCATATTATTATTAGTATTATTATAATAATTATTAACAAAAGCTAATTGGGAAGGGACTTTCAAAATGTTAATTGTAACATGTGAGGGGGAATATTGTTTATTGGAATAGTATTTTATGATTTTTCCCCTCACATGAAAAAAATATTACACTAGTTTTTGAGGGTATTGAAGTCTTTTCATAAGGCCTACTAGTTATTATTAAATTGACCAAGAATAAATAAGTATTTTCTAATTTTAATTGCACAATGAAACAATCAAAATATTATTCAAAGCAAAAAAATTAAAATTAAGAGCATTTTTATTTTTTATAAAGGTTTTTATAATTATTATCACGTCAATTTAGTATTTGATTTAATATAAAACATAAAAAGTACAATCAAACGACTAAAATACTTTTACAAATAAAAAAATAAAATTAGTCTTGAAGGGTTTTTTTTTTCACTATTACTTTTTTATTATTATCAAGTAAGTTAGTAGGTAATTTAAGTATTTAAACAGATACAAAAATAAAAAAGATTGAGGTGCATGTTAATATTCTTTGAAACATGCGATGTCTTTCAAAATCTAAAAATATCTTTTAATTATATCATTAGAAGCATTTTCACATATTATTTTCTAATGATGTGGTGTGGTTTATAACCGCTAAGTCACCTCTTTTTATATATATAGAGCCCGTTTGGCATTGCTGCCAAACCGGCGTTTTGACAAAATTAAAATTTTTTTTTTGTTTTGTTAAAATTGAGTTACGGTTGTACTTTTTAGATCGTTTTGATGTGCTGATATCAAAAATAATTTTTAAAAAATAAAAAAATATCATTTGCATGTATTTCGGCACGAAAAGCTATTTAAAAAGCAACCGCTACCACACTGCCAAACACGCTCATAATTTCCTCGCTTTACCTTCAATATTTGAAATGGTAAGATAAAGCCCCTCCTCGAAATATTTGAAACAAAGATGAGCATTCATTGTGCTAGGGTACCAGACCTCAAATGTGTCCTTTCCAGTTTCCATGGCTATTTTTAATAGCCTCATGGCATAGCTCCATTGAATCAATAAAAAGGAGAGAGCACTAAATTCAAATGACACCTGTACAAGGCACACTTTGAGGAAACTCTGCCAAGGGATTGAGAGCAGAGATCATTCAATGAAAAGCTGCAAAATGAAGCAGCATTGATCTGCTACATGGAAACAGACACCTTCTATCTGTTAAAAAAACAAAGCTTCTTGATATTAGTGAACCTAAAGCACTGCCATGCGAGTTAAATCATTTCCTCTCATCAAAACCTCTCTTTTTTTCTTCGAACTTACTGTTCACTGCACATTTTGATCTAAGGAAACCATGCGTTTCTGCACGATGGATGCTCAGTTGGATCCATCCTTATCCGACGGAACCCGACTTTTACCCGACGTAAAAAATAACTAAAATACCATGGGGAAGTATTGTAACCTGATAATCTTTATCATTGTTTATAATGATGTTGTTTTTTTCACTCAAAAAACTTAAAATAAACATTTAAAAATATTAAAGTCTTTTCACATGTTCATTTATTATTACTAAATAGAGCAGGCATAAATAAGTTTTTTATCATCTTAATTACATGATAAAACAATCTAAATATTTTTACAAGCAAAAAAATTAAACCTGATGTTAAGATATATTTTCATATTTTTCACAGATATTTTTTGGCAATTATAATTGAACCTAGAGTTCTTAGTATTTGTATAAATATAAAATAACAAATAATTAAAATGCACAATATAACTGTAAAAATATTCTTATAATAAAAAAAAGTTAAACATGAGGTCAAAGGATATTTTTTTATATATAATTACAAAGTCAGTTCATAGGTAATTTTGCATTTGACTAAAAAAAATAAAGAGCGTGAGTTTATAGCACCCGGAGGCATCAGGAAGGTGCCTACACCCTTCAAGCAGCACGTGCAACACCTTCTAGCATGCAAAAATATCTTTTTATTGTGTTGTTGGAAGAGTTATTAGTTCTGTTCTTGTTGGTGCAACATTTGTCTCTGTTGGTGGTTCGGTTTGGTGCCACTGATCTTTTTTTCATTATTTTCTCTCTTCTCTCCCGAAGATTACAACTTGGCTTACTTGGTTGTTGACATCTTAATTTCAATTCTTATTCTTTTGATTTTTAATTTTTTTTTATCATGACTATTTTGTATAAGTTTTATTTATTTTTAATTTCATCATTCAATTTTAATTTATTAAATATTATATTCTCGAATGTAGTCCTCATTATTTGGATTTATATTTTTTATCATTGACCTTTTTCTAAAAATTTTAGTGGTTTTCAATTTCATTCTTTAATTTAAATTGATAATATTATGTTTTTCAATTTATTCATTGTAGTTTTGATTTCTAATTTTTTTTTTGCTATTTTGTAAAAATTATTATTCTTTTCAATTTCATCATTTAATTATAATATTATTTTTATTTCTTATGTCAATTGTTATCCTTATTTTTTTTTTTTTTTTTTGCTTTTTAACAAAATTGATTTTTTTAAAAAACATTTCACCATTCAATTAAATATAAAATTTATTTTATATTTTAATTTTGATCTTCATTCTTTTAATTGCTATTTTTTAAAATTCTTTTGTATAATTTTTTTTTCATCCTTCAATATTTCATTGATTGAAAATTAAATTTCATGGTTTTTCCAGATTAGATATTTTGAGTTTAATAACTTAGATTACAAGTTTTTTAAAAATACAAAATGAAGGGTTTTATAATCTTTTTTATTTTGTATCAAGTTATTCGAATCTAATATTCTAAGTTGCTGATTTAACAGGATATTACATTACAAATTGGCTCGGTTTTGGTTGTCTGCATTACAAGTTGTCATGATTTTGTTTTTGTTAATTTCTTTACCTCATTTCAACATTTGAATATCATTTTTTTAAAAAATAAAATAAGATAAAATAATCCGGCCTTCCTGCAGCAAATCAGAGACACCAAAGTTCATGTCTATCCATTAATTCTTATACCTATTTTAAACCTTTTTTTCTTCTACTTCATAGCTTTGTATTATTGAGTTTGATCTGCATTTAATTGTTGTTTTGACTTTATTAAAAATATTTAATAATTTAAAGTTGAGATAAATAAAATTATTGCACAAACCGATTCGTAATATAAAATTATAGATTAAATCAATACAAAATTTACAAATTATTATACTATAAATATATTATGAATCATTTTTTAATATATTATTAAATGTGAAAATATTTATATTCTAGAAGCGATTTAATAAATAAATTATTTGAATAAATTTAATTATTTATAATAGTTTTATTAATTTAATTCATAAATAAATGGTTAATAATTTCTTGAATTAGACATGATAGAAGACAGGTCATGATGATGATAGGCCATCCAATTGGCAGGACAAGAACCTGACTTGGCTACCTTAATTGACTGCCTAACAAGGGAGTGACGAGACGCAAATACGTTATGCATATCATCCAAAAGAAATTCGAAGCTCATATACGAATAGATTTGATTATTTTTACAATTATGTTTTGAAAAAAAAAGTTTTAAAAAAATTATAAATTGTATTTTTTAAAAAAATCTAAATTTTTACTATGATTTAAGATGAAAAACACAATTCAATAATAAAAATCAAATAATTTTTAAAATTATAATTAGCATAAAAATATCTCCAATTATATCAAACAATTGCTCGCAACAAAATACAATTGATTTTTAATAGCATTTCTAAAAAAAAATAATTTAAAGATGTGTTGTTGTTAGTGTATGCTATGGTGACATTTCAAACGCCATAGAATACATTGTTTTTTTTTTAAAAAAAATATACATTGTTATGGATCAACTTATTTACACCTTAACTAATTTTATAGATCCTGAAGTTAACAGTCATGTGAGTTTTCAATGATTATCATATTAATAATTACAGGATTTGAACTTAATATCACACGTAATGTAAGTAATGAATTTGTTGTGAGATGAAAAAAATTAAAATTTGAGAAAAAGAAATAGGTTAAACAGCATTTCTCTCTCTGTGTATATATTCCATGAATACAAAACAATTTCCATCTGAGCTTTGGATTCTTTCGAACCATGGTCAACAAGAATCTTGAAGATTTCATCCCAGACAAATAGTTGAAGTTAGTTCGGAAAGAAGAGGGCCTTTTGTGATTGATCAAGGAAGTTGGCTTTTAGTTAAAAATAATTAACATAAAAAAATGGATGATTATCCTTTTCATGGTGTGATTGTACCGCAGACATGCTGGGGGTATAACCTAAGACAAACGTCCAAGATTATGATCCAAAGCTAACAATGATAGATTAATGCGAAAATAATGACAATTTGGGTTCCCCACAATCGAAGAGCACTTGGTTTAATCATTTCAATCAAAAAGAGATTAGTGATGATGGGGTATATATCAGATGGGAAATGCGATTAGTGTGGCCAATTTAATTAATTTAGATTTAGAAATTTAAAAATATTTCGGATTAAGAAAATCCCATTTATAATCGTATTTCATCCTCGAAAAACAAAAAAGAAACATCTTGAATACCTTTTAAAAGATATTCATATCTTTTAACCTAGAAATTAGATTTAAAACCCATAATCAATTTGAAATTTTTTTTGTTTTTGGGTTCAGATCTACAATTTCAAGTAATTTTAAGGGAGAAAAACATATTGTATAAACTTTTCCCATTAAAAGAAACGCATTGACACCAAACCACTTATTTTCATGGCTGGAATCGGTCTCAACTATAACTCTCTTTCTACTACCGAAATCTAGCTACTTTCTCTCTCCTCTCTCAAATTAGGAACCAAATAATAATAAAAAATAAAGTTTGAGACCAAAATTAAATTTCATAAACTATTAAGGACTGAAAGTTTATAATTTAAAAAATCTGAGGACCAAAGTGTATATTTAGCTCCAAGTTTAGAAGAAAAAAACATCTTTTTTGGCCACCTTTTCCATCTTAGTCCCGTAGCTTTGAATCTTGCCCTTTCTTAATAAATGTGTTTTAATTGACCATTAATTTATGACTATAAAGGTGTAATAATAATAATATCCCTCATTCTTTTGATTTCCTTTTCTTTTGTCGAAGTGTTTTTTTTTTTTTGATTTAACCCTCTAATTTAAACTTTCTTGATGCCCTCTAATTTATTTTTTATTTTGATATTCACCCTCATTCTTTTAATTATTTTTTTATGTGATTGGTATTTTCTTCATTTTCATCATTCGGCGTTTAATTTGTTAGGGATTAAGCTTTGTTGTTTTTTCATTTGTTGTATTTTTGATATAATGACATAAGTTATGAGTTTTAGATGATACAGTTAGAGATCTTTTTTTTTTCATTTTCTTTTATGATTTTATCATTTTGCATTATTTGTTTTAGAAAAAGATTGGTTTTGTGTTTATTTTTAATTTCTTTTCTATCAGTTTATCCCGGTCTTATGGTCAGACCACAAGTTTTGCAAGACTTTTTTGAATAGAGGTTTTTTTTTTAATGTTTTGTTTTTTATTTAATTTTTGAAGAATTTATGTTTATTTTATATAGATAAGCTTTATTTTATAAAAATATTTATTTTAAAATAATATTTTTAATATGTTTAGCCTTGCATAATATTTTTTTTCATTTTATTTTAATCAATCAATTTTATATGTGTTTCTATTTTTATTATCTTTTTTTATTTTAATAAATAAATTTAGAAGACACAAATAGATAAATATCTTATTTTATGAGATCAAATATCTTGATTTATATATATTTCTTAATTTTTTTAATTTCTCTTTTAATTATTAGTAATGATTTTTTTGTTTATTTATATTGATAATTATCAGTTTATTTAATTAGATGTCTGAATAAATTTTTTAATTTACACTTTGAATTTTTTTATTTAAAAATATATTAAAATAGTCAATAAGCTAAATGTTTTAAAAAAATATGACCAATGATACAACGAAGTCAAATAGCCAATGGTAGTGTATGTGTGGGTGTATATATATTTATAAGCCGATGTATTCTACAAGCCTAGCCTAAATTGTGATAATATTGAGATGCCCTTTTCCTCTTTAACTAGTTTAATTATTTTTTGCTTAATCTCATTCTAGTAATATATAGATGAAAGACTTTGTACAGCCAATGTTATGCCAAGTACAAACACAAATTACTCTATAAATTTTCTCTGATGCAACATTCGTTTAACAAGCTTTAATTTGAGTATATAGTACGGGTACCGAAAAAGCCTCACTCAAAGCAAGCTCGCACCCATGATAATTATTATTATTATTTTTTATTTACGTGCGTGTCCGGGCCAGCTTGCGCGCACCAAGACTAATCCCATGACACACTAAACATCCTGCAAATCCAATGAGCATGTAAGACACCGCGGGGATGACAGATGTACACGCTAAGACTTGAACCCTGGATGCAAAGACAAGAAAGTCCTTGTCACCGCTAGACTACAAACCTCAGTGTTAAGAATTATTATTTTTAATATTATGGGAGAGGGCATTTCTTTTCTTTTCTTTTCTCCCTGTTTTGTGCCCAGGGTAAAAAGGAAGAGTGTCTTATGGTATAGGAGGACAGTGATGGAAGAGATTGGCTTTATTGAATGTCTCGAAAGGTCTCCCTCTACCTCTCTCTCTTTTATATATATATATATATATATATATATATATATATATATATATATATATATTGTAGTAAAGTAATGGAGGTCCAAGTAATAGGGTTTTCTTGCCAGAGGGCTCATGTCTTTTATAAAGTCTCCACGATAACCATTTTATTTATGTCTTTGGATGATGATGAATGGCTGAGGGCCACCCCCTCCTCCTCAATTCCTAGCTGTCCATTTTGTGTTTCTTGTCGCTCTCTGACCTCTTCTATTCTTCTCAATTCACATAGGAGATTTCACGTGGTGGTGCATAGTTTTCTTTTTCTTTTTTTATATTTATTTTACTCGAAGTTATTAAAACTCATGACCCAATCATTTTTCTATCATCCAATCCATTGGTAAATATTTCTAATGGATCAACAATGAACTAACTCTAGGTAATAATTCATGTATAATGAATGAATTGACCGATAAAATCATCGACGAGCATAAAAGTTATGTCGGTGAATCCGTCGGTCTATATCAATGTAGTTCACAACTTTATGTAGTCCTCCAACCACAACTCTAAATTATATTCAAGATGAGTTAAAAGGTCATTTCCATGTTCTGCACATATATTGGCATTATATGTAGATGCCGACAAAAAACTATTTGTTAAAAAAAAATATTCAAAAGGTTTCAATGTATATTTACACTCAACACCTTGACTTGGTTATCCATGAACCGCTAAACCTTTGTTTGCCTATCTTGTTTTCATATATAATTCAATTGGAATTGGCTCACGTCTAAGCTTTATAGCCATCAAAATAAATCATTGGTTAAAATTTGTCATAAATAATCACTAAAATTTAAAGAAAATATCTAAAATTAAAGCAGGCTCATTCCAGGTGCTTTGCATTGTTAATAAAAGGAAGCAATCTGACGATATGCTTACTAATGGAACTATGCATCTCTTTATTTATATTAGAGAATCCACTCCATAACCGCCTCCTAAAACCCTCTGACGTCAAGAATTCTAGATATCTCTCCCAATTAATCTTAGTGATATGGGGAGGTCTAAAGTTCTTCCACTCCTTAAAGTCATCTGACTCGGTTTATATAGGTGTGCGTGTTATACCAAAAATCATGCAATTTGGTTTGTCAATTCATTAAACAAAAAAAAATATAACACAAAAGGATTACAATTTCACACAAATAAAAAACTTCACACGTTAAAACTTATATAGTTGCATTGTGATTTATCCATACTCGCTTTGCCATCTTAGAGTTTGTCTTGTCCCACCAATATTTTTCCTTATGCTTATTTTCATAAATAATTAGTTTCTAAATTTAAAAAACTTGTATATTAACTAAAAGTATTGATTTTATATGTACTAACCTTAGATTTCCCTCACCGACCCTCAACCACAGACATCCATTTAGGATGCTTTTTAAGCTGGCTTTGTTAAAACAAAGACAATTTGATCGATGTTTTTATTTTCAATGTTATTGCGTGCACAACTTTAATATTTATGAATCTGAAAATAAATTAATGAATTAAAAACTATATAAACACTTAAACAGTTATCTTTGAGAAAATAATTTTTTTTACATGATTAAATTTGGCTTTCATTCTACTATAAACTTACTAGAATAAAGATCTCTAATGGAAAGGATGCCAGATTTGCTACTTGTATTCAACATGCTAGCATCGGTAGCATATGCAGTAAGTGTCTTTTCATGATCGGCTCCTAAATGTATCCATGCTTAGGAACACTACTACTTGAAAAAATATAATTATTATGTCTTAATACTGAACTTTTTCTTAATATTTTACCAATATGACTAAAACATAATACAAAGGAAAATAAATAATATAAGCATATTTAATTAGATTCATAATCTATGGTTTATAGCTTTCTGTATTAGTGATTCTATCCATTTTTAACAAAATTTCAACAACACTTTCCTGATATATGACCCTATTTAAAAAATTAAAAAATTTAGAAAACCACATTCTCAAACCATTTAACATACATAATATAAATTGGACATCAATAGTCAATATCATTTATCCAACTTTTTACATGTCCATCATTATACCAAATACACAACTTCCATAATATCCTTAGAACATATATTTTCAACATAATTTTATATAGTTTCTCACATTATATAAACTTGTAATTATTCTTCAAATAATTCATATACATGACAATAATCACTAAATCATAAAATTTACATTTCTCTTTAAGAATTCACTTAAACCTTAAAAATACAAGAATTGATGATTTTCTAATTCCTCACACAAATGACCTAACTCAAATCATTATCATAACTGAAAAAACAATAAATAAACAACCTAATTAATATTTTAACAGAAAAACCCATATGAAACCTAATTTCAAGAATTAAAGGTTTTCCAATTCCTTATACAATCAACCCAATTCAAACTATTTTTCATGCATTGTAATAACCCACCAACAATAATAAATAATCTACTTAAAATTATAACATAAAAACCCATATGAAACCCTAATTTTAAGAATTGAGGGTTTTTTCAATTTCTCATACAATTGACCAAATTCAAACCATTTTCATATATTGTCATAAGCCCACAACTATAGAAAAAAAAATCCAATTAACATTGCAACATAAAAATCCACATGAATCCTAATTTCAAGAATTTAAAATGAACATGAAATTGACAGATACAACTAAGGTTCATACCTTAAGTGATAGAGAAAAAGAGACATTACTGCCACTAATTCTAGTAAAAGAGAACGTTGGCCACCAAAGTTTCTAGAGAGAAAAGGAGTAGAGAGATGTGAGGAAATTAAGAGATTTGAAGGAAATGAGGGGAAAAATAAAGGGTTGCCTAACATATCTAGGTTTCAATTCATCGATGAAAATTTTCATTAATGATTTAACACATCATCAAATCACCGACATATTGACCAATTGAATTTTTTAAATCCATTAGTGATTTTATTGGCCATTTGAAAACCTCCAAAATTCATCGACTAGTTATCATATGTAGGTGACTCTATTAGTGATAAATCAACTCACAAAAAAAATTTATTCATTAATGAATCCATTGCAATAGTAAATCATGAATTTCTTTCTTTAACTCTCTGTAATTCTTTGATTATTTTATGTTTGTTGGTGAGTTCGTTGATAATAGATCAATTCACCAATGAATTTCAAGTTGTTGGTGATTCTGTTAGTCAATAGTAAATCCCCTAACTCTTTGTAATTATCCAACCATTTTTATTTTATCAATGAGTTTGTCGATGATTTACAATTCTAGTAATCATTGATGGAATAAGCAATGATTATTTTTTATTTTTAAATATTTTTATTTATGTTTGTGAATCCATCAGAAAACATTTTAAAAAAATATTTATATATCTATTATAATCCATATCCAATCTAATTATTTGATAACGACGACATTGATATTCAACAACTTATTAAAACCAATCAACAAAAAACAATAAACAATTAAGAAATGTAAAAATACAATGCATTATAAAGCAAAAACAAATATGTTAATTACAAAATAATATTTTACATCTAAAATCAATTCAAATCCTTTTTAGTTTGAATCCTTATTGTCTTTATATTCATTTTCATCTCTATCATTATCATTATCATTATCATCTTGTTCGTTGAACTGAAGTTAGTCGATCGATCTCTTCATCTTCATTAATTTTTCTATGTCCACTAATACTCAATATATCATTTTACTTGTCAAAGTCAACATGAACATATGTATTCTTAATGATATAAAATTTTGAATTTTCTTTAAACTCGGTAGATGAAGCAACTTCGTATAGATCAACTAACTCATCAAGTTGAAATACATATTCTCTTTTGGTTACTTCATCATTACCATTGTTAACAACTTGGACATGACTTCAGGGTTTGATTTTCACAACAAATAACCAATTGACTTTATTACAATCCTTTCTATAGAAAATGATGTATGTGTAATGCATTTGTTGGCATTATTTAGCAAATAAGAAAACATCATTGATGTTTCCAAGTCTACCTATTTTATTACTTTTGACCAAATCATGGTGAGGTATAATCTAATTTCTCTATTGGTATTATACCAATAATATTTGAATAAAAAAACTATATTTTAAGCCTTATGATATTAAAATGTAATAATCTCTTCTAACTTGCTATAATAATCAACTTTAAACTCATTGAAAGTTAATCCCTTAATACAAACCCTATTACTTTAGGTATTTCTACCCTCTCCATACTCTTAAATATGAAAGCTATATATCCAATGATGAAATACTCTTTATAATATTGGACCTTTCTTTCAAGACCCGAAGATAACAATTTCAATCTATCAACATTGCTTCTCATATTATACACCTGGTTAAAAATAACAACCATTAACAGTTGATAAAAAAGTAAGTAAATATTTTTTTATTAGAGTTACAAATTATTACATAGTTGTATTTTAAACCACATGGAGAATTATTAATCTTGTGATAAGAAAATTTGAGCTTCAATAAGATATGGATTTTGGGATAACAAAAATTGATGATGTTGCCTATAAAGAAAAACATGTTTTCCTTTAAAATTTTAGAAAAATACAAAAAAAATAAAAATTCCTTATTTTAAAAAATACAAAATTATGTTTTTTATTTGTGTGCATATAGTCAAATTCTAAAACTTTTCATACATATTTTATTAAAATAAAAATAAAAATTGTATTTTAATGAGTATTTCCAATATTGATGATGACTTTGTAAGAACCTTTGGTGGGAATAAAAAACAATCTTTACCATTATCATTAAGGTGAAGACCTTATTATTTTCTAAAGAATATGAACATGCTAATTTATCATGTGTGCTCCATTCTGAAACCATCATATATGTAGGCAAATCTTTTATAGTCCACATCAAAGTTGTCCCCAATTGAAAATTTTATTTTCTTGGGACATCATTTGTCAATGCTATGAATGATCATAACTAATTCAACTCATTAATCAATGGTTAAAGACAAACATCTACATTCTTATTTGGACTGTAAGAACTAGGTATAATCGTAGATTAGAACATGAATTTTAGCTTCATACACTTCCCTGAAGGTAAGTTATAAGTTGATAGTATGATTAACCAACAAGAATAAGATGCAGAAAACGACCCAAATGGATTGAAATGATCGATACTCAAACCAAGATGTATGTTTTATGGTTCTACTGAAAATTAAGGATGCATCTTATTAAACTGCTTTCAAGCATCCCCATCAAAATAGTGCATTAGGACTTCATCCACTGCATCATATGAAAGATGTCATGTCATGTGCTCAACTATCTTTGGAGACATACATAACCTTTAAAGCCTAGAAATGATTAGAAAGCATCTTAATTTTTTATATGCGATAAGTGTCCTTCCTCCGCCAATATTGGGTTTATATCAAGCATGCCTACATGTTTTGCACTCGGTTAAATTTACATCTTCATTGTCGTACAATATATAAAGTTTAGGCACATATTAGCTTTTTGGTATCTTAATCCAAGAGATTTCATCATGGATTTTGTAGTATAAAAGTTAATTTTCATCTTATTCCTTTTAGGTAAAATACTTTTTACACATTCAATGATGTTATTATAACCGACCTCACTCAATCCATAATCTGACGTGATAGTAAAACTCGTTCAATGACTAATAATTTTTTATGATTTGTGTACCCATCCTATAATGGTTCATCATAATATTTTAAAAGTTTAAAAAACTAAGCTACATTTTTATTTGGTTCTTCATCTACACATGAACCTTCACTTGAATAATCATGATTTATTCTTATTACATCCATCATCATACTCTTATAACGAGTATTATTATCATCATCTACAACTTAATATGTGTTGCTAGAATTAGATGTTGAGCCAACAATCCTTTATACATGGTATCATAAGAAACATTTAATTCTTTATGTGCAAACCAATACAAGTATTTCTCTATAACCCTTTCTTAGAAGATGCATCATCTAATTGGTGAAACTTTTTATTTTTACACTTCACAGATGAACATCTAATTCCATCTCCACTAATATTCTTCAGATTTAAAAGTGCAAAATCAATAAAACCCTTAACTCCTTTACAACAATCTTATTTATACAACCTTAAGGATGAATCTTGATACATCTAATAACGATCATTCATTACATAGAAAACCTATATATAATATTTGATAATAACACTTATTAATAATATAACAGTCCATTCAAAATTCAACTTTAATAATTAAAAATATATTCACAATATAATGACCAATTATCATTTTTACAACAAATTTTAATGCCGCATAAAAATGTGATCTAAATAAATCTAACTAACAACAAGTAATTAGTACCCAACTAATTATCTATTATTTGTTCAATCCAAACTTATTCAATATAAATTAATACCATTTAATTGTTATCAATTTCACAAAAAATTAATTTTCCAAAATTTTCAAGTTAATAATAAAATTGACAAAATATGATTGATACACATTAAATAACCCATAATTTCTTTCAGTATAATACACCTATGTTACAGAATCAAACTCAATCTAATCAAATTACAAACAAATTTATTTTTTTTCCAATTCCTAACAAATCTTAACATACAAATCATACTTTAATTCTCTATGAAAAAAATTATAAAACACTTAAATATACAAGCAAAATACAAATAATACACAAAAATATCAGTAAATAAACTTAAAAATATAAATGGGTAGGTTTTCTTACTTGGTGTAGAGAATATTTAGAAAAAAAAAAAAAGCATTAAACCAAGACAACGATGCTAACACTATAGGGTGGCTGAATTTGTGATGATGGAGCCTAGATTTGTGGTAAAATGAGGGGGGAAGCGGTTGTTGTTTTGATCTACAGTTAAAGAAAAAGAAGAAAAATAAGTGGAGGTTGAGGGGGGATGAGACTATTGTCAGTTATACACCTTCAAATTTATTGACGGAATTTATGACGGGAAATGGCACCAGAATATTTTTTTTCGGTACGTCCATCGGTAAATTATGACATGTTATGTTAGAGATATAATATTTCTTGATTTTTAAGTATTTTTATTCAATAAGCAATTCCATCATTAATTAGTGATGAAAAATATTATATTCGTAATTCTATTATTGTTTGATAACTTTCTAGTAGTGACTCAAATCTTAGGTCACATGTTAAACAAGTGAACTTAGATCAATCAAAATAATGACGTTGTTTTTAAAAAAGCTTAAAAGTTGAATCGAGTTTTGATCATTGGGTCAAGAGTTGATACGTCGGGTCAGCTCCCACTTGTTTTTGAAATACAACTCGGGTCAAGCTATGAATCGACCCACTAGGCCAAGCTAGATTTAATTAATAACATTTCATTTAATTACCCTTTTTAATCATGGAGATAACTTGGCCTACGAATGACAAATGAATTTGTTTTTCTCATATTTTAATCCCGGGTCATTCAAACATGAAAGGAGGTTCTAGAAAAGCAATTTTCTTGGATCGATGTACTAATTTTGATTAAGACAATTTGCTTAAAACTAATTCTGAAAAAAAAAAATTCTAACATGCAGAAACTAGCATAAGAACGTGTTTACTATTGAAGAAAAATCCAAAGGGGCAAGAGTGATAAGATTGTTCAATAACTTTTAAGAGATTCTTTTATGATGCATTAAAATCATCCAATCTGCTTTTGTTATGACTCAGACATTTCAAGAATTCTTTGAGAGGTTTCTCAAATTGCTTCTTGTGTAGACAGCATATTCACCTAACCAAGTGATGAGTTACATCTACTATGAGATGGAAAACTACGTATTTGGACACTGAATTTTAATAAAAGACTCCATGATTGTTAATTAATCCTTATCTCTATTATTGAGGGTCTGTGTGTAGTACTCCTACACTAGCATCCTAGGGCTAGTCCTGGGTGACAAGAACCGAGCTAATCCATTGAAGACTATGATCCATGCATGCATTGCAAAAGTACTCCACTTAGACCTTCACGTGTGCACTTGTCTTTTAATTTTTGGGATAGTGCACATAACTCTCTATCCCATTGTTTTATGCATTTGGTTAGCCGGATTCTGATTGACTAGTCTAGCAATGAGGTTTAATTTCGTGTAGTTAGGTGATTAGGGTTTTGTTATTCTACTAATGAATCAATCAAACATGTTTTCATGTAAATGTATACATATTAGTTGAGATTATTAGGAGGGATCTTAAACATATATTTATATATCAGGTTTATATGTTAAGAAGAATAAATTTGACATGGAAGGTGTTGCAAATATATATATATTTATGGATCACATAGACAAGACTATTAGCTAGAAAAAAAGTTCACAGAGAAATTTGAATGTATTAAATATAAAATCTGACAAAAATAACAATAATTTTATATATGTCCAACTATTAGATCATACTTAAAATTTACTAGATGATTCTACAAGTATAGATTTATAAGGGACCGCTCCATCAATCATATGACACATGGTTTTTCTCAAATTAGACACAAGTAGAGTGTTGTTTTAAGATTATATTATTAAATTACAAATTTTTCTTAAGAAAATATCATAATTTTCTCTCTAAGTGTTTGTGGTTTCTAGTTGTATTCTTAAAGCTTAAGAAACTTAGTTTTTATTCACCCTACACGCCTTGTCAAAACTCCTCTAAATACTGGCCACAAAAATTTGAATCTAAGAATAAAAAAAAATAGCAAACCTTATGGGTTAATAAAGTGACACTTTGTGGTGTAACTGGGCTATGCATGGTTGCAAATTCAAGCACCAATTAGCAACCAAGAAAATACAACAAACTTTGAATTAACTTTATCTCCCTTATAATTCACTCCTTCAGTGTCGAGTCTTGGCTTGTACCGACGATGTGTCATGGGGTTTGGCCATTTGGGCAGGATGAATACAAACCCTTGGATTGGACTCTCTCTCTCTCTCTCTCTCTCTCTATATATATATATATATATATATAGAAGGGTACTCCTTTTGTTAGATTGAAGAAGGAGGCAGGTTGGGACATGTGGGTCTAAAAAATGGAGGTTGTCACAAACCCTAGATCAGAGATGGAATGGGCGTCTGAATGAGAAGGGATGCATCGACACATTCAATAAATGATATGCCCTAAAGGCTTCATGTCCACATGCCTATGGAAGATGCTACAAGACATTGGCGTTGCTCTTGCTGACAAACAGGTATAGACATATATAGGTGCTTCCTCCTCGACCATATATGCCTCCATGCATGCACTTCTTCTCCCCTGAAGAAATGGCTGATCCCATAATTCTCCATTAAATCTTATAAATCGTGGATGAGTAGTGCTCGTGCTCGTGCTGGTGGGTTCCATTGCTACAAATCAGTGATGATGCCCTAGCTAGCACTAGCGGCTCTAGATCCCTTGATACCTTGGACGTGACAGTTCTTAAGGCTTTGATCGATCATGGCATGCATGGAAGGGAAGATAGAGCCTACAGACTGGTGCATTGCTGATCAAGTGGTCACCTACTTGTCGACAAGCTTGAGGCCACCCTCTCGATCGTGCAAAGCTCACTGCCAGCTATACTTCAATGCCCTATAGTACATGAACACACATTATCGCTCACCGCGGGTTTGTGATTTTTCTAAAATAAGAAAAACAAATTAACCATCCAAGATTATCAAGTATATTTTTAAAATGTAAGAAAATAATATCTAGATTGTAAAAAGTTTTTCCATAAGTTATGGACTTCACTATATTAAATTAATTGTTTTTTACATTATTATCTGATAAAAAATGTAAAATTTGATTTACTATCAACCAAATATTTAAAGATAAAATTCAATAAAAGCTCCACGTTAAATGATGAATTTGAAATAAAAAAAAGATATAAAAAAGATGAAAAAAATCCCAGCCAGACTCTTTGATTAATATTTATTCAATCTGTTAAATTTACGATCTGAGTTACAGATTCCATTAGATTAATTTTTTTAAAATTTTGTTATGAGATAAAGTACCATACTAAATGATAAAATTGAAGAAAAAAAATCTATAAAAGATGATCAACTCTTTAATTAATATTAGTGAATCTATTAACTTCGCAACTCCAGTCATCAACTCCACTAGATTAAATTAATTATTTTATTTTATAATAAAAAATATAATTTTTTTATCATATATTCAATAAATTAAATAAAAACTTCACAATAAATGATAGAATTATATATAAAAAAAGCAAAATCAATTATATATATAAAAAAAAAAAGTGCAAGTAAAAATAGCCCAACCATACTGGGTTGAGCTTGTCCAAGGTAGCCGAGCGCGTGGCCCATTAATGTTTTTTTCTTTTCATAAGGGCGTCGGTATTTGTTTTAAATCAATACTCATGACTTTGTGCTTCTCCCGCGTTCTTTAATCAACTGAACTAAGAACTACTTTATTCTAAAAAAATTTAAATAATATATTAACTGGTTTAATTGTTTATATAAATAGTTAAATCAACCCTGTAAGTTTTATTTATGTTAATAATAGTATTGAAAAAAACAACATGTGAAATTTGAACGTGCATGGATATTGTTTAATTCTTGATTTAAAAGAATTGGGCTGCATGGGCCCAGTCACAGTCTTGTCTTATGTCCTCGAGTAAGGCTCGGCCTAGTTTCTTTGGTCTTATGTCCACTCTCCAGATTTACTCATTCAATTAAATGTAAAGGATTGATGTTAGAGCCATAGTTTTAAAACCTAATCCGGTCCGGTAGGTTGACTTAGGATTCTGTCGATCCAAGGTTGGAATCGGACCGGTTTAAAAAAAAAACAGGTGAAAGAAAAACCTAGTGTGACCTGGTGGATTGACTTGGTAACCCGGTTGACCTGGTTGCAACCTGTTGATTTTTATTTTTTTTACTAAAATAATATCATTTTGATTTTAAAAAAAAATTAACCCGAGAGACTCGGTTAAAACCCGAAACCCGGGCCTTGAACTGCGCGGGGTCTAAAAACTATGGTTGAGCCCATCAATCACCCGCTCAAGGTTTATATAAAAAATTATAAAAGTTAATCTAAGTTGACCTACATTAATTCAAAACAATATTGTTTAAAGATTAAAAAAAAACTTAAGTAATACTATTTTAAATTAAAAAAAAGAGGAATAAATTAGGTTTTCTCTAGCTCGAATAAGTTAAGGTTTGACCTGCCAGGCCCATCAAATTTGACCATATTGATTTTTATCTTATTTATTTTAAAACTTAATTTGAGTTATTAGATTGATCCATCAAGTTAATTTTAAACACATGGACTAGACCAAAAGGATTCATCAAAAATAAAAGATAAAAAGGAAAAACTTATGTATATATATTTTTTTACATTTTAATGGAGTCTGGTTAGTAGAAGAAGCATGGAGTGGTTGTCATGGATAATAACAACACCGTGATTGTTTCTAGCATTAGGCAGGGGTGAACAAAAAAATCAAAAAACAAAGAAAATTGAAAAAAAAAATCTAAAAAACTAAACCGTAAAAAAAAATCAATTAAACTGATTAGAATTAAAAAAAAAAAACGATCGGTTCGGTTTCAGTTTTATAAGCCTAAAACCAAAAAAACCGAACCGAGCCCAACCAAAAAAAACTAAGCCAAACAAAAAAAAGGAGCCAAAATCGGTCGGTTTGAACCAATTTTGTCTTAGTTTTAGTTTTTTTTTATTTCAATTTGATTGTTTTTTTTATAAAAATAAAAAAAACCAAGCCATATCAGAAAAATCGAGCCAAACTGGTTTAAACCGGTTTTTTTCTAAAAAACCAAACCAAACCGAATTAAAACCGGTTCGGTTTGAACAAATTTTAATTTATTTTTATTTTTATTTTAGTTTTAATTTAATTATTTTTTTTATAAAAATCAAACAAAACCAAAAATATTCACCCTTATAATTATAATTAGGTCATCATTAACTATAAATGAATCGAAGGAGAGCCTAGTACAGAGTCTGGCAAGTCGCATTGTCAATGGGCCTAACCATACTCTCTCTTTTTTAGAAAAATAAAATTATTCTTTCATGTTTTATATATATATAAAAGAACAAACTCCTTCAATTTTTTTGATTGGTTGGATGTTAATATAGCTCTAAAATTATAGCAAATAATATTTAAATTCCACTCCACCTTTAATCAAGGAAAAGAAAAACTAAGATTGAAGAAATTTTTAAAGCTTAAAAAATAGGCTAATTCCCTTTTTTTCATTATTTTTCTATTTAATAACTATAAAAATCCTAAATAATATTTAATAAGATTCTTTAATCACTCCTTATCTCTATAAAACATTATTAACAGTTTATTTTCCCATAAAATCTCTAAATAAGCTTGAAAAAACAATTATATCAAAATAAAATAAAAAAAAAAACAATAAAACTACAAGTTCATTAAATTATTGAATTGAATCCTTATTATTATTTTTTTTATTATTGTCTTATATGAATTCTACTCATTTGAACAAAATAATTCACCAAATTTATATTATTCTTTTTGAAAAATTTATTAATTAAAAAAATATGTATTAGAGTGATATTCATGAAATTTTTATTAGTTTATATTCACAGAACATATAATTAAAAATAACACTTTCAAATAAAAATATATTTATTCTAATGCCATATTATTATACTAAAAGTTAATAAAATCCTCAATAAATCTTTTTTCTAAGTAATGCATATATATATAAACATAACAATTTCATAATATTAAAACTTAAATATTAGCCTACAAAAAACATCTTAGAAAAATAACTTAGAAACGGTTAACTAACCTTAAACTCCTCACAACGGCTCTTTTCCTTACCTTAAACCCTACAAAAGCACACCGCCAGCACCGCCATATCTCTTCCAGTTAAACACCATGGCTCAAATCCTCCGCGGTTACGAACTCCGTCTCCTCCGCTGCACCCTAGCAACGCCGCCTCCGCCGTCTGATTCCCCTTCTCCATGTCCACCGTCCGATCCTAACGACCTTCACTCCCACATCAATTTCCTCCTCACTTGTATCCAATCAGGAAATTACCTCCAAGCTCTCTTCTCTGAATCTGCCAAACTCGTCACTGCGTCAACACAGATTGACTCAACTAAGTCACCCGACCGAGTTTACAGTGAGTTGGTGGAGCGAGTTGAGCAGTTTATAAGGGATGGCGGCGGCGGCGGCGATGAAGAAGATGGTTTCAGAGTTATTCTGGTTATTTGTGTTGCTATTGCTGCGTTCTTTTGCTTCATTCAGGGTAACATTACTGGGTAGGCTTTTTTCCCCTTTCTTAGGTACATTTTTCAAGTGGGATTTGATTATTTTATTTATGTGTGTGTATATATATATATTTATTATTTTTGTTCATTTTTTTCAATTATGAATTTGTTTGTCTATATATATATATATATGATTTTTATTGATGGTTTTGTTTTTCGTTTTTTGGTGTTTATTAAATTTGTTTTTTAGGCCAGTGAGTGAGATACCTGAATGCCCTTTGCTATTGAAAGTTGAAGAATCTATAGAATGGGATAGTTGGGCTCGAAATCAGCTTATATCAGATGGCGCCCATTTGCTTGGGAAGTTCTCTAATCTTGAGGTACTGATATTTTGGTTTGCTAATGCAATTCATTGGTGTATTTAATTTGCAAGATGATGAGTTGGGTCTATAATTTTTAGTTATGCATGAAGTGAAATAGTGTTTTTGAGGGCAACTGACGTGTAAAGTTTTCCCTTTTCAGTTGTTTCATGTTTTATTCATTGATAGCAGGAAATGAATTGTGGTTTTTAGCTTGTTCATAAAAACATCTAGCTTATTGAATTTGAATTGTTCATACCAATCAATTTTGTTTTGTTGTTCTGTAGTGTATAGTTTTTGCTAAAATGTTGGTCATGAAGGCAAAAGATTTGTTATTTGAAGGAAGCATCTCTTTGGCATATGGAATCAGAAGCATTTCATGGTGGCTTGCTAGGGTCTTGCTTATTGAACAAAGGATTTTGGATGAGCTATCCTCTTCATTATTTGATTTATTGCAAGTGTCTATGGGTGAAACCCTACGGCATTTTGGCACCTTGGAACATGTAGCAAATTACTGGGGTGATGAGTTGGGTAATGAAGAAGCAGCTGATATTGTCTCAACAGTCCACTTGGAAGCAGGAATAATGGAACAGACCTATGGACATGTCGATTCGTGCAGGTATTAGATATTTGTTAACTTAAGCTTTGAGGTTGACCTAACTTGTATTTTATCCTTATGTAGTCAGAGATTAGAAAAATTATTCTGGAGATGTTTATCTGTTTCCTTTTTGCTGTGAAACCTTCCTATCGTTCTGTTTATCAGTTACAATAGTTTTTGTATTCATGTGACTTTGTTTTGTTATACTTTCTGATTAATGTTGGTAGCATTAAAGCAAGGCTTAATTTGATGTAGTTTCATTTGTTTGCTTCCATAAAATTGGTGCAATTTCTTGATTTACACATTTTGTTGAACATAAGTAACGAATCTTGAAAAAAATAGTAAATCCAGGTGAGGTTACTTCAAAATATGTAAATGTTGGCCATAACAGATCTTTAAGTAATTAGTCTTTTAATCACTTAGTTTTCTGCCTTTAAATTCTTTTTTCTGAAGCATTTCTGCGGTGTCAGACTGCATCTTGAATCAGCTGAAGTAGTATCAGGGATTCAGCTTTCCCTTACGGGGGTTCTTGGCTATCGAACCGTGCATCAGGTAAATAATTTTAAATGCACTATTTCCGAATCTTTTGGAAGTTTCCTTATGGGCTTCAGGGATCATTCTTGTACACAGGTAGAACCGAAGCAACAAAGGCTACTTGTTGTGGATAGAAGCTCATCACACACTGGCGGTATCAGCTCCACAATGAGCCCTGGCATCAAGACACATGATTCTACTACTGCTAAGAATGACCAGCATGAAATATCTCAAGCCTCTGACATTCATAGGACACCAGTATTATTGGAGACTGGTGAAAAGTCTGAAATTGGAGCACAAGTTAATCAAAATGTTGCTCCTCATGGTGCTGCCCCTTTAAAAGCAGTTCAACAGGCAGTGATTCTGGCACGGTGCCTTTTGATTGAAATAAGCAGTCGACATGATGAGCTTCAAAGTAAGTTTCTTGAATACGTCTGATCTGTGAAATGAACTGTCTGATTGAGTTTTGTGATCAACCCCATATTACTTATTCCAATAGAAACTAGCCAGTTTTAACTGCATTTAAGTAAAATGACCAATAAACTGTTTCCTTAATCCCCAATTTAACTCTGGTTCACCATAAAGTTCATGTGGAACAGAAATTCTAATATTCTCACATTAATATTCTTTTGGAAGTAGATGGTGTGGTAAAGCATGGAATGCTCTCTTGTAAATTTGAGGGTAGCAAAGGATGCTTATGCAGTGGCCCTTTTGGAAATATAGTAGAAGCTGTCTTCTTCTTTTTTTAATTATTTTTCAAGTAGATTATAGGGGATGCTATGTACCTTTCCCCTTGTGGTTGGCTCAAAATTTCTTCTTTTAAGGCCTAATTTTCCTGGACATTCTGAGTTGACTGAGACCAGGCAAAAACCCATTGTGTTTGTTGAACACAGTAGGTTGTTTGATTCTTTGATGTACTTGCTGTTCATTTTTATTGGCCTTCTTTATTTGCATTTGTTAGGGTGTTTTTTTTTAAAAAAAAAAAACTTGTATGCGAGGAGTTTTAAGGACTCTCACTCTCTTTATGTGGGTGCTTGATTGGTGTTACATGATATATGAATCCCTTGATCTAATAGTTTAAGATTCAATCAAATACTCTTCTGTCTAATTTCTTTCATGTCCCTATTGTTAAGGGGTGCAGTGGTTTGAACAATAGATATTGGTGGCTCCTCTTTTGTTTAGTTATGCTGTAATTTCTGTTTCAGGATGGGATATGGCTCCATTCATAGAGACCATCGATTCTCAGCCCACATCATTCTTTACTGTAAGTTGATAGAAGCTTGTACTTTTTGTTTCCTTGAGTAGTAGATATCGCATCAAAAAGAAAATTACAGAGGGGATAAGTGCACTTGAGGTCCTTGGCTCATTGAGCTTTTTAACAACTTTTTTATTAATATGGTGTATGAATCATTGATTTTTGCCAATATTGTCCTTCAGGGAAAGGGAAATTAGTTAGTTTTTAACTTTTGAATTTAAACAATAATTGATATTAGCACTTTCATCAGACACAGTCCATTTGAATCTACATGTGGCTCTGTTTTGTGGTTGTCGTCTATATGTGCAAGGGTTGCTTCTAAAGCATTGAAGGTTTTATGCTTGCCAGTATTTTGTCATGCATTTAGTAAGAAAAATGATCTAATTTTCATGTTTCTGCTTGATTTCCTTGTTTAGTTACGGTGTTTTTGTGACCTCCTACGTATCCGATGGGAAAAAACTCGTACTCGCACAAAGCAGCGTGCTTTAGAGATGATGGAGAAATTGGTATGCTGCACATCCTTCTCCCATATCAGTCTGGTCTTCTGTTAATATTAAGTTGTTTGGGCTTCGTTATTTACATTTTCCTTTTGAATCATTTGTTCTTCCCATCCGTTTCCCAACATTTCTTTAAATTGTCAGCACCTGTTTGTGCTAAATACATAATTATTGGTACAAGAAATACGCTAAACACAATCAAGAATTGGGAAATTTTGGGTTATTTGATCTTTTCCTTCTAATAATTATGCTATGGCATGCGATTATGACTAAATGCTGTCCACATTGTCTGTCACAAAATCATCCTCAACATTTTTTTTTTTCCTAAATAAAAAAAAAAAAAAAAACAGAGAAAAGAGGGAAAAGAGGCTTACCATCTGAATGTGTCTGAACAACAGCCAAAAAACATGTGACTCAAAGAGCTTAACTATTGCTCATAGGAAATACGATAATGATTTGACCTTCTGTTGAGGCTTTTGTGGAAGCTGAGAATATTCTATATTTATGATATAACATGGGATCAGAGCTAAATTTTGTAACTATATAAGGGAGGAAAAACAGAGAATGGTAAAACATGATACTAAGTTGAGGTCTATACAGGCTTCTTGTATTTAAATTCATGCCCTTTCAGTGACTGCTTATAATAATAGTATTTTTCTTGTTAATCCTTGCCAGTAGGTTATGTTCTTTAACCTTTTGTAATTGTTATTCAGTATAGCATCCAGCACTAATTATTTCTCCACCACTTTGCTCCATGTACCACTACTACCTTTTCAATGCTAGGGTATTTGAGTTCTCTAACACTCCCTTGGGGGGGAGTGCAGAAGGGAGTTGTTTGATTGAGAATCTCACAGATACTGTTTGCAATTATTTCAGGTTGAGGGCATGCACAACTCTTTGCCTGGAGTGGCACAAAGGATTCCATTTTGTTATGTCGCTAATATACCTACTATTCCTGCCCTGCGAAAGTAATTTTTTTTCCTTCTGTCTGCAATTTCCATTTATAGTTCCTTAAGTACATTTTAGTGATATGAAATATTTGTTAAAATTGAAAATGAGTTTAATTATTCTCTTGATTATTTCTAATTCCTTGTTTCATTTTTTTCTGATTTAGAGAACATGGTGAACTTCTAATTAGTTGTGGTTTGATGGGAGAGGCAATTACAATCTTTGAGAGTTTAGAGTTATGGGACAACTTAATATACTGCTACTGGTGAGATCATCACCCATGATAGCCTTGGTCAAACTGACATCAACTTGTTCTTATCTCTTCTTGTCAATTTTTTGCACTTTTGTTTTTTTTTGTTTGTTTCCTGCTGCCAATGGGAGTCTCATACAAGTTACTGCATAAAAAACAGCTTATTGGAGAAAAAGGCAGCAGCTGTTCAACTCATCAAGAAACGGCTGTCTGAAATGCCCAACGACCCAAGGTTATGGTATGTTTGAATCCATTTATTTAATATTCTCTTTCAAGTCTTTCGTTCTTTTTTCCTGTTTGATTTGTGAAACTATGGTAATCAAGTAGTAAGTTTAGGTTTTTATAAGCTATTATTGTCATTGAGAAAGATTTTCTTATCCAAGACAGACGTCACTGATGAGCTCATGTTGAGCTAGTGAATGCTGTGAGATCGAAGGGGATGTAAAGTGTATGTAATGGATTAATCTCTAGTAATTCGACTAATCTTATGTTAAAGCAATTGCTCTTATTAAGTTCAATTGTTGTTGTGGTTGTGCTGTTTTCTTTTCCTGGGAGAAAGATGGCTCAATGATTTTCTAACATTTTGAGAAAAAAATGCCTGGGAAGGACAGCAATTTCTGAATATGGTGTGACCATACTATAAAATGCAAAAACAATTCATAGAACTTCAGCTTGAACCAAATTAATTTATGTTAAAGAGTTTAATCAAATTGAATTAAGAAAGGTAGGCCAACTCAGTTTTTTTTTTTTCTTACATTAAAATTTCAGTTTTCAAACACTAGAACAGTGAGGTTTGTTTAGATTAGTAAGTTGCACAACAATGAAGGTTCCTTCTTTTTTTTTTTTTTTGTATTTTAAGGAATTGGTTACACCTTAATATATGCTAGATGTCAGCTTTTTCAACATTGTCTTCCAGCTTAGGAAATGTGGAATATGCTTGTTGTTTCTTGTGGAGAATGGCATGTTTCCTCAAGTAGGGTGGAGCTCTATTGTTTATGCACTCAGATGTGTTTTGGGAGCACAAATGGCTGTAAAAACTTGTAGAAGTGACTTCCTGTGCTTTAATTTGTGATATTTAGATCAGGTTTCTAGAATGCTAAAACAATCATTCTCTATCGAAGTAGTTTTTACAGCATGACACGCAAAATTGTTACTTGGCCTCCTGCAACCTGCTTATGAGCATTTAGAATTACGTGTCACTTAGCTGATTTTTAGATGAACTAAAAGGCCCTTTTGGTTTTATTTTCTTCCATTTAATAATCTTTGTATTCCTTGCTCTTATATATATATGTTCTGTGTGTGCATGCGCATGTGCACTCAATGGACCCATTTTGCAATGATATTTCCTACTTTCATTTTTAGTTGAAATTGAGATTTGAGCTCCTTTGCTTTCCAAGAAAGATGTTATGGTTTTAATTTGTTCTCGAAATATTCTATATGTTTCTCCTCTTCATTTATTCTCTGATGGAATTTGCACATTCATGAACAAAAAGGAATGTGATAATGCAAGTAACTCAATTAGTCACAGTTTTTGCTTGGTCTCTCTCAACTGAATGGTTAGCATACTCCATTTCACATGTGAGAACTATTTTGCAGGTGTTCGTTGGGCGATGTTACAAATGATGATAGCTGTTATGAAAAAGCCCTTGAAGTTTCAAATAATAAGTCTGCACGAGCCAAGGTGATTTTCATTCAATACAAATAAATTGTCAATGATTTGCTTATATGATGATGCATTTTTAATATTATTGCTTTCTGTATGCCAGCGATCTCTTGCTCGTAGCGCTTACAATAGAGGAGACTATGAAACATCTAAAATCATGTGGTATGTTTACCTGTTCCCCATCCTTTTCTACTTCTACAATTGAATCTGATTATATTGTCAAACAGGGATAGATCCTGATTGCAAACTATTTCTTGGTTTAATTACAGGGAGGCTGCACTGGCCCTGAATTCTTTATATCCAGATGGTTGGTTTGCTCTTGGTTCTGCTGCATTGAAGGTAACTTGTGCATCTAGAACATATTGCAAAATCTTTCTACTGCGTGGTTACAGATTTTAAGACTTACTTAAACTAATGATGCAGGCTAGGGATGTTGATAAGGCACTGGTTGGGTTTACTAAAGCTGTTCAATTTGATCCTGAGAATGGGGAGGCTTGGAATAATATTGCTTGTTTGTATGTTTTATTCACTTTAGTTATTTTTCTGTTTGTCCATCCCAAATTGACTCTCTCTCTCTCTCTCTCTCTCTCTCTCTCTTAATGCATCAAAGCGCCACCCCCCCCCCCCAAACAAACCACGATACAAATTACCAATGACCTGGACATGGTGGAACGTAAAAGCATAAATACTACTAGACCACTAGGGAAGCTGCAGCTAAAGCATAAACAACTATCGAGGATGCTTTCCACTTGTGGCCCTTTGTTGCAGGCAGTAGTTCTGGACTACCCTTGATATAATGCTCTTTTAATTATCTTATATTGACATTATGTTTGCTGAAGGATAATTATTTCTAGATGCTTAAATGTCACACACACAATCTTTTTCATTCTTTGAGAACGGCCATCTTCATTCTTAATTATGGTACCCCTCATTGACAACAGACATATGCTAAGGAAGAGGAGCGAAGAGGCCTTCATTGCATTCAATGAAGCCCTGAAGTTCAAGTATGTATGTCTTACCTTGTTAAATACTGGATGTGCATGTTCACATTTTCTTTCTTTGTACTAAAGTTGGCATATAACTTCATGATAGACGAGACAGCTGGCAGATGTGGGCACAATTTAGTCATGTTGCCTTGGATGTTGGCAATGTTCATAAGGTACACCTGCATATGCACTTTGTTCCTTTCACCCTGCATATAAGTCCACATCCAACATGTTTCTAGAACTACCATCAGGTGCATTCTGATCTGATGTCAAATTTTAAAGATGTTTAAGCATCATAGGATATGCTTTAAGCAGGCTCTCAGGGACACAATTCTGTTTAAAATGCTAGTGCTGTACTGCATGTGACTCTGCAGCACTGATTTATAAAATTCCACTTTGGCACATCATAGAACTTGTTGACTGACATGTTAATAGTAGAATATATTTGTCATGGTTTTGCAGGCTCTGGAAGCTGTTCGGATGGTTTTGAATATAACCAGTGGCAAAGCTACTGGTAAAGAAATTGATGCTGATATATTAGAGAGAATTATGTTAGAAATAGAAGAGAGGATTTCAAGGAGACCTTTTAAGCCCCCCAGTGTGTCGGATGATACTAGTCTTACCACTCAACATTGCCCTGATGATTCTCATAATGATTCCATAAACGAGGCAGAACAAAGAATTGCAGTTGGAAGGTCACGCGAAACTGAGCAGCTGGTGGAGTTGCTTGGAAAAATCCTACAGCAGGTTTGCAAATACTTTAATGTTACCCTTTTCCATAGCAAAGTTTCATGCATGTGCATATTATAGTGTTTACCATTTTGGGCACAGTTTTGATGATTAGATTTGTACAATTTCATAAGTAATCTCTTTCATTCATTCTGTGATGTCTGTCTGTTGATTACTGCATTTAGCATGTTCAAAACTAAATGGGCTTTAAAATCTTGTTATTGGCGATTTTGATTATGTTTGAATGGCTGCAATCATATATTTCTGATTGTTTTGATTATCTTTATTGACAAAAGTGGCATATAGACTTGTTATAAATATGGTAGATTCATTTTAATATCTCTGTTTTACGTTTCAGATAGTTAAAAGAGTAAGTAGAGCAGATATTTGGGGCTTATATGCAAGGTGGCACAAACTTAAAGGAGATCTTACAATGTGCTCTGAAGCCCTATTGAAGCAAGTTAGATCATATCAGGTATATGCATATAGAGTAATACTTATTATATTATGTTATTGCGACTCGATATTACTACTTTTGATTCATTTTTGGAGCTTGTTTGTAGCACACAATCATTGTATATGTGACTGAGTAGGGCTATGCATTCGACAAATTGATACTTAACACGTCATGTTATGGTCTTGTCAAATCATAATTTTTGTGTGTATGCTTTCATTACATATAATTACATCAATTTTCTAGTTTTCTAGTCATTCATTTGTTAGAGAATAATATAAATCATATCTTAAGACCTCACCTAATAGCTTAAGTTAGTTTAAATCTCACCATCTCTATTTATTTGATAAAAATTAAGCATAAAACAGTGTGGGCCTGCGCAAGTTTCAAGCCCAAAGGACTTTTACTTGAGGGGGGTGTTAGAGAATAATATAAATCATATCTTGAGACCTCACCTAATAGCTTAAGTTATTGGGTTAAGTTGGTTATTTGACATCACTTACTGTAGCATCATAAATCAGGTTACTATTAGAAGAGAGATAATTGTACATTCTGAAATCTCACCATTCCCATTTATTTGATAAAAATTAAGCATAAGACAGTGTGGGCCTGTGCAAGTTTGGGCTTTTACTTGAGGGAGTGTGTTAAAGAATAATATAAATCATATCTTGGGACCTCATCTAATAGCTTAAGCTACTGGGTTAAGTTAGTTCTTTGACATCACTTACTGTAGCATCATAAATCAAGTTACTATTAGAAGAGAGATAATTGTACATTCTGAAATCTTAAATATGCATACACCAACAACCAAGATTCACTCCGAAACTAGCTAGGGTTAAATGTGCATGATGTACAGGGAGGGAGGGATGTGACTGAGTAGGCTATGCATTTAACAAATTGATACGTAACATGTCATGTTATTGTCATGTCAAATCATAACTTTTGTGTGTTTTCATTACATATAATTATGTCATGTTTTCACTACACATAAGGAGGGAGGGAGGGATGCGACTGAGTAGGCTATGCATTTGTGTTATGGTCTTGTCAAATCATAATTTTTGCGTGTATGTTTTCATTACACATAATTACATCAAGTTTTCAATACCGTCCATTGAAGTATTGCAGAAAATGATTCCAATACGGTCCTCTTTTGGCCTTGAAGCTTGTTCTGCACCACTTCATTCTACTAACAGGTTTCTTTTGGTGGTAGCCCAATCCTCACTACCCAAAACTTATGCCGCCATCTTTCTGGTTTATCAATCCATCTTCATTCACATGGCGTTTGCATCTGCATCAACGCCCAATGCCCCTCTTATAGTAGCTTATCCTTACAAGTCATTTTCTTTTTCCTTTCAGATTCTTCCATCTTGTCCTTGCATATTGAACTTGATTGTTTCTTTTCTTCCGTTTTCCAATCGCACATGTTTGACACTAGCAACCTATGCTAAGTTGTGATTGCCTCCCGGTCCAAGGTTTGGTCAACCGTCCTTGGAAGGAAAAAAGTCTACTAACCACTGATAAAAATTAATTTGATGAGCTCTCTCTAAAGCAGCTTTAGTTAACACTAAATGATAGACCAAGTCAAATTCTTAAAATAGCCCCTGAATCTGTGGCCCCTGCCCACCATCTGAAAACAATTTTTATTGCTTTCATGCGCCAATTGGATTGAAGTTTCCCCCTGTGATATCTTTTGCTCATAGGTGATCCTTGGATTAGCTTATCCAAATATTTCCAAAATCCATGCTGTGTCCATGTCCAAACCCACATGTGATGGCCATGACATTAATTACGATAACTGTCTCCTATGGTTTGATGGGTTTGCTAGTTTTTTTTAGTCTGCACCATTATTGGGTATTGCTTGATATTCACTCATACCAGATGCAGATATTCATCATGTCCTTACAAACAGATTTATTTTAGTTTAAAATGCCATTGTTAGAATTGATTATTTCTGTTAATTAGTTAAACTCTTTCTCAGGGATCTGATTTGTGGAAAGATAGAGATCGATTTAAACTTTACGCACGTGCATCATTGGAACTATGCAAGGTGTACATGGAAATTTCATCCTCTACTGGTAGTCATCGTGAACTCTCTACAGCTGAGATGCACCTGAAAAACATAGTTAGACAGGCAAGATATATGATTTAATGATTTTTACTAGAAATTGAATTGGTGCAATGTATTTTCCATGTCTTTTCCTGGTCAGTGTGAACATTTTAGCCTTAGTTGACTGTCCATTGTATGAACTAATTCAGTCATTCACATTTATTCTTCAATTGTTTTGTAAACAATGATAAATATGATGTATCTGAAAATTCAGGCCGGGAGCTTTTCTGACACAGAAGAATTCAAGGATGTTCAAGCTTGTCTTGATGAAGTGAAGAAACGTCAATCTGATTAAATGCCAACATAAACAACTTGGAAGACTGTCTTTGGATCAGGAACCATTCCATGTGGTTAAGCGTGGACTTGTGATACTTCAGCTGATTAAAATATTCAAGTATGAAATCTTTGCAGTATTTCCCTTTGTGTTGCTTTTTCTCTCCTTTTCTTCTCATTTGTCTCCCCATCCTTCTTTTGTACAAATGAAATAGCGAGGCATTATCCAGATACTCTAGAACAGCAAACCGTAATCATTCTAGGTTCTTGTTTTATTGCAAATAAATGTTTTAGTTTCATAAGTTTGAGAAACATTGCTTAGTCTTGTGGTGCTTCTTTTAAAGTTGAGTTTAACCTCCATTGTGCACTATCATTAGCTGTGGCTTTGTATTACAATTTTGTTCTGTCATTTTGTCTGGCTTGAGAAGCTTGCTTGTCCGCTGAATGAATTGTAGAACAGACATGAACCAATTCCATCTCCTCAAATTAAAGGTGAACGTTATTTTTTAACTCTTAAGAATTTATGTTCTCTTCTATTTTTAGGAATTCTGAAGTTTGGAGACATACAGTACACGAGGGTGCAGCTCTTTTCTGGGTGTTCGTACATTTACTGTAAACGACACATGTAAAGGTAGTTTTCTTCTGGCTGTGGACTGGTATACAGTTAGCATGTTTTACCCCCTCGCCCTTTCCTCTTCTTTCATGATTCTTCCATGTAGATGTTTTGCAATTGCAATGAACATAATGGACGAGTTAAGCTTGTACTGAGATCTGTTTTCTGGCAAGGAATAGATTGCATCCCGATTGTGACTTCAACTGTGCCACTTCTCAGTGTAGATCACACACACACACACACAAACACAATGCTAACTGTATAAGCCACTATGTGATGGGTACTCTACAAGTCGAACATGCTCAAACAAATTAAGCTTGTCCTCACAAGGATGGACAGTTGTTATGCCATGCCGGATATGAAGCAACATTAAAGCATGTTAATTGGTATTTTTCACCAAGAAAAACACGTGGTATCTTCTAAGGGATCGAGGTTTTCATTTTTATTTTCTCATAAAAACAAAAGCAATGTGTTTCTCTGTTTTACTTCTTACCATGGCAAGAGGTGCATCCCAATGCTAGGGTTGCAGTTGCGCTCGAAACCGTATATAGTCAAGCAAAAGAACACCCAGCCCAGGCACAGAACTGTCTTAACCAATACAAGAAGCCAGACACTTGTATCATGGGAATGTGACAGTACCCCTTCAATAATCAAAGTGTCTAATTGCTGTAAGATTATAATTTGATTGCTCAAAGAATGAATGTCTAACAAGAACTTGACTCGGAATCATTTTCAATTCTTCTTTGCGTTTTCATATATCCCAGCTCTGTTTTTTTTTTTTTCTATCATAACAATGTTGAATTTTGAAAGAACAGAACATAATTAATGCAGGCTTCTAAATGTGAAATGATGTAACTGCCTACGCGACTGTCTGTAAAATTTATGTACAGCTCATGCATTCTTTTGAGGTTGTATTTAAAAGAGTGGAGCTTGCTCAAATTGCAAGCCAAAAAATGTTTTCAGGGAAAATAAGGCCTCCTATCATGCACTCTGCCTGTTCACACAACCAAACACGGTGAAGGAGTTTTACATCCACACCGTGAAATTAAGAATAAGATGAAAGAAAAAATCATGGAGTGCTTATAGAAAACATGAGCAGCTATATATCCAGTAAGGAGGTGACTGGATACAGTTGAGGTTTTACAGAGATGATATGCTAGACAGCTTTTTGAACTTTTCACTAATTGAATCCAAGGATCCTTTTTTTTTTTTACTTTTATATGGAATTAACAATTGCAAACAGCATGAATAGAGATTAAGCTCCAAGTAATGATTGGTGGTCATGTGATGATTTATTAAGCAATAACTTTATTTTAAAAACAAACCAAGAAAACTCGGGTAAATCTTTTAAACCTAATCTAATTTCTAAAACTTGTTATATGTGAAATTTTGAATTTGTGTTCAATCAAGAAGCTTGAAAAATATTAATTAAAAAACTTGCAAAGGCAAAAAACATAGCTACAGAAAGAATGAGGATAAAATTTGATAGAAAAAAATCGAGGATAAAATAATAAGAAAAAATTAATTTTTAAAACTATCCCAAACAAAAAGAAATAGCAATAAAAAAAATAAGGATCAAATTTAAAAGATTAAAAACTCACAGGGAGTAAATTGAAAAATATTTGTAATTTGATAGATTATTTATAAATTAAAAAATGATAGGGTTAAATTGAAAACTATTTATAATTTTATAAATTATTTAAATTTAAAAAAAAAAAAAAAGACAAGAACCAAATATGAAGAAGAAATAAATTGTAGTGGTTGATCTTAATTTTTAAAAGGGCTGAAGCTAAATTCAAGGTGAGAAAGATAAAAATAAAGAAAAAAAACTTGTTGTCAGCCTCAAACCCGATGCATTTTAGGTGTACGCGCCACCTCATTGTGTTGAGAATGCTAAGATTTTACAAATGTTATCCTAAAAGATAGTGTTTGGTGTCTAAACAACCTTGCACATGTCACTTAATATCACGATTACTCTTTATGATATCACGATTACTTTTTATAATATTAACTCTAATTCTGACAAGTAATCGACTAGCTTAAAAGTATTATATATTCACTAAGACCAAACAAATAAAAATAAAAAAGTTATTTATCTTATATACCGGGTTTAGTTGTGTGTGCACTCATATACACACATGAAAATAGTTTTGGATCTAACTTCCCAATAAAACTCAATAGCTTTGAGTCTTGCGGTAACTAGATCCAGTAGCTTTGAATTCAGCTACCAACCCAAAACACTTAAAAAATTTCTATATGTTTTTATTTTTTAAAATATTTTAAAAAATAAATATATATTATTAATCCGCTATAAAACCCCAATATACTAGTTTGGATTAATTTGCGGTCCCTGTTAATGTCCAATTTAATTTTTTTCTTGCCCCATTTACTTATTTTGCTAACGTCCAACTAAAACTTTTTTTATAGCAAATCATGACATCAATGATCTGAACAGAAACAAACCAAAAAGACTAAAACTTTATCCCAATTATGTTTGGTGGCATACAGATAGGAGTCTTGGCAGCTTGTGTGGTGTTATTTGTACCAATGGGAATAGCAGGTTACCATTTAAGCAGAAACAAGATGCTTTTTTTAGTGGGGCCCTTTTTATTACACTAGCGGTAGGTGTTCATTTGACTCCTTATTTCCCTTCTGTTTCTGATTTTGTTACTTCAGTTCAATCTGTTGCTGTTTTTGATAATCGTGAGGACTCTTGTATTAATTTGGTTAATGAAGTTGTTTGGAATGTGAAACCTCGTATTATCAGTAGTAATGGTAGTGATAGTAGTAATGATTCTGTTGGTCATGACAAGATATGGGATTGGTCTAAAAATGGGAAGGTGAAAGGCTGTGATTTTGAGAAGTTGTGGAGTGGAGATGTTAAAGATTTGCTTAATGGATCTTGGGTTGTTGTAGCTGGGGATTCACAAGCTCGGTTGCTTGTGAAGTCTTTGTTAAGTTTGATTTTGGATGAGAAAAGGATGGGAATGATCATGGGGGATTTGTTTAAGAGGTATAGTGATTATGAGATTGTTGTGGATGATATTGGTATGAAATTGGATTTTGTTTGGGCTCTATATGTGGTTAATTTGACAAATTTGATGGTAGGGTTTAAGCAAAATAGAACTTACCTTGATGTCTTGGTGATCGGAGCAGGGTTGTGGCATATGCTTCATGTGAACAATGCATCGGATTATGATATTGCGTTGGAGAATTTGAGGAGTTCGGTGGTTTCCTTGTTACCGTTTTCGCCAGAATTAGGTACATATGGGCCTATGACAGGTTTTGTATCTGTTAGGTCTCCACATTTGTTCTGGCTTGGGATGCCGATGTTGATAAATGAGTTGTTGAATGCAGAAGAGAAGAGGGAGAAGATGAATGATAAAATATGGCATGCTTATTATGGAGCACTGCATAATAGCAGGATCTTGTACAGTTACGGTGGTCCTCTTCTGTTGTTGGATATTCAATCATTGAGTTGGAATTGTGGACCGAGGTGTATGAATGATGGGATGCATTATGATGGAACTGTTTATGAAGTTGTTGTTCATATTCTACTAAATGCATTGCTTATTGAATCTCATTAGAAGCTTGGATCCACATAGTTTTAAATTTCTACAAAGCTGAGCAGCTCACACTGGAAGGACACAAAAAAGACTATACAGAACCAATCTAGATCACTAGAACAACAAACACAGGAGGCTGAATTTCCTACCTGTATTGCTTCTTTGATTAGGTACAGTTTTTTCTCCTTCACCTTTAGATTGACGTAAGAGTAAAGTTTTGTACTGTTACTTGCATATTGAAATCCATTTTTTCTTATTTCTCTTTCTCACGTGAATGAATATTGGACACTCACAAAACTTGTATTCAATGGCCATTAAAGACATGAAAGATTTGTATGGAAAAGTTAATATATGGTTTTTTTGGCAGTTTGTAGCTGCAAATAAAGTTCTGTTTACTGACTATTCTTTGATTTGAGTGTGTTTTTCTCTGTACTGGAGTTATATGTTCTGTACATAAATGTATGAACTCTCGGCAAAGTTAATAGTTTCAAAGCTATCAAATAAATGTATTTGGTATTCTTCCTTTCCTGTATTATTTATTCACCAATTCTTTGGAGAAACCAAAGAACCATGGGATTGATGCTTATGAACTCTCTGAAACCCTTGGATGGATCCTTGAGAACACTTAGCAACATGAACTAACTGAAACCCCACCCTTGGCCTGGGGTTTTAAACCATCGTTCATCAACTACAAATGAACCATAGAATTTAGTTTTATTTCAGAAGCAGGGAAGTTTAAATGGCGTTATGAAGTTTGTGAATCAATTCTTTCATAGTTATTGCGGTTTGAGAGGTCCTTTATTCCAAGCAACCCTTTCACATACAATTTCCTCTTGGTTTGAGAGACTCAGAATCATCTAATGTGAGAAACAGAAGTAAGTGTGTCCCTGATACCATTGAACCTCCCTTGGGATAAAAGCTTCAGCTTCCTGATGAATAACAATATAAAATTAGAGAGAGGGATGGGGGACACGTAGATGAAGCAGTCTAAGTAAAAGAATATTGTTGTAACAAAACAGAAATCTATTTCTACCATTTTCTTCCGTCAACAATAAACACCTTTGAGAAGTGACGATCCTCATTACGAGCTGAAAACTTGTCAATCTTCCAAGTGTATAGACCACTTGCAGGTTCGTTGACTAATGAAAAGCTCCCTCCTTTACCAGAGCTACCACTTGCAGCTTCCTTGACTAATGAAAAACTCTCTTCTTTACCGTAGCTATTGATAACAAAAACCTCTACTCAGAATATGCAATTGTATTAGAAATTAAAACTCCATAGTTTCATAAAAGTTGAAAAGGATAGTACCTGGATTCAATTAAAGAAAAGTTCATAAAGTTGTCTAACATATCATCTCTTTAAAACCATGTTGTATTCATAACATCCTTATTGGATGTATATCTGATCAGTTTTTTTTATTTTGGATAAGAATAATTGTATTAAAGGAAAGAAATTTTACAAAGTATGAGGGATATACCCCAAGAAATACAAATAATTGTTATCATGGTCTATCTGACCAAAAATAACAAAGAAAAAAAGCAAAACCTAAAAAGAAAACCAAAAAAAGGACAAAAGCAGATTGTGAAGACAAACAACAGATGAGCTGGTTAACTGGTTTTTGGAAATTTCTTAACTAGTCGATTGATTGATTACATATGAACTTGTGCTAAATAGAATCTCAAAATTAGCAAGGGCAATGGTATCTAATGACTCTCGAAAGCACCAAATGGATCTAAAAGTAGCTTAGATGTAAAACCTTGGTTCGAGCTATATTAAACTGGACCGGACAAAATAAAAAATGTCCTTGCAAACATCCTGATAAGATCGGTAAATTTGATGAAAGATTTCATTATTTCTCTTATACCAAATGAAGTAAATCGAGATTGAGAGGGTTAAGCGAGCAAGGAGATGCATAAATTATTTCTTCTTTTTCAAGTGTGTGTATGCTTGCTGAAGTAGTTGACGCCATGTCAAAGAAGGTCAACCCATAAGGGTCATGCTCATGATAGCACCCCAGGCTATAGTAGAGAAAAGGCATTAAAAGAATAAATATTCATGTGTTTCAACCTAAGACCCACAAAGGATACATGTTGAAGAGGGAATGATTTGAAAAGCATGTAGTATGTCCATGGTGTTGAGACGACCCATAGAGGCAAGCCATAGGATAATAAAGTGTCTCATAATGAAACCTGGGAATTAGAGAAAATGATGCATGGAGTTTGTGGGTCTGAAATCTCTAAGAACCTTTCATGTCGAGTCAATGGAGAACCTCCCCGACGAGTGACCATTCCAGACATAATGGTCTGGTAGGCACTCATGGGTTAAAAGTAATCGAGTCGCAAATAGGTTAAAGCTTTGGACTACCTGATGGAAAAGCCCAAGTATCCCTCTCAATGATGTCTGAGACCTTACCATTCCATGACAACCCAGTATAAGTGAGCACCCTAAAAGGCATTAGGTCATATAATTGTTGCCCATCTAGCAACCAATAGTTTAACCATAGAGAAGTAGTAATCTCATCTCTAATAACGGAGACAAACTTCCTTCTAAACCAATTTCTACTGAGTAAAATATTCCTTTATGACCAAGAAGACACTAAAGAAGGTCTGCTAAGCTAGAAGAATCTATCTTTGAGCAGAACACTATGAACCTATCCCAGATAACCCAACCAAGTAAAAAAAAGAACAAATGATATAGAAAGCATATAAAAAAACACAAAGTTTAAAGTAAATACTTGTCTTCCCTCGATCAATTTAAAAATGTTAAAATGCTCCCATTAAAAAGACAATCATACCTTTAACCTCTAGCCAAAATGTTATTTTTATAAGGGTAAAGTGATAAATTCATTGTTCTCATCCACAATGAAATATTTTAGGAAACAATAAATTCACCACCCCTTTTAAGTTTATTTTTAAAAAATATACATGTAACATCATGAATCTTGATTTTAATTAAGTATTTTTTATAAAGATAAAAATATCTCTTTACCCCTTATTTTTATAGTAATTAGTCATTTTACTTTAAATGTTTTAAACTTGGTCGATTTATGTATGAATCAATAAAATATTGATTATTGACCCTCATTTAATTAGAAAGGAAGTAGGGTGTGTGTATAAATATATAAAAAAATGGTTGATTTATTAAAAATGATTTCTTAGATTTTAGAAAAAAAAAAACAAAAACAAAGTTAATTCTTGTCTTTCTATAAAGTGAATTCGGCCCCTAACGAGGGAAATTATTGAACTTTGTGGGTGTCAATTGACCAAATCTAAAACAAAAAGTGTAAAACAACAATTTGCTGCAAAAAGATGCCTTTGCCGTTCATAAAAGAAGCTTTTTTTCTAGTGGACTCAAACTACATGCCATCCAACTTGCAATAGCATCGTCACCAAACGACTAGTCTTGGGCTCTCCACCCTCACTTTTAGTGGATCACTACCAACCAGTCAAGGCCTTTGCAGCCACTCGAACCCCAAGTTCTAGCCATACCCTTGCCATTTGTTACTCCATAAAATCCAGTCCAGCAGCAAATAAATAAAAATATCTATTTTAATGTATTTTTAAATTATTTTTAAACATAACTACTATTGGACTCTAAATACTCTTTAAAACAAATTTATTAAACATGGTGTAGCGAAAAAACTAAATTACAAATTAAACAACTTAAATCAATTTTATATAATATCATTTTTAAAAAATTCAAACTAAATTTCACCTTATTAACTAGTTAAATCTAATCGATTAATTCCTCATTTTTTTTGGATAACAATATTAACTAGACTAGTTTCAATAACAATATTTTTTTAGAGAGGTATATAGTTCGAGCTTCTTCTTTGGAATATTTAAATAAATAAATAAAAACCTCCGATGATAAAGTAACTCGTGGAAAAGGCAGGATTGGTGCAGAGTAGCAGAAAGCAGCAGACTTGATCATTTATCAATTTACTATCTTCTCAAACTAAGTCCTTTGGATCGTAGATAAAACCATAGATACATACATCTTCACCAGAACTGACAAAACCCACCACTCCACACGCCTTCCACCCATGTCAGGAGAGCAAATCAAGAAAGAAAAGGAAAAGAATGGTCTCACTCTCATCTATTTATCATCTCATCTTCTTGCTAGAACATTTAAGTCTCAAATTGCTTGCCCTCAAAGGCCTGTCCGAATCTCCAATCTTTGGGAGCTACATTGTAAGATATTACAGTCATCCTATCACTACTAGTGACCTCAAACGAGAGAGCTTGATTCTGTAAATTGGCATTAACATGCCAGTTCTGGCCCCAATTCCTGCCCATATCAAGCCAGCCTGTTCTTGAACCTTTAATCTTCACTGCAGTGACATCTCCAGCACCTGCAACATTGCTGATCAGCACCGAGAGGAAAATACCGGACCCAGAGATAGCAAACCGAATCCCTCCTTCCTTTCTGCATTTAATCCTGTTCCAACATGATCACAGGTCAAGGATAAGCAAAAAAAAAAACATTTGAAAACAGCGACAGAAAACTTCAAGAATCTGCATTCAAATTTCAGATGAAATGCTGATATCCATTGGCATCATAAAAAGAAGGGAAAGTCTACTTATTTCTGGAGTAATTCGAGTATACATAACTACAATGTTCTTGTTTTTGCTCTAGCAGTCAAAATAACAGAAATACTTTCAAAGCAAATGCCAGTTAACGATACGAAGAGATATTTAGCAAATGAACTGTCACTATCATATACTAGTGATTAGTGGAAATTTTACTTCTTTTGATGCAGGATTGGGACGTGATAGTGGGCTGTCTCCCATCATGCATTATTTATATTTCCCATCGAGCAATGAGCCAAAAGTGTAGGGTAAAAACCCCTTTGAATTTTCAAAGCCAAAACAGTGTTCTCTTGATAACAGCCCCACAAATAATCCCATGATATAAGTTAGCAAGAGACTGGGTGCACATTAGCACTGGCCAGGACACACAAAGCAATAAATTTAGATTGCCCCATCCCTGGTCTCCTTGCCAAGTTGCTAAAAATTACACCAAGCACTTATTTTTTGATCACAAGAAACTTTCCGCTTTCTAACAATCAACAACTCATAAAGTTTAATCTTTCAAAGGCAAGCTACAAAAAGCATAAAGCAGTGTGTCCATAATTTAGAAAAAAGGAGCTCGGTAAAATAACTCAGAATGATCAGTCTAATGGATCCTGAAAGGAGCCGAGGCTGAAAGAAACAAAATTTGAAAGAAAAAATAGACTAACAAAGACAAACAATCACTCACATGGAAGAGCTAAATTTAGCCGGTGACTCTCTTCTCTTCAATTGGTAAATTTCAGTATCAGTGCATGTTAGCATGAATGATTCAAGTAACAGAAGACAAATTCATTGAAAATTAACAAACTAGACACTCAAATTTCAATTCTTGACAGAAGTAGACCACATCTTCTCTTGCATAACTCGAATTTAAAGAGCTAAATATGTGCCTAACTTACAAACTTGACTACAAAAACAACAGAATCCAAAAGGGCTTTCAGATTTTTACCTTCTATACTGAACAGGCATATTAGCAGCCTTCCAAATGGCAATCTTTTCAAAAGCTTCAATAGGCAGCACAAAATGCTTATTAGGAGGATTGCATTTTCCACCACCATCAGAAGTGAACCCATAATTTGGAGCACAAAAATTAGTGACAGAAACAATAATAGAAGTCCCAGGAATACACCACCTCAAATCATCAACACACTTAAGTTCAAAACACGCGCCACAGATCTGTCCACGTTCAAACATTGATTCACCCAATCCCACGGTTGCCATTCCATATCCTGCTTTAACTAAGTCCCCATATCCACACGCACCTCCTACTGTGTCCCGGGGATCGGATGCTGCGTAGTAAGTAGCGCGTGCGGATTGCCATTGGGATAGGGTAGTGGAGAGAGGTGGTGGTGTGGTGGTGGAAGAAGTGAGGGAAGTGGTGGGGAAGATGAAGAGGAGGGGGAGGAGGAGGGGTTTTAGGAGAGTGTGAATGGGGTTTTGGAGTGAAGGTGGTGGCATTTCGTTGTCTTAGATTAAAGGGAAGGATTTATCTTGATGATGAAGTTGAGATTGTCTTTGTTTATTTTATAACAGGAGGTGACGGGAAACTAAAGATTTCTTTACTGCTATAGTTTCCTTTCGCTGCTTTCCCTGTGCTGACGAGCAATGTTGTTCAGCCACCGTTCTTTTGTTTTTGCCGTTTAAAAATATTTTTTAAAAAAATTGTTTTATTTTATTTTATTTTAAATTATTTTTTAATATTTTAAATTATTTTAATATAATGATAATAAAAATAAAATAAAAATTATTTTCATTTATTTTCAAGTAAAATATCACTTTAAAAAACAATTATTATCACAATATTAAATAAATATAATCCACCCAGACAGACTTCTTCTATAATAAATTTTAAATGAGATCAAGAAAAAATTGATTGGGTTAAACTTGATTAACCAAATTAAATAAATCAAATCTATAACTTAATATGGTTTTTTTATAAAAACATAATATACTTTTTATTTTTTAAAAAAAATAATAATAATAATATTTTTTATTAAGTTATATTTACCCGGTATTTATAGCAACAGAAAATATAGTTATAATAATAACTTTGATAATAGTAATAAAAATACAAAATTGTTCCCGACAAGGTCTATCTTCTATTAGTAAACTATTTGATTTGAATAAGATAGTATAAATGATCCATTAAATTTAAATTCAACTGTTTAACCTCATAGGAATTCTATATGTATTAGCTAAATTATATCTCTAAATTAAAGATTTTATCAATTGAATTTCTAGGGCATTTAGACATTCATCAATCAAGTCTTTTGGGTTTTTTTTTTTTTTTTGGCTCTAACCTTAGAGGATGGTTTCCTTGGATTCTTGGTTGTCTGGCTGAGGGACTATTTTGGCAACAAGTTAAGCATAAATGTTGCTAAAAGGCAAAAACCTTGATGGTTTGGTTGTGGAGGAACGAGTGACATATTGCTGCTGTCTTGCTGATTATAAATTATCATAAATACTGTGAGGCTAATCTTCGCATTACCTTCATTGGCATAAAATGGCAATGTATTCATTAGTGTATTCATTAGTTTGAGAGGTTCATAATTGGAACTTAGATTAGAAGATACAACACATGATGCAACTCCATCATTTCCTTCTATAGGAGTAAAGTGAAACGTAGAAATTAGGACAAATTTATATTTATTAAACCCGGCTTAGCCGACATATCAACATGCAGAATTCACAACTAAAAATCCCATATGGACCAGGTTTCAAATTAAATTGAAAAAAATATTAACTTAGTAAATTGAAAAAAAAAAATAGCATGATCATGTTTTTAGTAAATCGAGTAATATGATGAAATCCTTTCAAACTTAATCTGATATAAAATAACATTGTTTTAATAAAAATAACTCACCCAGGTTGATCCAACCTGTAAGTGGAGTCAATAACTCAATGACCCAGATTTGTTTTTTAGTCAATCCCCAAACCTCCGTATGACACCTATGACAAAAATATGGCTTACCCTTTATCTCAAGCCAACTCAAACATTGATGTATTAATATGGTATGGTTGAAATTATATGAAAAGAAATAGAGCACATGAATGATAAATTAATACAGCAATAAGAAAAGAAAAGGATATTAAAATTAAAAAGAAAGGAAAGGAAAGGAAAAGAAAAGGGTATATCCTTGTAATTTTTCTATCCACTTTTGTTGAGTATTGAGAACAGAGGAAAAAAGTTAAAGAAAAAAAAAATTCAATTTTCCATTTCCTTCTTGATTTTCTTTTTTCCTGAAAAGACCAAACTACACTATCTCCACCCACCTACTCTTCCTCCCTCTTCTCTCATTGAAAAAGATTCATAAATACAAATTCATTTTTTTTAATTTAAAAATATAATTAAACCAACTTAACCAAGTGCTGGTGAACAAAGGGTCAAGGATGATTGTTGAAATCAAAAAATAAAATAATGAAGGAACAAAACTCAGAAGGAGATGCAAATTCATCAAGACATGATCAAAACCAAAATAAGCACAAAAACGTACATGTTTGAAAACTAAACGAATTAACAAGACACAGATTGAAATCATCAGAGAATAGTTTCCAAATAGGCAAATTTAAGACCCATGCTCTGCAAATTTAAAGTACAAAAACCAATGCATGTTCGACACAATTGCAAGCAAGCAGTAGACTTTCATTTGATATGGGTTGATGCACAATGATGAATTTTTTCTGTGTCCGTTAGTTTCTTGCACAGAACCTTCATATAATTCAGTTTCAAGCTAATAACTACATCTTGACAAAAAAAAAAAAAATCCTTTTTCTTTGGCTTCTGGGTGAAATAAACATCAAGTGTTACTTTGTGGCCTAGCATGGCTTGGTGGTTGATACTATTCTTGCATCCTGGTAATCATGATTAAATACTCCTGGAAACTGTAGGAACTCAAGCAATCTAAATGGCTAGAACATAAGCGAGGGTACTATTTGTTAGAACATTCCTAACTGCACATGATATCGACCTAATTATATTAGAAGACACACTCAGTCCATGAAATGAACGCTCAAACAACAAAACAAAACTACTGCAACAAATTTATCTCTGTGGTGAAATCTAATTAGCATTATGTCTATCAAGCTTGAAAGTGAGAAATGATCCATTTCAACAGATTATCCGTCTCTGGTGAATTACAGATTAGAAAGAAAAATGGAGGTTGAACACTTGATGAGCAAAAAGAAACACAACAATATCATTAGGTAGCAAAAATCCAATTAGCCACATTCACAAGTACAAAGACTAATTCACATTGCAAAATTTCACGCAACTCATGGACAATTCAAATTCATCACCCCCTACAACTAATGCTGGGAATCATCTTCGTAGCAACAAATGACAGAAAAACTTAAAAGCAGTGCGAAAAAGAAATCAAACTTGCACTAACCCAACTATACACAACTTCCCACTTTCTTGCATTCTTCACAGAACAAACCTCTATACACCAAAGAACGAGAAAAACCCACGTTTCTTTGGCTCTTCCTCCACCATAACAGCCTTCATACTATCCTGCTCAACTAGTCTCCAAGCAGCTTGCTCGAAAGCCAATCCAGCCAGCGTAGGTGGCTTATTCAAAACAAGTGGATACCCTCTATTAGTACTCCTAATCACCTCTGTATCCTCCGGAATCACCCCCAACAATGCCAAGCCCAGCATTTCTTGCACATCCAACACCGACATCATATCTTCCCCTTTAATCATATCCGTCCTAACCCTATTAACAATCATCTTTATATCCCTAATTCCATCACATTCTAACAAACCTACAACCCTATCCGCATCACGCAAGCTAGTAATATCAGGAGTTGTTACCAGAACAGCCTCGTTAGCTGGAGTTATCGCCGTAATGAACCCTGCATCAATCCCAGCTGGGCAATCAATCAAAATGAAATGCGGGCACCCTTCTTGCCGCGATTTCAAAGACTCGACAAGCCAAACAAGTGCTTTCCCACCAAACCCAAGTGGCAATTTCGACCTGGGTTTAGAAATGCACAACAGTTCAAAGTTAGACCAACGCTTATCGCGGACAAGCGCTTGGTCTAACCGACAATCCCCATTCATAACCTCAACAAGAGTATAATTTACACGGTTTTCTAACCCTAACAAAAGGTCTAGATTGCGCAAACCTACGTCAGCGTCAACTGAGACAACAGAGAAGCCAAGGCGAGCTAAGGAGAGGCCAACATTTGCAGTTGTTGTGGTTTTTCCGACACCACCTTTGCCTGATGTTATCACGACAACTCTTGGGGTTTCACCAGCTAGTTCGGGCTTTCTGTTCCATTGTAGGACTGATTGGATTGCGGGGTATGAGTGAGGTTTGAAGGGTTTTGTTAGGGTTTGGGTTTTGGGTCTGAATGGGGTTAAGGAATGGAGGAACGAGGGTTTTGTGTTTGCGGGTAAGGGTTTTAGTGTCAGCATTGTTTGCTAAGTGTTCGTGTTTTTGACTGTGAGAGTTAGGTGGGTTGCTTTAACGGTGGATGAAGAGGAAGAGGAAGAGGAAGAGCATTTTAGGGGCCAAACGAGGAAGCGTTGAAAATGATTGGCTTTGGGGAAGCTCTTGAGATTTCCTTTCCGATAGTAGCAGTTTGGGGTTAATTTACTTCTCACATCCCTATACTTTTGTATTTTTCTTAATGTGACCCTCTATTAATTCTTTTTTCCTTTCCGACGGTAGCATTTTTGGGTTAATTTACTTTCACACCCCTATACTTATTTATCTTTTAAATGTGACCCTCCATTAATTTTTTCTTAATCTAACCCTTTTTACTTAACCTTTTGTTTCTTAATCAAGTCCCTTGCATCCAATTTTAGACATTAAATGCTGGTGTGGCTTGAAAAGTGGGTCCAATTGCTCAATTTCACTCCTCCAGATAAAAAGAGTGCATTAGTTGTTTACATATATCCTTATTTTTATGTTTATTATTTTCTTTTTCTCTTTTCTTCTCCGAAATACAGAGAAAAAAAAACATAATTGTTGGCTAATACTACATTAAATGAGAGAGACGGAGCAACAAGACCCACTTTTAAAGTCTATTTAGCTGTTAACATCTAAAATTGGATAGAACAACTTGATTTAATAATGAAGGCTAAGGGGGTTAAATTATAAAAATTAATTGGTGAAGGGCCATGTGGAAAGGGAAACTTGATTTAATAATGAAGACTAAGAGGGTTAAATTATGAAAATTAATTGGTGAAGTGCCATATCAAGAAGATTATAAGAGTATAAGGATGCACAAAGCTTATTAACAATCATTTTCTAGACTGTTAAATGAGGACACGTTGTTAGAAAATGAGGTGGGATTTTTGGTTCACGAGGTGGTAGATCTAAGCATGAGGCTTAGGCCCAATTTTATTTTGGGTTTATAGATCTAAGCATGAGGCTTAGGCCCAATTTTATTATGGGTCTATAGATCTAAGCTTGTAGGTAGACTTTAACTTGAGAGCAAAAATAATGTGAACTTGTGTTTGTGCAGCCTAGCGTGTATGGCATGCTTTGTTCCCTGCATAATGCTTGGAAGTTAAGCCATATAATGGTAAGACCTTGAATACAAGGTGTATTTGGTTCGGAGCATAGTTGTAATCTCGGATTGGTATGAGAGGTTAACTTGGACCCAATCAATTTAAGATCTAAATTTGTTTGATTTTTTTTAAAAAAAAAAAAAGAAGGAAAAATTTTGACTGACCCGATCAAAAACCTGGACTGAATTACTAACTCGAGCTCCACCTGATCAAACCCCAACATCATCAAAATTATTTTAAAAAATTAGTTTGTTATTTTTTACTTTTTTTTCTAAACAAAAATTTAATCAAAACGACATCGTTGAGATTTTTTTAATAATATATATATATTAGGGGTCAATTCTCTCAACTTATGATTTGGACATTGTCTCGAATCGAGTTTTACAATACTAAAATTATTAAACTCAACTAGGAAATCGATTTTATACAATTACCAAGTCACAAGTTAAAATGATTAACACAAATCAACTCTAAAAACTAAAAAATACCAAAGGACTGCCAACGAGAGTAGAGTAGTAACATGGAAAATTTTCTTCAATATACTTGGTATAATTATGTTTATTCCATTAGTTTTTTAATGGTTAATATTTTTAGATTTAAAAAAGTTCAAAACATAATTTCATAAATCAAGCATAATATTTAATATTTATTGTTTGGATCAAGCTAAAAAAAAATTTAAAAACCTTGTTTCCTATGGTATTAAAATTTTATAATAATCTAAGAATGAAAAAGCTTTCAAATTAAGCTAAGAAATTAATGTGCAGATTTTTTTTATTTATCTTATTGGATTTTGATTTTTTAATTAAAATTTTAAGTTAACTAATATCTTACTAGTTAGAAAATCTAATTTTAAATGAATTCTATCAGTTGATTATTTTAATTAAAAAGTATTTTCTATAAAAAAATTTAAAACAAATAGAAGTATCCAGTTTATTTTGAAATTAAAATTATTATTTGGACTTTTAATAAAACATCTTTTTCTTAAGTAATACAATTTGCTCTTATTTCTTTGGCCTCCACGGTGATTCTGTTGAATACCTTATCCTCATCGAAGATCCTTTCCAAACAATTCAAGTGGTCTGAGTTCATTATGTGCAATGTCTTCTTTGATTCCAATGGATTCTTTCCAAAAATTTCCTCTAGTTTTTCTTTTAGCGCGTCGATCTGTTGAGGAGGCAAATATCTTTTTTCGTCCATTATCCAGTAGCCATCTTTTAATCAATAGCAGTTGTGCTCTATTCTTCAAGTTCTAGAACAACTGCTATGAGATGCTTCGTTGCATTGGTAATTACATCCTAATCTTGTGTTGTTTTTAGGCCGAGGGGGGGAGAAAACGAAGAAGAAGCAAATGGGGAGCTGAAGGGAAAAAAGGATTTGGTGCTTGACGTGGTGGTGGCTAGTTCTGGGAATTAGAGATTTTTATCTGTGATTAAAAATGATGCCCTTTAGAAAATAACTTGGTCTCTTCCGGGTTTTTTGGGTCGTCTGAGTTTAACCGGGAAAACTTCTTAAAAGTTTTTAGTTAATCTGAACCGGTTTAGATTTTGTGTTAACATCGTTCTACTTGACAGCTAAACATTGTTTTTTTTTATTATTATTATTATTGAAAAATATTGTTAAAAACAAGTATAAATACAAATTAAACATGCTTGGTTTTCATTGGTGGGTGAAAATTCAGACAAGTTTTTATGTAATGATGGCAACAAAATATATATTGCTTATGCTATTATAGTTTCTTTATAGAAAGCTTTTTTATTCAATGGTTACGTGAGGTTAAACTATGTTTGAAGATAAGTATTATAGGTGAATCTTGTATAAATAAAGAGATAATAGGCTTATATTTAGAGGTAATTTTTGTTAGAGATAATAAAATATATATGTTTATTTTTAAAAAAAAAAATTAAATATGTGGGTGCTTATTTTTTCAATTAGAAGCGCAGAATATCAACATCATAACAAGTAAAATTTTATGTGATAATTGATGCTCAAAACTATATAAGAAAAACAAGTACAATGAATGTAAAATTTTATCAAATATGGTTACCATATAAAAAATCTAATTTAAAATTTTAGTAATGAGTATTTCTTCTTCAAGTAATCTGCTTAGAAACAAGTTAAGTAATTCTATTTATACTAGTCTTATGTCTATTTAAAAAGGAAAAAAATATAATGAATAATTACATAGTTATTCTATGTATTTCTAAACTAAATAATAAAAAAAGTAACAAGCACAATATTTGATTTTATAAACTAAATATTAATAAAAATAATTAAGGAAACAAATAATTTTCTCTAAAAATCCTCAGCCTCCTTGAGTTAGAGAGATCCTCATGTGACGGCCTCCTTGAGAAATTGAGAACCAACCAAATACCGAGATAACTAGATAAAAATACCAAATCAAAAACAAATTTTGTTGCTCAATTAATAATCGATGAAATTGGAAAAATTAAGCAAGAAAAAGTCAATTGTGATGGTTAAATTTTCAAAAAAAAAATAAGAAAAAGGGAGGAAAAAAGCTCAAGCGTGCGGGCCTAGAGCAACTCACGTCATCTGCCCCTTAGATCGTTTTTTTTTTTTAAATATCAAGCGACGCGTCACTTACCCTGTCCAAATTCTGACTACCTTTGGTCGCTGAAAAATCAGGCCGTGATGTTTCAGATAAAAAGGCTTGTTTCCAATCATGTTTAACCCAAAAAAACACCCTCAACACCTTGTAAAACATATCCATAGCCTTAAACAATCCAAAACATTGCATGAAAACCCACAATCACCCATAACTAAAAACTTTTATGGGCTCAAATCTCCTATATAAGGCAAGTTCAAGGGAGAAAAACATTTAAGATAAATTCTTATCGTCAAAAGAAACTCATCAACATCAAAATAACCAATTTATGGTTTTAATTAGTGTAAATAATGACATTTTCTCTTTATTGCTGGAACCTAGCTACTTTTCCTCTCATCCTCAAATTAGAGACAAAAAAAAAAGTTTTAAATCAAAAGTAACCTTGCTCTTAATTTTTGAAGATTGAAGGGACCATATGTTGTAATTGAAAAAGTTTGGGGATTAAAATGAACTTTTCACATGAATTTTGCTAAAGCCACTTATTCTTTATTTGTTTTTTTTACTTTGGCCCTCTTTATTTGAATCTCATAATTTCTTATCAAATTAACTCAAATTGACTCCTAATTTAACAATTTAAATATGAATTAAAAAAAAAATATTAGAACAAAAAAAAATCACTGTGAAAATCCATGTTAAATTGTGATCTTGGCTATAGTGCATGAGAAAATAGTAATTCTCCTACCCCTTTTAGTTTATAGCGTAATTTTACTTTGCCTTCTTTTTTTTAATCTCATCATTTCTTATTAAATTAGCTCAAATTAACTCCTAATTTAACCATTTCAATATGAAATTAAAAAAATATTAGAATGAAAAAAATCACCATGAAAATCCATATTGAATTGTGATCTCGGCTAAAGCTTATGGGAAAATAGTAATTCTTCTATCCCTTTTAGTTTATAGTGTAATGTATTATAGAATTGCACAATGTTTAATGAGACAAATAAAATCATCCTTTTTTGTTTTTTCCATTCTATATTCAATAAGATTGGATCTTGCGTGTATTTCACTTGTCCCCAACTTACGAGACATCATCAAAATGCAATCCTTTTTTTTTTTTTTTTCCATCTTACAATGCATTTACAATTCAGCAAGTGTTTGTTGATATTGATGCTACTGCCTCCTCCCTTTTCTTAATTAAATTTTATCAACTTTTTCTTTAAAGTCTCTACGAACTCAAATCTAAAAAAAAAAATTCCAAGAAAGAAATCTATTGTCGACAAATATGTTTCTAGAATATTATAAAAGAAAAATTTAAATTAACGTGTTATGTTCATTAAATTTAAAATATTAAATTTAAATTGAATGTGCATAATTTAATATACATAATAAAAATGAAAATGACTTAACTACTTATTTAATTTTTTTCTCCCATCCAATGAGTTTAAAATTAATGATGAAATTTAGAATAAAAAGTTATTGAAATGTTATTATGGCTTGTATAATTAATCTAGGATTCGATCAACTCATCCATTGACGTGGATTAGATTTAAGAGAAAGTTAATTAAGAGTTGCTCTAGTTTAATTTAGTAGGTTAACCCACAATATAATTCTATTGATTTTATAATTTTTTTTTATAAAATAATATTATTGATTTTTAAAAAAATAATAATCCAAGCCAGTTAATTTATCTACTTCAAACATAGCATGCTTTGAGTCGCTCTTGGAGAGCGTTTGAAAACGTGGGTCAGCCAACCCATGTTTCTAAAAAAATTAATTTTTGTTTTGTTAAAAATTATTTTTTTTATATTTTAAATTATTTTAATACACTAATTTCAAAAGTAATTTTTTTAAAAAATAAATATTATTTTAATATATTTTAATATAAAAATCATTTTAAAAAATAAACACAACTATATTCCAAAACAAACATATATAAAATTCCACGGTAGAACTCATGAAGATTATTTTGGTTTTTACTATTTAGTCCTCAAGTAAGAGTTGATGATTACTACACTTGACTTCACTTGATAAGTCAGCCCTAATTTCCAAAATCCAACTTCAGCTCTACTTTACCACCCCAAAAGGCTAAACATCCCACCATCAAGCAAGCAAATCAGGGACCACTTTCACCAATCTTGATCACTCTTACCAGAATTTGCCATGTGTCATGAATTTATCAGTGACAC